>JAWWMP010000041.1:41084236-41141881 GCA_035047865.1 Dendrocincla tyrannina | reverse complement strand
AACATCTTTTAAAACATGAACTTCTGTGTTTTTGAGGTAGTTGTCCATTTCTGGCATTGATAAACTGTTCATCCTGGGTGTTTTGGCAGTCTTTAAGACAGTGTTCTCCGACAGAATTGCTAAAGCATTGTTTGGGGTGGAAATGGTGATCAGACTTCACGTAACTGGCAGGGAACTTGGTACACTCAATTCTCAAACAGGCAGGACTGAATCTTCAACAAAGATTATGCTGCATCTTCAAGTGATTTGAAGGTTGATACAGCAAATGCAGTAATGATGAATGCTATGTGATGCTACAAGCACCAAGAAGCAATTTTTCTGCCATTCTGTTTGAAAGTATCATGTTTTCACAAGATGCAACATAATGCTCTCCCAGTTTAGGATGAAAGTAGCCCAGAGCAAGTAAGTAATTTATAAAATTGCATAGTGTCATTTACAGGCCTACGCTATGGAATGGAAAATTCTGGTAATTTTTTTGGTTTTGTTTGGCTGTTGTTGTGTTGTTTTGGGTTTTGTTGTTTTTTTTTGTGACTTGTTTTTTGTTATTGTTGGGGTTTTTTGTTGTTTGTTTATTTGTTTTGGTTTTTTGTTTGTTTTTTTTGGTTTTTTTGTTTTTTTTTTTTTTATAATGAGGTCCTTCTATTTACATAGACTGTTGAGGTTTTTTAATAAATCTCTGAAAATTTTCATGTGACTTAGAAGTGTAACATTTTGCAGGAACATTGACAGTGAAGTCATTTGTAGCAAACTATTTCTGCCAGGCAAAAGAATTAAGGAGCATACGGTATTTTATAAATACATCAGAGAAAACTGATCCTGGAATAACTATTCAAACCTAGTTATGGCAATGCATAAGAAAAAACATTGCACAAAGGAGATGAGTAAAAATGGGAAGATACTGAAAAATACTCAGTCTTAGTTTAAAGTCTGCCTAAACTCCTCAGTTGCTACTTATTTTAGACATATTAATCTAAACTTGTAGAGGAAATTGTTTAATAACAAGATACTGTGCAAAGGTTTATGTTACAAAATCTGGGTCAGTTGTAATCCAGACATCCAGCAGAGCAGGTCTCTGTTGGACTCGGAGAGTGGATTTTTTACCACAAAGAAGAAATGAGTAGAAATAAGGCAAGATGCACCAGTAGAGAAATTCTCTTCATATTCCCTTGCTAGCACTAGGATGTAGAAGAGGAAGGGGGAAAAGGGCTCTCTCAACTCACAAGAGGCTGGAAAACTGCAAATGAGACTTCTGTGCAATGTGGCTGGCAGTGCCAATGCCCAGGAAGAAGAATCACTCTCTGTTCTGGATTTCTTCTAGAGCTCAAGCTGGCATTTGTCCATATGTGGTCTTGTACCTGCACCATGGCTGATCATCGACCCCAGGAAAACTGTGCACTGGGCATGGATTACATACGGAATTAAACAACCCTCAGATTTACAGCCAGTTGTTGCTTCCTCGTGCTGAAGGCTCTATTGCACAAAAATTTTCAGTGTTTACCAGCTGTCATTTTCTGAAAACAATAGCAGGGTTTTTGCCAAATGCACAGGAGTTATGCAACAGGCTTTTTACTGTGTTTGTAAAACTGCTTAGTTTTGCACTGCAAAGGACATGCATATATGAGATAAGAATAACAAATAGGATTCACTTTCAAGTTTCAGCCTTATGATGCATCATCTGGGGCATGGTTAGGAGTTTCCTGCTGTGGCAACAAATGACATAGAATCTGCCTTTGCTTCCAGATATAATAGAATCTCATGATTGTTATCACCATAGGATCACGTCTTGAAACATTTTCACAGCAAAAGCAAGAAACGAAGGTTCTAGAGTTAGAGTCACTGCCACTTGTGACTGTGACTTGTGTCTATTAAGCAGTGACTCCAGGGGATATGTTCTGAAAACTTTCCTTCTCATTCTAGCTGAACAGAAAAGCCATGTTCAAGTGCCTTAGAGAGCTGAGGTATTCTGTAGATACATACTGGAGAGGTTGTTCGACCCACAGGACCATGGGATGGATTCATAAGCATAGTTTTAAGCAAACAAAAATTATGTGTATGTATATTAAGGAGAATCAATTGGGAAAAAAAAAAAGGTAAAAATTAAAATGCCTGAATTTCAGTATACATGCAGCAGCATTTTAATGACATCTGACCATTTCTGTAACAGCTTTTAGGAAAACAGTTTTTATAATGCTTTTCATCTTGAGACCTTACAACACTATATGAAACATGTTAGTATTACTATTTCCAAGGCAAAACTAGGCAGAAGAGAATGGATTTGGATCACTTAGCCAGTCAGTCAGTGATCAAACTGGGCTTTTTAATGAGAACATTTAGTCCTAACATAGCATTCTGCCCATTATTTTCTAGGTGCTCCCACTCAGGTGAATGAAAAGATCCACTATAAGAGTTATTGCGGGGACCAGAGGTTTTTTTAGCTCTGCCGTCTTTCTGGGGGATATTTTTTCCTTCTAATCCAGTGAATACAGTTAATGGCATATAGAAAGTAGCTTTTTCAGTGTTTCTAGGATTATATAAAATAGTAAATAGTTACTTGTAAAGAAACCCAGGATATCAAACACACAATATTTTTAATATTAAAATAATTTTGTGCATTTTTAGCAGCAAACATATTAAATGATAATTTATAGCATTTATATTGAAGAACAAAATAAACACAGTGCTGCCTTTTCTCTCTGTCAGTGAGCAGGTACTTTATATGAAAAATTATCAGTAACTTTTCAAGTAACATTGAAAATATTTCTTCAATCAATAATGTGGTGCATTTAGTTTCCTAATTTTTTTTATATTTGTATTATATCTGCATGGAGATTACAGAAGCATAGCTTTTATTTTAAAATATACTATTCAAGAAAAGTGTTTCAAAACCATGACTTTTTACTGCAGTATTAAGCACTCAAATGACAAGGTTAGTTTCTTTTCACAAAATGAATTCACTTCCTTTGACTTCATGTAGGCACCAATCACATTACATTATGATATTTTTCAGCAGGACCTTCCTTTATGCAATGCAGGTAAAATTCTTATCACATAACAGTGGTCTGTTTCAGGTATTATTCTCTACTGTTCCCTGTGCAGCTGCCTGCTCTATGCATTGCACACTAGGCAGACATTAAGAAAACTTATTAATTCCCTTTCCTTTCATTGTTGGATGTATCCATGAAATCAAAGATACAAAAGATTCACAAAGACTTACAAATTTCTTGTTGAAAGTCTCTCTTGGAAGAGAGGAAGCTGAAGTGGAAGGAGGTTAAGGTCATACATTTCCGTATGTTAAACAAGAGTTCTTTAGCACTGGATTCATAGCATTAATCTGTAGCCCTCTATGACACAAGTTTAATGATACAAAGTACAAGTTCAAAATCCTGGCTTCCAATTATTTAATTTATATTTCATTGGGTCTCAGACATTGGGTTCTCTGAAGAAAAAATGGTCCAGCTGGAGGGGAAGAAAAGCAATACAGCTACAGCACTGTAACCATGTCAAGCAGAGAGTATGGAGTACAGGCTACAGGGATGGTACTGTTTGTCAGGGAGAGAGAAGACATATCGAGCTTCTTCCTATGGAATCTCTGCCTGTTTAGGAGGCAAGGAATGCATGATCGGTAGTTGTCCTTGAAATGCCTGTTTCATCATCATGTCAGAACTTATCTTTCAGCTGACTGCTTAGTCCTTTAACATGGCAAGAAACCCAAGGCTTTTAAAGCTAAAAAAAAAAAAAAAAAGAAAAAGTCTAACCAAATAAAAAACTCAAACCAACCCTATCAAAAACTCCAGTTATTTTTGGATTAGATATTGCAATGGCAATTTAAATAATAATAAAAAAATAATAGAAAGAAAAAATCACACTTGCTTTGTCCACTGTAGCTCTGAAGACAGGTCCTGGCAGTCTGCCAGTCAATCGTGCAGTAAGTGACACGGCCCCTGCTGATTCTTAAGTATTTTCTCCTTCCATTATCCTAGAGGCATTCCTGTCCATTTCCTGATCTTTAATAGTGGTTTGTGCTCCCAGCTCCCTGCTGTTGTGCTGTTACTCCTCTTTTGTATTCTGCTTTTCTCTACAGTGTCACTCACCCTCTACGACAGGGAAGATAGCATGCAAGTTGGACACAAATAAATAACACATACATATTCTTTGAAGTCATTAGGAACTCCTAGGAATAATCTGGGCCACAGTCTAAAATTTCAGTTCTCTACTCTTTTCTTGAGTGTTCCTGTTTGGTTTGCAAAAGATCTCTTTTGTTTGCTTTATTGTTGGTCTTTCATTAATACATAATTCCTATTCCTCACCAGAAAAAGTTTAACTAGCAGAAGGACTTACATGGTCACAGGGGATCAGTTTCCCAGACCTGAACCTAAATCTGATATTTCACCGGCAAAATAATGCTCTTTTTATCAAGGAAGTCAGGAGGGCAGTGAAATTTTTTTTTAAAGAGAAATGGGGAAAATTGAAGTTCTGTGATGTGGCTTCCTACTGACATATGTGTAGGTCACTCAAGTTGAAATATTTCATATCCCTCATTTAAACCAATGGAATAAAAGGTTTTAAGTTTATCAAAGCTCATGAAATCTCTGCATGGGCAAGTCACAGAGGAGAATATGCATTTTTGCTAGTGGCTTTTATGGATATTTGCCCACAGTAGGAATGAACAAGATTACAGAGCTTGGGGTTCTGCTCTAAGCTCCAGAGAAGGTGGTGCTGCAAAAGCACACGCTGTTTCAGCATTATAAGCCACCCTCATGTTCCAGCTTCCCTAAGCTAATGCTTCTTTCCCAGTTTTGCATCTTTCCCGTTCATGGTTTTTTGTACCAATCATATTGTCCTATCCATAATATTTTATCCCCAGCTCCTCAGGCTTGTTCTTTTTTAACATATATTTCTTGATGGTCTCTCTTAGCTTTTACTTGTAGTCCTAGATCATTTTTGCCACTGCCAGTCCAAGTTTCCTCTTCCAGGCATTCCCACTCCCACTCACATTCCCTGGTTTACCTGCCCCAGTCTTCTTGCCAAGTCAGTCCTTGCTCTTGAAAAGAGCTGAATAGTTTTGTTTGGATTTTTCCAAAGAATTCAGCCTGAGGCAGCTATGAAGCATATGGAATTTCAGTCTAAATTGTTAAAGTTTGCCAAAGTTCTATGCAACTTAAAAGAAGGGGTTTAATAATAAACAGCATCACTAGCCAAATCTGTATAAATCCTAATCTGATTCCCTTTGAAGTCAATGGTAAAAAACCCAATGGACCCATTAATTTTAAAACTTCAACACAATAAGCAAGTACGTACATGCTTAAAGTGCTTTTGTGGATTGGACAGCAATTAAAAATGAGAATGTACCTCTGGTTACTATGAACATGAATACATTATTTGCATTTACTACTGTCACTTCCGTTTTATGAATGTATCCGATGAAAGTCTAAAATTTCTCTTTGAAATGACTGAATAATGTCACAAGGACTTCCAAATGCATGGAAAATAAAGAAAATTGATAAACTGATATTTCTGCATATAACACACTAAATGTTCCACTACACTTTAAAAAAGTACAGCTCTTTGTTGTGGCTCTTTTGGTTAGCAGTCTTTCAGTTTGTAAGCATTTTGAGCCTGTGTTCAAAGTAGCATGGGAGAGAGGAACATGATCTTTTGCCTTTGTTTTCATTTATTATTCCAAAGAACATGAAGGACTCTTTCATGTTTTCATATGGAGTGCAGTGCTTTTGAAATTCTTATGCAGGGCATGTTACAGTCTAGTAGCCTTAGGCAATATGGCCAGGATACAAGACCTCACAGAAAAAAACAAATGTGAATAAAATATTTGATGAGGGGAAAAAAAAAAAGAAAAAAAAAAAAAAAGAAAAAAAACCCACCAGTGACACCATGTCATAAAGTTGTGACACCCAGGCTGTTCAGAGTTCAAAACAATGAAGGTAGAGCTGTATGGGTTCTATGGATTAGAGACAATCTGCTTTTGATGATAAGCCCCTCAAATTCTACAATCCTCTGTACACATCCTATTTCCTAAATTAACTCAAGGGCCATGGACAATAACAGTCAAAATTTCCCTCTTTTCAACACTGTGGTGAGATCTGTAGCTGTGCTATCTATGGAGTTTGTGTTGTATTACCTAGAAAATCATCTTGTGAGCCACATCACTTCAGGCTGTTTTGGAACTTTCTGATTTAAAAAAAAAAACAACAAAACAAAACAAAAAACCCCAAACAAAACAAAACTAAACCAAAACCAAACATCATCTTAATTTTGTTTATAGCACATTTATCACATTTCGGATATATTTTTTTATTTATGTAAATTAACATTCCATGATCAAGATCTTCATAAGAAATACATTATATGAGCATGGAAACAGTATAAATAATATCTGTCAACTTTTTTAATTTCTTCTTTATAGGAAACTGAATCTCTTTGCTTCTCTTTGGGAATAAAAAAACCTGCCTTTTTATTTCATTCCAAATTCCATACTGACTGTCCTAAGTAACATAATTTATAAGTGTAAGTAATTTTCTTTACTACTCAATGCTGAACTCTTCCAGGTAGATCTTGAAGGTTTAATGACTTGTTTGTGATGTGACTTTCACACTGGAAAACTCCTTAGAAAGATTAGTCATATTCACATTGATGTAATTAAAATCATAGCTAGGTCCAAAGCCTTTGCTGCTCATTGTAGTGCCCAAGTTTCTCATTCAGAGAAACTTCAGAGCTCTCAATAAAATATTGGTTCATTTTTTTCTGCCAAATGAAATTGTTTCCAGGTTAAGTTGACCTAATTATATTAGACAAATTGTATATTAATTTTCTCATTTCAGTTTCTCAGGTACCAGGGTACAAACTGAAATATTACCTAACTTCCCTAAACTGACCAGCTGATGTGACATTTACATATTTTTTTTTTAGTATATGTAAATTTTCTTGTTGCTTTTTTAAAGGACTGTTTATTCTGTTTGTTTGGTTTTGTTTTGGGGTTTCTTTGTTAGTTTGGTTTGGGGTTTTGGGGGGATTTTTTTATTGCCAGGACTTTCATATTCCCGCAAACAATTGCTCTCTTGTTCTCTAATAGACTTCGGATTATTTTCCTAGCTGTGTAGGAGCTCCCCTCAAAAGGTATCTGGTCCAAAGTTACACAATGTACAGGGCTGTTATTCTCTTCTCTTCTTTGGAAAGGCCCCATTGAAATTCAACAATGCTCACTTTCAACATTATTCCCAACAGTGCTACCACTGTTTAGGCAGCAGTAGATTTTTGGGAAGATTTTTTTCAGTCAACTTTTGCTTCTGTGGTAGAATTAAATAAAACAGTTTAAAAAAAACCCAAACCAAAACCCTAAAGCTATGCCAGTTCATTTCTTTCCTCCTTCCTCTCTCCACCCATTTCTTTTGCCCTGAAGCTTTTTCCCAGGCACCATGTTCTTTTCGTATTGCTATGGTTCTGTGTGTATCTTTTCCTTCATAGAAAGAGACTTGCCTTTCTTATGCTTTTGTATTGAAGGGCTGAAGCTGCCTTCTGATTAAGTGATTCGTAATGGAGACAGATAGCATACAGGGAAAACATAAATGCTTCTTACACCTTTAAGGAAAGATTGTCCAAGTAACAGATAAATACAAAGGATTAATTCTTATGGAAATTTTTAATGAAAATCTTTAATTATATCCTATTATTCAGCACAACAATGGGGAAACATCATTAATATCAAACACAGTAACAGAAATGCTGGCAGACATAAAGAAATTTATTTCATATGCTAGTGTCCTGTTAATTTGCAGGATATTTATTTCAGTGCCATTAGGCTGAGAATAGATGCTCTGTGATAGATGCTGCAGCAGCACCTTCCGTTTGTCCTGCTATCCGAACACACTACCATAGAACTGCTCTAATATCTAATGAAGCAAACCAGGGTTCTTAAATTCACTTCTCCAGAAGCAAAAGCAGGCCCAACCTGGCACATATAGTTCACTCAAAGAGTATATTTAATATTATAATTTAAAAAAGGTAGAAACTAATATAATTTTTCTAGTAAATTATTGATCACGGTAAAGCCTATTAAAAATATAGAGTATTTATTGCTTGCAAGGACAAGAAACTTGATCTCACAGTAATCGTTCAACTGAGATTTTAAGACAGTAATGCAACAAAAAAAAATTGAAATCTTTAAAGTCCAGATCTCAAAAGGATTTTAAAGTGATGGAAGTTAGGTCCTGAAATACTGATTAGGCCAACTACCTGGTGCTTACATATCCAGCTGCCTTCAGTTTCAAGACATGTGCAAGTACACCTAAAAAGTGAATACTGCAGGTTTGTAGAAAATTTCCAAGCAGTTTTCTAATTGACAGTCATATATAATAAGGTACATGCAAACTTGTCAAATAGGCAGAACTATGAAATGCAGGCTGAGAGACAGCATGTCCTTTGGAAGCTTCCAGTTTTAGTAGGAGATGTGCAAAGATGAATGCTAAAAACATTAAAGTAATTGCATTTCAGGTTAAAAATTTTGCTTTTTGTCTTTATGGGAACTTGAAATACATTCAGATTTTAATATGTTTTTGAGCATTTTCCTAATTAGAGATGTTTTTGGGTGAGTTAGGGGGAAAAAAAAAACCAAACCAGGAAAAACAAAGAAAGAAAGAAACAAAAAAAATAACCCCAAAATATCTCCATCAGTTTGCTGAGCTTTAAAAATAATTTTTCACTTTAAATTTGCAAATTGTGAAGTCACTTTAATGATATAATGAAAATTCATCATATGGAGAGGAGGCAAAATTTGGTTTAGACTTTGATCTTTGTTGTCTCTCAGGAATAAAAAGACTGAAAAATAAAATACAGACTGAAAAATAAATATATAACTAATCCAGAAACATTGTAAGAGTTGAAAAGGTACCATGGGTAGAAAGCCAAGGAAAACAGAAGCAAACTTAATATTCTTCAGTGAGAAAAGGTGAACCCTTTTCTCTCTGTAGAGCCCCTGTACTGCTATCTATTGTAGCCTTTATTGTAGCTCATTTACCTGATAGGCCTGTTTTTTCAAAATGTTCTAGAAACCAGTCATTGGGATGTTGGGATTTTGGGGGGTGGAGGTGGGGTGTGGAGGCTTCTGACCCTCTTATTTGATTAAAAAAGTGTTGGCAATAAAGCTCTGTTAGTTTCAATTGAAGTAATTTCATTACAGTCTACGCAGCACATCACCAGTCCTGGGTGTTATATTCTGCTGTTGCAGTGCAATGTCTGAAGTTGAACCAGTTGAAAAGGAGAGGAATATATGTATGTACATATGAATGTACATACACTAACAGAAAAGAGAGAACTGCAAAAAAGAAGAAAAAGCTGAAGTAGTAAGAAATCTATATCAAGAGAAAAATGGACTGCCAGATGAAATTAATTTTAGCCAAGGTATTTAAAATAAAACAGGAATTGGCAGTATAGAGTTAAATGGTTCAATAGCTTTTTCAATAATTGGCCAAACAAATCCAGAGTCTAACAGTGGATCATTCTTGTTGATATATATCCAAAAATTACTCTTACAGTTCATTATTTTATTTAGGATTAGGATCAAAATGATATTAATCATCATAACTGTATGGTTTTATATTAATAATTATACTATTTGTATACAGTATTTCTTATATTTGAAAGTCATAGAAGTTTTGTAGTACCCTAAAGTATGTGGTCTCCACTTAAAAAGTGTCATGTGATTCTATTTTTCTTGAGTTATCACAAATTAAAGTTCCGACTAGAGTAACTACAGAAAGGAAAAAAATCTTGGTTTGGAATTGTGTTTTCACCTGTATTACAGCTGAAGAATTCCTGTAAAGACACTCTGGCAATGTTTTGCCCTTCCTGTGACAAACTGTATAAAAGAGTGAGAAGTAGCACATGCAGTGTCCTAATACTGGGTTGCAAGATGCCTATTGCCTGTACAAATATGGAGAAAAACGATCAATACTTTCTCTTCTAGATAAGATAGTGTAAATATATATAAATATTTATTTCTTTATTTAAATATAAACATATAAATAGTGTTGGTTTTGTTATTATTCATGCTGCTACTGAAGAGGAGCTGGTGTATGTGGCCTTTTCCATAGGACAGAGCAGCTCTGGTGCAGAGGCTTTGGTACTCTCTGGTTTCCAGTATGGGCTGTAAACTGGAGGGGCTCAGAGAAGCTGCACAGAGCCAGGGAGCTGTGGCTTTCTGAGCGAGCTGTGAGCTCTGCAGGCTTTGCACATTCTACTCCTTGAAGATTAACATTTTTTTCAGGAGCCCCTGAGAAATCTACCAGAAATGACTGTCATTAAAACCATGTCCAAGCAATTCTGAAATATTTTGATCAGATCTCAACTGAGATATCAGGGAAAGGAGCTTCCTTTGATTAACAATGGCTGGACTTTACAGCAGGAAACTCTATCCTTTATTTCAATGCACATGTAAACAGAGCAGGAGTTGCTATTATCTGCAGCTCATGTTACTAACTTTCCAATTCTTTAAGTCCAAAATTTTCTAAACAAGTCTTCAATCTCACAGCAATAATAAAGAAAACAGTACTGTGAGAAAAAGATTAATGTTTTCAAAAAGAAATCAGTAGAGTTGGTGATTTCTGCTCTGTTTTACAATTATTTCAGCCCTTACTATTATGGATGGTTAGAAATTATACTCTGTGGACTAGCCCATGTTTATTAATTTTCATTTTGATAAGTATTTGTGATTTAAGAGATTTTTTGTCTACAAACTTTAGCTTTTCTAAACAGCCTGATTCTTGGGTAAACATTTTGCAATAAGGTTGCATTTTACCAACAAGTTTTATTGCTTTTACAAGTCCTTTTTCAAGTTTCAATGCTATAAAAACCAGAAAGAACCCTCTCTTGGTCCTACATTTTTAGCAAGTGTTCACATGGAATGATTTTGTCATTCATCTTTGTTATCAACACTACTTGAAATGATTTTTGAATGGGAAAATGAAAAACATTTTCAAGAAATATTTTGTTAGTAATGTGCTGTATCAAAAATATCTCCAAGTGCAATAACCAGGTTAAAGGGTTGAGAATCCTTGCTGTATTTCTAACATTTTACTATTGCAAAGGCCATTTAGTTTTGTGTCTAACATCTAATATTTATTTTTAATAGTTAATACTGAAGCACTCCTTCTGCAGTCCACACCACTGTGAAATGGCACAGCTGAAAACACAGTCAAAGATGAAGACCAGTAGGAATTAGATATGGCAGAGTCAGTTGAAATGGAATACTACTAAAAATGTATGTTCATAAGAAATTGTCTGGCACCAGAACATGTAACATGTAACATGTAACAAGAACATGTTACATGTGTTACACACATGTAACACTGCAATACAACTCTCGGGTGAAGAGCAAGCTTAAACTATCATTTTCTATCTACACTTAGTAAGCAAAATGTACAAGAGAAGTTTTATTCTGCAATCTTTTGAATGCCAAAAATAAAAATGGAGAGAGAAAAAAGCAGTATGGCTGTCCATCTCTGAATTTAATATATAATATAAGTTGGATATAAATGGAAAGATGCCAATGACAGAGCACTGAAGAACAACCACAGGAAAAAGTGCCTAGCATTAGCAAATAAGTTTCAGTTTGGGTTCCAGCTGCAGACTGTTTTCATGGAAAAATGTCCACATGCGTTTGAAAAAGCAGCCATGTGGAAACTTAAAATCCTTTGTGTAGCTCCTACTAATTATTTTAAAGGGAACAGCCTTGCTAATTCCCTAATAGAAACAGGAAAGCTACCTTTCTGTCTAAGAATAGAGGAATTCTTCAGTTAATGCTAAGGAGAATGGGATTAATGAGACTAATGGTCCATGGACACATGCTAATTTCTTGCTGCCAGAAGCCAAACTGGTTTCAGCTGTGGCTTTCCTTCAGTAGGTGATCTTGGCCTGAAGCCCAGTAGCAGTCAGGGACCAAGTCCACTGGCCTCTCATGCCAACAAGAGCCTTCAGATCAAATCCTCTCTGCTATGGCACAGGGGTGTGCTTGAGGAAGCTAGGGGTTGTTAATACTTTCCTTCTTGGCCTTAGAGAGCTTTGGAATGTAAGTGGATTATGGATAGTCAGTCCAACTTCAGACCTGACAATGAAGACACAGTGACTTCCTTCTACTCCCAGTCATTCCTGAATAGCTTTCATGTGTCCTTACTCACAGTTCAGATGCAGCAATGAAATATCACAAGAGCCCCGAGGCTCTTTTGTGAAACTTCTCCAGGAGTGAATTTGCTCTGATATCTCAGAATTTGTTCCTGTCACAGAGGCTGATTAAGGACTTAAATGAAGCCTGCAAGTTGTCAGCAGTGGCTTTGCCCTTTGGCTTCTCTGTTCAAGAAAAAACTCACAGGCTGAACAAAATCTGGCGCGATGCTGAAATTTTTCTGGCTGTTGTTCGTTTCTATTCCATTTCAATTTTCTAAAAATAGCTTCTAGTATGGAAAAAAAAAAGGCAGAAACATACTTTTAAAATGTCATTTATAACTGCTATTATGTGTTAACAGGAATACAATAGCTGTCGCACAACATAAATTGTCAATCATTGTTCTTTTTACAATGGAATCTGAATTAAATTAATATTCTATATTTTCACTTTTTTAAAAATACTCTTTATCATTGTTCAGGGATAGCAGGTACTATTTTATCAAAGCATGATATTACAAATTACCTACAAATTAACAACTAATTTTATTCTAGTTTATGACCCTACCTGTTAAGTCTCTTTGGATAATGAGTTGCTCACTTGTCTGTTTTCCTGAAGACAGGACATACTCAACCTGTTGTAATGTAACATTAATGATCTGTCTGTCCAGTCTAGGCAGAGTGGAGAGTACTGCTGCTTTTTTCCTAGATGGCAATCTGTCTTCTGTGTGACAGCAAAATAGTAATGGAGAAGAACAGAACAAAAAAAGCCCTTTTGGAAGCCCGTTGGGATTAACTAGGAGAATGCAGTTGTTTTAAAAAAAATCACATATTTTATTGGATCTCCCAGGAGTTGTAACACTATTCATCCCTGAGGCTAATGAAGTTCCCTTGTGTAACATGCTGTTTGAACTATATGGGGCATATCTTGATTAGCATATGTTTCTTCTAAAAATGCATTTTGAAACCCCCAGAATTAGCCATTTGTTTGCAACCCACACTAGACTTTCAACCTTGCATCACTGATTGTAGGACAAAAACTTTACTTTTAATCATTATGGAAGGAGGTCTGGCTTTGTCTCTAATTCTTCTCCCCAGTGAAAGCTTCTAAAGGCCATTAGTTTTCTGCAGAACACAGTGAAAACAAAGAGCTTTCTCAGTATGAAAGTGAAAAAGAGGAATTTTAGCTAGCCTTGATTTAATATAGTCTCATCTGGAAAATCCTAGGGAGCTGAGATTTTAAACAGAATTCTCAATTTAATTTTTTTTAAACTCAAGTTCCTTTCTTTGGTATCTATGGCACTGTCTTTAAGAATGCTGAGTTTACAATGTCAACCCTAGTTCTAAAAAATGACTATCAGAAGGAAACACTGCCAAATCATGTTCTTACAGATTTACTGTGTGTGTTGTCTGCACCCTGTCCCTATTTGTACATCAGACTCAAATGGACAGCTAGGCATGCGTTGTGCCTAAAACTGCATTCTCACTTTAGGATTTCAAGGTATAGACAACAGTCCTGAATTGTGAGCTCCATCCCTAATTGTCATGGAGTCTGTAGAGGTAACAAAAATTTGACCACCCACCCTTCTTCCCAGAAGGATCTTCAACATGATTTCCCCGTGGTCCAGAACAACCATGTTCTGGCCACTGGTCATGCCAGGCAGCAGGGGCCATTCCCAGGACAGCACAGAGTGGTTACTCAGAAGATTGCTCAGTGAAGGAAGCTTGCAGGGTTGCTACCACTGAAAGATATGTATGTTGCAACCAAACATTTTATATTTCCCTTTACCAACCTGACCTGCCCTTGTTCATCAGCCAAGTCAGTGTGAGGTAAGAATGTAAACACAGAAGACACTGTCTCTTCACATGACTCACCTTCATTTTGTCCTGGTCTAAACAGTTTTTCACCCTACCTGATGCATATTTTCATGCACTGTAAAATGAAAAATTTCCTTTTCTTATGCTGCATTTAGATTAACACTTCAGGAACTGACTAAAATTATGTTGAAATAATGTCTAACAATATTTGTATATATTTTATTATAATTGTATTTATTAACAAGTTTTTTAATATATATATTAAATATGTATAAAATATATTGTGAAACATACTTCTCTTTGATCTGTGCATACTAACAAATTTGAATGTAAAGTGATACACAGGAGAGTATTATACAAAATTAGTCAATGTATTAAACTTTGGCCTTAATCTTGTAGCAAAACATATGATGAATTATAGTATTTTTTTTTTCATAGTACATAAAGCATATACTGCAGTTTCATCATCTCTGTCTTTCAAGGATGTGAACTGTAATGGAAGATGAAAGTCTAGTTTGCTTATACTGTTTCTAAGCATTGTATAATTATTAGCCTTCAGTGATTTGGTTAATGTATTTTACTTTTCATGCTTTTGTTATTATTTTTTTTAATTAAAAATTCTCCCTTTTTTATTTAATTGTGTCATCTTGTAAGGTAATCATAGACCCAGAAAATCACTCTTCTCTCTGTGGTAAGTCTGTTTTTATTCCAGGATTTTCTGATCCTATGGACTAGGGCTGCAGTCTGCAGTTTCTTGACACCAGCTAGTGTGAAATGACCATATTTAGCTGTCTAGGGCACCCTAAGTGAAGCTTATACACGTCGCTTTGCTTCAAAGTATCTAGTTTTCCTTCACATATGAAAAACACATCATCACTGTCTTATGACTGTTAATGCAACTGAAGCCTGCCAGATGCCCAAAGATCATGCTTTAGTTTCCTCTACTGAGGCATGAGGGAGATTGGTTGTGTCTCAAAAAATGCATTGATGATTATATTACAGTATTTTCTTGCAGAACAGTTATTAAAAGATTCTTTTTGTCAGACTGCTCTTATGCAACCCTCTGCAGCAAATTCTGCAAATTTTCAAAACAGGTCTTTCATGCAAAGTGGTTACAAATATCCTTTGAAATTAACACTGTCTTATTAGAATTATGTGAGCAAACAGAGGATCCCTGGTAGTTGTGCTGCTGATGACCTTCCTTCAGGCTGGAAAACCGCTTCTCCATGAGCTGACTTCTGTTTCAGAGGTAGTTACTCCTATCTGCTGCTGATAAATTCAGTCTGGCATTGCTGAATAAATCTCCAGTTCAGGGTGACATTTCTGTGTTTCTGCCTGTCTGTGTTCATCTAGCTCTTAGTTTTCATGGAGATTAGCCTTTAATCAATTAACACACTAATTCCATATGCAAATCAGACCCAAAAAGCTATTCTCCAGAGGATGCAAGCTTTTTATCTACGTATTCAGAGCTGGGAGTGCCTGAGATACAAGCAATGATCCAAAACCTTTTAGTAGGCTGGGAAGAACCGACCTGCTTGCCTCTCCATGTCTTTGTGTACCAGTTCATGAATGTTTTGTTTAGTGAGGCATTAAAATTTTTGAGATATTCTCCCAGAAGACTAAGTGTCAAATCCAGGAAGCCTTGCACACCACAGTGGGCTTGTATGTCTGTGTTAAGAGATAAATACAATGCTGTAGTATTACAAGTGGAAACGACTAGATAACCTAAGACTCCTGTGTTCAGCACAGGATAAATGCAGTAGTAAATACGCACCCCAAAATCCACTGTCATTCCTTTCTTCAGGGAAGAGAATGGAAACTTTCGGCTGACTGAAATAATTTTCTACACTCAAACAGAGAAAATCACAAGGCCTCATCAGAAACAGGGTTGGTAGTGTTTCTAAGTAACCATCCTTCTAACTCTCATTATGAATCCTGTCTTCTTTCACATCATAAGGCCTGAGTATAAGTGCAAGTAGATGTGTTTCCAAAAATGCTTTTGGACTTGTAAAGTAACTTGATAGAAAGGATGTTAACTGATGTCAATATACTATTTAAAAAGTCACAAAAGTAATGCTGGCATTATTGATGGCATGGATGTTTACAGATTTTGCTGGAAGCTTGCATCTTGTTTAGTTCCAGCATACGGACATAGTAGATATTGATTTTACTGTCTGTGAAAAACTCTAACTAGAAAGAATGCTGTGTGCAAGGCAGTGAAAGTTCCACTTGCTGAGCTTGTGCTCTCTTGCTGACCTTTTCTCTTCTAGGTGACTGAAGTGACCTGGGTGAAGTTAAAAGCAGTCTGGTCTGAAGCTTTATTCATCTAGGTATGTATTAATAATAATGGTGATTGTTTAAAAATCACTCCTCTGACCATTTCCCAGCTAAGGATGGGGTTCCCCTAAGAAGTATTATGTTCTACACTTGCAGTTAAAATTGCACAAGTAACCAGCCAAGAATATCCAGTAGAAAGCAGTATATCTTTACAAACTTTTGGAAGAGTATACTAATTACTTTGTTTCTTGACTCATTAATTTCCAGGATATTTTGTAATCTAATATAGCAAGTTTTTCATTATCAGTACATTATTCCTAAAACAAAGATGATATAAAAGTCTTGAAATATTCTTAAATATTTTTGTTAGTTTCAGTGAAAACAGAGATGACTTTTGTCTAAAAGCCTGATTTTCACAGTTAGGTCTCTTATTAGGGGTTTCAATTGTCACTCTGTGATGTGATAATAATTTCAAATTTGCTTTTATTTTTCAAAAAATAGAAGATCGATCATCTCAGATTATTGAAGCACTTCAGATAGTATTTTTTTCATAGAAGATATGCCAGAGCTGCCTGGTACTGTTTATATACATAATGAATTATAAGTAAAGAATATAAAAAAAAAAAAGACTTTAACTAAGTACCAGTTATTATAATAAAATAATTTATCCAAAATTATTACCCAAAATACTATTTTACTGAAAAATATTATGCACTACTTTTGCATCATGTTCTTCTTATTAAAATCTCAAGAGGTCCCATTTTCAAACTGCAGTTATGCAAATGCAACCATTTAGCAAGGCAAGAGAGCATTCCCGTGGCATTGTATACAAGTGAAAAAATAATGGATCATTTTACTGCAGTTGATGAAGTGCAACATTTAATATGAAAAATGATTTTCAAAATTAATTGCTTAAATTCATCCAATGCTATGAAGTCAGTCAGAAAAAACAAAGGAACACAAACTGGGTCCACAAGGACGTGGCAGACCAATATCTGGAATCTTGTGATGAGTTATTCAGTTATTTGTTTATTCAGTTATTTTACGAGTTATTCAGTTATTTGGGGTGTGTTATGAGTTTTATTCCCTATATAGCAACAATTAAAAAAAACTAATCTGTGAATTGGTCCTGGAGGTGATGTGAATGAATACTGCAACAGGTGTTTCTCCTACCTTGCTCAAGGAAGTCATCCTAACCTCTCCCACCCAAATAAGCCTCATAATAATCCCACCTTTCACAGGAACTGCTGCAAGGTTCCAAATCTTTCATTTTATGAAGTAGCTCTTTCATAATTTTAGACCCTATCCTTGTGTGTTTTACCATTCCTTCTTATCATGAAGAGAAGGAAAGTGCAATAGAGATGGATGAGCTTGGGAGCAGAGGACCACATAGTTTTGAAGTGATTACAGAAGGAGAGAAAACAGTGTTTTGTTGTTTGATGATTTTCTCACCATGAGAAAAGCAGAATGCCACTACCAGGTAAAACAGGGCCTAAGGAAATTTGAGTTTGAGATGAAGGCGATCTGTATGAAGGTTATGAACTAGTCAGTTTACCCAGTGTGTTAACAGCATGTCTATCTGAATCAGTGTTTCTGCCAGAATATCATGATCTGGATATTCTATTAATATTAAGTATATATCTTATACCATGTAAATGTGTGCTTATAGTCTATCATGGGAATCCCATCAGGAAAAGATAAAACTTATTAATTTTGTTTCAACATTGTTTTCTGAGGTTGAGATTGGTAAAATATTTGACAGACCATCCTTCAGTGCTTCTCCCTGGCCACAGCTTCCACCGTATCCTGATTTCTGTCACCCAGTTGGAACTCTGGTGAGTGTCTTGCAGTGACAATTCCTGCTTCATCACCAGAGGATAGATTTTCAGGAAGGGAAAAGGACTATGCTTTAAGAATAAGGCTGTATACGTCAGCACCCATTGCCAGCCCCATGCCTTGCTTCTTTGTGCCAATGCTATCTGAAGAAAGGGTTCTTTTTAACTGGCAGATCTCAAAACTTTATTCCCTGATAGCTCAGCTCCAACCGGGCAATGCTTTTGCACAGAAACAACTTATGTTACTGCTTGACTTCCTTCCAACCAAGACCAGTAGACATAGTCATGGCACACTTTTGCTGCAGATAAAACACCAAGGAAAACCAGGCCTAGCTAACCTCTGCCATTATTCCTGCAGGATAAAAATTACATGTAAAAGCAGTGCTGTAAATGCTTAAACCAAAATGTCTTCCTATTGTCCAGAGCAACTGGAATGAGAAGGAATGATACTGGTCTGGCTTGACACTGGTTAACACCAGAAGAAAATTCTCAAACTCTTCTTTTGTATTTTTCACACGTCAAAATGTTTATATTTACATAATAGACCAAATCAATCTCAATCAGAAGGGACAGTAGAATAAAGCGCAGCAGCTCTCACACATCTCTTTTATAAAAACATTTTAAGCACTGTAACATCTTTAATCACCTCTAAGAGGTGGTTAAAAAGACCCAGAAAAGATCACACTCTCTGTCATTCACCTCTCTATCTGTACTTGACAAACAGCTTTTGCTGAATCTCAAGAGCAGATTGTTGTAAAAGTTACAGGTCACTGTAATATCCCATTTTTCCTTGAAGGTTTAGATAGATTTCCAGGTTACAGATGGGACATTTTCCCCAGAGCTGTTTTACTAGAAGTCCTACTTTGACAACATCTGCAAAGGAGTTCTAGCCTAGGCCTGCTGTTTTGCAGTGGAAAATGTAGGTCCACATCAACTAGGAAGTGCAGGCAGGACAAGTAAGGAGGAAATGGGAAAAGGCACTCCCAGGTTTCTCTCCATATGGGTGTTTCTATGGTCCAAAACTATCAATTGAAACTAAGTACAACAGTTTCAAGAGGTGAGTTATGAGAAAGATGATAGTGACCTCTGCCATCACAATAGTTTTCAGATATTTTTCACCATGGCACCTATGCTTAGCACAGTCTACTTCCTTCCCTGAAGGATTTCTTCCTTCAGTCTTTCTCTAGGCAACAGTTTTGAATATTTTCCTAATCTTTGTTTTCCTTCCAATAATTACAATATACCCCATATCTGATTAACAACTGTTAAGTGGGAGGTTGCGATGATGTCTGTGGGATGGGGGTGTTTTCCATCAGCTCTCTGTAAAGATTTCAAGGAAGCTACTGTATTCCTCTGCTTTGCAAAATGATTTTGCCGTCTTCTGAGCTAAATCAGTAATTTGTGATAATGCACTAAAGAGGAGATCCAGAAGCCATTTTGCATTTGTCTACCTGTCAGTATTACAAGTTTTATCTAGCTGGTAAGTTTGCCGCTGACTCATTAATGTATGCAGCTCATATCATGTTAAACTAGATCCCTGCCAAGCTTTTCCCACCCTGATGTTATCTCTCAGTGTTTTAGATTAATTGGAATTTTGGATTAAGTGAAAGCCTGAGGCATTTGACTAAGAAAATGAGATTAACTTAGAATGAGTTTGTTACTGAGGACTACTAAACTACAACCTCAGGTGTGTAAATTACTCATTTTTTTTCAGCGTGTAGATCTGCTGACTATTTAAAAATAATTAACTTTACCTACTACCATATCTAGCAAAACCTCATCACTCCCCAATCCCTTTTGCACTTGGATATCTCATTTGTACATACTGCTTCTTCATATGTTCTCTCTCTTACATAAATTATATGTTTGTTGCACTAATTACGTGTTCTCCTTTCCATCTCATCCAATCACAAAACTGTTTCAAAGCATTCGTGTTGGACTAAACCTTGTACCCAAAGCAGACACAGACTAAACATCTATCTTGGTACATTTCCAAGTGCTTACAATAAGGCTTAGTTTAGGAGTGAAACCCCCATTCAGAGGTCCATATTGCTTAATTTATAGAAACTCTTTAGCAACCTGTGGTGGGCATAGCTCTATCTCCATCCAGCTTTAATTATATTTCTTGTACAAATATTTAATTATTTGCTCTTCCAGACTATTAAAAAAAAAATTGTTGCTCAATGATCGTAGATGTTGCACAATGCTTATAACTTGCTCTTTGATTGTGGAAAGGAAAATGAGAACAAATGTTTAACAAACATCTCTGGCAGAGGCAAGTATATTTTGCAGTCTTCACATGGATTTTTCAATTTTAGGGTAGTAAATATAATGACTACTGTGGAATTTTGAGGGAGAAGTTGCAATTCTGTTCCGGCTCTGTTATCCATGTCTTCCCTTGAAGCCAAAGAAATCAGGAAGAAACTGATTTTTTTTTTTTTTTGAGGGTGCGTTGCCTGCATATCTATTTGCTACACCGAAGACTAAGTATCCAATGTGCTGGCAAATTATGTAGACAAGCAAGATTAGTGTAAAACCAGATTGATATAAAATCAGTGTATTGAGAAGAAAAAAGTGGAACATACTCCTTCCTATCAAATCTTATTTCTCCTTGAAGTTGCAGATGAAATTTACCATAAGTTATCTCAAGAGACCACCCCAGGCAGAATGAGTTTGGGATTCGTTTACACCCTACATTACAGTAGCATACTTGCTAGGTATCTGGTTATTTCAAATATGGACTTTAGACCAAACAAAAGAAAAAAAACAATAATTAGATTGCCAGCAATTACATTGCTGATTTATGGAGAATATCCACATTAACAGTATTGACACCAATCTGCTTTATGTGTGATTTTCCTGTCAAAATATAATATTAGAATAATTGTACTTTGTTTTTTGGTTATTTCTTTGGGTTTTTTTGTTACAAGTAAAATGAGAGGAAGGTACTAGCTTAACAGTTTAATAGTGCAGCATGTTCTAAAGTGCCTTATCCAAAGAGTTTCGTATTCATATTACCTACATATACATCTAACTCCAATTGATTGCAGAGCCATTATAGTTGGAAGTGGCAAACTCCCGAAAGGAATCTGAAGGTTTTTAATCTCCAAAAGCCCTATGTTAGCCTTTTGGTACTGTAACAGACTTAAAGCCCCAAGTTCTCACTTTAAAAATCCTCTTATGTGAGTGTGCTTTCCCGTGTGTCCAGGATCTGGATATTTAAGATCTCACTCCTTCATATGTCTGTGAAACTATTAGATACTGTGGTATCCAGTATCAGTGTCCACACACCTATATGCTCAGGGCTTTATCTGGGCCTTTGTCTATTACTATTTATTATTAAACAGCAGAGGTGAGAAAGCATTACTTGAAAATACTACCCTTAATATTCATGCTTGTTTCCTAGCCTTGCCAAAAGGTATTGTGCTAGAAGTCTGAATTCCAGAATCCTATAAGCATGTCCCAAGGCAAATCATACAGAAAAGTACAATTTTGCTTTCATCATTCTCATTTGCAAGTATATTTTATTTTGTGGTTGTTGATGATACGTATCAATGTTCTACAAAAATATTTTTTGTGGGCATGTCGTATTTCTGAGGAAATTAAAAAGATTGAGAAAACTAGGGCGGGCACATATAAAAGCTCAGGCCCTGTTTAAGATATCTTGTAAGCGCATGCTTGATTCTCAGATCTATTTGTTCTGAAATGTGTTTAAAGCTGTTCTGCTTTGAGTTAAGCTATGTCATCATCTTGAAACTAAAACTTTCTCGTCAGTGTCTAGAACATGCAACTTTTACTAGCTATAGTAGTAAGATAATGCTAGACTAATATAGTAACTATGCACATTCCTTCAACTTACATGTATTTGTACTATTACTGACAGCTAAACTAATTTTAACCAAACTTTGCAAACAAAATGTAGAACTTTGGCAAAACACCTTTTGTATTGTTTTGGTTTTTCATAAAAAAAAAAGGTAACCATTTGTGAAGAAAAATACAGTGAAGCAGAAACTATTAGTTTCTACCTTTTATCCGAGGGAAAAATATTTTTCCAGCCTTATCCTATTATAAATTTAAAGTTTGTAAATTCTTACTGAAATGTCAGGAAACCAAAAGCTGTCTTTTCTCCCCTAGCTGCAGTAATAATTAAAAGACCAGCTTAATTCAGAGTTCCCCCAGTAACATTTTGGTTACATTTGGTAAGACTACACATTATTCATAAGGAGCTGTAAGAATTCCATTTTTACCTATAGATTTTAGCCTTGTCACTCACTCATGGCTAGCAATTGACATTTAAGTTTTAGGGAAGCCTGAAAGTTTAAGTAATTTCAATGGAAATTTTCTGCTAGTTTTTTATTTTTTTTTTTATTAATCAGTTTTCTACCCAAAACATTAAACCCAGAAATTTAGGAATAGGAACAATAATTGATTATATAAACGGCTATTCTTCAAATTCACATGATAAATTTTTAAACATCAAAGGATTGTAAAAATTATTTGAGAAATATTTTCTTACAATGTAGTGAATAAATTGAATTGCAATTAGTTGTCAAAAGACTATATGGAAAAGACAGTCATAATAATTATGCTTCATAATAAGTTATTACACTTTTTGGGGGGGACAACATTCAGATTCCTATTTTTGTTCCAACCAAACCAAATCTGTAAATTCTATAAATGCATTTAAAAAGGCGGTGGGAGGAAGGCAAGACAATAAGCAGTTTTTCAGATTGCTGTGAAGGAATCTGAAATCCAGGGACTGCTGGACAGTTTAAAATAGGTCATAAGCTAAAACTGAAGTCAGGTTTAGAACTTTGGTTACGGTAAATGATACAGAAAGACAGTGCACTCCACTGTCTGATACTTTTCAGATGTCTAAGGTATCCTCAGAAAACATATTTTGTGATAGTACAAATTTTCAGCTAAGTGTACATGTCTATATGCTGACACAAATTCAACAGCCCATGATTGAATTTTGCAACCTACAGGTCTCTTAGATCTCAGAGGCTCTTATTTAGAGACTGTTTTACAGACTCAATTATAATAAATGGTCACCTCCATAGACTGAGGAGCAGAGGAGAGTATTAGCATTTCTATGTTCACAATAAGTTCCTAATTTTCAAACTTGGACCACAAACCCAGACTAATTTCTTTAGATTTTTTTCATCTGTTGGGTTCTAATTTTTCAACCCTTTCCCCTCATCACAGAGAAGAGACCTTAATCTCAGGATATATCTAAACCACAATTCTTATAAAGTTTGTTTCTTTGATTTTGAAGCATTCTCACTACACATTTGAATCTTGTCTCTATACTAAGAATCTCTTCTCCATTTTGTCCACATGCCTTTTTAGGATTATGTGTATTTATGAGGGGTGTTTGCAAGTCTTTTAAATGTGGCTGCGCTGAGCAGCTGTGGCACTGGGATCCCTTGGATAAAAGACTGAGCTTGTAAGATTCTTGGTGCTGGGTACGTGTTTCTAATGCTTACTATTCCCTGCTTTAAGGAAGGCAGCATATTCTTGAGCAGATTGAATTCCAGCAGATGTAGGGATACACAGTAATTATACTTATGTTGTAGCTGAAGGTCTTCTCAAACTTTGTGTCTTGGTACATTTCTTTTCTGTCTAGAAAGTCAGTCAAAACTGTTCAATTGTCTCTGCCTAACAAATGAGAGTAAAAGGTTTGAATTTGCCTTGGTATGTTCTGTGTACGTCTGTTCTCAGGAGTGTTCATTTCAATCTCACCACGCCTCCTTGGAGCTATGGTTGCATTTGCACTTCAGAGAGAAGCCATAGTGGGGAGACAGTGCAAGGTCACATTCTCAAAGCACAGCACTGCAGGTGCCTCTTGGTGTAGAGATTATGACCTGACAAAGAATGGTAGTCCAGACCTTGTGTAAGAATATGTATATCCTGAAATGCAAAGAGTAGCATGCTTGACCAGAGGCCTAGCTTAAGGGACAGGAAAACGTTTTTTCAGCATAGCAGATAGACACTTCACTTGATCTAAGCCAGCAAACATACAGTGTGAAAATATTTGTTGTCTATGTACAAGCTAGGGGTGTTTTACCATGAAACACATTGTGCATGTGGGAAAAACTTATTGTGGTCGTCCTGTAAATAACCATATCTAAAGATTCTCAAACTGTATTTTGAAAATTCTATATATTCTGTCTGTCAGAACTTCTGTTATTCTTCAATGCCCTTCCAGTTTCATTGGGAATTCTCTGATGCTCTTTTAACTTTATTTAACTCCTATTCATAGTCCTATCTGTGTGCCAGGACTACCCTTTCACATTAACTTAAATTCTTCTGGATTTCATAGTTTAGTTCTCTACTTACTCATATTTAAATGTATTTCTTTAATATTGTCACCTTACACTAAAACTGGTGATGTAACTTCTGTTTCTGAGTATGCAGTCATCTTTTCAGAACACCAAACCTTTCTAGGAATTAATATATGAAGTTAAAACATAGAATCATAGAATTGTGAAGATTGGAAAATATCTCTGAGATCATCAAGTCCAATCATCAAGGCAGCACCACCATGTTCACTGCTAAACCGTATTCCCAAGTGCCACATGTACTTGGCCTTGTACATTGGCAATATGCTTGTACACTGCCTTTTGAACACTTACAGGGATGATGATTCCACTGCTTCCTAGGGTGACCTGTTCCAATGTCTGACCACCCATTATTCCTAATATCTAATCTAAACTTCCCTTGGAACAACTGGAGGCCATTTCCTCTTGTCCTGTCAATTGTTACTTGAGAGAGGCGACCAACCTCCACATGGCTACAACATCCTTCCAGGTAGTTGTAGAGCAATAAAGTCCTCCCTGAGCCTCCTTTTCTCCAGCCTGAACAACCTCTGCTCCCTCAGCTACTTCTCACTAGATTTGTGTTCTAGACCCCTCACCACCCTCATTGCCCTTTTTGGACATGCAACATGACACTTTTGCAGTAATATGAAAATATTACTGCAAAAATGAAAATATTGGGGAAAAATGCACGCAAGTTTTCATCTGTTGCTTCAGTGAAACATTTTGATATAACAAATCTTTTGACTGGCTGTGCATATGTGAGCAGCTATGCCACATTTTGTTTTAGTTTATTTTAAAGACACTCATCATTGGACCTTAAATTGGGGTGGAGGGAAGAGTTGCATCAAGATAAAATGTTGCTGACCTCCAGCTAAAACCAAACCCAGGATACAGAAGGAATGGAAAGCACTGTAGTCTTCCAAACTACTTCAATTCTTTGTATCATTGCACAGGAAGTTCATTTTTCTGTGGCATTTTTGAAAGTAGAAATTTTCCTGAAGGTGTCTGTGATCTTCTTTGTCCTTATTTTCAGCTATTAAAATCCTACTGTTTGTACCGATGCTACTGAAACCAATTGTATTCTTGTCTATAATTCTTTATCTTGTGTTAAACTAGCTGCATTGAGTCCTACTGCTTTTGAACTTTCATTGCAACTATACAGTCTTTTCAATTTTTTTTTTATAAGATCATACTTAATGATAACTCTCAAGTGAAGGGGCAAAGAGAGGCATTCATAGAGGCAAAGCACATCCTGTCCCAAAGGAAATATTTTCTTGCAGTTAAAAAGTAATCCAAGAACAAAGTTGGTTTGATCCTCTCTGTTCAGAATAATAAGTGTGATGTGGAAAAATGTTCACTTCGAACAACCAGGTTAAGAAAAGCAAATCTATTTCAGGATTCAGATAGTAATGATTTTTTTTAGTTGAAATATGAAACAGAGATCTGGAGGTGAAACTTCTGCTACAATTACCTAATATATTCAACTCTTTTACTTGAAATTGTCTCTTTAAACTCTTGTTTTGGCACAGAAATCTGAGTGCCAATACATTTGCATTTCTGACACTGACCAAGCTATTTGTTTAAATATTCATTTTCATCAGTGAGTGTCACATGGCTCTACTCCTGCTGTCATATGAAAATGGATTTTCTTGTTATGCTCTAAATTGTCCTGTCCTTTTTATGTTTATGTTAATCCGCCTTCTTGTGAAATAATATTTTAGCTCACTACTTTAGTTGCTTCCTTTGCTGATGACTTTACAAAGATATACTTCTGCTATTTATTTTTTTTATTTATTGTTACCATGTTTATTTCACCACATCTTTAAGTATTTTGGAAATTAACACCTCCAAATACACCTAATTATTTCATCAATTTTAGAGTTAATAACTTTTATATATAATTTAGGGCTAGTTTCTGGTCCTTTTACTGAAGCTGTGTCTCCCATGCACAAATTTATTCAATTTATTCTTTAGTTTGTTTTTTTTGTCAAAGAAAAATAATGGGAAGTGACTTTGCTGTAGAAACAGTCAGATTAGGATTCCAGCTCCTTCTTTATCTTCTTTCAGCTTCTTTTTACTGTAAAATGTATCTCTATTTCCCTTTAGAATGCTCATTAAATAAACTCAATAACCCATTGATGGTTCTTTCAGACTTGCTGTGCTGTATAGACAGTGGTACAGGTGCTTATAGACAGTATTGCACAAGTGTGGGTACAACATTTTGAGGACTGCTCAGACTCTGAAGAATTACAGATTCTCATCTGCCATGTGGAGCTCTAGCTAACAAGTCTACACAAGCTAGTTTAGGTCCATTCACATAGTGTTTCAATTACTGTGGCTCCTGGAAGCACAATGCAGAGACAACCAAATCATTCTCCATATAACCGTCTCTGGTCTGGTATAGCTGGATATGAGTCCCAGCTAGCAAGTCACGAGACCAAGATGACTTTCCTCAGTCATACAAGTGCTCTGATTGAAGTTTCAGTGGCACAGAAGTTCCCTCAATAGAAGCTACTTCTGATAGAAGGCACTGAGAACATATCCCACCAACCTCTGTTAAATCATCCACTGCGTTCACACAGCTGTCTGCAAACATAACAGGGATTTTAACAGTCTGAAACACGTCACTTCATATTCAATGATTGTATTGTATCAAAGTGGTACAAGCTGTGTTTAGTGCAGGTGTGTGGTTATGTGCCATTCTTGAGTGAGACTGATTCTTTAAGACTTAATAAGTCATGCGCAGCAACATTAAAATTTGCCAAGAATTCTCAGTAGCATACAGGAAGACATTTGGAGCAAATATATTACAGCTGCCATAAAATAAACATATGTTCTCTGATCTTCCAGGAGATTTCACTTTCACCTCCCCCTTGTCTAAAACTATCGTTTTAGATTGAGAGCGTGTGGTTACACAGAAAAACAACTTTTAGAAAACATTTTTTCTTTTAACATTTTGAGACAAGAAGGACAAAATTTATCATTTTTATTTGTTTGCAAATATCCAGAATAAATTAAAAACATGAACACACATAAAAACCTAACAATTACACCATTTTAAGGATGAGTCTTAATCTAGATAATTTCCAGTGGCAGAAGGAGTGACAACATCTGTACTCTGACTAAAATAAAACTGAACAATTAGAAAGTGAATTCTGATGTGGTAAATGAGGCTTCAGCCTTTGCAGGCACACATTCCCTTATTTTCTTTATCAGCAGATGCTGATGTTACAAAACCATAACTAGCAATTGAGCACAGATGGTTGTCTCTGTTCATCAGGAAAGCTCAGAAGGGAATAAGCACTTAAATAGAGAGACCTCAGTCACCTCTCTCAGTAAGTTTCCTGTTCTGATTTTCAAACAATATGTCTCTTAACAGTTTTCCGGTTGCATGCAATCTGCACATCCAGAAAGTTAACATCAATTGCGATCCACACAGACCAAGCATTAAATGAAAGCTGACCTCACCTGGCTGAAGCACAGATTGATGTTCTGCCACAAGTGGATCTGCCTTGGGCTTGAGTTATAATGACTCCCACTAGCACTCTGGACACAGCTTGCTCCCTCCTGCCTAAAAATCAGACCACAGACAGTCAACTACAGTAGATATTTAATCACTGATATATATTTATATTTTTCTTTGGGGGTGGTGTGATTTTGGGGGTTTTTTGTTTTCAGTGTTTTGGGTTTTTTTTCGCACTCTCCTCACCAGCTTCTCAGGTACACAGTGCAATACTGGCTGTAAGGGAATATTTCAAATTGCATTTAAAATTCCTCAGCTTGCAATATATTAAAAATTTTTTGTCATTCTGTGATTGAATTTGCTGATCATGAAGCAGGGAGCACAATGGCAGTGTGGCGAGTGGGTAAAGTTATCTTCCTGCTATTCCAGGAAAAACAATGAGAGGAAGAGTAAATGCTGCCTAAATTAACTCCATATTCATTTAATTATACCACTGAACAGATTCCCTCTGATGCTCTCCTTTAATGATGAAATAAAGGTAGCTGAAGCTATAAAAGAAAGTTCAAAGAAGTTGTGAGATTCTCAGCAAACTTTTGTGACCCTCTCACTTCTCTTTGTAGAGCCACATGGTCGAAGTCAGCACAGATGCACTGTGCATTAGTGGTCACAAGTAGCTGGACTCAGTGCTTGCTGGCCAGCCCCTTGGCATGTTGTACAGAGCAGCTCTTCTGTGATACGGGTCTCTCCAGGTCGTAGCACAACTCCTCCTCCAGGGAAGGATGTGTATAACTGGTGAATTCAATTTCTATATCTTGGTGTTTAATTACAGAAGCAGGGCTGAGAATGTGTTCTGATGAGCTTCATGAAGCCTGAGTGCTTATTCAGTTTATCAAAAATATTTTATATATAAAAATATATATTATACATATATATAGTATATAATCTACGTAATATATAATATATTACATATAATCTATTATTAAAATTGCCTGTAAAGATTCCAGTTAAATGGAGTAGAATATATGATTTTATGGTACATGAGTTGATGGCTGTTAAAATGGGTGCAGTCAGCAATGGTGCAACTGTGTGAACACGAAAAGTGTCTACACCTTTTGTGAATTATTGTTTCAATAACTCTGAACAGATGCAATTTGAACTCACTATATTTGCTTAATGACATTTTGTCCAGTTTAGTTTTTTGTTTTGTTTTGTTTTGCTTTTACTGCCAGTCATTTTCCCTACATCTTATCTCCTTAAAAGTCTTTGTTAAAGTGACTTTAAAAAAAAAGAAAAAATCCTTGTGTGTGAACAGATTGGTGAGTGTAAAGTACACATTATGCAAAGAGACAGTGGGTGTGTTGTTGGTGTGGCTCTCTCTCTCTTTCTGCCCACTTGAGGTCTTAGTCATGCAGAAAAACTGGTACAGTTCTATATGATTGCTATGCATGCAATCAAACTAATGCCAGAAACTGGAATAGACTGATATGCTGTGGAAGATACTTGAACTAAATAGGAGAACCAAAGTGGAATTTTCTCCAAAATAATGCTGTCAGAATTATCTAAGTATGAAAGAAGACCATATGCTAATGTTGACTGACATTTAAACCAGGAAGAATTACTTGTGTTTCTGGAGCAAGATGCTTGTAAACTAGTCATGAGGTGGGTAGTGCTGGGTGGTGACTTATATACTAATGAAAGGCCTGTGTAGTATCTTTTATGATTAGCATATTAAACGCTGTATTGCCTTAATGTTCTTTTCTCCTTATTTAAATAGGTCACTGGTGGAAACTAGAACAGAGAACTGTGCAAACCCAAAGGAGCTTTGTGATCCACAACTGAGTGTCCAATTACTGGCCTCAGGGTGCTTGCATCTTACCTACTCACAGATTCTGTTATGCCTTATTCAGTATGGTTTTAGACTGCACAAGGAAAAAGAAATGTCTCAGATTATCCACATTAGCCAGAGGATAGTATCTTATATGTGATACAATTGTATCTGTAGAGAACTGCAGGATAAAGCCTTGTGCTGCAGGTATACACTAGCTAAATTAAACTTCTTCCTTGACCTGAGTTATTTGAAATTAACACCTCTCCCTTTTTCAGAAATAGTTTAACCACCAGGTTGTATGTTTTTTTTTTTCTGATGGGAATATTCACCTGGGAAGGCTGAGATCATTCTGTGCAACATTATTTTCTTTCTGCCACAAACATTCACAAGAGAAATTGCTGCTGAATCTGTCTCCCACTACCTCAGTACCACGCCTTGAAACACAGTGCTGAGTTGCCTTGAAAAAAAGGAGTGGCCACTGTCATTTTTGAAAGAGAGTAATAAAGGACTATGTTCTGAAAGACAAACTTTCAGCTTGAGATATTTGAGAACAGAGATATCTCAAATACCTCCACCACTCTTGTACACAGTGCTGGCTTTAAGGCACAGAAGGTGTTTTTAGTGATCCCAGTTGAAATATATATTACCATATTTTGTGTTCTTATTGTTTCAAATTTCATTCTAAACCTCTTGATTTTCCACTTACTGTATGAAAATTTGAAAATTCACACTTTTCCTTCAGCTTTTAAATGTTTAGAGTAAAAGTAGCAAAGAGCTCAGCCAGTATTCCAAACAGATTCTTTAAATGGAGTCTAAGCACATAAAGGTACCTAAAGGAGTTTTCAGATCTATCAAATGAAACTTTACTTTTAATTCGGTTGGAATAATGTGCAAGTTATCACACATCAACTGAGCCACAGTATCTGACTCTGCATCTGCCTGTGGAAAACAGAGGATAACACAATTTCCTTGAACTTTCTCTAATTTTATGTCTTAAGAACATGTATGCAGACAGATAAAACTTGACCGCAACTCTTATTCCATGGAGGCTGGTGAACAGCAGCTTTAACTGACATGAAATTCACAGAAAGGCAGATATGATAGTTCTAAAAGGTAAGAAATGTGAGGTCTTATTTTATGGAAAAAAAAAGAAGTCATAATTTTGAGTTCTGTGTGAAAGAAATGAAACTATGAAAAAAATGTCTAAAGTTTAATTTATGATCTAATGGCTGCAACTGGTTGTTTATGTCTTAGATTTGTATTTTATTTTTTTATATTTCCCGCTCATACCTAGGATTTATCTCCTTAGTAGATCCGTTTCCATTTTGTTGCCTCCAGACCTAATCAGACTGAACTTTTCAACAGCATTTGGAGCTGGTTTAATCCTACTGTTCAGTTGCTACCCATCTGGTTTTGATTTTTCTTTCACACATTTTTTAAAGAGAATTATTACTAAAATACTTGGTGAAAATACCTGAAACACTTGATTCAGGTAAAGAAAGCAATTTTAAACAACTCCATTGGTCAAAATAGAAAATCTCTAGTATACTATAAAGTCCCTTTGCTGGATATGGTAGAGGAGGTTTTCCTTATTTGCAGATAAACAGAAACAGATATCTGCTATAAGCTGTGGCCAATTTAAAATCTTCTCAAATGGAAAAAGAAAAAAATATTAAATTAAGAGTTGAAAAAATGAGGCAAAACATTATTACTGGTGTTGACTTTATTGATCACCATGAGTAACAATACTGCTGTCCAACTTAAAAGAATACTGTTGACCTCAGCACTTCAGACATGTAATGAAAGGTTTCAGTGGTGACTAAAGGATATTAAATGAACCCTCTAAATTACAAGGTGAGCTGAAATATGTTAGAGAATACTAACACTCCTTCACTGTCTCAGAGAGTGCAATGTGCTCCACTCTGAAAAAAGTTTACTTATCTATATAGAAAGAAGTATCGAGCAAAGAATGTCTGGTTTTAACTGAGTGGAATGGCTATTATGTCAGTGTGAGGAGGGCTGTACCATGTATACTTCACTTCTTTTAAATTTACTGGAATAGTGCTGCTTTGATGATCTAACAAGAACACCAATACGCAGTAACACTATGTGTTTGATTTAACACTAGAAACGAATAACATAAAAACCTCACCATGGAGACAAAATCCTGAGAATTTTTTTTTTTTTTAATAAATGGGAATGACAAGTATAGAATCATAGAATCAGACCTTTAAGATCTTTGAGTCCATCTATTAAGGTGCCCCAAGTGGCTAGGATTTTGGCCTACAACCTGGGAAACACAGACTTGATTTCCTGCTTTCTTGAAAGCTCTCAATAAAACTCTTTTCCTCATTCTTCTTCCTAATATATAAAACAGTTGCAAAGTACAGTAATGTAAACAAGCCTAGAAAAAAATCTATCATTACTTAAAATATAAAAACTAACAATATAAAATAAGTTAATATATTAACTGTAGTCTGATATCTACAGCTACTACCTTTATAAGTTTTTGAGAAATAATAGCAACTTTCCTAAACAGGGGTCATCTTGGTCATCATTCCTGATTTGATTATGATGAACAGAACATACAAAAACAATGCAAAGACAATGGTTACGGTAACATAGGGCACACAAGAAGGAACTGAATGAGTGAAAGACAGTTTTGAGCAATTGCAAGGACTGATTCATTTTCCAAAAATATGTGCATTATATGTGATAAAACCCAGTAGATACATCACCAACTAGAATGACTGTAAAAAAAACACTGTTTCATATGTAAAACTTTTAAGAAAACTGAAATCAGGTGTTCATGTATATTGCTCTGTCACAAGTAAAATCCAATGATTAATTACTAGACTGATGGCCTGACATACTATTTAAGTAACTAAGAGAAAATAACAGTGCAGCACAAAAACACTGAGTTCAGCAGTGAGATTTTTGTATTGTTTTGCACCCATCTCCCTTTCTCCATTTATATCTCATTGTCTGCAACCTTACCAGGACAACTGTATTTCATTTCTCCATTATTGAATTTACACTTTGAACTTATAGTGCTGCAGATGGCAGTACTATTGATCAAAGGACTGCTCAAGCCTGAAATTATATCTAGGGGGAAAAAAATAGGTTTGCTTTAAGTGTAGACATGAAGGCACAGGGAACAGCAATGAATGTTCATATCAAGCAGTATCCTTCAAGCTTAAGAATATATTGTTGAACACTGGAGATCAATCAGTGAATTATTTGTGGAGAATTAAAAAACAAACAAAAAAAATTTCATACTTGAAATACTTGAGATATTTTGGCTTGGGGTTACTGATGTCCTGATGAAACCCACAAACCTGAAAACTCTGGTTTATGTGTATCAGGTTCCCATCATGATGTTTTCTTAACAAAGCCTAATTTTCAGTAATTAACATGAAAAAATATTTTTCTCAGTTTTACATTGCAGTGTTTCTTAATTGTTACCCTTAACACTTTTGCGCTTTGTTCTTTTTTATTCTCTTTTTAAAGTTTTTAGTTTCTGAGGCCTGAACTAAGCACTGAAAATTAAAAAAAAACAGTTTTGGTGGATTTATCAAGAAATATTCTTCTATCAAGTTTCATCAACTTGATGACCTCTATAATGAAATTATTGTCTTGATAGATTAGGGGAGAGCAAAGGATATTATCTACCTTGAGTTCAGTAAGGTTTGAACACTATCTTTCTTAAGATCCTCATAGAAGAGCTGATGAAATATGGTCTGGATGAGCAGATAGGGAGGTGATCTGAAAACTGACTGGATGATCAGGTCCAGAGGGTGGTGATGAGTAGTATAAAATTTAGCTGGAGGCCAGTAGCTAGCAGTGTACACCAAGGAATGATATGGGGTCTGGTCCTTGTCAGAGGTTCAAAATCTTTCATGCAATTTTTTTTCTCTCCCTTACCAACACATAGTCTGGGACTTGGAGTGCCAGGATGAGATGGCTTGTTGAAGCCCCCCACTACCTGCTCCCAGAGCCAGCTGTCTAAAGGCTAAACAAGGTGATGGCTAATAGCTTTGCATTCCAACCTGATGGCTGAGGAGAGGATTGGGAGGAAGTAGGGGAGAGAAGTTTTCCTGGTGCTGGCCACATTTCCTTCCTTGGTTTGTGTGGGTGCCAGCCACGGTTTGCTGGGCTGGTGGAAGCACTGGGAGGTAGTTTTCTGGCTCACTCCCTGACTTTGCATCCTGTGCCATTCTTCTGAGGGAACAGTCACCGCTGCCTGGATTCACTGCTGACTCCTTGAGGGGCCAACTCCACTGGCAGAGGATTTGCTGCCCCCCCCCCCTCTCCCCGCAACCCTTTTTTCAGACAAAGGACAGTAAGAGAGGACCCTTACACTGCCCACAGGAAAGGTTTTACCCCATCCCTGTGGCCACCATTCCCACGTGAGTTTCGGAGCCAGAGCCTCTCCTTGACCACTGTCTTTGCCTCACTGAAGCCTGTGAGTGACTCATAGCGGCTGCCAAGGTGTGGTCCTGTTGTCTGTAAATATAACTGCACTGAAGGGGCAGAGATAGGACTGATTTGTTTGAAAGTTTTGGTTACGGTATTGCTGTTTGTTCTGCTCTGGTTTTTGTTATACATATATATATTTGTAGTAAAAAACAAGGCCTAGTTCAGAAGGGTTCCTCACTTTCCATGACAGTTTCTTTTAAACTGACACAGTCCTGTTCAGTTCTTCTTTCATGGTCTGGATGGTGGGACAGAGTGTACTGTTAGCACGTATGTAAATGACACAAAACTTAACAGAATGGCTGATACACCAGAAGATTGTGGTACCATTCAAAGGGACCTTGACAGGCTGGAGAAATGGGTTGAAAGGAATCTCATGACATTCACCTGGGGTTGAACACTGTGCACTAGTGGATGCTGGGACCATCCCACTGAAAAGCAGCTTTGTAGAAACAGACCTTGGAGTTATGGTGGAAACAGGAATGTACCCTTGTAGCAAAAAAGGTTAGTGGCATCCCAGGCTGAATTAGGCAAAACATTGTTAGCAGGTCCAAAGAGGTGATCTTTCTCCTTTATTCAGTATTGGTGAAGCCATAACTGGAGTACTGTGTCCAGTTCTGGGCTCCTCGGTACAAGAGAGACATAAACATACTATGAAAAGCCACTAAAAATACTAAGGAAGTATTCTTCCTATGAAAAAAGGTTGAGAGAGATGGAACAGTTCAGCCTGGAGAAGAGAAAGCCTGGTGGGATATGTGTATAAATACCTGAGGGGAGAGTGTAAAGGAAACAAGAGCCAGACTCTTCAGTGATGCCCAGTGACCGAGCTGGGGGCAATGGACACAGACCAAAACATAGGGGGTTCTGTCTGAACATCAAAACCCACTTTTTTTACTGTAAGGTCAAAGGTGCAGTGGCGTAGGCTCCCCAGGGAGGTTGTGGAATCTCCCTCCTTCGAGACATTCAAATGCCTAAGCTACTGATTGTAAGTGACCCTGCTTGGGCAGGGAGGTTGGATCTGGTGACCTTCAGAGGTAGCTTCTAATCTCAACCATTCTGTGATTGATTGACTCTGATCCAATAGATGTAGGGTTTTGAACTGGGGTGCAAAAGGACCATCTTTTACTATTAGATCCTCAACTAGCCAGTTGTATCACTCTCAAGAATGCAGCAAGAATAACCATGTGTCTTTTTCCACTTCTCTATATTAGGTTTTCAAATCAACACGGTCCATTTGTGGACTGCCCAAGTAAATGTCTAATCAATGTTTTTACTACCTATTGCAAGTAACATGGTCACAAAAAAAACCCTGTGAAATGGGAAAACTAATACACTAGTGGATGCAATACTTTGCACTGAGTGAGGCTAGCAAGAGTCTTCCTTTCATGGACAGTCAATTTATAAATGCACTAGAGAAAAATAGATAGGGCTCCTAAAATCTCATTTTTCAGCAAAACTGCATGGCTCTCTTATAGAGCCATCTTATATCTTATATCTTATATATATATATATAAGATAAGACTTATATGTCAGACATAGATATGTCAGACTTATAGAATAAGTCTGACATTAGCTTGTCTTGATTAAAACATACAAAGGGAAATGGTTGCTAATGTTATGTGTTTATTACATTTAGAATAAAATCCAAGCATTTAACATAAGTTAAAACTAAGTCTTTTATCAAGAATCCGAATGGATTTTATTAAGTATGTCATGGTTTAGTAATGGCATTGTCCAATTTGGTAGTCCCGCTAAAACCACACTGCTGCCTGCTCCCCCTCCCCTTCCAATTGAAATCACAGATTGAGAGAAGAACAATTTACTGCAAACAGCAATGAAATAAGAAAATGGGTAGTAATAGTAACAGCAACAATGTTAATAGCAAAAGGGGTAAGACAAAGAAACGGTTTACATGGAAAGTCCGTGACAATACCAATCAGCTCTTCCCCATGGTGTTTTCTCCCTACCAGAAGTAATGCCCATCTTCTTGGAAGTGAAAGTCCCTTACTCCCTCCTCGAGTAATGATGTGAGGTGGTATAGAATAAGTTCCTTACCCACCCCCTTCAGCTCCAGGCTCTGCCCCCTCACAGCTCCTGCAAAAAGTGACTCTGTCCTGGTTCTGGCTAGTAACAGACTTCAAATGTTACAGTCTGCTGGAAAGTCTTGTACTAGCACACTATTTCTATGTATCTGGATGTTTTTTCTCAGAATGTAAGACTGCTGGGTTTGGTCTCTTATTTGTTCCTTGTTCCGCCTCCAGTTCTCTGAAGGACATGGTCTCATTGGTCTTACTTCCATTCTCTGCTCTTCTGTGTCATGAACTGGGTTACCCATACCCCAGTTATCGGGAAGAGGATTCTTCATGGGTTTGATCATGTGCTCTTTCCAAAAGAATATTTATAAATTCCAGGAAAGCATTCTCCCTCATCTGAGAAGGGGAAATGCAAATGTGCTTAGGTGATCTTGTCTTAAATATTCTCCATGAATCTGGGCAGTTCTGGAATCGGCAATAATATCTTTCATATGAAAGAAGAGACAGCCAGATATAAAACATGTTCATGTGCTAGTAATTGCATTAATTTTCATGAACATGTGTGAAAGATGATCATATTTATGAAAACATATTGAGCTTTCTGATTCATAAATTAAAAATTGCAGTCATCTTTCAGACTCCATTCACTGGTAACTTTACTAGCTTGTTACCTGTCAGATTTCATTATAGAATGAAAAGCTGGAGTGCTTAACTGAGGTGACACGCTGAACACAGTGGGTCCCAAATTTACACTGGAATTTAAAAGACCTAAAATTGGTTCAATGCTGGACTTTAGAAAAAAGGCAGAAGCTGTGACCACTTAAAGTAAGTGCCATGTCATTGTGCTCAGAGTTTGAAGACCTCTACTGATAGGAACACTGACAGAGTTCAAGACATATTAGTTCTCCTGTCTCTCCATAGTGCAGCCATAATACACTTGAGTCACTTCTTCCAAAATGTCTGGGCTGGGCAGGGAGTGCAAACACATTTACTGGTGCCATTCAGCTCCATTGCCAACCCTTTTCTTTTTTGTCTTCACTAGCCTGACACTTAAAAAGGTAGTTTTTAACTTGCAATGTATTCTGGAGAAACATTTATTTTGGTGATGGTACTCACAATTTACTTTTAACTGTAGCATTTAACATAATTAAATGAAAGACACCTAATGTGTGTAATTACCTCTTCTATGCTAGTAAACTTGCCAGATTTGGTGGTGACAATGGAGAGAGGAAAACACCAAAATGGATAGCAAAATGTCAAATTGTGTATCATTTTACAATTTATGCTATTCCACGTGGCAATCATAAACACAGAACATGGAAATAAACAGTGTAGCAGATGATCTGGATTTTGACCATATATTACTAGGCTTTGTTTAAGAAATTGAACATTTGTGCTTTTTTAATTAGAAAACACATATGTTAAACAAAAATACCAGACTGTGACCAAACTTTTCAAAAGTCTACTTTTTATTGAAAATTTAATTGTGAAGCTTCCCTGGCTGTATATAGGAGAATCTCATTTATTTTAACTGATCAGCACTACTAATTAAATCTCTCTTAAAACAGCAAAATCAGACATACAAACTCATACCCATTGACAAAACAGTGCAGTCACTCTTAATGCATCCAAGTTTTCTTTTGATTCTTTATTTCTTCCTTTGGATTGGAGGCTCTTTTCATTACCAACTTGTGAAAGACCCTCAGTTTTCACCTTCCAGTAGGTATTTTATTTTAATGTTTTAGTAGTGCTCAGTAATTCACTTGATATGTAAACTAGAGAATTCTGAAAAGCAAAATAGATACAAAAAATCCGAGCCAGTTCCTTTCTGTGATAGTTTCCAAGACAACTAGACAGGATGAGAAAGTCGAATACACTTCTAGATGGTTTAGACGGGGCAAATTGCAAAAAGGAATTGAATTACTTGTCCACAGTGAGAGGAATGGAATGTAACAGAAGCAATGCTTAATCTCCTGAATCTCCAATGTTTCCAAGAAAGTTAGAGCAGTAAAATGATTCCACACCTTTCAGATGCTCAGTCCATCAGAACATAGCTTTCCACAGGGCCATAAGTTTTGGAATAAGCTCCTCCTTCCAGCATAACTAAAAATTACCTGCTAATGTGACTTAAACTACACTGAAAATGGGAAATAATCTTTTCCACTTTATACCACACAAATTTATCCGTTTGGTTTCAGATCATAACTAAATATTTATGAAAGGTCCAAGGGCACAAAAATTGAAACTGGAACAGGCAAAATGTTTTTTTCTTATCAAAACACAAAAACAAGTTTAGATAGTATTGAAATTTAAATATTGATATAATAGAAACATTTAAAACTCTAACTGATTTCCTCTGTTCCTTTCAGTTACTGACCTGAAGCATAAGAAGATTAGCGTATCCATACAAAATTGTTCTGCAATAACTAATAATTTAGTCTGTGAACAGTTTTGAAAGTTTACTTTCCTTTTGTCAATGTCACAGTATAATGATAAAAGATTGTTGTTTGCTTGTTTATTATTCTTGTCTCTAAACCTGTTGTGGGTGGGAAATTGTTTTACATGCAGAGATACTGAGAGCAAACATCACTTTTTTGCTTTCTGGATGTGCTTCAAACCTTGGGGTTTCTTATTAAGAACCTGTGTGGAACAGATGTACACGTGTAATTTTTTCTTTTTATTTTCAGCTTTGATGTAATCCTGTGTTTCACCAAAGTTTTCTTCCACAAAATGTTCCATATGGTTTTAATCAGGTATTCCATTAGGCTTCCTGTAGACAATCACCTTTTTTTTTTTCTTTTTTTTTCTTTTTTTTTTCCTTAGGGGCAATTTTATTGACCTGAAAATGTCAGCTGAACAATACAGGATATGGTATCACCTGTAGGTAACAAGTGTTAGCAGTTGCCAAAAATCTATGCTAATCAGAAGCAAGCAGGTATCTTTTACATTTGGGAAAGTGCCAAATTTTTATTTAAATATTCAGAACTTTTGAAATATGATCTCAAAGAGTTTCAAAGCAAAGTCTGAAGAAAAACAACCAGCCTCTCAGACTATCTTCAAAAATGTTGGAGTGCAATCAAGTATTCTTGAGCATAATTTTGTTTACTTTTGAGTTGGAATGAAATGATAAGATTCAACAGAAAAAAAATATACCCTTTAAACTTTTTTTTTTAAAGGTATAAATATTGATCTACTTTCCTTGATGTAGACTTGGAAACAAGAAAAGACAGACTACAGTGGCTGCAATGTTATAAACTATTAATTTTACTCTAATAATCCAATTAGTTTCACCATAATATGTCAGATTTTTTAAATCTGTTGCTTAAATCCCCAGAGCACATAGGAAAAAAGGTAAGCAAAGAATCTTCCAATTTCATGTTATTTGTTTCATGTTCTTTAAAATCCGCCCCAGACTGGCACAAACCCAGATCCAGCAATTAAGGTAAAAAGAGGGTGTGAACTGAGTGGAAGATGGCAGAAATTTTAAATGTGTTTGTTCTTAGTCCATTGTGTATGTGTAGTTTCCTGTATGCTTTGTTTAAGAAGGTGTGGCTGGGTGGCAGGAAGGAGGGCTGCCAGGTTGTGCGTTCCTGCTGTGGGTGGGCAATACAGTCTCCTGGAGACAGGAAAAATACTCTGAGAACAAGTGAGTATGCTCAGCTAGGAAAAATTTCTGCAGTGCAGACAAAAACTAAGACGCATAGCAAGGAATAATTCCCTAACGTGAGAAGAGTCTTCAAAAAGGAGTTGCAACAAATGTCAGAAGTAATTAAAAGATTACCTGCAAAAGGGGTGAAGACACAGTGGCTGCAGAGGGAGGGACAGAGAGAAGGAAGGAAGGAGAGATTGAATCCTTTCAAGTCTACAGTCTTGTCCCACTCAGATAATTTTTTTCCTATTTATGTGGTGTAGCTAAATTTATGTATTTTCTACAGAAAAATAATCATACAGATAGGAAAACTTTTGACTGGTTACATCAGGGAAACTGAAGTGAAAAAAGAATTTCACCTCAAAGTCGTGGCTGGCTCGGGAGCTAACACATCCTGACAGTGTGTTGGTAGGCCACATGCTGTATAATCAGATGCATAATGTGCTCATCTCCAAAAATCAACAACAACATGTTGAACAAAGCATAGAATCTAAATTCATGCCCTAAAAGGACAAATGATCTCATAATTTGCAGCTTTTGGAAATCAATAAAGTTCTGGAAAGTAGAGAGCAAAGTAGGACAAATATGTAATCTTATGCAAAGTTACCTGAAGTGATCCCTGCTGGGTTTTATTTTGCTTCCCACTGGTCTCCCTGGCCCTGTGAACGCCTCATCCACCTTGGAATGAGGCATAAGTGTTCTGAGAGAAATGTCATTATTCTGTGCCTGATCAGTTTGAAGGCTTTTTAGAGAATCTCACAGTGAATGCATTCACATGGTAGCAAGGCATTTTTTTTTTTCTGGAATAAGCCTATAAAAAATTGTGGTAAGTCTGAAATATGTCATCTATTCTTGTCTTGTTGTTCTCAGCCTTCAATGTAAAAGACTCAATAAGGAAATAGGTTGCCAACATGAAAAATATATTTCATCAAACTATAAGAAACTTGTTGATGCTCTAAAGCATTGAAAATGGAGCTAATATACAGTTTCTGCTAAATAAGAATACTTAGGAACTACATTACTAAAGGAATAGAGATGGTTACACCCCACTGATTCTAATTCTTTGTTTCCTGTTCAGTATTGCATTAGTTATCTGATGAATAGTTCAAAGGGACAAACTCTTCCTTTTAATTTCTATTCATCAAAAGATGAATGAGATTAGAAAGATTTTTAACATTTTAATGTTGCTTATTCAGATTCTGCATTATTGAAATAAAGTTAATAAAGGGATACATAATGTGTTCTCCTATCACATTTCATTACAAATCCATTTTCATTTGTTCAGATCTCTCCTATTAATATCTTATGAAAGCACTCTGCTAATGAACGGTTTAATGAAAAAAACCCCAAATAAACAAAAAACAAACTAGCATGTTATCAGTCCAAACAGCATTTATTGCTACTATAATTCCACAGAATTTAAAGATGAATAGAGTTATGTATATTTCAAGTATTTTCATGCTTTGCTAAATCCAGTTGTAGTCTGATCCTGGAAAATTGTTGTACATGTATCAATATCCATATAATAAGGATTAATCAGTAAAGCTAAAATAATTGGAGAATAATATCTGTGAAATTAAAGTAGTACAAAAGAGATCGGCCAGAGATGAAAAACTGTAACTAAACCATGGCTTTCCATTAGTAATCCTCTAATTTAGGAGATGTTCTGAGAAAGATGAGTCAAGGGCTTTACATATAAGGTTAACAAGGCTTAGTCTTTAAAGCAACTATTTCTTCATCAGTGTTAAGTACTGTTATCAAGCCATAGCATGAGAGAGTGTGGAAAAACATATCAGAGAGCAGCCAGAAATGTTGAGAAAAATCTATTGGCTCTGAACTTTAAACTGCACAGAAGTATGCAAATGAGAATGCAATTTATTTCACTCCCAACATACATTTAGGCATCTGTTACTGATGCTTGAAGAAATTACTTATCAAATTTATTTTAACTGAGAGAACATTTGGTATTCCTGATTGCCAATGAGTTCAAAAGCTTTCAAAGTCATAGTTAAGATTCTAAATTAACTCAGCTGGTTAAAACATGGTGCTAAAAATGCTACAGTTGTGGATTTGATCTCTGTATGGGCCATTCACTTAAGAGTCGGACTTGATGATACTTGTCAGTCCCTTCCAATTCAGAATATTCCATGATTCTGTGATGTTTTTTTCATCCTTGTTCTCGCCCTGTGAAGAGAAGAGCTTTAGAAAATCACTTTGTCAGTTTTTTTCTTCTTAAGTTCTAGATACACCAAGTCAGATCTAAAAATTTGTTTAAACTTTGATTTTTTTCAGGTTCTGAAGATATTCTTCTCTGGTGTTGGATAATACCTTTCGAAAAGCAATGGAATGCAGACTGACTATACAAGGGAAAAATGCTGAAAAAAGGAGAAAAATAGCATTAGTTCTGGCAGTGATTATCAATCTGACATAGTTTCTCGGAAGAAAAAAACCAATATTTAAACATTACAACACATGTACAAGCCAGCTCAAATGCTTTCCATCCTCTGTTTGAAAATCTTCATTTTTGGTTTGTTTGTTTGAATTGGTTTTATTTTGGAAAGGTAACTGTGTGATGCCATGGCACATTTCTCAGTTGCATAGACGTACCTGGCAGCTTCCTGGCTAATGAGTCAAGTACTGGAGAGAGGGAAAGATGGAGGTCTTACTTAAGAATTTCAAATGGTTGTAGACAACATCGAGACTTCTCTGGGGAAAGTGGAATTCCTGAGATAACAAATGAAACTCTGATGCAGAAAACACTGTCAGAGTCCTGTGTGTTGAACATCAGCTTTCTGTAGTAACATCCCAAATACTCTGGAAAAGGATTTGTCTCACCATGAACTTTCAGTTAATTTTTTGTTCTGTGTACCATTTTTTGACAAAAGTCTATTTATAGAATCTTCAGATCAAGTTTTCATGGATGCATTTGCTATCCTCCAAAACATAACCAAAACAGAATCTCAGAAGCTCGGAGGAATTTCAAAGTATTGGATCCTTACTGTGAATTTGAAATGTTTGAATAATAAAAAAAATTCTGAATGCTCACTTGATTTGCATGTAGATATGTGGGATGTTAAGTCTCAATACAGATTATTTTAATAAAATCATCCATATGTAATATTACCATCTTAAAAAAATAGATAGATGTTTAATGCAAATTTAATTCTAACCATATTCTTATTACAGTGATATATTTTAGCATAAATATTCTCTAATGCATGATCTCAATAAATATAAAGAGATTATCAAAACCTGTATAAATAATCCACAGATGCCTTTTACCCTTTTGAGCAATGATCACATCAGTTTCTCTTCAGCAAGGATTATGGCGCTATTAAAAATTGCCTGCCTGAGCAGTTCCAGAAAAATGCTGCAGAGATGAATCTGTAAAATTATATGGTATCAACTACATTATCATAAAGAAGCAGTAAGAAGTAAATAGATAGAATGATAACCTATCATGCTAATCACACAGCTTAGAAAAGACTCTAAGCAACCAAAACTCATCTAGGTCATTCTTTACCATATGCTGGATTTTTCACTGAAGTGAATTTCCAAGTTCTAAATCACTCAAATGAAAGTGCTTTATCCTTTCTGACTGGGACTTCTAGTTATTTCCTCACCATTCATTTGTTCCAATGCTCAGCCTAAATTCACTGTTTTTCTTAGTTTCACACTATTATTCTCAGTTATTCTGGCAGTGCTTATGACAGATAACTTTATGAAACACTGCCAAGATTTGTTTAAAAGGAAGAATAAACATTTTTTTTATATATATCTGTGCTAAAAAGTCCAGCCTTCAGAACTTCACAGTATTGCCATACAGAACATCTCTGAAATTTACTTCTTAAATACATCAAATCTCTTGATAACAAGATATCTGCCTGCAGCTTCACATACATATGCGTATGCATGCACACCTCAGTATAATTTTAGAAGTCCAAATATCTTTTTTACTTCATAATTTTTAGGTAAGTATAACTTTATTCAAGGAACCTGTGAAACTGCACATCTATAGATAGAATGGAATGAACCAAAGTAACTGTTTTTCTTTGCAACAGAACAAGAAATATGAATCCCAGTCCTCCCTTGTTCATATTTAAGCTGATTTGGTAAAAAAAGGATGTAACTGTTGTCTACTGCCATTTTGTGATGCTTAAGCAGTATACAGAAGGGAGAATGAAAGTGGCCTCTTAAGATTTCTGATCCAAAAAGGGTGAAAAATCATTTTTGCTGTTGTGGATTTAAAGTGTGTGATATGCTCTGTCATATCCATTCCAAGACATGTGGTTATAATAAAGAATATGCCAGAAATATAACTGGCATAAGAAAACATGGACAGTTACTGAAAATTTGCTCAATTCTGAAGATACTTCAGGTTTTTTTATTATGTTGAGGCTAGAAATAAAAACAAAACCAGTTTACCAGTGTCATTTGGTGTCTGGCCTTGAGAAAAGACAAAATGTAACTTGCAGTTGCATTGGGCCTAAAGTGCTGTATTTTCCTTAAGTATCTCTGTCGTAAAAAGCCCTTGTTATTTATGTTATGCAGTGATTTATTTCTCTTGCACTCTTTGCTGTTGTACGTATGATATGAGTTTGGTGGAATCCAAAACTTTATATCAGATAATCCAGACTTCATATTAATTTGCAAAAGAACAAACTTTGTTGCATGAAAAAAACCCACATTCAATCAATTAGGCAGTTTCATGTTTTCAATACAATAACATTATTCTGGTATAACTAAACTTTGGAGTATTATGCATTTGAGGAGAGACATTCGCTGTTCAAGTTTAACTTGGAAGAATATTTTTTTAATCCAAGAAAGCTAAATGTACTCTGTGTGTGTTACATACACAGGGTTTGTTTGAAAAGAGACAGGGTAGATTAAAGTATTTTACATAATTACCTTTTATTTTTGTGGTAATCCTGAAAGACCAAGACAGTTGTACTTTCTCAGTTATACTGAAGTCAATAAATAACAAATAATAAACCAGGTTTTTTTATTTAGAATGAAACAAAACTTTTCATCAGAAATAAAATTTGCAAATTCTGTTAACTGCTTTTGCTCATAGCTCTTGCAGAATACTTCATCTCATTACAAGAATGACAAGAATGAAGATAACAGGTAGTGGTTTGCCCTCACTCATATTTAATGCATCAGCTGTGGTAGATTATTCTGCATTTTTGAGGCTTTTTTGGAACTCAGGAATGATAATTTCTTGCAAATCAGAATTTCTGCAGGAACACAGACCTTTTAGGGCAGAAAAAGAATTATAGAGCAAGCTGCTTGCATTTCAGTTGAGTGAAGTCTTTTTGCCCTCAGCAGCAGAGGTGAATCATCAAGCTGTCTATTAGTTGTTAACATGTATGACTCTACAGGTAAAGTTAATTAAAACTAATGCACGCCGCAACTCACTCAAAGAGCTCTTTTCCTTTACAGCTTTGCTCTAAAAGTAGGTGAGGGCTGAAACAAAGCAGGTTGATTCAATTCCACCTCAACGGTTGTTGCTCTGGGTTTAGGGAAGTGTGGGGCTGTGCAAGCTAACAGAGAAGGGACAGGTGTGTCTGCTCTGGAGCTAGAGTACACTTTAACTCAGACCTCTGGTGGCTCTCATAACACAGGAGTTAGGCACTAGAACCTTTTCTCATTGTGCCTCTTCTTTAGGCAAGACAAAGTTTTCTATGTTATACAGTTTCTGCTGCAGCAGTGTCAAAAGCTCAGAGCCCTCGAAACAGCTCATTTAGCCAGAGATCAGGGCGGCGAGTTACAGTAGTCATAAACCAAATTTAGTATGTCAAATTATATGAGCAAGAGAGAAAAGCTTTTGAAAATACAGGTAAATTATGAGCTGGATGTACCTGTACATGGGCACATACTTATGTTTTGGTGGCCAATTAATTCTTAATTTGGTTTTATGTTGATCATAAGCTTAACAGCCACAGAATTTAGACAATAGAATTTAATGCTCTGAATGAACCTTTAATATTAGAATCACAGAACTCAATGCTGGAAGGGATCTCCAAATGTCTCATAGTCCAATGGCAATTAGATCAGGTCATTCTGGGCATTGTCTAGCATAACCTTATTAGCATTACCATCACAGTGGACATGGAACAAAAGTCAAATAAACTTTATATAATCTTCTGTTTAATGGATTTTTTCTGCGTATAAATTACCCGTGCTTTGGAAGCAGAGATTGGTAATAGCAAGTGGGTGTATTAAAATACAGCAAAACTAACATTACTGCTTCTTTTGTTGGTATTTATGTAGGTGCAATGTGGATGGTGTAGGCAATGGGATTGTTTTTCAGCTACCTTCCCATTACATTCTAAGACTTTCATCCTACTAAAAATATTTTTGTACTTAAAATGTACAGGATTTAAAATTCACAGGAAGTGATTCAACTGCTTAAATATAGACATCGTGACATTTTAGATGCCATAGGCCTGCTATTATCCCTGTCTTCTGCTACAAGGCAGATTGTGTATGATGTGCCACAGGTCGTATCCCCCACTGGACTTCTCAGATATCTTACATTCTCTAAGATGGCATTGAGTAGTTGAGCACAGGAAACTGATTACCTCTGTTCTTGTAGGGATTGACCTCCAGCAGGCAGTCAAGCCCCGCACAGCTGCTCACTCACTCCACAAAAGTGGAAAGAATTGGAAGGGTGAAAGTGTGAATGCTTCTGCTTTTACAGCTTAATAGGGAGGGCAAAAGCTGTGTGCAGAAGCTAAACAAAGGAATTAATTTCCTTCTTCCTGCAGTCAGGCAGGTGCTCAGCCATCTCTGGAAAGGGTTCCGTCACACATAACTGAGACTTGGGAAGGCAAACACCAGAGACCCTCTGTCCCCTCCATCTTTCTCCCAGCTTTTATTTCTAAGCACATTATATGATACGAAATATCCTTTTGGTCATCTGGGGTCAGCTGGCCTGCCTGTATCCTCTTGCAGCTCCTTGCGCACCTTCAAGGCTCCCTGCTGGTGGGGTGCTGTGACTAGCATAAAAGGCCTTGATGCTGTGTAAGCACTGCTCAGCAGTAATGGAAACATCCCTGTGATATTAACACTGTTTTGGTCACAAATCCAAAACAAGCACCACACAAGCAACTATGAAGAAAATTAACTCTAGTCCAGCTAAAACCAGCACATTAGTAAAAGTTGTAACTTGTGGCTTGGCAGCCAGTTTATAGATAATTTGCAACACAGCTTGAAAATGGGATTCTCAAAAGTCAACAGGCAGAGAAGAGTTGTCCTAAATAATATTCATCCCTTCTCTCTTTTCTGTTCTGTAGTGGAACATGTAGTGGGATCCCCCCTGGATTTTCAGAAGTGAGCTGGAAACTCAATATCCATTTCAGGGAGGTAAAACTGGTACCAAAATCCTTACACAAATAACTATTTTCTGTGTGAATTTTCAAAGAACTGTGCCACTTCCTTATTGTGCCATGCCTTGTGGTTTTAGGAAAAAGGGCAAACAGCATCTTTGCTGCATTTATTTAGTGAAATCTGTAAGATCCCTGTGTTTTCACTATATGCTGCCTGTATGGAAAACATTAGTTGGGTTGGCAAATTTTTTATGTAAGGTTTTTTCTTCTGAATCGCATAATAGGTGAGGTTTTATTTGTTTGGATAGTCTTCCTTATTTGTTTTGTTGCTTGAAATTTGAGCTGCTAAAAAAAAAAATTACATAAGAAACCTCAGCCACCATTTATAGTCAAAAGTTTCTAGCCTTCCAGACTGAATACTAATTGGAAGATAAGAATTCTCAATGAGATACAAAACCAATCAAACTCACTAACCCTGACATGTTAGTCATGTTAGTTAACTCTCTTCCAAATTTCATCTTTTGGGTAGGGTGGGGTGCGCCTAAGGTGTGGATATAAAATAACTTGAGCGCCTGTGGCTGACAATACTGAATTGAAACCTCACAAGAAGAGTTTGCCCACATCATGCATTAACCTTTATTTGTGAACAAAAAATATTTTACATTAGCATATGTACTTTAGGGTAATTATCCCTACTAAGCTGCAGCTTGCTCTTTACATTTGTCATCTTTTTAGACAGATCTCTAGCTTGTTTTTTTCTTCCTGGCTCATATGGCAAATTCTGAATTTCGCTAATAGGATCATCAGGGACCTCACTCCCATTTTACACTTTACTAATTGACAAGTACTTCTGTTGTTCCTAGAATGAATGAATAAGCAAAAATGTACAAGCCATTCACATATATTTTTTCATTTATATAATTTTGAATAATAATTCTGCTTTCTGAAAAATCAGTTCCAACTCTAGGAAAGTCAAATCAGACTTCTGGGATATAGTATTGTGTTTCATCATGCCTTGCCTTCTCTGAGGTAACTTCCTTCCTGTGGGATAGTTATCAGCACTGTGCACACTGTTCCTGATGGGACATTATCATCATCTTAGAGCTCTGATAGCACTGCTGTTTGTTTTAAAGAGCTATTCCCCAGTTAATGCAATCTTCAATACCATTCTTGATTACTTCATTGCTGTTAAGATTAGAAACTAGAAGGTAATATCAGATTTATCATGCAAATAATTGACTGCAATACTTGAAATGACTGATATAGGATGAGAAGAGAAAATGACATCCTAATGAAAATTTCTAAGTTGAAACTAAAGAGAAGTGGATGTACCTAACATACTGAATACAATAATATGTGTTTCTCTGACTTTCTAGTTATGAAATGCCCTCAAAATTAGCTACTTAAATTGTAATGTCTGCTTCTGAGGATTATCAAGGCATTCTTTAGCTTCAGATAACATATTAAACATACAGATTTTTGTTTTCTTTGCACTGTGGAATTAACTAAAACCTATCACACAAAACATGAGATAAATTATAACCACCTATCTCAAAATTTTCTTTTGCATTGTCTCAATTGCTCTCATTTTCTTTAGATAAAAAAAACCAAACAACAAACAAACAAGAAAACTCATCAAAAGAGATTTGTTACTGGGCATAATTCTACATTCAGGTTTCATTCAGAAACCTGTTCGTTATTTCTGGTTTTCAGTTAAGAACACAAAATTTCTAAAGATTTTTTTAGTGTCCTATTCAGAATATTTGATTTTCAAAACAGGCCTGAATTAAGTTCTATAAATCTTCGTAAAAGATTTTGTAAAATTTTTTACTTTACAACCAATGTTTAAATACAAGGAGAAAACATAAGTTTAATATATGATCAATTTACAAATGAAAAGCTGAATCACAAGTTTTTCATTGTCTGCAATATCAAAACATGAGGACAAAAATAAAGGGTAACAATCAGAAGGAAAAATTGGGTGAAGGTGTAATGGGGACTAGATAATGCTGAGGGGGTCAAAGAGTTTTATGCATATTTTGAATTAGTGTTCCATAAAACTAGTAAAATTAACTTTTTTAACTAGTGAAATTAAGGACAAATGAAAAGGATAAAATTTCCGCCCAGAATGGAGGGGGATAGGTGGGGGGGAAGCAAGCAAGCTTGAGTATTCCTATGAAGATATTGGCTTATTTAAAACCCCTCAAAACAGCTGACACCTGATAATCATTATTCTATATTCATTATTCAGTGTCATTATTCTAAGAATAGTCTAAATGAAATTCTTTACTAGTGGGTTCATAATAAGATGGATGATCACATCCAGAACTATTATTAGTGGTTGAAGATAGAATAATACCTACAGTGAATCAACATAAACAGACATCAGTCTGGGAGATATGCTGGCTAATACTATAATTGATGAGAACTACTTTTATTATTTATATATAGAATTGGGAGCAAATTTACGTAAAATCACGAGAAGGCCACGCTACTTAATAAGACGTGGTCTACATTTGGGTGGCACTTAAGAGCAAAAGTACAATTTGTGGAGGATGCTACTAGCCTGCAAAAATAGGATTGTTGTTTAATTTTACCTGTTACATATGAATGAGCAATTTCATGCTGTTGTAAAATAGAGAATTATACTTAAGTCATCCAAATAATGTATTTTCATTTTTATATGAAATATATAATTTTTAATCTCGGAGCTGTAATCCTTGTACTTCAAGCATAATGTGGACTAATTGGGAAAAGTGGAAAAAAGAATGTTTGAAGGTTTAAAAACCGTGAATTTTTAGAAAAGACTGGATTAATTGGGTTCCTTAGAGTCTCCAAAAAAGAAAAAAAAAATAAAAGAGAATCATGTTAATGGCATTCAAGCACATAAAAACTGCTTCAAAGAGGAAGGGATTAATCCCTTTCTTATGTTCACGATCAATAGAAAAAAAATGAAGAGCTTAAATTGCAGCAGAAGAGGCTTATATTACATTGAAAATTTAATATTAGACAAACATCTTTCAAGTTAACCCCAAACATAATTGGTTGAGAGAGAAAAAGGAGAATGATTAAGCAGTATCTTGAAGTCCCTCCCAGCATTCTTTATATAATTTTATGTTCCTCCTCTGAGGAACAGAAACTTTGGGGCTCAAAAAACATTCTTTTTCTGACTCAGAATATTCCGTGTTATCCTTAAGCGTTATGCACAAAATGGGGCCGTGAAGAAGCAGCTTAGAGAAATGCTATACTGGAAATTGCATTCTACATAAGAATTAAAGGAGTCAATAGTTTTATGGAAAATTGCATTTTTATAATAAAGAAAATACAGAAAAGTAACTTTAAAAGCTCAAAATTTTGCCTGAATTTTTCATTACCTTTCTCATGAAAAATAATTCCACAAGTCACAGGTTTAATAAAAATGTGAGCAGATAGACAGCAACTAACAACAGTAATGAAAACAGTCTAGCTTTTGACAACCTTAGGAATAAATACTGTAGAAAACAAATCATTACCATCTTCGTTTGGCCTCTGACAGAGTTTATCAGCTTTAGCAGATATCCCCAACAAACATATATGGATGGCTATGAGGCAGACAACATTAATAATTTTGTGTGTAAAGAACATTAACAGGAAAGCAGTGAGAACAGGCATTAAGTAATTTTGTGTGTGTGCCCACAAAATATATAGTACAATTTTGATGAAGTTCTGACCTCTGGCTTACTAATACCTGCAAATGCAGATGTAGATTTATCAATTTGCATAGTTCCATTTAGAAGAAAGACTTTTAACACATTTTCTGTTACATGATTCAGGTGCATGAAACTCTGTCAAAACACAGGCTAAAAAGAGGAAAAAGAGGGTAGTGGTCAAAATTATTGGAATATCTTGATAAAGTTGTTTTAGGTGATAACACATTTCATAACAATGAGTTTATATGTCTCTTAGCTATGATTTAAATTAATTAATAGCTACTTCCCTCTCTCTCTGAAGTTTTGTTTTACAAATGGTGAAGAAATGCAATTTATCAAATATTTATGGACAGTAGTGGTTCTCTTGGGAGTTTCAGGAGTTTAGGGACTCTTAAGAAATATGCATTCTGACAATCTGGAACTCTTGTTGGACTTGGGACACCTGAAAATTGAGAAATCCAAACTCATAATCACTTTTCAAAATTCTGAATTCTGTCCTAGAAACCTCACTAACCTGTGATCAAATGATCAGAGGCTATGTGATCAATAGAGCATGAAAAGGCAAATTTGAAATGATAAGAGGCAGATGGAAGGTACAGTTGATGCATTTAGGTAGTGTGTCTGAGAAACATATCCTGTTGTAAATTTTGCTCACACAGGCTGGTCACTGAAACATTATTTGTACATTTAGTTTTGTACACCACATGCAAAATTGTTAAATATTTAATGTGTATTAATTATGTAATTGTAAATGTCTAATAAAAATGGAAATATGGTTTCTAAAGCTACAGATCTTATAGCATTTTTTACAACACATATCAATTCATTTTGTCCAACAGAAGTGAAGGTATTGCAAATGATAAATCTAAAGCATGAACAAAATTTAGGACTACATGTTCACTTGAAAAAGATACAGGATTAGATATGCATTGTCTCCTCAGCACAGATAGTCCTACATTCACTGCTGCCTTAATCTCCAACTGAATCCTCTCTAAAGTGAGAGTTGTTGGACTGCAACAGGAGAATGACAAACTACTACAGTCATCTTAGTAAAGCTGCCCATCATTTAAAGGGCAATTTCATCTGTGTAGTATATGTTTGTACTTGTCTCAAAAGTCTTTTTTTCTATATGACTGTATTTTTTAAGAACAGATAAATACCTCATTATTCTCACAAAGAATTAATAGACTGAAATTAAATTACCATACTGAATGACAACTTTAAATATAATTGAAAAATTCAGAGTTAATAACTCATAGAATGATGAAAGATAATAAATAGAATAACCAAAAATTACTCAGAGTAATTGCTCTAGGAATGAAAATCTGTACTGTGGAGGCAGTAGTTTTTCTCCAGGGATCAGCTAGGATCTGTTCCATTAAACCAAGAAAAGAAAAAACAGCCTGATATGACTTAACACACTGTAGAATAAGGGGTTTGTTAAAGACAGAGAACAGTAGGGGGTTCTTTAGTCTGGGATTTTATAATATTATATTGTTTGTCTGAGTATATACTTTTCAATATACTCCTTTTTCCTTGTTTCTGAACATAAATGTTTCATAAACAGGAGCTGATTTCTTGTATGGTTTGACTCTAGGATTGTTTGCTCTGTCAGGCAGGAATTATTTATAAATAAACAGCTGAGTCCTTGGTTATGGTTAAGGATTTATATGTAGTCACAGGCACAGAGAATGAGGAAAGCTCACCTTTGCAAGTGTTCTGCTGTGTCTGAGTTGTTCAGGCCTGTTTAAAAAAACACTGCTCTAATTTACTCAAGCTGCATATGTCCTCCAGGGCTGAAACAGCAGCTGGCAACAAGCTTTGTGTTGGCCAATGCCGTCTGTATTTGCATTGGTCACTCCTTTTACCTTGGCAGCAGTAAGTGAAATATTAAGATTAGCTCAGTAGCTAGACAATGTAGTCATGCTGGCTGCTGAGTCAAGTTATTGCTAGGAAGGCAACAGTATATGCACAACCTGTCTGAAGGCTCTGCATTCAGTGGGATGATACCTATTTCCATAATGCACTGCTGTGCTGATTCCCTGCACAGTATCTTCTTACAGGAAAGTTCTTCAAAATAAATTGTCAGTATTTCTCAAAAGGAAAGCATGACTGTTGTCAAGCAACTGTCTAAAAAGACAAGACCATAAGGAGTGAATAATGAAAGCTTGTAATTGGCATATGTGAAATTCGTGTTGGAAACTATTCCTGCATTACTAATCAGCTAATAACATAATGTCTTCCAAGTATGTGTGTTAATAAAGACCCTGGAGAGGTAAACAAAAGAAATTATGCCTTTTCTTTTGCCCAAGAGAGGCAGGCTTATAGCAGAACATATGCTGTTCTGTTGCGCTACAGTAGAAGAGGGAGAAGATCTGCAGTGACTGTGTTCTGTATCTTCAGTCTATCTGCTCTTACGTTTGCCAGCTGCAGTCTTCAGCAACACAAGCATCACAGGCATTTAAATAGAGGGCAATGAAGGTTCCTCATCACTGTATTTCAATTGATATAAGTCCCTGGCATACACTAATGAAGAAGTCAAGCAGCAGGATTCATAATGGTCCTTTATATTCCTCTTAATCTATGAATTTATGAAATCACAAATTATTACTTATTCTAGAACTGGGGTCATTTAGCATTCTCAGTACTAAACAGAATAAAATACCCTAGAAGGATCCTTAATCAAGTCTTGTTTGAAACATATCTAGCAAGAGAGCTTGTTTGACTTCTGGAATGCAAAGCTGAAACCTCGTTTTGTTGAATAAACTCCCTCTGCCAGAACTTCTACAGCAGTAAATTGGAATCTGTTGACTCAGTAAAACCATCCTGGGTTATATCAGCTGAGATCCTCTCCCATGTCTGTTTGGAATCTGTTTGTGTAGCCTTCCCTCAGGCAGAGCTGCCATTTGAAAGGCTTTTTTATTTTTTCCATCTTAGTTTATTTAACAGGCATAAAAAATACAACTCCAGTAAGGGGTGCTAGAAGGCTTCAAGTAATTGTTATTAAGGAAATTCTTTATTTTCTTTAACCCTGTTGAATTTACAGCTTGTCTGTATTGGATAGACATTTTTAATGAAATGGCTTTCTTCAACATTTTTACTGAATATTTTCATTTGGTTGTGCTGAACTCTTTCTTTGGGGGAGATACTCACCAGAGATGCAACCTGCTAATGCCAATCCTCATAATAAATCTACTCCATTTCCTGCAGAGTTATTCCATCTCTAGAAATATTGCACTTCATTTAAATTGTGCCCATTGAAAACATGTATTTCAGCTCAAGGACCCAGAGGCATTATTTTTCATCCTGAAATGTGGATCATTCCAATCTTTATGATGCAAACAACTCTCAACCCTTAGCATTTCAACAGCAGCATTATTTTTGCAAAGATTCGATTTCAACTGTCTGAAGCAGTGCTGTTCAAGATGAGCCTAGAATATTCCAATAACTGTTGAAAAAAATAGATTAATCAAAATGAACCGCTTCTGTAATGAGTTCAATTATTTGTGTTTTTCCTACTATTAAAAAGTATTAACACCTTTTAACTGTACATATAACTGTGTAACACAGTTTTTGAGTCAGAAAATCATGGGCTCAACTTCATTTTAGGGGAAAGTGTTATAAAAAGCAAAAAATATCTCTACTTGTGTTTTGGATATTAGATTAGAATCTTTCAGGGCAAGTGATAGAAGGACTTGGATACACTAGGATTTGATTTGCTTTTATCAGTATGATACTGGAAATAGGCTATTGCAGATAGCTGTCTGAACTACTTGATGTTCTTTGGCAAATCTAATGGAAAGTAGAAAGTTAGGAATGATTAGGGAAGAAATGGAGTTCAAATCAAATTACTTTTTATAGTACTATATAAATCCATAGTTCCTGCCCTTTGAATAATGTATGTAGGAACGGCCATGACATCCAAACTTTAAGTAAAAATACAGAAAAAATGGCAAAGAATCCAAAGAGTTACAGATTGTATAGTATACGTCTGCAGATCATGCAAACAACACCAATTTAATTTAGTGTATCCAAATATACAGGTGTGTAATTAATTTATTTGTGACTAATTGCAAGTCTAAAGGTACCTAACATTGTTCCTTTAGTTATTTAATTTGTAATGCTTTCTTCAAAACACTATGAATATAGTATCTTAATGTGATGTTTTGCCTGCTTTGGGAGTAGAAAGGGGAGATACAACAACAAAAATTAATGAGAAGGTGTATATCAATATTAAGGATTTATGAAGTCAGCCTCTGTCATGAGCTAAACATATAACAATGTACTTAAAATATACTTCAGTAATACACTCCTTGCAAATTTAATGATAAAAAATGAGAGGAATGAGCACAGTTTGTTTATTCTGTTATTTATTATAACAGTTTGTTAAGACTCTTTTATTTTAAGAGTCCTAACATGACAACAAAAAGAATCAGGACAGTTTGGATAACAGGTCAAGATGTGCAACAGATCACTTGCATAAATTTGGCCATTTGATTTGTGCCTTGTATTCTGTCTAGTGAAAGAAGCACACTGAATACATAAATGTTGTTTTTCCTTTCCAATTGGATGCAAAAGGTCTCAATCCCAGTAACAATCTGTCCATGGTGTATCAAAAGTCCCATTTCCTGATGCCTATCAGGTTAGCTCAGTTTGCTGGTGCATAACTCTAATAACACCAAGGTTGTAGGTTTGATCCCCATATGGGCCATGCACTTAAGGGTTGGACTTGATGATCCTTGTGGCTCCCTTCCAACTCAGAATATTCTGATTCTTTCCCCAAAGATGTGCCCGGAACCTTACATACTGGAACACTTTATACTGGACTCAGAGCAAGTTAAGCATGCAGAAATGGTGTCCAAAATCTTCAGCTCAGCTAGGTAGTATGAAGTACGGAGGGTAAAAATGTGTCTTCAGTCTTGTCTGGGAAGCCACTAAGTAAGAAAGTGGGAGTCTGTAGTGCACTTCTTGAAAATATGACTGATCTGTCTCTGGGTCCTGCTTTTACTTTTCTTATACACAAATGGTACTGAAATGTTCTGGGATTCTACTAGAATTCCAAGTTACCATTTTCTTATCTGTATGAGGCAAAATCACCTCCCACTCCCTGTCTCTTTTTCCCTTTCTTTGTTCCTGGCTTAATGTTTCTTTCATGTTTCCTTATAGTGGCAAAGTTTCAGAAGGAGCAGAACTCAGAAGGTAAGGAACAGTTCATATTGGGATATCAGTCAGGCTTTGATGTGAAACCTGCATAGTCTGTTGAACTCTATAAAAAACAAGGCATTTTTGGACATATAAAGAAGATAAAGTTGAGGAGCCTGAGGAATTTTGAGATAGAAATCTGCATCTTCTAAAGAGTTTAAAATCCTCCAGGGCTCAGTGCCAGAATAACAGGGATTTTCAGCATGTCAGTTTCAGTTGTGAGTATTTAAACTGTATCCAAATCATACATTTTAATTCACTTAGTGTAAAAAGGTTGAATCACAATCTCCATAGAGCAGAAGACCCATTCCATTGAGGTTATCTTGGTATTAGTTCTTCTTTCCTTCCTCTGAGACAGAAAAGTAAAATATCTCTATAAAACATTTTATTATATTAATGTCTTTCTCAGTCAAGGGATAACTCCAGAACTATTTGTATAACAATTATCGCTTTGATATACTCATCCTCATACAGAACAATATACTTCACCATCTCAGACACCTATAAGGTCCAGAATATCAGTAATAATACAGTCAGTATGAGTATCAGTTTGCTAAATAAGCTGATGTGTGATTGCCAGTAGTCTGATGAAGAATTCGAGTCATTTTTATGGATATTTCACCATTTTCACTAGAGGAACATTTGAGTAAGTATATTTTCTTCCACTAAAGAGTCTTCTGTTAATGCAAGTATGAGAGAAACAATAACTCAAAATCATACATTTGTATTCATCTGTTTTCATTTCATATGTTTGCTTCTAAATTTATACTTGGATGCATTATATATGAACACAACATATATCATTATAGCTCAAGTGATCTTGCCTCTGTGTGTGGTGTTTTATAGCACATCTGCACCTTTTTCAGTGTATCTAGCTAATACTTTTGACAATTGAGACTATTTTAGTAAGAACTGATCTTTGCAGTGTGACTTACTAGGATCAAAACGTGTAAGCAGACAATAGATCCCCTTCTTCCCCTTCAGACCAACTGCCCAAAATTACTGACTGCTGCTAATCACACAATGTACCATACCTTTCCCTCCTTACCCTATTCAAATTAGAGCTGTGTCCTGCTCTGCATTTTAAATGATATATTACAGTGGCATATTATAATGAAGTGAACCACCCAAAGTCTTGTGAATGGAAGCAGACCCTGTTGGTGTTTGATATGGTCCACCTGTTGTTCACCAAAGAAAGAATTCCCTTAAGTCAGTGCAGCAGGTAGTACTTCTGAGGCATATTCTTGTAAATTTCTGGGTTTGTTAAAGAAAATAAGCATGTGCACTGTCATAAATGCACGATTTCTTCTGATTTTATGATTGATGTTATAGATGTTACTTTTTGAAAAATATTATGTTATTATTTTTTGTGCTTATAAACAAAAATTTTGGCACGTATTTAAAATTGAGTTATTTTCGCAACACATTCACTTAAAATCTGTGCTGATGAAGTTTTCCTCATATGTTGATCTTAGGTTTGACTTATATAAGTCTTGGGCAGCAATCCAAGTGTGGTGAAGGTTTACTGTTTCATTTGTTTTACCATCCCAAGT
>JAWWMP010000041.1:41063420-41077491 GCA_035047865.1 Dendrocincla tyrannina | reverse complement strand
AATACTTCCCAGATTAATCTTCTCCATAACTTTATCAGCCACTGAACAGAGATTGACAGGCCTGTAGTCTCTGGGTCTTCCTTCTCGACCTGCTGGAAAACTGTGATATTTCCCATCTTCCAGTCTTCCGAGACCACTCTGGATTTCTGAGACTGCTCAAAAATTGAGAGCAGTTTTGTGATGACATCAGTGATCTCTTTGTGGATTCTGGGATGATTTCCATAAGGCCTCATAGATTTGTAGGGATTCAGCTGAAGCAGCAGATCCTGCAGAAGTTCAGGATAGACTGGGAGTTGATCTTGATGGGGAAATCTTCATTCACTGGCCAGTATGGTGGATTATCTATTATTTATCTGTGGATTAAGCTTCTGTTTGGAATGTGCATTCCTTGTAGTCTCCATGGGGATCCAGATAGTTGCATATCATGTACTTTGCCTAACCACAGAATTAACCTAATTCTAGTGTATTTTCTGCAGTTTGGAAGTTTTTAAAACAGGTTGCTATGGAAATAGCTGTTGAACTCCAGAATAATCAAGACAGTTGTAGACTAAATTTGTTTTAACAATCAAAGCTAGTAGCAATCACTCCCTATTTATTTGTGGACTGTGATGGAGTTGCAATTGCCAGAAAGTCAGCCAGCCTTATAATTTTAACAGGACTCCTGGGAGGAATGGAAAGTACAGCTTCACAGGTGTGGAACTGAAACACAGAGAGGTCAGGTGATTCAATGGTCTCAGAGAAGATCTGATGGATTGGGGAATTATTATAGGCCATCTAATTCCAAATGTAAGCATCCAGTGTGCTGAATTACCCTTTTTCTCATTTAACCTGTGTGTGTGTAAATATTCAGTTGTAATGTTCTAGAATTGCTCTGCTAGTGACTAAAAGCAAAATGTACAAACAAGAAAGCAACTAAACAACACCCAAAACCTGACTGTGTTGATTATACATGTCCTAGTAAGCTAATCAGGGCCCGTAAACTGACTTGAACACTTGCACACAAGTAGCTTTGTATGTAAGCAGCAATGACTTACACTAAACTGTTAATGTAGCGCAAACTATCCACTGTTATTTGACTGCACAGTTCCTGGCAATGTTTGTCCCAGGGCCACAAATGCTCTCCCAGGCAATGCCTCAGCATAATGCTGAGCCCATCAAGGAACAACGAGGACAGTCCTTCCCAGAAGGCAACACAAAAGAGTCCACCTGTTCTGGAGTTTTGCTATTTGAGTACAAACCTATCCATGGCATTTGGCCTCAGGATCATAGGACAGACCCCAGACTGTTTCATTCATTAAAGCAAACATTGACATTTGGACAAATTGGACAAGGAACACTGAATTCCAAGATCATTTTTATTCAGGAACTGAAATATATTTTCAGAAGCTTAACTTCAAACACTCAAGTATCACCAGTTTGGTGTTTGGGCCTCATCTGTATAAAGATGTGCACATCACCAGAGTAAGGAAATTAAAGAATTTCCAGGAAGGCTGTGATTTAACTGGAAAACAAAACAGGCAAACAAACAAGCCAAAGGCAATGAAATAACACAACAAAAACACACACACACACACACACAAAAAGGCAGCAAAATCCTGTTGCTAAGAAGGTTTGAGGTTTTTGCTTTTATTTATTTTTTGGTGGGTTTTTTTTGGGTTTTTTTGTGTGAAAGGAAATAAGGAGGATGTTGTATGAAAAACTTGTCCCCCTCCCAACCAAGTCACCCTCTGTGGCCTAAGACAGACCTTTCTGAATATGCTAGAGCACTAGTGTTTGTTCAGATTTTAAATAGTCATTTTGTGTGTCTTTCATTCAGAGGCTCTAAAAATAAAACATTTAAAAAATTCTTCTACTTACATGATGGTCAGCAAAGACCTATGGAAAGTCAGATCCTTTTAATATTCCATAAAATTTGGACATGCAACCTTCAGATATTTTGACTGCACTTTAAAACTTTACGTCGAAATTCCACTTTCGTCAGTTTAGTTAATTTTTCTTTTATTTAATTTTTCTGTTTATCTTTTTGTACAAGAGAGAACTGTGTTCAGAAAGAGGTTTAGATATTATTACATTTGTAAACTCAAACACACTGAAAGGTGAAAATGCCTTAAATAAAGTCTCATTAATGTTTGGCTTCTTTTTGTTAAGATGCATAAATATATGTTGACATTACAAACTTCATAAATACAGAATTTCATTATGTGCACCTAACCCCCAAATACAAAGTACCCAAACCCACACAAACTCATTAATATACTAATGATAAAATATATATAACATCCTGTACATTTCAAGATTTCAGATATCCTGTAGGCACAGGAATAGTTTAGGGTAGACAGAAAGAGGGCAATAGCTTTATGGGAAATTGAGCTATAACTTTGGAAAGAGAAGGAGCTCTGGGTATATTTAAAGACTTTCTGACAGTGATATTGGTGGAACAGTCAGTTATCACATCTAAAACTAAATCATACAAAACCAGAAATTCCTCAATAATAATAATAAAAATCCCAGAAAAAAAAATTTCCAACAGAGACAAATTTTGTAGGGATATGTTATTTTATTTGAATGTTTTTAGAACTTACCAGAGAATGAATTTCACAAAATCTTTCCAAGTGCTAGCTTTGACCTTGTAGTTCTACTTAGTATTGTCTATCAAAAACATTTTTAAAACTTGGAAAAAAGACACAAAAAATACTTTTTCTTTCCCTTCGTACTGTTGTAAAAAAATATAGACCTTAGTAAGTCCAAAAGCAGCACTATTTTTCAAGATGATGATGGGCATGTTATTCATAGTAAACACATCTTCATTCAAGACTTTAAGATAGTCTTTCAAGATAGTGAAAACAGCACTCTAAAATATTTACTCTGCCCTTCAGTGAACAAAATCCTGCTATTCCTCCTAAGATCAGAGATACTTAAAATTCAGAACTATGGTGAATGACATTTATGCTTTTATTATGCTTTTGTCATCATCATAAAAGACTCTGATTCTTAAGTTGAACATTTCTTAGTTGATCTTAAGGGAAGGAGATCTTAAGGGAAGGCAAATTGATCATAAGGCAAAGAGAAAAGTAATATTTGTCTGCCTATTGTGCAGTTCAGGAAATAAAGATGCTGACTGGTGGGATCAGAGCATTAGTTCAGGATTACAGGTTGCTTGCAGTGGCAGCACTTTTTTCCTGGACCTAAGCAAGAAAAATGTGACAACCTTCATCCGTTGCCTAACACCCTTTGAGAGTCTCCAGCTCAATCACATCCTCTATTACATTGCTAGAAGGGGGAAGTGTGAAGTGTTGGTGCTCCCCACAAAGCAGAAGGAATTGGAGGGACAGTGGTCAACTTCCCACAGCAGCTGGCTCCGTTCCAGCACCGTGTTTGGATAAGGCCTGCAGAACGATATTTTGTTGTTGCCTCCTATGCAAGTGACTCCTGATCATCCTGGTCACATACATGCCAGAGCCAGATGGATTAGCGAAGAGATTCTATTTTTTTGTTTCTCATTATATTAATTGTCTGAACAAGTCACAAATAAATTTATAATAAAATGAGTCTGTGTCTTAAGCCATCTTTTCTTTTGAACAAAGCTTCAAGACCAAAGATAACAAACATAAGAACACACTTTGTGAAGAACTATGAGAATTCACATGTCCTACTAGAACCTAGAGCAAAAGAGCAATTTTTCACTCTCTTACTCTGAAAAAGAAATAAAAAACAAAGTGAGAAGCTTTGGACAACACAGCAAATTTTATGTGCTTCATTAAGACTTGCTAAGGGTGTAAGTATACATAAAAATGTACATTTTATATGTTATTGTGATAAAAGTTTGGGAAATTTCAGTTCAGGGGAAATTTCAGGGTGTTTAGATAGATTGCCTTACACAAAATACCTTATGCATTTGATTTTTTTCCTTTAAATTCTCTTCAATCCCTCCAATTTTCTACAGTGACTGCATACCACAGAAATGTGTATTGAGCATTGTTTTAATTTAATCTACATACAGCATACAGAGCAGATGAATTCTGCTTTTGATGTATGAGCTTTATTTAGTGAAGGATAAAGAGTAAGAGAGTGAAATTTTCTGAAATACTTATTAGCACAGTAGTTAGCAGCAGTGTTTCCTAGGACCATGAAGCCTCTCAGAGTTATTAACCTATTGGAGATCAGTGTCCGGCTGAATGTTTGTGAGTTCACAAGGCTGCCATCTTCAACTGAAAGTGTCCCTAGGGGCTGCTTTAATACCTGCATTTTCTACTCAGAGTAGGAGGTCTCTAGATTCATGAAAGAACATTGTATGAACTATTTTATTCTGAAATTGCATAAATTGAGTCATCCATTTGTTTCTCTGAACTATGCATCCATAAAAGTGTGCTATCATATGATTAGCCTAATAAACCTGACTCAATTTCTTGGTATTTCATGAAATGCCTATTTAAGTTTGAAGGTAATCCAGATAATGCAAACAATTTTGGGAGGAAACTGTGCTTATGGATTACTTATAGGCAGAAAATTTACTGATGAATTACTGTAGTTGCTAGGAAACGGACTGAATGAGCAAATTTTGATTACTTCTGTAAATTGAGTCAAACAATAGTTACCAGTTTATGTACACACAGCTGACTGACTGAGCATACCGGATGGTAGGCAATGCTTTTTGAAATAGTAAACTAATGTTCTGTATCTGTGGGAACATTAGCCTAGTGGTTCAATGCTCTTTAGTGCTTGTAAAGTTCAACAATGTGTTATGTAAGGACACACAGTTGCATATTGCAAGTCAAATACATAGAACACTCAGAAATCTTAAGTCAAAATGAGCTCTTATCAGTTAATACAATAAAAGAGAAAAGAAGGAAAAAGGCAAGCAAGGAAGGACATTCTTCAGCTGTTCTATGAAAAGTGAAAAGAAAATGAATGATAGAATGAAAGAAATTAAATGGTAGAAGGGTTGGATATTCATAACAGCATCCCCTGATTTGCATCATGGAAACAACGTTGAGTAAAGTTAGTGAAATATCTATAGCCCCTTTAGCATGTCTTAAATTGCCATTGCCCCTACTTACAACTAAAGCATTAACAGTATGATCTGTAACTCTTTCATAACGTCTTCATAAGCACACACAAATTTCTCCATTTTCTGGTTCTGTTTACAGAAAGAGCAAAGCATACAAGAACATTCAATTTTACCCAATAAAGGTCCTTTTTATTTTAGAAAATTATGTTAAACCCATAGGAATTTCTAGTAAATGCTTGTGGATTTACATTTACTCCCATCATTTGGATGAGAGTATGGCCATGCACACGGTTCCTAGAATTTCCAGTCCCCCACTATTTAATACTGTTCTTAGATAAGAAAAAGTAATTAGCTTTCCTTAGCTAACTATTTTAGGATTAAATTCCAGTTTCTTAAAATTGGATGGATCCCTGAAAGATTTTTTGCACTTCTGTCAAAATGCCATTTTGTTTAAATAATGTTTTCTCTATATTCTTAGATACATAAAACCATAATAAATAGATGCTATATAATAAAAGGGTGACAAATTTTAAAAAAGGACAAAAACCACAAAGCTCACAAAATTAAAAGAAAAACCCCACAGATAAACCTGTCTGTGTTTAAACTTGTTATTGATATGCTGCTTCACATTATGTGGCTATCTCATCATTGCACTCTTTTCTGTGAACCAGCGTCTCCAGAGAAATTAAACTTGTCTCATTCAGTACAGCCTAACCAGGAAAGGAACTGGGGGAAAACGTGTTGTTAAGACACATAGAAACACTGATTTCCTGACTCAAGGTTGTCTTTAAAATTTTTCTCATATATTATTTATTTAAGAGTATTTTTTTTTATTTGTCCTTGTGCATTTTTATGAAAAGGGGCACTTTCTGCAAAAGAAACTAAAACACTTTCTATCTAGCTGTTACAACATTTGGGGGAATATCTATTATATGACATTATCTGGATGACTATGTGAAGTCATGTTCAAACCACCTCAAGACAAGATTATTTTAGAATACTAAAGGAAGCTCAAGGAATGATCCTGAGACTAATTATGAAAGAAGAGCAGGTATTGAGGAAGACAGATGTGAAAAAAAAAAATCCTAAGAAATACCTAAAAAGGTGTCACAAGAACTACTGGATGTAAAGTCAAGGTTAACCAGGAGACTTTATTATGCTTTTGGCAAAGGCCACTGAGGAAAATTCAAAGATCATAAACACTTTGTCAGTCGGCACATACTTAACACATTGATATGCTTTGAGAACAAAAGTTTAAAAAAAAGGGAGAATAAAAAAGCATTTTGATATATCCAAAAACTGTAAGTATGAGTTAGAGCAATGCGAAGCAGCAAGAGTATTGGAAGGAGAACATATTTTTTTTTTTAATTAAATTACAGAGTTTGAGAATTTTAATTGATTTTTAATTTTTAAAAACTTTCCTAATATTTTTTTTTTTAAAGACATCCCATACCTCCAAGCTAAGAAGATGGTACAAGCCAGAAAACACACAAGCAGTCACCTCCAGGAGATATCAGGAAAGAAAAAAAATCAATATGCAACACATAGGTCACAGGGATACAAGTTAGGCGTATATACTACAATCCCTTTAATAATTGACAAAATACGTGAAAGCAGTAGAAATAAAAAGAGTTTGAGGACAAGTTAGAGAGTTTATATATATTTTTCATACAAGGATTAAATAATAAAATGTCCTCATTATTTTAGCATTATTTTTCTTTGAAAACAGGATGAATCAGGTTTACTTCATCAGGTATGACCATTAAACATTTAAAATCTGAGGTATTTTAATTATTTATTCTGTCATTCTTATTCTATTCCTTGACCAGATAGATAAAATGTTATTAACAGTTGAGGATGTACATGCCGTAAATTTCTTGGACAGAATGAGTAATAGAATAAAACATACACATAAAATCATAATGATTAAATGGTTTAATCTTCATTTCCTTTGCTATGTAGGCAAAAGATTGTGCTTAATTCTTCTTTCAGCACAGCCAAAATAATTATCTATAGATGTGCTGTTCTCACTGAGAAGGGTGTGGTCTGACATTTTGTGTCTTAACTACCTCTATACCAGGGCTCTGGCAACAAACTTTGGGAACTCACCTCCTCCTTATGTCCCATCACATATGAAATATGCAGAGTTCATTGAAATTACCTCTCTTTAATTGTCTGTCATCACCTCAGCCTATGTTGAAAAATAAGGAGTTGCACAGCCTTAAATGTGAAGAAAAAAATCGATCTGCGGTTCATTTAAGTGTCTATCTAACAATATGCAAAGTGCTCTGAACTCATTCCAGCACAGCAACTGCTTTTGGACTCAGAGCTAAACACTGGAACTGTCCAGCTGAATCCAATGAGACATCCCTCTCATCCTTGAGGCTAAACAGTTGTAATTGCGCGGCCTACTTATTTTGTTGGATCAGTGACAGCATGATCAGCATTTTGTAAGATCAAGATTTGGTCCTGAAAATTTTGGAACTCAACCCTGTATATTGTTTCTTTTCCAGTTTTCCAGTAAAATTCTAGGGAATAATCCAACCTTCATATGAGCAAATAGATATACTCAAATTTACCTCAATATGACTGAAACTGGGACTATAGACCTTTCTAAAGCAGATTAATTTATAAACTTTAACAAGCATTTACATGAAATACTGATTTTTATATCTTTAATTCACCTATAAGGGTGTATGCACATTATATACAGTGTCATGTATGATAATTTTGCCTTTGAGTCTAAAAGGAAAATGCATCAAAAGTAGCAATGTGACGTCAAAATGAATCCAGTTTTGAATGTAACATCTCATCTTGCCTGACAGCTTTATAAACGGTGAAAGATTCAGGAGCAGAAAAGCTTCTCCATGCAAATTACAGAATACTAAACATGGAGAAACTGGTTTGAGCAACCATGGGAAGCATCTGGTCTTTGTGAACTTAAAATTGCATGGAAAACACATCTGTGCAAAAGTCAGAGCACTGGCAGCTGTTGTGGCCAGCTGTTGCTTTGACCATTTAAGCACAGGAGAAAAAAAAAAAAAAGGTATTACTTTTAATTTACCATTCCTTAATCCCACTTCATTTTCTCAGTGCAGAGGTATCACTATAGTAACTCAATCGTGTTAAGAAACTGTATTTTTTTAAATAAATTCTACCATGAAATACATATTATATCCAAGTTAGGTCAATCCTGCACTGAATATCAGTTTGATAGAAAAAGGTTACTTGATCGGGTTCTAACTCAGTAGTATATACTGTAGTTGCAATTAAAAGGGCTACAGAGATTAGATCTCATATTCTTCCTAACTGAGGCCTGTTCACAGGTTTCCTCACGTGAACCACAGGAAACACTTCCTGTGATCTGGTAAGGAAACTAAGCTAAATGACAGAGATTTTGAGAGGGCTTTTTGGGAATTTAAGCGATTTGGCAACTGCATGGTAAACATCATGTAAAAAATGGTATCTTTTTAGTAAGATGAGAATAGTTTTGGCACTATTTTCTATAAACTGATTGATATTAAATTGTAATTAGCGACCACTGTATGATATTATTACCATATATATAAAACTGGACCTTTTTTTGGGGTCGCTCAGTTATTTCTATATATCTATAAATAGAAGAAAAATATGTTTTCTTAGGTAGGTATTTAAATGATCATTACTTCTTGTAAGGCAGTATTTCCTTTCATAACCTTAGTTGTCTTCAACATCAGTTCACTAGTGATCTAAGCCATCATGAATATCCAAACAAGGAGACTGAAAGAACATCCATATGGAAGGGGTCTTTACAGAAAGACATGAGTGAGTCAAATACCAATGTTTTGAAATTCTCCTTGAATCTTAATTGCTTTCCTTAAGGCAAAACTGATTAACCTGCCGTAGCACATTGGTTTCACCTTATGAAAAAATATGTTGTACGTTTGTGTTTATGTGAAATTAAACATAGACAGGAAAAGCTTAAACATTTTATCTTTGCCTAAGACATACCTCAGGTGACCACAGCTTTTGTTTGGTCCAGCTCAGAACACTATACCAAGTTTCAGGATGAAGATCTATAACTTCATTTATTTAATGCCAAAATACTTAGATGCTAGCATGTGGACTTTGTCCTTATCCAAAAAATATTTCTGCTGATGTTTTATTTTTAAAAAAAAATCTTTTTTGAAACCACAAAATTGGAAAACTGTTTTAAGTAAATTGAAGTTAAGAATAATGTGTTTCTATGCTTCATACAAGGCTCTGTGATTTAGAGGGATACATTCAGGGAGAACTTCAAACTTTACAGTATATATATTTTATTTATAACATTCTAAAAGAATGCTGATATGCTTTCTACTTTATTATAATAGCTTTCAATTACTTTAATAATTTTCCTTCTCTACAATTTCTCATTATATAAATTGAATTCACACAAGGTCCACACTGCTAAAGGTGATAATTTTTTTCAAATATGCATGGTATAAAAGGAATGATTTAGTTCTTTATTTGGATTGTGGTTTGCTAAAATTGAATAATCAATGAAAACAAAAAATACTGGAAAAATTTTCAGTGGCACACTGACAACAATTCATAAAAAAACCAAAATGGAAACAAAAAAGCTTACATATTCTATACAAAACTGATTGGAAAACTTATTCCTTCTGCATATAATTCTTGAGTAGCATTTTTACTGAAAGGTTAATTTTCTAAATTTGAAATCTGTAAGTTTCTCTAATAGGCAGTCTTTTTGAAGTTGTAAAGGCCTCTTTTCCTGCAAATACCTTGTTTCATGTGTATTACTTCATGTAATAAAATGGATTAACATTTTCAAATTACATGGACAGCAGTTACTGAATGAACTCTACTATTTTTCTCAGTAGTATTGATTCTGAGTTTTCACCTTCCCACTAATTGCTCCTTTTTTTGTAATTATGCTTCTAAAAATAAGTGGTATTTTTAATCATAACTGCAGAAAATGCACCCCTGTAGAACTACATATGCCTTTTCTATTTCGTTTGCTCCTATGCTAAAATTTCACATGGAAAAAAAATAAAGTGAAGTTGAACTAGCCAATATTTTAAAAATATATAAAATATCTTCTGGAGAAGTATGGTATTTATTATTTACTTTCTCATACCAAAACAAGTTGAATTCATCATATCTTCTTCAGGTTTTTTACATTATTACATAAGCTTGTCTGTACAGTGAGCATACTTATGAATTTATCATAGAAAGGATCCTTTCAGAGGAGAGTCATTTCACCAGTGTCGCTCTTCCATCTCTTCCACTTCCTTCCTTGTGCTTGAGTAGTTTAACTAGTTCAATGGAGATGAAGGTCCTCTCTAAAAAAGCTGCAAGTTTTACAGTTGGTAACAGCAATACAATGTGCAATTGAAAACACTATCCACCTCAGTAGTCCTAAAGATGGATTTTTTTTTTTCAAGTGTTTGATTGGCAAAATTGCTGTATTTTCTACAGCTGTAGGTATATTGCACATTTGCGTCTTACTGTCTAAAGGCGTTAGTGGAAAAAAAAGAGAAATTCTCTACTGAGATACATCATGGTCTCCAGTTCCGACTTTGTTCTGAATGGTAATAGTTTCCTTTTGGTTGAAATAGCAGTGGACTGATATATGTGTTTGGGAGTAGTGAATCAATTTCCAAGGAAACAATCATGAGTGATCACAGAAGGTTCTCTGAGCTCTCAACAGCATTGTGCTAGCTCAGATCTATAAATTTTCTACTGACCAAAGAGTTGCTATTAAAAATGAGACATTATCTGTCTCAAGATTGAAATATTTTTGTTAATCTGCCTCATTCTATCTGGATTAACCAAACATGGATCCATACCTACTCACTTTCATCAAGATGTAACTTCCAACAGAGTGGCAAAAGAAAGAAAATAGGTCAAATCTCTCAGGGAGGTGGCTTTTGAAATTCTGAAATTTTCAGCATGTGGGATGCTGATATACATAAACAGTGTCATCATTAGATTACTACTGTTTGTCCTTTCATTGTTCATACTAACTTCATGCATTACCTCTAATCTATTAGATCATAATCATGACACTAATTATGCTAATAAGTTGTGTATGAGGTAAAATGTTCAATGTATTTATGAACAGAGGAAAACTGATATTTACTAAAGGATTCAGTATGAGGTCAGATCTAAAGAGTATTCCTTTTAGTAACTCTAGTTTACTCAACAAATCTCAAACTGTTCTAAGACTGGAGTACATTTTAGGAGGAAATATTTTTGCGATTGATAAAATTAAGATTGGTATTTTCAGATTATATGTCTTAAATATCATACTTTATTTTTTGGGTTTGTGATGCACATGAAAGCAAATAAATATTTTTTTTTTAAATGTTCTTGGGTATGCTCTTAGAACACATTAACTAGATCTAGCCTGGATGAGGCTACTGTGTAGAAATGAGGTTTCAGGTGTCCTCTCTGACATTATAATAACAAGGAAACAGAAACACTGTCCTAGATCAGAAAAGCTTTAAATCTGTTTGCACTTTAAAAAAAAAAATCTAGTTCTCTGAATTAGGTTTAAAGTAAGCAAATAATTTTTCAGCTAATCTGAACAGCCATTTTTACAGTTGTAGATTTGCTTTACGAATGTAATTGAAGCTGTAAGAATGGAAGTAATTTGTTTACTTGTGTAATACCACAAGTCTGATCCAGATGCAGAAGACCTGGAAGTAAATATCCATGAAAATACTCATAATTTCTTTTAGACTTACATTAATAAAAATAAATAGATTAATATTCTAATGCAATTACTTATAATGGAGTAAACCCTTTCCACTGAGATCATTCTAAATAGATAAACAGCAGGGTATATGATGAAATAGACAACCTGATCATTAAATCCATCAGCCATTAATTAGCTTGATTTATTTTCACATTATAACAAATATAACTGGACAATTGCCTAATCAGAATGGAAAAATTTACTGACCTCAAATATCACTGATGATGGGGATGATCAGAAAAAGTAAAAGCAACATGGACATATTCTTCCTGAGTCCGGTCTTTTGGTTTCTCTTACCTTTTTTTTTTTTTTTTTTTCTGTAGCTAAGTTAATCTATTGGTTTAATTGGTTGTTTTTTCATTGAGGCTACTTACCATGTTCAGCAGTATCTGGAAATTGTACTCATAAGACTGCTCCACCAAGATAGGATTTGGACAAAAACTACCAGTATCAGACCCTGGGCAGAAGCAGGTATACTGCAGACCGAGAAGGGAGCCTTATCTGGTTACAAAACTCAATCTAAGTGCCTCAAACAATATGTGGATGGTTGATCAGAAATATAATGATCTTACAACTCTATCTTAATAACAAGAAAATTTTCATGGCAGGAGATTATTTTCTTATCTCGATATATATAACTGCAGAAATTATGGATATCTGCTTACTTCAGCATGAGTTTCCATAATGTCTATAGGTTTGAAATATTTTGTCTTTATGCATTTTCCATAATGGGAATGACATTTTCAATGAAAAATTGTCACACTTTTTCTATCACCTTAAAATTGTTCAGCGATCATCTGCTTAGTTTGGCCCTGATCGGTTAACTTTTTCTTTGAATGAATTGGGAACTAGGACAAGTCCATGATGTTTTGCAGGGTGACTGACTTGAAATGTATGAGTGTGTGTCAAGGTATTCAAGGTGACTTCAGTGTCAGAGAACAATCCCAAAGGTTTTTATTCTACTGAAACAGATGCAACCTGTACAGGGAGCCATATTTTTCATGTCTACTCTCAGCTTTAACATTATTGCATTTTGAGCTCAGATTCTGCACTTAATGTTATGCTGCATATTTTTCTATTTAAAAAATACAGTCTTAGATCTAACAATCACAATGTTTTGTCAGTTTATCAAAAAAAATTTGGCAGTAGCAGTTATTCTTAATTTTTCTCAAATGATGACACACTGCTACCTATATATTGCCTTCATAGATTCTACAGTTGCTACAGAGCTGACTGTAGCAGTCACTCTCTGGGAAAAGATTGTATAAATGAAACTTATAGGCACTCAGTTCACACTCTTTTAAAAGAAATACTCTAATAATCTCTCTTTCCCTCATCTCCCACTACACCCCTAAGACATGGAAAATGCAAGACTATAATGAGTTTCTTCTACAATATCTAGTAGGTCCAATTATATCTGGCAACTGGACATTTCAAGTTGGTTTCACCTTATTAAAATCTGTCATGGATTTAACAGACGAATGTGGTGAAGCAAGCATGATCCCTTTATAAAGGCCAGCATGTGTTTATACAGTTATTTGGTTATTTAGCATTAACCTGATAATATGTCTGGTAGGGACTCTATTTGATGTTAAATTTATCTGACCATCTAGCCCATTTATTAATGACAGTTTTTCGAGCTAATGATAAGAAATATTATTCTTTTCTTTTTTAAAAACTGGGGGTCCAAGAAAAAACTTTGCATCAAGTTTGAAGTTTGTACTAGTAAAGACACACAAAAAGATTATCTCAACCATCAATGGTCTTAGTGAATAATAATAATTTGATAAGTCAAAGAGAACCTTGAATGAAAATGTCAGTAGTTATTTTCTACCAGATTGTTACAGGTGGCATTATGTCATCATATATATTTCGGGATACTTTACAAAAATTTTGAAGGTAAATGATCAAATATTTCTTACTGAGAAATCATTCATGAACAAGTAAAAGAATTTAATGTTATCTGTTTTACCAGTAAATATATGCAGAAAACATAAAAATAGACGTCTGTTCATATATTTCTCTACTGAGTTTCAGTTCCTGGTGGCAAAATCGTCCAAATCAATTTGAATTCTTTGTGGCATTTGGAAGTTAGAGGCTGAAACGTGTTACTGTTTTGTGAGTATTAAAGTTGAAAGTCTGGGGGTTTTTGAAAGTTCAATGCTTTTTATAGATAATATTATTTCACTGGGGTAATATTTTTTCTATTACAGCTTCCAAGTTAGGATGAGAAACAGTATTCTCAACTTGATATATTGATGAAACTCAATCCCCCTTCACTGCCTGATAAAGTTATGGAGAAGATTAATCTGGGAAGTATC
>JAWWMP010000041.1:41038087-41063320 GCA_035047865.1 Dendrocincla tyrannina | reverse complement strand
GGCAGCCAGGAGGGCCAACCATGTCCTGGGGCCATCAGGCAAAGCATCGCCAGCTGGTCGAGGGAGGGGATTGTCCCGCTCTGCTCTGCACTGGGGTGGCCTCAGCTTGAGTATTGTGTGCCGTTTGTGGCACTGCAATATAAGAATGATATTGAGGTCTTAGAGAGTGTCCAAAGGAGGGCAGTGAAGATGGTGAAGGGCCTTGAGGGGAAGCCATATGAGGAGGTGCTGAGTCACTTGTTATGTTCAGCTTGGAGGCTGAGGGGAGACCTCCTTGCAGAAGACGCCTTCTTTGTGAGGAGAAGGGAGGGGCAGGCACTCATCTCTTCTTTGTGGTGACCAGTGACAGGACCTGAGGGAATGGCCTGAAATTGTGTCAGGAGAGGTTTAGGTTGGATATTAGAGTTTCTTCACCCAGAGGATGATTTTTTACTGGAAGAGGCAATTCAGAGAAGTGGTCACAGGAACATACCAACAGAGTTCAAGAAGTTGTTTGGATGACCTCTCAGGCACAGGGTGTGACTCTTGGGGATGGTCCTGTGCAGGTCTAGGAGCTGGACTCGATGATCCTTGTGGGTCCCTTTCAATTGAGCATATTCTGTGATTCTGTGAAAACAATTCCTACTTTAAATTCTAATGATGATATTTGTTCAGTGTTGAGAAAAAAATATTAGAAATGATCCTGAGAAGTCTTAAGCTGTCAGATGTGTGTTTATCTACTCTCTTTGCCTAAGCTTAATACATAAGCAGTTGTTCTTATAAACGTAGGAGGTACTTCAATATTTTATCTAAATATTCATTTGGCTTTAGAAAATAAAAGGCATAACAAAAAAAAAAATCTCAGGTTTTGTGCTCCTTCCTGTTATCACTAGTGGCTTAGATAATTTTCATTCTTGATGATAGTGTGAAGTTGAATACACATTTCAAACTTACTGTCTGAAACTAGAACACTCACAAATATGGTTTTGGAAGATTACTATGACTTTAACACTGACAAATTCCCAGTACCAATATGGCTTTAAAATATATTTTCAATGTGATTTGCCTGTGGACAGTGGTTGAACTACAACACAATCTTACTGATGTTTGTTGGTAGAGTTCTGTTTAAGCCTTTGTTATTTGTATAGACCAGTTGGGATTATAGCAGTTTTGGAAATCTTATTGATGACTCCTCAGTTACAGAAGAAAATGTTTGTTTCCATAATCTCTAGTGGAGAGGATGTGATGTATATTATGTGTTTCTCCTCTTCTTAGTTCTTTCCTGTAGATTCAATTTTGCTGAGTGCTGTAAAGATAACATGTTTCTCTGCCTAAGTGTGGAGAGAAAGTGTGCCTAATTTGGAGAGAAGTGAGTCTTTTAAAGGAATCTTCCAGTTGTTCCCACTTACTGACGTTATTTGTGGCATGGAGAATTCCCACACTGCAGTGACTCAATTGTGGATGAAACTTAACAGAAAAATGCACTCCAATTCCTCATGGACCTTCAATACCTACAACAAGTTTATGCTCTTTCATAACAGTATGGCATCAGGTCCTTAGCAATGATAACTGCATCACATGCTAATGAAAATATAGTCAATGACATCAGGTCAACAAATTCTGATTATAAAGAATAATTAAATTAATTAAAAGCTCAAAGTTCCAGTTAAATCTGAGTGGTAAATGTTACTCTCATTTTCTCCCTTTATTCCCATCTTTTCAAATCTACAAGTCATAGCTAGGTAGTTGCAGATGCACACACACCTTAATAAGCATGGATGTTGTGTTTCTTCAGCTGACACAGGCCATGATTGATGAAAATAGTGGATAAAAGTAAGCAATGTGTTCCAAAAAACCCATGCCTTTGTCAATTACAAAGTGATAATTCTTATCAGATATACTGTAATGATTTCTAACCAGCGATTTGTGTCTGACACTAAAGCTGTTAGATGGGAAACTTTCCAAAGGTTAGCTTGCAATCAGTCTTGTTCTGCAAGTCAGGCCATAAAAGTAATTGTATCTTGCTCTAAACTCCAAAATATTTTAGAGGTAGCATGCTTAGACTTTATTTACTTCTGTAGGTACAGAGGAAATCAGGAAAGGGAATTGCATAAGTATTCTGAACATTTTGTTGCCATATCTAATAGCGAGTGTGAAAAAAATGTGCAGGTTTCAAAGGAAATTGAATAATTGAATATCATAGTTTTTGATTTGATGGTAGGGTTCCTTAAATGAATGTAAGTTGTCCAGGAAAGAAAATACCTCTGGAACAGGGAAGTGGTAATATATATATATATATAATAATTTCCAAAACCACATCATGGAGCAAGTGACAAAAATAAGGGAGGATATGATTTGGTTTGCTGATTTGTGCTGGTCTTCAAAAGATTTGCAATGATCACATAATCTATATAAACTAGATCTTATTTTGGTTTTGGCTTTAGGCACTTTGGATATTAAAGTATAATTTTGACCCTGCAAACATTCATACTGTAATGTGACTGTTGTCAACTAGCTTCAAAATCATATTGAAATTGTTCAGTGGTATATGAACCATATCATCCTCTTTCTTCCAATAATATTTCTAATTAACCTGAGTGTGATTAGAGTAAAATTAAACTAAAAGTCCATATCAGTCTGAACTTTGTTCTTGTGGCAAACTGCTTTACCCATTTACAAGGCTCTGAGTCTCTATAGCTTTTCCTAAGTGATTACTTTTTCTCTTTTCTAAACTGCAGACAGAAATAGTTCATGCTACATTGACTCTCAATTATCATGGTACTTGCAAACCCAGAACTTTTAGACCATGCTTATATCCACTTTGCCATAAAGTATACATTTGTACAACAAACAAAATCTACACTAGTCACCTCTCAGAGACTCTCTTGGGCAGAACCAAAGGTAAGCAGATCATGGTGATAAATTGACTTGTAAAAACATTATGAGGAAAATGAACTCAATGTGAGCTTTAAGAGAAAAGGAACAGTCATTTGATATGAAGCACTGTAAAAAGGAGAGTCAAATAAGTAAGATGGTGTTTGCATGAAATACTAGAGGCACATATGTAGTGTTCTTGGAAGTTGAACAAAAGGTTGGATTAAATATGAGGTTCTATTAGGTTTATAAATTGTTCTGTCAAAAACTTCCCTGCTGAAATGGGTATTGGACTGGGGATTAAGCAAGTTGTTACCTGATCTAAGGAAAGCTATATAAATTAGAAAATACTTAACTAAAATTGCATACTTTCTAGGGCTATTTTAAGTCATATTTCATCTTACTTGATAAAATATTAGTCTTATAAGAACTGAATAATGTCAATGAACATTGAAAAGTCTAAGCACATAGGAATGAAACTGTATTTTTCATTTGGAGATGAAGATTTAAGCCCAGGGTTCATTTTTAAAAACAAAGAGCTGTTAGAGGAGACAAAAGGTAGAGCCAGTGGCTGGTTTTTGACAATGATGAGATTATAGCTGATCTCTATCTCTTCATTCTTACTGAAACAATCGAATCAGAAAAATTTTGTTTCACTGATGGTGCATTTGACTTCAATGCTATTTTCTTATGAGTAATTTAATATATTTTTGAATCACTGTAGCACCTCAAATATTCTGTCAGAAAATTGCCTTTTTGCCTTCTCAAAGGGTTCTGATTCACTCATTCTAAATCAGCATCAGATATTTATTATGCTTTTGCATGTATACTGCCTGCAAGGATTTGTACCCAGGTTTTGTATGGCAAATTAGGTACAATTATAAGATGCAAACTTAATTTAAGGATAAATGCCTGAAAGGATTAAGGAACAACATTGCTTGTAAGTTATAAATAGAAGGTTATTTTGGTATTGTCTTCCACTGTTGATCTTGTCCATCTACTTCATTTCAGAATGGTAACAGACTAACATTTTAATCTTTGTTATTTGTTTTATATTTTCAGAGTTTTCTGTTTCAAATTGTTTTCTTCATAAGAAGACAAACAGAGGCAAATTTATCAATGACATCTTTGTGTTTGGCATTGCATGTTCCTAAGAAAATTAAAAAAATATATATAAAAAGTCTTGCTTTTATTTTTATTTTGTTTCATATTTTTATACTAATGAAAGCCATAATTACAAAACCGAAAAAAATCACCTTTCAGAACAAGGGAATTTTTTAAGTGTTTACCTCTTAATTTGTTCTGACCCACTGTGATTTTTAAATGATAGAGTAGATAAATTAAGCAAAATAAAATATCATATATTTTCTTATATTAACATTAAAATATTATTAGGTTCATAATAGAAGTTTTGTGTCTTTTCTTGTCTGCTTGTTGTTTTTAAATCACTGACCACTTAATAGGCATTTCATATGAGGTACTGCAACATTTAAAAAAATGGACTATTCTGTGTGGTCACTGACTAGTGAGTCCATATTCACTTAAGTGTGACAATTAGTTAATAATAGAAATACATTCTCTACATTTAAACATCACTATTTTATTGATTTTTGCTTTCATTTTTAAATTATGATAATAATTATAATTGTTTATTCTAAAATTAGACATGTCTTTGATCCAGTGCTGAAATACACTTTATCTGCATACCAAACAATGAAATCAATCATGTCCCTGTAATCAAATCTACTTGAAGATAAGATGTTCTTTTATGGCTAACCAGAATTTTCGGATACATTTCCATGTGGAAATGTTATTTAACTGTATTATTTATAAGACACCAGGGAGTTTAAAATGGAAAAGCCTGATGACTTCAGGTGCTTATTTGCACAGTAAGAAGATACACAGAGGTTCAGCCCCACATGTGATCTACATCTCATACATTTTCTGCACTAAACTTCACAGGAAATAGAAGCCATGTCATCTATACTAGTCCCATGACAAAGGGAAAAAGACTTTTCATATATCTAAAGGACTTTTGAAAATGATACATAACAGAACATGAATTCCTGCATACTCTTGTATGACGTTAATGACCACCACTGTGAGTCCTTTTTACAGTCTGTTTCTGTATATACCTCATACTATCACAGACTACACTTTTATTAAGACTACAGTCATGTGAAAGTCACAAAACTATCACCACAAGGACTCAGCTGAAGGTAAGTTCAGGAAACTGAAGTAATAGTATTATATAGAAACTGCATGATCATGTCTTTCAGTCTTTTTTATTTATTGATCTTTAGCAGTTTGACTTATGTACAAATGAATTTCTCTAAAGTCACATAATGGACAATGAAGGTGCTGGCCAGAGTCTTAAGGTGAATTTGCCAAGACCTTTCTCATATAGCATACCCCTTAAATGCAAGAAAGATAGATTTTTACTATGGTAGAAACTAGGTTACTGAAAATCTTCAAAATAAAAAAGTCCAAGTTACTAAAGGGAAGAAAAAAACTTTGCCCATTGTGTCCTTATGGATGGATTTGTGTCTCTTAAAAGCTGTATCATATGTTGATTAAAAAAAAAAATTACTAACCTGCTTCTGAAATATAAATACTTTAGGGATACTGTGAACCAACCCCCAGCTTTTACTGTTGTCATTGAACTGAATTTATGTTCAGAAAAAATGTGTCAAACAATGTGACATATCTGAGATGCTGGGGTAAATATTTTTGTTGAGAGCTGGTTTTGGTTATACTAGTGACCTTAAATAAGTTCAAACTTTTTTCTAAAGTGACTCCATTGTTACCATTGTCTGTAGCTTCACAGTAGGATACTGGTTTCAAGTTACTATGGAATGAAAAGCAGCTTCAATGGGTGTTTTTGCTTTGTCTTCTGAAATTAAGTTTCCTTCTGTACCAATTTGTGAAACCTTAGAATTAAGTAACAGAAGGTAACAACAGAAAGCTAACAATAACATACTGGTATCAGTAACAAGTACCTTGACAGTTAACATTAAGTTGGAAAAATGCCCTTTTTTGCCTGTATTTACTAAGCAATAAATAACATATTGACTAGTCAGTGGTCTCATTCTCAAAGCTTAGTAACCCTGGCACAACCTAGTGGATGACTGTTTCCTTTCAGATGCAACTTTTCTGTTTCATTCTTTTCTACAGAGAAGTTACTTTTCCTCAAATGGAGATAATTGTATGCCTAAAGAATTCATGAAATGGAATGTAGCCAAAGAGGGAAAACAACATGAACAGGCCTTGTCACTTCATGCCCTAGAAAGCCCCAGGACTCAAATATTAGGAAATCAAAATTCATGACTTCAGGTTGATTTTCTCACACAAAGCTCATCAGCTTCATCTACAATCTGACAAAATAGTTGCCTATAATGAAAGGATTCATATCATCAGAGCTTGCAGCCCTGGCACACCTCAATGCTTCCTCTGCTTCTGGTGCTTACAGCTTTTTCTGTCATCTAAAGCAGATTTTGTATAAGTTTTGCAAACGTCAGATTTAAAAAAAAAATCATGCTCATAGCAACTACTTCCTATTCCCATGTAGTTTGAAAGGGGCCTCAGTAGCAGGTGGTTCTCGGTGTGGCTCATGTGAGGCCCTTTGATCTTATTGCAATCAGTTCCTCTAGAGCAGTGGGATGTCTCACCGGTGAGGACAGACCAGAGTGGCTAAAGAAAAATTGCAACATGCTAAAGTCAAAGTTCTAAAAGAAATAAATTTTTTAGCTTGCTATTAAGTTCTATACCCTGTCTGAGAAAAGGGATTTTTTCCTTTCAACTACTTAAAGTTAAGAGACTTCTTTGACCCCATGTTTCATCTTCTTTTTTTCTGATATCACCAAAGGACAGAAACTAATTCTAACATACTTGAAAAATACAATTCTGAGTAGCTTCAGTGTGCTTGTACTCTCAGCCTTACCTTAATAAGAATTTAGTTTAGGAGATGTTTCCTCTATGTACAGCTCTTCTGTGACTATGAACTTAATGCCAATTAGACCTACTTCACAGTATGGCATCATTCTCATAAGTTTGCCTTATAACAAACAGCTGTGTGAATTACTTGCAAATTTGCATGTATTTTATTGCTCTGAGAATATATGTTTTTCAGCAGCTTGTGAGTTAGATCACTTGATGAAAGAGTACCTTTATGCTTCTGAATGATACCACTTAAAATCAGATGTTCTGCTGAACATTTCTGGGGAGGAGAGGGCTCAAGCTTATGCACTGCCCTGCACTGACCTGACAGTACTATCTGTTTAACCATTAAGGGCATTACATTTTCAGTCAATGACAGTGAGAAGCTGGTGCCCAAAAATCCATCATCAGCTACTTGCACATTATTTGAGTGCTTCCCTGTGAATAAGATAAAAAGTAAATGATGATACCAGTATAAATGGAATTCCTAGATGCTTTTCTTCATATTGCCAAAAAGTTGAACTTATAAAAAAATTATTTTTGTACTCAAAAAGCTTTTATTGCTCCAAAAGAAATATCTCATATAAGGCAGGATGCATTATAGCACAGAAAAACATCATTGTGGGTGATTTAGGGCATCAAAGTGAGGTGCTGCTGTTCATCTTATTCAGGTACTTGTTGCCTCACTGTTGTGTACTCGAGTCACCTGCAATAATTTTTCAGCCATCCATCTTGTGATAACCATATTTGTTACAGCTCCAGTGTTCCTCTCTGAAGTGTACAGACTGTTAAAATGTTAATCTGAAATCTATGTCCAGCAGTGTCTCTCCCTTTGTTCTTTTCCAATGTAAAGAAATTTTAATTCGCCGCAGGTAGTTGAAACTGTGGTGTATCAAAGCTAATTTGGCAAAGAATATATTATTATCAGTCAGAACTACTCACATGCTTAAGGTCTAAGTACTTGGGTAACTTGACTTTTATATAGCACTATCTTTTCTGTACTGATGTATTGAAAAAAAAAAAAAAGAAGTAAAAAAGAGCATGCTTAAGGAACTTCAGACTGTTCAAAACTAGGGTTTCAGAAATTCTACTAGTAAAAAAATGTTGAAAGTTCCTTGCTAAAACCTCAAGGTTAATCCAAATTTATTTTTTTTTTGCATCTAAAAAAATTAATCTAGTAATTCTAGCTGCATCCAGAATTTGATTTGGACTATTCAACATTTATTCTCCAAGATTCAAATGCTGTTATTCAAGAGCCCTACATACAATGTATGTGTGTGCATATAATGACAAAAAAGAATTCTGCAAATTAAATACTGGAAAGAGAAGCTATAATCTTGGAGCTGCAAATTCATCTTATTAAAATCCACAGGAATTTAATTTGTGTAAACTACTGCTCATAACTTCACATACAATAATAAGATTTATGAGGAAGAGATGGTATTAATTAGTCTTTCATCTCTCTTTAATATTTAATGTATGTGTCTATCTCTAAGATGAAATTCAATTACATTTTTTTAATACTGAACAAAAAGTATACAATGTATTAGAATCATCTTAAAATCTAGATGATACTACGATATCTATTAAGAAAGCTTCAGAATAATAGAGGTGAGCCAGTATCTTCTCAGAACTTGAAATATTTTCTAACTTGTATAACTGTAAATGGATAAGTCCCAAGTATGAGATGTATAGCCTTGCTACAAAAAGACACTCCTCAAATTTATCCATCCTGCTTTTTGTGGCTATATTATTCGAAAATTCTGCCTGAGAGAAAAATATCAGTTTAATTTAAATTTAGACAAATTACAGTATGTTTCACAATACAGAAGTCCTTATTAAAATTCTTATCAAGTACTTATGACCCTCCCCAGGTCTTTCATCCCTGACTGATTCCTCAAATCTTGTTTTCACTTGTGTTTTGGCAACTCTTTCTGTCTTTCTTGATGAATTAATCACTAGTTTCACTTTGCCCTCCATATATTCCATTGAATATATGTTTTGGTCCTTTCTTCTGAACTTGTCCTCTCCTAAGTCTTGCTTTCAAAGTTTCTAGCTACTGAACATATTTTAGTTGAATAAACCTCAAAAACATCCTCTGTCTGCGTGTGCTGCAGCATCTGATGATTGGACAAGCATTCCTTAATTCCCCAGCTTTAAAGTTCAGTCCACTGCTTCTGTAAATCAATGCTGAGGGCAAAGCTTCAGTGTGAGATAAACTAGACTCCATCCCCTCTTACTAACTCCTAAGTCCAATTTTTTGGCTGTAACTCTATTTTTTAATAATATAACTTGACTCTATAAAGAATTTTTGCAGTTCTATAAGAAAACTACAAACAACAGCAGAAACAATTTCAAAAACCAATGAAAACCACAAGGGGCTATGTGAAAAATAAAATAATATTCTCTAATTTATGGTTTGTGCGTACCATCTCCAAGAAGATAAACATTCTCACCAAGGGATTTTGTTAGGAGTTGCCAAGAACATTTATGTAAGAGCCTTGCAGTCATGTTCACAGTTTGTTAGTCAATCTGATAAGGCAGAAAAGAATTAAAAATTTTAAAGCATCATCAAACAAGTCATAGAAAAGTGGATAAAGTAAGGGGATACTCAGTGTATATATACTGAGTCCAATCTTGCCTCAAGCTCAGTAATGTAGTATATCATTACAAGGATGACTGAAATCATAGTAATAATAATAGTAATACTACCACTTAGAAAATGTGAAGTTTGTCTGTCTATAGACTCTCAGCATCTCCCTGACAAGAATGCCTTCTCTGTCCAAAAATCAATCACTGCACTGGGGAAGTAATGAGGTTAATTTCTTAATATTCTTGAAAACTAGCAGTTCAGGTAATCATATATTTAAGATAGATTTAATAATATGGAAAGCACTGAATTGGTGGGGAAGATCATGACAGCCAGAATAAAACATCAGGAAAAGCCCTCATAATTTTTCCCTTTCATAAATTCTGTTTCATATTAATCTTTGAATCTGATTTTAAATACTTTTTTTGGATATTGGAATACCGAACATATAGATGACTGTTATCTAGAACTGCATTGTGTGGCCAACAAGAAACTTTTCCTTGACTTAAGCAGAACCACCTAGTTTATCCTTCAGTCCATTTGTTGGTGTTTGTCTGTGTCTGCTGATGCAGTGGCTATAGGATTATCCAAGAATCTGTTGTTTTAAAGGGAGCCCTGAAGGCTAACTAAAACTTATAAGCTTATTGCAAAAGCAGAAACAAAAAACCCTACTTTAAGTGTAAAGAAATTCCAATAGGCGAGTCATCTAAAGCAGCTGAACAGACAAACCACATTAAAAAAATCCTAGTAACCTAGAGATGGACAACAGGGCAATGTTGAGTGGCTACATTTTTAAACTCCTTTTCATATAAAAAGAATAAAAAAGTGTGTTATGATATAGAAATAGCTACTTCTCTTTAGAGGGAAGGAACAGGAACTCATAGGTTAGAATCACTTATGGCAGTGATGCCTTCAGAAAAAGGCCTGGAGGGTGGCAATGTTCTGAGAGTATTCCTGGAAGAGTTTTTGTAATTGTCTTTTCAGTAATCCTGCGTGTGTGAGCATTTAAAATGTTACACATTTTAATAATGCTCTCACAGCAATAATGAGAGGATAACAATAGTTTGATAAATGTGAATAGTCTAACATGTCTGTTTTCTATTGATGGACTTAGATTAAAATTGTTCATTGTAAGTTTGTTTATTTGAGAATTACATTGTCCAGATGAAGGACTAGAGTTTGACACATCACAGAACTTCCACAAACCTGTAATAACTGCGGAGTGGAGCACAAATGAGAGCTTTGAAAGGACATTTGTTGTGAGTGATAGACTTCCTCTCCAAGAAATGATCAAATCAGATTATCCTACTTCTCCAGAGCCCTCTCAAATGGGTTTGTTACCTATGTTAATAAATCTTGATTAGTTTTCCTATCAGTTAAATAGCTTCAACACTTCCAATTAACTCAATGATCAACTACAGTCTGTTTAGGATGCCCCTTAAATCTATTTTACCTCCAATTTGAACCTTATGGAAATCAACTCTGGACGACAGTAAAAAAATTTATCTGTCTATTGCATTTCACTGTAAGACTCTGAGACATGACTTGAAATAGAACACCACTACATGTACTCTAAAGATTTAGACAGTCTGCCTGGATGCTTTGCTGATTTCAATACTCACCTAATCAAGTTTCAGTGCTGATCAATAAGTTCTTGTACAGAACTGCAAATTTAAGGATTATCCTGATAATTTTGTCTTATGATTAGAAGAATAGTACTAATTTCTAATATTTTTTCATAATTTTCCTTCAGCTAGCCACAACTGGTAAGAATTTTAAGAGGGAATAGTTCATTATTTAAATGAGTGAAACCTTAAATCTAAATATTTAAATGTTTAGATTCAGTTACAGGAGGTTTAATTTCAATACGTTTATTGGAAAAATTGTGTTGCAATTGCATACTATTGAACGGATCACTTCAACTCTCTATTCCTATTTAAATCCCATGGAATGAACTGATCTTGTCTTCTGATTAGAAAATTAAAACAGTTGAGCAAGGTATCGTCTTCTTTGTAAGCAAAAGAATGCTTTTTACCTGCTTGTAGAGAGACATGTTTTTCCCAGTGTACCTCAACCCCTGAGGTGAATTGGTTAAATTGATGAATCTTTCTGAGACAATGTATCAAAACTATTCAAATTGCCCTGGACATGCAAATGGCTTTTGCATTTCTACCCCATATTGAAATCACATATTGATTTCTCAAGGGTTTAATTTCAAATTTTAAAAGAAAAATAAGAGGCATAGTAAGGTCTCTCAGATTTGATATTTGACAAATAATCTAGATGGGAATCAGTTTCAATGACGGCATACAAAGGGAAATTAGACACCAACTCACATTGTAGGCACCTAATTTTAGGTGACTTAAGCTGGAAGAGAATTACTAGCCATGTCTTTAACATGAAGCATTACCTGGTAAATAGACTGATCCAATGCAACTGGAAAAGCTTTTAACAATCTATGGAGAAGTGTGTAAAGCATTACTTTAAGAGTTGGAATGCTCATGCTAACCAGGCAGTTAGGGCAGTATGTTATTTTCTCCTGAAGGTAAAGGAATATATGAAGCAAGGCTGTGTGTGAGACGTAAAAAGCAAATGTAAAAAGAGAAAAGGAAATGTATTTCTCACAAGCTGTATATAATTTTATGCTTAGTTTTACTTTTTTCAAGCCTAAAGTAAGACAGAAGGGAATAGATAAGAGTCATAAAGGGCAAATAATAAAAAGTAACACTATATTTTTTACCATAACAAAAATTTTCTGAAAATATAATGTGAAAAAGAAAAAGGAAATTAAGATTAAATATTTTTTTATAACCTCTGAAGGGATACTGTATATGGTTTCATGAGAGCATTCTTACTCTGAGACTTAAAATCTTCTTGTGTTCCTTGGCTGTCTACCCTCTCTTCAGTATCCATAAGCAAGTGCAATGACCAAGATAAGGACATCAGTACATTCATTCTGAAACAGATGGATAACATTTATTTCATGATGGACCTGGATCTTCAAGCCACTTGCTTACTTACATTATTAGAATAGTTAAGTACAAAAGAACTTTTCTTGATAATATTTTCCTTATATTACCTCTGAAACTTGTATGCCTGGAAAATCTCAAGATTTTCCTATAATGATCCACTCTGGACATTGAAGGAAATAAGCTTTCTCTTAGCATCTGTAGCTTCTTTGCCTACTCTCGTGACAAAACTAAGTTGACAAGAAAGGTTAAAATATGTACAAGAAATATCTGGACAAGTCAAAATCTCAAAGAAGTGTCCTTGGGAGACAAGCTCTAAAGTTTGGCTCAAGCCAAACTGTTGCCTTAAGGAAAGGGAAAAAAAACTTTCCAAGACAACTTTATGTGAGTAAAGTAGAGAAGAGTTCTTTTACTTATAGGGTTTTGGGGTACAGAATATAAAGGAGTATAAAGTAAAAAAAGAGTAAAAAAGTATAAGAGTACAACACGTGTTGACAAGTAACAGATAGAAAAGACCGGTACTAGGATGAACTCACGGCCTCAGGAATACCATGAGAGCTCTTTTCCAAGCACCACCGCCTCAAAACATGCAGAGTAAATTAATCCAAAAGGCATCCCTTTCATTTCATTCCCAGCTGTATCCAGCCGACCCCTGAGCCACTCTGCTATGTCTTACCGAAGCAAACAAGGGACAACAACCTGCCCCTCTCAAGTGAAAAATCCTTTCAGGCTGGGAACACTGACTCTTGCAACATCTGGGCCCAAGTCATTTCACCTCCCAACCCACTATAAACAGGGGAGAAACTCCCTTTTGCAGCTGCTTCCCTGCAGCTCAGTTACCCCAGCAGCTCATGCTGGCACCCACTTCCCATTACCGGTCTTGTCTTCCTTCCAGCAGGACTTGAGGTTCTTGAGGTCCAGTCCGGGAGAACAAGGAAGGGGAAACATCTTCCCCCACCTCAGGAAAGCAAGAGAGGGAAACCCCCCTTTGCAAGCAGAACCCTTCTGAATGACGACTTGTGAGAGATAAACAGTTTTATGGTTGTAATTACATACCTTTTAGAGTGATGGTTTTGAAGAGACATAATGAGCCCCAGACATCTGCATTTTTACCTGATGGAAAGGCAAAATGAAGTCAGACTTGATTTAGAGAATGTCAAATGAAAACTGCTATAAGTGCACAAGAACCTACATACTCCTATTTTGAACTATCTGATTTTGCTAAATTTCAAAAATTATCTCACAAATTCTCCATTTTTTTTTTCTGAAATAAGATCTTTAAGTTATATCCCAAATTTTATAATTTTTAAAAGGTTTTTATGGTGTATTTTTTTAAGCAATTGACAGCTCAATTAAGCAGTCATTATAAATATTCAAGAGTGAAGCATGTCACTTAGTATGTCTATAAAATGTAAGTTAGCCCATAAAAAAACCCCAAAATAAGTGAGAAAATAATTCACTCTTATTATTTTAACACATAATTTAATCAGTAATTACTTGCACATGTGGCTTAGAAAAAGACATTTCATTAATTCCACTTTGCAGAAATAATTTTTCTGCTTCTCTTATTCCACAGAAAACAACTGTGTGGGAAAAAAATTCATAGTATCTAGCCAGAAAATTTTAACTAATATCCCTCAGACCACTATGACTATGTTTTTCTTCCACTGTTGTAATCAAGTGGTGCATAGAAAAATATATTATTAAATGCATGAGCAGGGTAATTCATAATTCACTTTTACCTAAGCACTTTTCAAAAAACAGGCACAATTGCAGTAAAGCAGTCTCTTTGAAGCCATTATTGATGGGGCTTGTATTTCATTTGATCAGAACGCTTTTTGTATCCACTAAAACATTTTTCTCTCCTTGTGTCAGCTTCCTTATTAATCAGACCTCAATATATTTTGCCACAGACACAACTTATGCAATAGTTTCTTTTACAAAGAGATACGAATATGAAGGATTCTAACACCCCTTCACGTAAGTTACCCTTCTGTTGAAAGTGATACCTTTCAGCTCCCCAGGAAATGTGCATTTAGATTTCTCACTATTGTGTAATGAGCTCCCGGGTACAAGGAGCAGCCTGTGCAGCTGTGTTCAGGTGCCACTGCAGAGTGACCTGTACTTCCCTTGTCAATCAGAACAATGAGGAAAGAAAACAGATAACAGGCAGAATACTGCAGATAACGGACGTAAAGAATTGCAGAGGGAATTGTTTTTGGCAATGATAATATTTTTCCCTTGATGCAACAGCCAAAATATTGCTAAAATTTTCCACCACCTCATCATAAGTTCCATGGAAAGTGATGTCTGAGCTCTCAACACAGAGCATAATGTGAGCCTTTCCAGTTTCTCTGAAACCAACAGAGTTGTTTCACTTGCGCTTATATTGCAACAATGTCAGTGAAACAATATTTACAGAATATAGTTAAATTATGTTGAAAACTACTGTAGACAATCAAGGTAAATTTATGAACTTTTTACTCAAAAAAGAAAAAAAATAGTGCAACTTCTTCAAGGCATTTTGTTAAGTGAAACCACTCTTTAAAATTGAATATATACATTTTCAAAAGCACTTCAGTCTTTCTACTGCCCAGCATCAGTATCTAGCACATAAGATAATTATATATGATAATGAATTTGAGTAGGTAATTACCACCTGTAGTGGTACTTAGCATGAAGTACCATGAAGTATTTTCCTCATACCTTGCAATTTAATCTGGCTCCATGAAAAGAATAGAACAAATAAGTCTCAAGCCATGCTTCAGAAAAGTGTAATCCTGCACTAATAAATGTCACAGAATCACAGAATGGGAGAGGTTGAAAGGGACCACAGTGGGGGATCTGGTCCAACCTCCCTACTCAGGAAGTGTCATACTAGAGCACATTGCACAGGACTGTCTCCTGATTCTTCTTTAATACCTTCAGTAAGGGAGACTCCACAACCTCTCTGGGCAATCTGTTACAGTGCCCAGTGACCCGCACAGTGAAGTCATTCTTCCCCATATTCAGGTGGACCTTCCTGTTCATGCCATCTTATGATCAATATTGAGACTTGTAACAGATATCACTTTTTTGAAGAAACATTCAAATGTGCAACAAGTTGCTTATGTAAGGTATTTGGGAAAGGGTTAATCCTGTATTACTTGACAGCTGACTAAATATTGATAGACACAAAAAGTGGATAATAGACATGGAAGAAAAAAGAAATATGTCAAGAAGTGGTTTTCATGTGTGAATAGTCTTCATGAATGAGGAGATCAAACAAAATTCTTATCCTCACAGGGAAAGTGAAGCAAAAATGGACAAGATGAGAATTGGATTCTCAATGATCCTTGCGGGTCCCTACTCACTCAGAATATTCTGTGATTCTTTGAAGATCATTTAAGGTAAACATTTGGTTTATTCAGTTAGTTATAAAATTTCACTTTGTGGAAATCAAACTGAGAAAAGCATAGCTAGTTTAATCTCAACATGTCAGTGGCTCTAAAAGAATGAACTAGGATCTGTAGGGTGTACTTCTGTTTAGAAAAACTATTATGTTGCTAAGCGCTACAGGGACAACCATGATTACCCATGATTAACATCAATGTATAAATGTCAAGGTAGGGTTTAGTTCATTATTTCTGGCACAAGATTTTCCATAATTATGGGAGCAAGAAAAAACTTTTATAGAAGTAATGAGAGATAAAGATACTATTCCACAACAATTTTTTCATGGAATTGTGAAGGGCAGCTAATCTCCTCTAAATGAAATGTTCAATTCTTTTCTCTATACTTTTTTAAATTTTATTGATAGTTGGAGGAGACCCACAAGGATCACTGAAGTCCAGCTTGCAGCCTCAAGAATCACACCATATGCCTGAGAGCATTATCCAAATGTTTCTTGAGCTCTGACTGGCTCCGTGCTTTGACTACTTCCCTGCTCTAATACAAAATCGTCCCGGGTGAAGAAACTTTTCCTAATACTTAGCCTAAATCTCCCCTCACACAGCTTCATGCCATTCTTTTGTCCTGTCACTGGTCACCACAAAGAAGAGATGAGTGCCTGCTCCTCCTCTTCCCCTCACGAGGAAGTTGTAACTGCACTGAGGTCTCCCCTCAGCCTCCTCTTCTCCAAGCTGAACATAACAAGTGACCTCAGCCACTACTAATATGGCTTCCCCTCAAGGCCCGTCACCATCTTCACTGCCCTCCTTTGGACACTCTCTAACCGCTTAATATCTTTCTTATATTGCAGTGCCCCAAAATCCTCACAATATTCAAGCTGAGGCTGCCCCAGTGCAGAGCAGAGTGGGACAATCCCCTCCCTCGACCGGCTGGCGATGCTTTGCCTGATGGCCCCAGGACATGGTTGGCCCTCCTGGCTGCCAGGGCACTGCTGACTCACATTCAACTTGCCATCACCCTGGACCCCCAGGGCCCTTTCCATGGCACTGCCTTCCAGCATCTCGTTCCTCAGTCTGTATGAACACCCAGGATTGCCCCATCCCAGGTGCAGAATCCAGCACTTTCCCTTGTTGAACTCCCTATGGTTGGTGATTGCTCAGTCCTCTGATTTGTCCAGGTCTCTCTGCAAGGCCTCCCTGCCTTCGAGGGAGCCAACAGCTCCTCAGAGTTTTGTATCATTGGCAAACTTACTGAGTAGTAAGTACTTTGAGTCCTGTGTCCAAGTAATTTTTGAAAATGTTGAAGAGCACAGGATGGAACCCTGTGGAATCCCATTAGTGACAGGTCACCAGCCTGATATTACCCCCACAATTTTACGCTCTGTACTCAATCTGCTAGCCAGTTGCCCACCCATCTCATGATGTGTTTATCCAGCTGTGTGCTGAAGTGAGACAGACAAAACTTCAGTTTCCATGGTGATCCTTCTTCTCCTTGAAAGTGTGGACAACATTAACCAGCTTCCAGACAACCAGGACCTTTCCGGATTCCCAAGACCATACAAAAATCTGAGAGAGGCCTCACATTGATCAGCCAGCTCTGAGTATTCTCAGTCCCTTTGCATCATTCAATACTAGAAGATTGAGAACTTGATAAATCTGCTGTCTGCCTAGGTACCAATTGCTCAAGAAAAGTCCTATATGAAGCTTTAATCATTTCAGGTTATATATTACTGCATATTTTTAGTGGTGCCTTAGGTAATACCTATGATATACTTGTAATGTGCTGAATGCAAACTTGTTTAGATGACTTCCTATAAACAAATGATTTCTAAGGTAATAACTAAATTTATTAGCAAGAAGGCATGTGATGCAGGAGAAATGTACCATGTCTGGTTCTACATCTGAGAAGCTACTAGTGAAAGAAAAAAAGAGAGATTTTACTAGCACAGTAGGTGAAAGAAGATTATACAATACCTGGTGATGTGCTGAATAATGGGGAGAAGAAAATTCTCATTTCTTGTATGAAAACAGTATTTGTCTTCAAAATGTCTACTGAGATACTGTTGTGATATATTCCCATGTGAAGTATGAGTTCTCATTTAATTCCTCTTAGGGTTTCGTTCATTCTTTTTCAAATTCAAGTGGCACCTCCAGGACAAATATTGAAGTTCATCTAGTTTTCTGAAAAGATCTTTTTATTTTCAGTCTATTTCTGGTTTTGTGCTGCTGAATCATATTCCACCTGAGAAGAACTGTAACCTCTTTCTCAGCCAAATATTGCACATGGTTTATTCATAAAACACATCATATGTTTTCTGCCAAAGAAATATAAAACACCTGGAAGATGGCTGGAAGATGACTGAGAAGATGTGGAATCATAGAAAATATGCCTGAAAGGGATCTTATTTGATTCATTCCCTAACTCATTCCAGGATCAGCTATCATCTCTCATAAACATTTGTCTAACCTACTGTTAAAGAAATATCTCCTGACAGTGATTTGAAACTTCCATGAACTCTGCTGAAGGTTTCCGTTTGGCATTTACCCCAAATCTATAGTGTGAGGCTTGGCCACAAATTTTTATGGTTGAATCTATAGCTGATGCTGGGAATTTTCCATTAATTTTTTTTGTATAGCTATCTTGTAAATGCTGTAAGACTGTTTTAATATCAAAATATCAGAGAATATACTAGGGAGGGGTCAGTCCTTTTTACTCACCTTCATATAGTCTTTCTTAAGCAGTTTTTATTGGCTAATGTTAGATGCAAAATGAATGGTAAGTTAGGTGGGCCTTTGGACCAAGTACAGATCATCTCAGCATCACTCCTTTTAGACCTTTGTAGGCTTTTCCTTGTCTTTTCCCTAGATGAGGCAAATTTCTCACTGTCGGTTATTTTTTTCTTGACATCTCATCATTCTCATTCCTTATTTTATTTAATATTTTGAAAGTTGGACAGTGTTTTTGAATTGTCAAAGTTTTATTCTCTTATTCATTTGCAACACTTTCTGTACTGACGTTGTTGAAAATCTGTCTGTCAAAATTTGTTAATAACAATAATGATACAGGTCTGAGACAAACCTTTGTGGTCATTATCAGATAACTGGCTACAATTTTATAAGGAGCAGTAAAAATAATTATTTTACTATGTACCAAAATACTCTTTTTCAAATCAGTCTTCCATCCAGCTTAATGTTTTCTTATGAAATCATCATGTAAGAGAAAACCAGAAGTTTATATATATATATATATTGCATATATGTATTACATATGCTTCTCCCGTTTTTCATCAAATATTTTTTTTATGCCACAGAGAAAATAAAATTGTTTTGATCTAGTTTGTTGTTATGATAAGCCAAAATTATGAGTTATTTCATTGCCTCTGGCCAGTAGAAGTTAAGATTCTGTATACCTATATGAGGAGAGGCTTTTGTTCAGATCTCTACAAAGCTTCAATAATTACTCCAACATAATTTTCATTAGTTTTTATTGTAGCTTTTGTTTAAATACTTGAGTTTAACAGTTAAAGTAGTTGATACTACTCATGTTACTCTTGATGCCTTAATGTGAGACCTCAGCACTTTCCCACTAGAGAAAGTCAGGATATCATTATTATAGATAGAGGAAATAAATGGATTATTTCTCTTTATTTTTCCTCTATACATATCTTTCCTATCTGAAATCTGTCTTGTTTAGCATCTGTTTTCTGAATACTGAGAGGCTGCAGATGTGAGCCAGACTCAGCCCTAATCTGGCAAAACCCTTACCTTTTTATGCTTCAGATCAGGTTCAAGCCTTCCATCTTCAGTCAATCTCTAATAGAAATGTACTATTATATGCCCTTTTTCTTCTCTAATGCAATAGCTCTGCATAAGGCATTAAAAAATGAATGTTTTGTCAGTGAGGAAAGTACATTAGGCTGCACAGAAATAGCATTCCAGCTCAAAGTCTGATGAAGCCAGTGCAGATATGTGTCAGCTCCTCGTAAAACTATAGTCAAGTAAAAGTTGGGCTAAGGTTCCAAAATGTTCTTTTAGCTTCCATCATTTCACAGAGGTATTATTTTCCAAATTTATCCTGAAACCAGAAGTGTAGATGCTTTAATGATAGAAAATGGCTTCTAACCACATTTAACTGCTTGAAAAACTCTTGTAGGCATTTTTTTGTCAAAATTATCTCCCCTTATTTTGAAGAATCGGGTGTACAGAGGGTCAAGATGTAACATCTTAACCATGTCTCTTTTAGCAACTCTGACCTTAAGATGTTCTACTTGACTCCTGAGGAAGGATAAGAGTCTGTCTTACTGTGGGTTCCTCTTATGTCTGTTGATGACAAAAATAGTTCTATGTTCTGTCCCATTTGCATTTACCCATTGTAAAAGCAAATGTTACCTCTCACTAGGTAAACAGCTTTTCTAATGGTTCTTATAATTTAGATGCATTAGTTTTCAGGTTTTTACTCGATATCTTTTTGTGTGCTGGTTTGATGGGGGGAAAAAAGAAAAATCCATTTTTGACATCTCAGGTTAGAGTTTAAAATCCATTACTCAGAGAGACTGAAGATCTTGACTATTATTTCTGCGAAATAGTCTATTGCTTCAACTATTGCAAAAGTATTTGCTCTTGAAAAATTCATGGTCAAATCTCATGGATGAAAATGCTTGAAGCTGTCAGGTAACAAATAACTTTGAACTGCTTCTAGAGGTCTACTTATGACGTTTTCCAGGTTTTCCATCAACATTCGCAGGTGCCTGATAATTGATTTATTTATAACTGACAGTGTAGCTTTTTTAAAAAAATGCAACACTAAAGAAATCTATGGCTAGGAGTGGGCATTGACTGCCTTTAACTATCCTTCTCTGTGAACAAAACAGTTGTCTCACTTAAATACTTTTTTTTTTATGTATTAGAAAAATATAAAACACAGTGAATGAAAGCTAATGTTCACAGATGTTTTTTCCATTTTGCAAGTTCAGGGTGTTTTGTGTTTGGGTTTTTGGTGTTTTTTTTTTTTTTTTTGGTTTGTTTTTTTTTTTGTTGGTTGGTTGGTTGGTTTTTTTTTTGGTAGTATATGTTTTGTGTCAGATTCCAATTTGAAGTACTCTGTATCACCTTCAGTTGCCTTTTTGTTTTCCAAAAGCAAGGTATATACCTCAAGATTTTCATCTTCATTCATTCATCTTCATTTTCATCTTTATTCATTTTACTTTTTTCTTGGCAGCTGATTGCCTTTTTCTAGTGCTCAGTAACACTAAAATTTTGGCTCAAGGTTTAGTCTCCATATTCAGTATAAAGAGATGATAGTTTGACTATAAATTGATTTTTCTCTTAATCTGTTTTTATTCTAGTTTCCAGTTACCACTGTCTTTCTGAAGTTTAATTGCATTGTTATACATTGTTATGCTATTCTAACACATTAAAACAGAAGATAAAAGGTAGTCCATCACTCAGTCACACTGCCTACTTTGACCATTCTTTGACTTAGATTGAGTGAGGAATAGTTTATTCAGGTATCTTACTTATTCATGTGTAAATGAACAAATTCCAGATTAAATAGTTTTCATTAAAAATAAGGTTTCCTTCATTTTTTAATCTTAAAAAATTTTGGTGTCAAAATATTCCACCTGAAAAATTATAAGTTGTTCATACCAAGTGAACATTTATTTATCCTACCAGAGAGGAAAGATCTGTGTTCAGTGTCTCATGTGTTCTCCCTGCAGCTGACTCATTTGCCTATTAGTTAAGGCCAATATGCATGTTGGTATAATTAGAGTTACTTATATTTCTGGTTTTCAGCACAGTAGTGTCTTCATCCCTTTATCCAGAATTTCTGAAACTTGTATGTGTTTCACTGTTTCTTTTTCCATTTTTATTTCTTTCCTTTAGCCCACTAATAGCTGAGGTGATCTTTCTCAACAGAATCAAACAAACAAACAAACAAAAAATTGCCTCACAATTCCCTCTATTGAAATTCTCTGGTGGTTCTGTCTGAACTTATGCAGCAACAGTGGAATTGCACAAGACTGAGTTACTCAATTATAGCCAGTTCCAGCTGTATAAATACAGACTGTGAAAAATTTCATCTGCAGACCAGTTTTCATTGATTACAATAGAACTAATAAGTTTGATAATCAATAATTCAGACTGCTAGTGATAGCTATCTGATGAATCTCACTTCACTGCTTCAATTTCCAGCTCTGTTTCAGGTTATGAAATGTCTTCTTGTGAAATGGATTTGTATCCAGGGATGCCTGTATCTTTGCGTCTCTAAGAAGCTTGATGGGGTAGCTTTCATCAGAAGAAACACACTTTGCCCAGCATGGGTTTGTTACTTTCATTGCAACTGATGAGCAGAAAGATGCCTGCTCCTGTTTAACCAAGCTTTTAAGGACTCTTGTGTATACATACTTGTTTCAACACACTCACAGTTTCAGCTAATGATTTTAGGTTTTGAATAAAGATTATGGTCCGGTAACATTGCCAAGTAATAAAAGTTTCTTCCTGACTATTTTGCACAAATAAGCTTTTTACAGCCACGTTAATAGCACTCATACACCTGCTGATATTTACTTTGCTTTTATGAAGCCTGGAAATGATTGTTTTCTTAGCATTTTGTGTAGAACAGTAATAAGCACTGACTGTTGCAGTATAAGCAGGGAGGGCTGGTTCTGTTTATTATCTCATCTTACTTTTAAAATGCCTTTTTTATGTTCATATTACTAAAGTGATAGTTTGCAAGGATATGAATTGCAAGGGTTGCAATGTATAATTTAGTCATCAAATATATCAACAGGTGATGCTGTATGCACACCAGTGCTGTATGAAACAATAATTGAGCCATAAACAAGAAAAAAACACCTTAACTGGTTTCAAGAGTTCCTTATTCACTGTCTGAAGGTAATGCAAAAGAATTTTCCCTGCTAATGCCAACCAAGAAGTGCCATTTCTGAGCAGCAACATGCGATCAAAGTTCTCTTTGCTATCTAAAGTATCATTGACTACAGAGATCGCCTAGAGATAAGAGACTATCTGCCTTTTAAATGGCTAAAACCACAGGGCTGTGAATGCCCTTATTTGACTTTCTTTGCTTCCAACTTAGTGGAAGCAGTATCCATTTTACCAAAATCATTGTTAGACATAGTACAAAAATCAAGTCTCCTTCTTCCATATGTAATTATAAGGCATCTGATTCAAAATGGCTTCAGCTTACAAGTACAAAAGTTATGCCATGATCTAAGAACTATAGCACAAAAATGAAAGCTGGTGGCTAAACCAATGTATGATTAAATGGCATTAAAAAATACAAAGAAAAAAATTATTGAATGAAGCTGTGAGGAGAAATTTTCCAAATAAAACTCTTTTTGCATCAATTTCCCTTCATCTTACTCTTCTTACTACCCAATGGCCAGCTTAAGTCAGTTCTTCTGACTGCCAATAGCTGTCAGGTTATAGAAACCCTAGTCAAAAATCCATCTTTTTTTTTTTTTTTTTTTTTTTAAATAAACCATATATCTGCAGAGAAAAGGACTAATATAACTAATGACTACTAGGATATTCTTCTACAACTGATTTAATGGTTCTTACAGTGCAGGGGATTTTTGGTGAAAGAGAGAATATGTGCAATTATTTCCTTAGTACAACTGCATGATGAAATGTCATGCTATGCCATTCAAATTTTTGTCATTTTGCATTTGAATAACAAGCATACATTAATATGTAGTGCCAGTTGCCATCTTCTGGAGCCATCTCTGTACAGAGATAAATGTTACTTCCTTGTTGGAGCTGTTATTTTTCAGACAATGAGTGGTTTGGTTTTGACATGTATAATAAATAGGAAATTAATAGGTGTACGAACATCTATGAACATAGAAAGTTCACCTATATTTTGATACCTGACTGCCTCTCTTTTAGAGAACAGCACAAGAATATAAGTGAAAGTATGATATAGGTAGATTTTTGCAACAAACTTCTGTAATATTGTAATATTTTCCATCAACACAAGCCAACTTCCCCTTATTCTCAGTTCGAGTTTACATCTTACATTCAGATTTTAGGTTAACACCTCACAATCAGCCTTTTAAAGAGTGAATATGCAATATGTGAAAGAGAAAATTACAGTAATTTGATTTACCCACTTTACCTTTAGTCTTATTTATCCCAGTAGAATCTTTAGTGTCTTTCTTAACAAAATGAATGCTAGAATATTTATATTGATAGTTATTCTAACTTAAAAGCAAGTGGCTTAGAAGAGATTCTGCTAGCTGTAATTCTATTTAATGCAAATTATATAGTCAGGTGCATAGAAGAACTGAATTAGAATTTCTGCAGACTATGTGAACAATTTGGATTTTTTTTTTTTTGGCAGGTATAATTAACTTTTGGAATACTAAATTCCAGATGCATTTGGTGGAGTATTTGTAGTATGACTGATGAGCAATCTCTGAGTGGCAGATGATTTGAAGAATTTGAAGAGAAGGGATCCTTCTCAGCTTTTTTGTATCACATAAATAATTAATTTGCTTTATCTAGTAGATTAAGTTCACTTTACAAGGACAATAACTCTTGGCATGTTGTAATCTGACTGCCACAACTACCAATTATATACATAAAAGCAGTGCTTTTAGGATCTATCTATATATTTGGGTTTTTTCCAGAGGCAAAGAGGTGGATTTCTCTAACTGTAGATCATACTTGGGTAGGTGAATACATGACTTCTGGAAGAGTGAGAATGAAGGGTGAGGCATATGTTGAAGGAAAAGAGTCCTATGAAATCTTGCTAGACAAGAATACTAAATGTTGGGTTCTTTGCTTTTGTGAATTGCATTCACTTTTCAGAATCACACAGTGGTGAAAGAATTTCTAATTTTGAATTCCTCAACTCACTGATCTCTGAGAGTTTCTTAGGCAAAATAAACTCTGCTTCCAACTCTCACAAAGCTGAATATTAAAAGAGCTTATTTTATTATGTTTAAACTATTCATGATTGGAATTACCTCGGACAGAGGACTATCATATTGAAGTGCCACACTAGATACATGATATCTAAATTTTTATTTTTGCAAAATGGAAGCAGCTAATTAAATTAATACAGATGATTTTACGTAACGATTGATATATGATATGCACTGTGGCAATACTTAAGAGTTCACTTCAGACATCCATATATATTGTACAAACACAAAACACAGTCACTGACTCAATAAAATTTAGAATTGAATTAAGTCAAGGCAAGAAGCACCAGATGAATGCAGACTGGCAGGGAAGTACAAGGAGAAACTGACACAGTATTGGTCAGCACAATAGGCAATGATCTCAGCAGCCTGACTTAAAAGCTTCATGTTGAAGGGATCAAACAAAAGTTGTATGTGATTATTCAGCACCAGGTGAATCTTTGTACTGGAGATTTCAATAGCCTGTGGCTTGAGAACATCACTCTGTGGTAAAGATCTTTTTTTTTTTTTTTTTTTTTTTTTAAAAAAAAAAAAGGAAAAAAAAAAAA
>JAWWMP010000041.1:41025405-41036565 GCA_035047865.1 Dendrocincla tyrannina | reverse complement strand
TCCTTCCTTCCAAATTCCTTCCTTCCGAATTCCTTCCTTCCTTCCGAATTCCTTCCTTCTGAATTCCTTCCTTCCTTTCTTTCCCCTTCTAATGCTTCAAGATCACATGGTACATTCCTTCCTTTTGTGCCTCTACTGCAGTCAGTAACGTAGTACCAGGAAATAATTTTGCAGTTGCTCATAACCCATGAAATATAAACCAGAATTTAGCTAACATTAGAAACGTCCTAGGTAGCTGATCCAGCACATTATCTGGTGTCAAAAGATGTCCGTTTATTACATTCTCAGTTTGGACAACTGAGAATCTGGCCCTTCAGATAAACAACTCTGATTAAAATCCAATTTAATTAAATTATCAAAAAAGAAGTTCATATTGTCTGAGTATAAATATCTACACATGAAAATACACCCTGACTGCAGACAAAAACATAAAAATAAGGAGGTACAAATATATAAATTAATATTCTCAGCACTCTTAGCTATAGGCTAACTGATCTATAATTCACTGGAGCTTAATTACAGCATACACTAATTATGTGCTTAGCTCTAAAGCCTTTAATAAAGAAAAGTATTTATTTAAATATATCTAATTAGGTAAAGTATCTGTTCTGGTTTAGCAGCATTTGGCACCAAAACAAAAAACACGGAGAAAACTAGCTTTCTTTTCATATATCCCTGAGCTAGGTAGCCCATTGTCCTCCTCAGTTTTGAGTACAAATGAATACAGTATTATAAGTAGACCAAGCTGCACTCAGAAGTTAAGGGTCTTAAAACTATAGGCATAAAAAATATGTATATATGTCACAAAGGCCACAAAGCTTTGACTACCTCTGTATATCATCATTTCTGACAATGGTTCTTTTGTGGTTTGGAGCCACAAAAATAAATTCCTTAGGACTCACATAATGATCCTATTTTTTTTTCCTCAAGGAAAGGTATTTACTCCTTCCAAAGGGTAAGTACAATCATCTGCCCTTCTGAAAATGCTCCATTGCTTTCAGACAGTCATAAAGAGAATTCTGAGGTGTTCTAGAAATAGGAATGACCTATTAATTAATTATATTTCTTACAGAAAGTCTTTAATCCCCGCTGTATACTATGCATTGTCTCTTTTAGAATTTTGTTGCTGTTGTTAAGACCTGTCAAGATGATTGCACACCCAGATATATGTATTAGGGATTTCATGTTTTCACTTGTAAACAACTCAGAATGAGAACTATCACCTTCAAAAAATGAGTTACGTGCTGGCCCTTTTGAATTTATTTGAACATCTTTGCCCATCCTTCATATCCAGATGAGCCCTGCTCATTTTTCTACTGCATCACGGGAAACTACTTCTTTAGGCAAAACATTAACAGCTACAAGCAATTAAGCTGTGAATGATACATCTTGAATTTCCTTGTCTTTATTTATCTTTAAGGGTTTTCCACCTAGATCTTCACAGTGAGCTTTGCTCCTTACCTGTTTTCTCAACTCAGACTACAAAACTGCTGCCATAAGTGGATCTTGTTGATAACTGTTTTGACACCTTGGAACATTTGTTTTCAAGTTATCAGAATCTCATGTAAATAACTTCTAATTCCAAGAACAAGACAGTATATAATAACTATAAATGCTACCAGGTTTATCAGAGACAGAAGTGAAATCATGAAAGGATGGGGGAAATCACAGTAAGGTGGTGCCCAGTATTGCTATGGTTATTTCCTATACCTATATAAATTGTACCCACCACTTTGTCTTATCTTTCAATTTACCTAATAGAAAGTATCTGAAATGGTTGTACAGGAACATTTTTACACTCCATTTCAACAGGACAGAGCAGAGGAGAGAGGGTATGCAATATAGTCACAGGCGAAGAAAACCTTCCATTGAAATAGAGATCAAATAGGTTAGGACTCCCAAAACACATAATGGCAGAAGTCTAAGAAATCATTAATTCTATCAAGATGATGACTTCAAAAGGATAATCTGTTTCAAAACAGCAAGATGATCTTTTACTCAGGTGTTCCTCTAGGCTTATTACTGGAAGTAGGAATTTAAAGGAGTTATGTATAAAACAAATATACATATGGGATAATGCCACAAGTTATTAAAGGCACGCAAAAAGTCTGCAGTTTCAAAATAGGTCTGGAGAAGTTAGTGGAACACAGATGGATTTAACTTTTAAGTTTGAAAGTGCCTAAGCTGCTGATTACACTATTAGTGTTGGGGAATAAAAACCACTCTGTACCTGATTACTTTTCTATATTTTTTTTTAGGGATTCACCACTGGTCACTATTCAGGGCAAAAAAGTGGTCAAGACAAGCTGTTTCATTCTGTCAGTTCACAGAGATGAAAATTTGCCCTTGGTTAAAACAGCCTTTGTTTTGGAAATTCACTTCCATAATGGACAGCTTTAGAGGATGAACTTTTTAGGAAAGTATTTTATTATTTTGCTCTCAGTAGAGGTACAGAACAGGCTTGTGTTTCCAGGCATGATTCATAAGCACAAAGCATTAAACCTAAAATTTGTTGGTAGACTACTGATCCCAGTGAAGTCACAGGCAGTTTCTTTCTTTGTAATGGAGTCAGGGCTTTAGTATATTATTACCCAAATTTTAGATATAAATTAATCTGAGTAAAATATACAGCGTGGCATCTGTCTGATCATCAAGTCCGAAAAGGGAAACAAGGAAAATTCACAGGATTTCAAAAGTTGTGTTCTACATCTCTGTTACTTAGGAAATAACACCAGTAGGTGTAGCCTTATGGCAAGCAACCCTTTTTTTTTTCCCATGCCATATGTCCACAGTGGAAGTAGCTGAGAAAAACACAGTCTTGTTGCTTGATTGACATGCATTTTAAACTCCCTGTCAAAACTTCACAATTATTTAAGTAGCATAAATGTGGCAATCTCCAGATTTAAAAGAAATTGTAAGTCTAACAAGTTGCAGTGTTTGTCTGTTTGACGGTAAGAGATTTTATAAAAGAATCACAAAAATAAAATTAGAGAAAGGGGAAAGCTTGCTAACCTGCCCACACTTTGCCTTTACATTACTGTATGAGAGATTGAGAAGGACACTAAAAAAATAAGTTGCCATATACTTTCTATTTTAAGGCTCTATATTTGTTTTTCTAAAGATTTGCTAAATTTCATTTATCTGGACTAGTATTTTTGCAAGTATTTTCACAGCAGGAGTTAGTTGCATCTCAGGAAAAAAAACTCAAAACACAAAAACAAAGGAAATAAGAAAATATTGATTATGATATTTAAAAATTTCAAGTACCTGAGAAATGTTTCATGGTTTATGATCCTGTATTTTTGTGGTCATCCTAGAAGCTGATTGACTGATAGACCTGTGTTCTTGCTAAAAAGAATATTGATAGAGATGTTCTCTTTAGCAAAAAAAAAAAAAGAAAAAAAAAAGAAAAGAAAAGAAAAGAAAAGTAGCTTTTCAACAGCTGCTCCACTGCTTTTGCTTAGAGAATCCTACCGTACTCAGGAAGACCACAAAAGGGAAAAACTGCAAGTTATAAGTTCATACAAAATTGCAGCAATGCTCCAGTTAAATTTGTTTTATAAAGCATGTTCTGAAACAGCAACAATCATATTCTATTCTCCTAGAAAAACTGACAGCCCATGGCTTGGACATGTGCACTATCGTCTTGGTTAAAAACTGGCTGGACAGTAGGACCCACAGAGTTGTAGCAAATGGTGCTCCATCCATTTGGTGGCTGATCATTTGTGGTGTCCCCAGGGCTCAGTATAGGGTCCAGTCCTGTTTAATACCTTTATTGATGATCTTGATGAGGGGATCAATGGACCCTCAGAAAGTTTGCAGATGACACTAAGTTGGGTGGGAGAGTTGACCTGCTGGAGAGTAGAGGGATCTGGACAGGCTGAATCGATGGGCCAAGGCCAATGGAATGAGGTTCAATAAGGCCAAAAGTTGGGTCCTCCACTTGGTCACAACAACCCCAGGCAGTGCTACAGGCCTGGGGAAGAGTGGCTGAAAAGAAGCCCAGCAGAAAAGGACATGGAGATGCTGGTAGACAGTCAGCTAAACATCACCCAGCAGTGTGCCCAGGTGGCCAAGAAAACGAATGGCATCCTGGTCTGTATCAGAAATAGTGTGGCCATCAGGACCAGGGCAGTGATTGCTCCTCTGTAATTGGCACTGGTAAGGCTGCACCTCAAGTATTGTGTCCAGTTCTGAGCCCTTCACTATAGGAAAGACATTGAGGTGCTGGAGCATGTCCAGAGAAGGGCAATGGATCTGGTGAAGGGTCTAGAGAGTAAATCATATAAGGAGTAACTGGGAGAGTTCAGGTCATTTAGCCTGGAGAAAAGGAGGCTTTGGGGGAGCCTTACTGCTCTCTACAACAAGTACCTGAAAGGAGTTTGTAGCCAGGTGAGGGTCGATCTCTTCTCCCAGGCAACTAGTGACAGGGCAAGAGAACATAGCCTCAAGCTGTGCCAGGAGAGGTTCATATGAGAATCAGGGAGAATTTCTTCATGGAAAAAGTTGTTAAACATCGGAATGGGCTTCTCAGAGATATGATGAAGCCAACATCACTGGAGATGTTCAAGAAACTACTGGATGTGGCACGTAGTGGATAGGGTCTAGTTGTTATGGTGGTGTTCAGTCAAAGATTGAAGCTGATGGTCTTGGAGGTCTTTTCCAACCTAAATGATTCTGTGAAGAACTGAAATGTGTGTAAATAGTATGCAGATTAGTGGGTACACAGGCAGACAGTGCTTCATAGCTTCCAGAATCTAGGGATTTATAAATGTTTTGTTCGGTGCCAAAACTGGTTTATCTGGCTAGTCATTGTAAAATACAGTGCCTCATGCATCTTTGCAACTGTTCTGTTTGATAATAAGACTATAAAGCAGGTCATTTAAATGAGGCAGAATAGCAAATACATCTTTAAAATACTTCTTTTATTTTGAGATAAATTGGTTCATTTGCTAAGGTACCATAAGTAACTTCCAGATGCCTAAGTTTCAGACAGCTGAGTTATATAAGATATAAATCTTACTGTGTAACTTGATTAAGGAGCTAAATAACACTGAATTAAATTTAGATTTTTGCTTTATGCACTGTTTCTCAACTGCAGAGTGACTTCTGCTGCAGTGATCACTCTTGCCTTAAACAAACCTTCACTTACTCTCTGTCGTGGTTATTACAAACCAGCAATTTCCATTTATCATTACTTCAGAGCTATTAGTTTTCTGAATGATTTTCTACATCATTATTTGTACCAAATATTTCCTACACATGGATTGGAGAGCAATTCAAATTGCTAGTGTGAGGTGTTTTATATGCTTACAAAGATAAGGAAAGCAATACTAATGTCTTCTAGCTCCTTGATTCTACAGTTTCCAATCCATGTGTCAAAGTATACCAGACTTGAGGGTTTTGAAGTATCTCATGTAAAAATCTACAGTTCTAACACTCGTTCACTATCAGCTTTTTTTTTTGCCTCTTTTGTCATAGTTAGTTATAAGGAAAAATAGAACCATATTCTGTTGCAATTATGTTTCTAAATGAAACTTTAAGAAGCTAAGACAGATAGGAAAATAGTATGTTGATATACCATTCCCAAATCCCAAAGAAGAAGCAACTCAATGGTCATTTGTGACGACAAAGCCACCTTGCAAAGGTAAATACTTTCCTACCTACTGGTGGAACTAAGGCTAAGAGCTAGTTCAAGACTTCTGAAATAGCCATTTGTAGCTTTTAGGTTGCAACTCAGGTGTTCTTCCTTCAGACTCTGCTTTGCAAAAGAGCCTTTAATGGAACAGGACACTCTCTCAGAGGCAAGCTGTGAGCAGGTGTTTAGTACTGTACCCAGAAAGGACCCAGGGAGAAGGTACTCAGCAGGAGACAGAGGCCAAACCTTTCTTTCCTGTTATTCCAGTTTAAGGGCTGTTCAAATTTTCTGTAGGAATTTAATTGCAGGAAGAAGCCGAATGAGGGTCACATGACTCCACTCTAGTCAGTCCCCCTGCTCCTTTTGTGGGTCAGTAGAGTCACTGAGAATACATCAGGCAGTAGCATTCCAGTTTCTTCTCTTCCATAGGATGACCTCCTCCATCATTCCATAGTTATAACTGAAGTATCTGAACTGTGTTTAAAGCTGATAAGGGCTTAGATTTAGGTATTTGACATCAGGTCATTAGAATTATGCTGTCATATTTACTTTATTCTCTGATCTGGTTGTTATAGATCTGGACGTTAACTAAGGTTCGACGTATGTTGATTTCTGTAATATAGAGACATCCAAATGATCTGAAAGATCTGTATAAAGCTGCTGGGTGATTGACTATCCATTTAGTAAAATATTAGAAATCATGCAGAAGTCACCTACTAGTGACTAGAGTGCTACATGGGCATCTGGATGCTTTAGAGGTTTTTTGCCTTATAATTGTTTGGGTTTTTTCATAAATATTAAATATAATACTTCTCTTTTTTTTTTTTATTTCCCTTCTAAAGTAAGGTATGAATAAAAACAAAATACAGTTTATCTCAGTGAGGAAGTCTCCCCACTGTAAAGCTGTCTCCTTTTAAAATGATAGGACACTAACTTTTTGTCAATGACTAAGGTATGCAAATTCCAAATGGTATGATTTTTAGGTCCTAATCCAGACTCATGAACTTCAACAAAAGGTTTTGAGTGAGTTAAGCTGTTCAAGATTTGGCACTCCATATAGACATTTGACATGTCTGCTAATGTCTACTCTTCATATTTACTTATTTATTAATTTAAAGAACTTTTGAGTCAGATAACTTCAATTGGACAATCTTACTTTAAGATCACTTTTATATAAAGTCCAGAAATGCATCTTTCTTTTTTCCTTTTTTTCACATGATAAATAACAGACTATAAGAGGAAATAAAGAGCGTAAGTTTCCCTTGATATCAAATACAATTTTAAAAAAGTTAAGTAATCAAAGGCATGCCTTTTGAAAAAGAGACGTAAGTATTATATTTTAAGAGAGGCAAAAAGCTCAATTGCTTTTATTGACTATTTTAAGTAAACTCTTTCAGGTGTTTACTTGATAGGAAGAATGGCTCAGTGGAATAGTTAAGAGCAATTTCTAGCAGACAGAGATAAAGAGTGAGCTTGCAAAGACCAAAGTCCTGAAAGATTTGAATGTAACCATCTTTGGCTAGTGAGAGAAATGCTGCAGTGACCAAACATATAAGCTTAGATCATCCATGATGCACAACAAACAATGAAAACATTAATAAAACAAAAGGGGAGGGAGGGGAATGGAATGGTGCATTTCTATGAATAATTTGTTATATGTATACATGGTGTCAGACAAAGTAAGTCATAATGCACTGCAGCACTCAGATCTGCAGATATTTCAGCCAGCAGATGTTTCAGCAGCTGTAGTGAGTCCCTCATTGGCCCTCTGTGTCAAACTGTTAATAGCCTCAGCTGCAATTCACTTTTCTGCTGGAATGTGCCCTTCTTATCCCTTGAGGTTCGCAGAAAACAATTCTGAGTTTTAGTGGCATCAAGAATATTTAGATATTCCTCTAAAAAGTAATCATGGAAAAGCCTCTGACAGGAGACAAAGCTTCCTGCATGCTTTCCTTGTTAGAAAGAATTTCTCAGGGCAAATATTTTCCTCCCTGTTTATGTAATTCAGAGTTTTTCTTTATACTGTCTTAGAATACTCAAAAAAATTGCTTACATCAAAATCCAAGTATGTTTTCCAAAAATAAAATGCTGAATTGACAAGATAAGGTAAAGTGATGGCTTAAGTATATTGTGCTATCATCTGAAATTTCTTGTCCTACTATCCAAGCCGCTGTATGAAAGTCCAGCAAAATATTGGACATATTATGGAGCAGGGATCATCTCTAGGTATCCCTAAGGATTACCTGCTAGACAAACATATTAGTAATGACATATCCTGGAGAAAGGGTGCAATTGATGTGATTTATATTTTTGCTTAACCATCTCAGAATCATTGTCCATACACTCCCTTCCTCCTTCAAAGAAATAAAGGTACTTTATCAATTAAAAAATTCTCTGCTGTTTTTCCCCTGGAAAATTACGAAGTCAAATTAAAAGTCAAATGGGACAGGGCCCTGAACAAAACTAAAATTTATCTATAAAAGAAAAGGTTTGTAAGCTCAGTATAGACCCATCTTGGAGTCGTAAAACTGTTCACACAGACTGAAACTGAACTAAATTCAGGGTCTATTTCTCTAGTAAAATTTCAGGTTCCAAACACCCTTGAAAATTCAGCCATGCATATAATGCTTTTCGTCAACCATAGTAGACTTCCACATGGTATCCTTCAGACAAATTTCCTTAATTGCTTGTAACAGTAATTAAATAGCAACATAAAAATGAAATTGTGTCTTCAGGTGGAGGAATATTTCAATTTAAATGATCAGCCTTTTCCTGTTCATGAATGACTTGAACATCACCAACTTCTGCATGTGTGTCTAATTCAGGGACACTTGCCACACTATGCAGACCAATTCCAATTTAGGGATGGACGAGTCAGTCACAGCTGTCATGTATGTTGTGCCTTGTGCCAGCTTCCTAATAATTACGGTCTGGAGGAGGGGATTGGTCGATGGGAACAAAAACAGAAAAAGTTTCTTTCTGGTAAGATTTCAATTTGCTAAAATTTTCATAGGTAAAAAAGTAAAAGAAAGTTACAATGTGATACATATTTGGTTTGAAAAGTCTAAATATCACTTATGTGTGTGGAAAGAGAATATTAAATGCAGAGACATGACTAAAATCATTGTTGTGCAATGCAACATGTGCAGCATACATGGTTATTCATCTGTTGTTCTCTTTAGATGCTAACAGCTGAGGATCTGTTTTCACTCAGCTGGAAAGAGAATAGTTCCCAAACCCTTCTGGGAATAAGAAATTTCATCCAAAGAGAGTCTGTTCTGTGTAAAACAGTGAAGTGTGTGCAACCTAAAAACTTTAGGAATAAGCTGCTAAATGGTAACTGTGGTCCTATCCCTTGATACTCAACATGAACTATTCTAGAGACTGTAAGTTAATTTATGTAGATTAATAGATTTGAAAATAAATGGGACTGAGTTAGTGTTTTGCTTGGATTCCTTTCTTGATTTCAAATACTTTACATAGCATCTCCTAGTCACCCAAAACTTCCATGATTTGAAAACCTTTGCTGAATAAAACATTTGTTGAGTAAACATGTTGAGTAAAATGTTTAGAAATCTTTAAGTAGGAACTTTGATCCAATGAATGAGTAGTTTTACATTCAGATAGAAAAGGAAGTATTTAAATTAATCACAAAAGCTGCTGGAAACAACTTTTGGTGGTGCCTATGAATGCTTGCACTCTTATTTATCAGGAGAACATCAGTAAAGATACAGAGGTTTCCAGGCACTCCAATCTATTAACTCTCTATAGGCTATTTTCCAGAACAGGTTCTGAAATGCAATTCTTTCCTTATTCAGAATATTCCACCCACCCATCCTCATGCTCCTCTCCTTCTTTTCTGTTCTACTTGGTCACATGAAAAAATGAAAGTAATATAATGAAACTACTTTGCAAATCATGATTGAATATATGATACTTACACATCTGGCAGCTGATACTTAAGGCACTACCCACAATGGTGGATATGTGGAGCTGGGTTCCTTTACCAAGATGTGGGATATGAATCTATGGCCTCCTCACTTCTTCAGAGTTCTTTAAACACTGGTTTTCTCACTCAGAGGAGACAACTAATTTAGGCAATGAACTTCAAAAGTTCTTCAACTGATTATAGTTATGAATCCTGTAGATATCCAATTACTCAGGCAATTATTATTCTCTTGGGAAAGAAGCTGCCAGTTCATACTACAATGGGCAGCCCTGCAGTAACTGCATCCTTGGTATGAATGCAACTCCTTGCCTTACTAGATTTTTCTTGTTCCAACCAAACTGTGTCTGAAAGAGTAGGTCTGAAAGAGGGCCTACTTAATGAATGTAAATGAGATAAAGCTAACCTGTTATCTAATTTACGACACTGAAAATCTTAATGGAAACTATCGTCTTTATTGTTGGCAGAAGAATCACTCGGCTTTTCCAGGACAACATTACAAACCCAATAAACCCCATATTGCTCACTGGACTCTGGATCAGAATAACTTCTATAGACTAAGGGCTTTCAAAATGTTTGCAGGAAAAGACAAAAGATGGACTGCAGGCATTCATATTTTGAAACACTGTAAGGAAAAAACCTAGATGGGCCTGTTTTGCCCCAGGAGGGGCGAATCCATTATTATCCATGTAAAAGAAAGTATTTAGACCCTTTACAATATTCTTTAAAAGGCTTTTCATTAAAGTTAATGCCAGAGGAAGAGAATAATATGGATAATTTTATGTCCCTTTAGCAACTGGAAACTCCAATTAGTGGAGCATCAAACAGGACTCTGACCCCAGAGCAGCAAACCAGGAAGACCCTGTCCATAGCAGATATTCTCTTCTTTTGTCCTTTAAACTAGTTTCTTATGAAGAAACAACTCTGTAGAGTCAAATATAAAAGATGTTCCCATGAGAACATTTTGCCACACTGTTAGCTAAAGGCAAGGTCACGCAGGAGGTATAATCACCAGTGCTTAGCAGGAGCTGCTGGATGGTGAACCTCTTCTGGTGAGCTGATTGAGCTTGTCCTGTGGCATAATGCTGCACACCATCTATGGAGCGTAGTAATGCCTACTCTGGCTCAAGTTGCCTCTCCTCAGAATTACTCACTCCTCCTCCAGACACAGAGTTATGCCAGTCAGGATCGCTGCAGCCTGATGATCACAAACAAGGCAAATAAGGCAATACCAGAGAGATATTATAATAGGAATTTGAAAATGAAGGCCTGCTTGTGTGTTGCAACACTGCTGCACATTCAGTCCTTAAGTGTTACATGACTTACGGTCAAATAAGTTCTTGATGAGTCTTTATAAAAATATGAAATGGCTGTTAAAAATAACATTTAACTGAACTTTTGAGGAATATTTATTTTGATATATTGATAATGCTTTTCCAGTGATAATGTTGAAATACATTTGTTGACAATGCATTTAACATTCTGAGTAAGTATACAGCTATGTCTAGTTTTTCTCTTACTCATTCATGTATATTTTTTGTATATACTCCCATAGATTTTGTTAATGCATAGCTCC
>JAWWMP010000041.1:40978456-41024416 GCA_035047865.1 Dendrocincla tyrannina | reverse complement strand
TCCAAAGCTAACAGTTAGTCTGTGAAGCATAATTTTCCATCAAATTTTAATGGTTATATTTCAATAAAGGAAAAAAGACTCATTGAAAACATACATCATATCTGAATGACAGTGCTCACCAAAGCTGATATCCCTCTCCTACTGAGCAGGAGAGAGGAAAGAAAATATAGCCAAAGGCTCCTGGGCTGAGATAAGGACAGGGAGAGCTCACTCACCCATTACCGCTACTGTCAAAACAGACTCAGCTCAGGGAAATAAATTTCATTTATTACAAATCAAAACTGATGAGAAATAAAACCAAATCTTCAAACACCTTCCTCCCAGCCCTCCCTTTTTCCTAGGTTCAACTTCACTCTCAATTTCTCTACCTACTCCACTCCAGTGGTGCAGGGGGATGGGGAATGGAGTTTGAGGTCAGTCCATCACACATCGTTTCTCCCACACCTTCCTCTTCCCATGCTCCTGCCTGCAGTACCCCCTCTGGGAAATTGTCTTCCACAAGCTGCTCCAGTGTAGGTCGCTTCCGTGGGTTGCTCCAGCATGGGTCCCCCATAGGTTCACAAGTCCTGCCAGCCAAGGAATCTTCTCTTGGAAATAAGGCAAAAAGAGAAGGTGTATGCCCAGTGGAAGCAAGGTCAAGTGACACGGGAAAAATACAGAAATGCTACTTGCCACTGTAGGGAGAAAATTTGTGGAGCCAAAGCTCAACTGGAGTTGAAGCTGGCCAGGAATGTGGGGGACAATAAAAATACTTTTTTTCAAATACATTAATGGCAATAGGCAGTATAGAAATACTGCTTATTGCCATTAATGTATTCAGTTACGGGATGGGGATGGTCACCTCACAAACAGCAACACAGACAAGGCAGAGGTGTTTAACACTTTCTTTGCTTCTGTCTCCAACTTGGTTTATGGACCAAGGTTGTCTCAGTGCCCTGAGCTGGATGACCAAGCCTGCAAGAATGATTAACTATATACTGGAAAAAAACATCTGCTGCTTGAAAAGCAGAGTATGTACTTAGTTCTTAAGAGTCAAAATCTTGTTTGTCTGGTAGGGCCTACTCTTACTCCCACTCCCATTGGAATCCAAATCAAATTTGTACTGATGATAATACACATACATTTGGACAATATTTGTAAAAGAAATATAACTATTAATAAAGAAAAGCAAGATAAGATATGCAGCCAGCTCACCAGGTCAATAATGGGAATGAAAATAGCATGAAAGCTAGAAAGCTCCTTTCAATGCATTTTTATATTTTCAATGAAAACTCACAAGACTGAAGACAATAGTGTCAATGGAAATATGGGAAATTATATTTCTAAAAAAGTCATTGTCCATTGTTACTGATTCCAAGTATCTTTCTTATTTACAGTAGGTAATTTTAAAGCTCACAGTGATATTATTCTTCAATTCCAATAAAGTTGAATTGCTTTGAGACAAGTACTATGTTAAATGTCAGAAAGGTTATATGTTGCAATGAGGAAATGCAGTGTGGCAGGGAGAGGAAATGGTGTCCCAAACTCACCCTCTTAAATATCAGTTTTATTATCCCCATAAAAAAAAGTCAATTTTTATGCCTTTCCCCAATTTCCAAATATATTCAGTCTCCATGGAGAAACTATGGTGCAGAAGCATATTGATAAAAATCTAAGTAGAATGTTCCATTTTGATGGATGAAAACTCTTCTACATGGTATAGTAAACATTTCCAAGCACCAGAGATAATATATGACCCCATATTTATTAACATGGTCTATATGCATAATGTGCACCTTATTTATTTATACTTCTATAAAAGCAAAAAAGTCTCTACAATGACTTAGTGGTTGGTTTTTTTTCTCATTTCCCAAGATTTTTCTTCTTATAGATTACATATCTTCTTATTTTCTCAAATCTTTACAAGACCACTTTAGAAAGTAACAACACTTACAAACTAAGAAGGAGTAGTGAGATAACTTTCATTACAGCAACAGAAATTACTCGTGACATGACCAATTCACTGTTGTAGAATTCAAAAGAAGATCCATATTAAATTTTTCACTGTTCAATATCTATTTTGTAACTTGCATCACCACTGGTATTACAGTATTGTGATCTTATGCCTTTTGATGTCATCTTGGGTTTTTTGCTCTGATATTAGGGTTTAGAGATGTAACAAGAACTAATAGTGTTTGCAACAGAATGTACCATAGAAAATAACCTATAACTGCGCCAAGCAATTTAAAGAAACAAATCAAGCAAAGTAAAGAAACAGTAAAGAGGGACTGAAGCAGCCAAGCAGGTAGCGCTAAGGGGTTGTATAATCCAGTGCATTGTCTTAAAGGAGTTCATAAAGCAGTCACTCAGAACTTGAGAGGCTCCACAGAAGTGACAACCAGAGATCCTCTGTGAAACCCCTCAGAGACCTTTTAAGGATATGTATATATGCTAATAAGTGTCGGGAAATGTAATGAATATGTAAAAGAGGCACAGGAAACTAATATGGATACTCATGTAATGCAAACATATAAGCTGTAACTGAGATGTCACTTTGGTGAAATGATTACCAGTGCACCTGGCACTGAATAAAGAATGCCTGCTTGCTGAAGCTGTTGATTTTGGGCAGCAGCTCCATTGGATCCACTGTACTAAAATTAAAATTTGGATAATGAAACTGGAAATGCAAACTTTTCCTTTAACTGTTTACTTGAAAAATTTACTTTAATATTTATCACATAACTAAATGTGATTTTTTTCACAATAGAATAGTCATTACACCAAGACTATTATTTTATTTTACTTTATTTTATTATTTTATTTTAATAAAGATGAATGTCATGGAACTGTGATAAAGCACAGTCTTGTAGTGAAGATGGGAGCCAGTATGAGAATGAAACAGGATCTGAAAATATAATCCTTTTATTGACGAGGACAGTGGAACATAGGAGGTTTCATTCCACCTTAGCCAAAATGTTTCTCATGTTTATGATGGTGTCCACTTGGAGAATTCTGTGATCACCCTTAAATGTTTTTAGAACTGATAAAACTGCTGTGATGTTATGGATGTTAAAATTTTCAACATTTTTACTCCACATTTAGGTGTTGCTGATAGAGTAATAACTTTACCACTATTCATAAAATGTAGCAGAGAAAGTAAATTTTGAGTGAATATTTTATAGAAAATAGGAAGATGAATCCAACTTAATGGAGTTTAGTTAGATATTTTCCTTTTCAAATTTCGAAAAAAAGAAACAGAGGAGTGTGTGTAGGAGAGTTATAAAATGCTTTGTAAGACCAGTTATCGGAAAGAATTTTCTATAATACTCATTGGAGTTTTTCTGAATAATACTTCTCTTCAACTATTTTTTCTCTTTTTCTTGTCAATAATAAGCAAATTTAATTGGTTTTTACTTTTTTTTTTAATTGTGCTTTGAAGAATGACTTCTTTAGAAATTACATGTAATTTTTTAGAGTTTCTAGAGAAACCAGGAGAGAAGACAAAAGAATCTTTGAAAAATTTCAGAAGAGGACAGGATCTCAACAGAACCTTGACCCTGAGTACTCAAAAATGATCCAAACCCAAGAGAAGACAAAATCTGTGCTAGCGAAAAGTTCATCAGTGTATTGGGCTGAGCTGGAGTTCATTTCCCCATAGCAGCCCTCACAGTGCTGTGCTTTGCATTGGTAGCTAGAAAAGTGTTGATAACACACCAGTGCTTTGGCTGCTGCTGATCACAGCATCAGTACTGTAACATTCCTTCCCCAGTCGAGGACAACATCCTGGAAGGGGATATAACCAGGCCAGCTGACCAAAACTAACTGAAGGGAGATTCCTTGCCATATGATGTCAGTTCAGATATAAAAGCTAAAGGAAGAAACAGGAAGGGGGGCATTCATTGCTTCCAAAGGCTGCCTGCTAAGAAATCACAACACATGCTGAAGACCTGCTTCTTGGGAAGTGGCCGAACATTTCTGCTGATGGGAAGTAGAGAACAAACCTTGTTATTTTTCACTTTGCTTTTGCACACACAAGCTTTTGCTTTTTGCTTTAATAAACTGCCTTATCTCAACACATCAGTCATTTTCCATCTTCTTCTCTCTCCCCTTTTCTGGCAGAGAAGGGGAGTGATAGAGGGGCTGGGTGGGCACTTGGTGTCTAGACAAGGTGAACCCTCTACATTTAGTTATAAAACAATAAGAACCTATATACAGCAGTAATGTTCTTTTGGGTACTGTCTGTTTTTTCAACTTTTGAGTCACCATTAATTTTAACATAATTATCTTCAAGTTTCTGTAACATTTAAAATGTTTCAAAAAATGATGAGAAAAAAAAATGACCGAAATAATTTATTTCCTATAATTGCAGATTTTCATTATACTAATGTCTGGAAGACTCCAGGTTTAAACATCAGTCCTGAGCATGTGTGTTGCTAATCTTAGAATGTGAAGCAGCTGGAATATTTTGTTGCTGTATTTTTTAAGAAATTGCATACCTGGTATCTGAAAAATTTCAGTTGAGTCTTTTTTTTTCTTTATTGTTCTTTAAATAAAGGAAAAAGCCACAAATAAAAAAGACACAAAACACTATATGACACATCCTGTCCTCCAGCAATTACATGGGTGTACTAGCAATATTCACTGTTGTATCTACAGGCTGGTTTTTGCTAAGTATTTAATTCTTTAATTCATTTGCTGTTTAAGAATGAAAGCAGCAGATGGTTGAGAAGGTAACTTATTCACTGTTTAATTTGATTTGTTTGTTCTGTTGGTAATTAATTCCATGCCTCTGGGCCTTCTGGTTTTTCCTTTTGCCACCATCCTCTGAACCACTGGAGACCGCCTACTGCTAGAGAAGAGATATGGGATTAGGAGAGCCAGTACTTTTTGTGACATTGAGAAATCTCTCAGCTGTCTGGCTAGTTGTGTTTTTCTCATGCAATTCAATCACTTGAATTTCGAGTTATGACATAATATTTTCTCCATATCAAATTAGTAGTGGCTTTCTTTTTTTTCATCCAATTTGGATATGATTTTTCTGCTTTTATTGTCTTTAGTGGAATGTGGCAGTGTCTACTTCTTGGGTAGTGTGAGCTCATCTGTACTCTGTCAGTACAAGAACTTTGATCTTTTCTCTTATTTTCCTATAGTTTTGTGGTTTCTATTGTTCAATAGTGATATTTTTAAGTTTATAATACAGTTCTAATATCATTTGAGGTGAGTAATAAAGTTGCAGAGTGTTCTTTTACATCTATTAAAATTGCTTTCAAAACTCTGATAAATTTCAGTTGCCTGAGATATGAAAAACTATTCATGAGATCTGTCAAAGAATTTGAGTTCATACTTGAACTCCTGAGATCTCAATAGTCAGAACTATCTTTATAAAATTTGTTATACAGGTTTTCTGAACGTTTTGAGTAGTGATACATTATTGGTAATAATGTGAATTCTAGACTCAAACCTGAACATATTTTTATCTGATTTTCTTCTTTTTTTTTCACTTCTTTTTTTTCTCACAGAACTGAAGCAAAATATTTAATACTGAAATAAAAGTCAAGTAAAAGTGGAACAGTTTTAAGAAACTACAGCAGTGCTAAATTTTATCCAGGAAATAGTATTAAAATTAAATCAAATTATTTTCACCTAAATATAACCACATTAGTACAACTGGATATATTCAGCCAAATAAATTAAAAATGAAGTTCTCTTGAAAGATACTGTATTTCTTAGAACATTTAATAAAAACTAAACTAGTTACAAAATAAGTCAACACTATTCCAAAGCCACAACATGATGCTCTGATTCAAACTCTCTTAAAATTCAGTGTTGTTAGGAACCAGAATTACATTTGGGACTACCTTAGGAAAATTCAGCATATGGAAGCCTCACAGAAGAGTTCTCGAAATATTTTGGATGCAGTAATTTCCACTCTTGACATAAAGCCTCACATTAAGATGCTTATGAAATGGCAATATCTTCTCCTGAATTTGTAGAACCTTTATTGCTTTGTGACAGGTTACCCTAAGGACTAGATGAGAACTTAGTTTACTTTGAAGTAAAGAAAAAAGTTTGCAAAAGAATTTTTATTTCTGATGTCTGCACATTATCTGAAAGTAGAACTATCATTTTTCTTGGTATATTTAGTTCATGTTTTATGGAGTAAAACTAAGCTGAAGAAAATCTTGACATTTTAATGTTACATAGATAGACATGCAAGTGAACTCATAAAGCTAATTTTTCCCTACAGTTCACTTAGATTCCTTTAGAAATTGTGTGTTCTTCAATAGTAAACTATGTTATAGAATCTAATGAAGGAAAACTAGAACCAAACAATTTTAAACATGAACTAAAGAACGATTTTTTTAATACTGAGAATAATTTAGCTTTAAAACAATTTATTATGGTCTAGGATAGGTTCTCCAATGTTATAAATATTTAACTTGAAACGGTGAAAACTTAACTTGAAATCTTCAGAAGATATGCTCCAACTCAGAACAAGAATTGATGAAAAAATCTATAACCTATGCTGTGTAGAAGATCAGGCTGGATTCTCACTATGTTCCCCTCTATACTTCCATTCTGTGAACTTTGTCTCCAACACAAAATCTATTCAGAACTGAATTTGCCAGTATGAGCTAGTGTTAAGGGAATAACATTAATTGAATTCCCATCCTTCCACATGTGATTCTTAAATCATGTACATTAGAAATACAATGCCATGGTAGGCAATTATTGATACTGTGATTGCCATATTATTGCTGTTACTGTGCCTGTATTACAGTTAAGCACAGACCTACTATCACCTTGATCATCAGAAAATTAAGAGAACTTGCACGATTTTGCTTCATCTGAGACTTTTCTTTCAAATTATTATCCTTGCTTTCTTTAGTGTATTCAGTTTTTTTTATTTTCTTAAATAGAAGATATGATCATGAGTGAATAAACCTTGTCTGAAACAAGCTACCGAGAAATAAAATACAGAAATTATAATGTTGCAATAAAACCATCAATGTCAATAAGAAGTCCACACATTTGACTTGGCAACCACAGAATGACTTCTAAATATTAAATTTGTAAGCAGGAGGAAGGGGTGTCAGTCAATGTATATGTAAAACCCTTTATTTCTTGGGCTTTCTTCATTTTAAGAATTCTTATATACAATGACAGCTTCGATATTTGCCCATCCTCACCAATAAGCAGTAAAATTGAGCTAGGCTGATGTTTAGAAAATAAGTTTAGATTGCTGTATAACTGCAGTTAACATCCTGCATGAGTCAAGTATTTGTTTGTGTTCAAAATCCAATAACTGACAAATATGCTTATAGCTGTGTCCTCTTTATATTTCAGTTTCATCAAAAGACTTGAACTGTGACAAATGTAACAGAAATAATAAGAGGCAATTCCTGAAGAGGGAATCATACTTACTTTTGTTTTTTTAATAAAACATAAGTCTCAGATGCACCTGCAGAAAATATTAAGACATATAAACTTTACTCATACCCAAATTTAACTCAATGAAACTTTCTTTATCATATTGCCAGGAGCTCCACTTATTTTCTTTTCAAAACTTCTCATTCAGCTTCTAAAAAAGATAAAGATGAAGCAATATATATGATGTATGACACAAAAGTATTAATATTTTTGCTTTTCAAGAATGTTCTTTGTTTCAGATATCTGAATATTAGTTACATATTTCAGTAATACTATTAGAGCTTACCAAGGGAAGAGAGCAGAAAAAAAGAATCAGAAAATTTTCAGAATTATTAAATCATGCAAATGATTATTTCTTGCAGGAGCTCAGGCTTGCACAAATTATTTGAGGAGGGTATGATTACTTTCCTGTTAGTAGTCAAAGTATGATATTATGTCAGATTTGTGGTTCTAATGTGTTACTTTCAAGTATTCAAGAATGTTAACAACTTTGTTCCAGAAGAGGGCAAGTCTTTTCAAATAAAACTTTAAGCCAGATGATAAGAAAATAGAGACTTAATGTTGCATCTCCCTATATCATTCTGTCTTCTCTGAATTTATTTCCACTTCAAGCAGCAGAAAATATTTCCTTTCTTTTTCCTCTTTCCTCGGGGAGGTGGGTACTGAATTTCCCTAAGCCTCTTTCACAAGCTCATCCTCAGTGCCAGTATGACCATCGCTAGTTGTTTTTCATATCATAGTCAAGACCAACAGACAACTCAGGCAGTACAATCATGCCAGAATTCACAAGCTACATTGGATTGGAATGATCACTATCTGCAAAAACAGTTAAAGAAAAAAAATCTCTTCAGCCCTGTTTAATTAAAAGCAGAAAAGTGCCATCTATCCAGGGTATTTGCATAATTTTTCATGGGTATAAAGGGTACAGAGAAGTCAGTGGAAGCTGGGCTTACTGTGCTATGAGAAAAAATTAGCTTTTATGTCTGAGCAGTGGGAGATCATTGTTTCCAACATATTTTTTTCCTTTCATAAATTTCCAAAGTGAACTTGGAAGGACTTTTTAAACAATAGGTAAGGACATCTCTATGGGACTGCATCACACAGACACACACACACAACTTGTTCATTCCATATTTTCAACAAGGACCTAACTCAATTGCTTTCAGGTCAAGTTATTTTTTTTTTCTCACTACATGTCATTAAATGTATTAGAGTAACCTGGGATCATTCATTTTATTTCTTAGCAAGATCTCCCATGTGAGGATGGTAAGGGAGGAACAATGCTTTCTAAACACATTGCTTGGATGTCGCATCCAAAGCATAGTAACGAAAAGTTCAATATCCGGATGGAGATCAGTAGCAAGTGGTGTCCCTCAGGGGTCTGTATTGGTCCAGTACTGTTTAATATCTTCATCAAACCCTTCTAATGAGATTGAGTTCACCCTCAGCAAGTTTTCACAGGACACCAAGCTGAGTGCTGAGGCTGAAACAGATGAGGAACAGGATGCCATCCAGAGGAACCCGGATAAGCTTGAGAAGTGGGCCTGTGGGAACCTCGTGAGATTTAACAAGATCAAGTAGAAAGTGCTATACTTGGGTCTGGGCAAGCCCTGGTATCAACACAGGTTGGGGGATGAATGGAACATGAACAGCCCTGCTGTGAAGGACTTGGGGATGCTGGTGAATGAGAGGCTGGGCATGACCCAGCAATGTGCACTCACAGCCCAAAAAGCCAATTGTGTCCTGGTCTGCATCAAAAGCAGCGTGACCAGCAGGCAGAGGGAGGTGATTCTCCCCCTGTGCTCTGCTCTGGTGAGACCCCACTGGCAGCTCTGAGGCTCCCAGCACAGGAAGGAGCCTGCTGGAGTGAGCCCGGGGAGGGCCAGAAGATATTCAGAGGCTGGTTGCCCTAAGGATCTTGAACTCCACAATTACATTGCCACTGCAGCCCAGGATGCCCCTGATCTTCACGTTCCCCAACAGGCCTTCAAAGTCTAAAGATTAATTTTTCTATGCAATAAATTTCTGTATCATTTGAATTTTCATCAGTAATGTTCAGGGAAGATTAAATTTGCCTCCTGATTTTCTACTCACATGAACACCTGTGAGATTATGATGCCAACTTGTCAGTACAGTCCAAAAATATATGTGGATGACTACCCCAGTGACTTTTCAAATAGAAAAAAAAAAAAAAGAAAAGATAGGAAACATATAGAGTACAGTAAATATGCATTAATCTCATATTATTGAAGGAGAATCCTAGAGCTGGGTGCACTCATGTCATCAGCAGCGTTCCTCCAGCTCTCTGGTCTTCCATCCCTTCTTGGCAGGCTTCCCATTTGTTACTAGAAACATCAGTGGTGCATAGCCTTCAGACAAGACAAATGATCCATGCCTCCTACAAGGCAGAAAATTTTGGAAAAATATGTTTAGCTCCTACCCCCTGAATTTGACAGTGTCAAGACAATAATGAATTAGAAATTAACAGAAATCCTGGCCTGATCTGCTCATTTGTGCATTCAATATTAAGCAGTTTAATACAATAAGTGCATGGGATATCAGGCTATAGGAGAACTTACAGCTTCCAATTAGATATTAGCACAAAATCAATATATTGCAGGGAAATTGGTAGAAGTTACAAATGCATTTTTAACCAGAACTCCAGTATCAGCTTAGCACACAGGACACGTTAGGTTCTTACCTGCCTGTCAGTCTAGTAGTGCCAAGACAGACCACACAATTGAAAAATAGACATTTCTTTCTTAGATCTAATGAAGAAATGAGCATTTCCATTAGAATCCCTCAAGAAGCAACTCCCATTTAAATTTGTCTTCACAAACAGGTGATCAAAATCTCTATATTCCATTGGACGGGAAAGATCCTGTCTGAGTTTTAAAGATAGCAAACTCTTCCCAAATATTTCAGATTATTATTCTCACTCAGTAGCTTCAGTGAGTTATTGTCAAGTTGAGCAAAACTAATATCCTATGTTTGGAGTTGTGAAATAGAAATAACTATTTGCAGCACCAGGACTGTCTTCATCAGCACAGAATATCCAAGCTTCAACACCAACAAAAAAATTCAAGAGAATAAATCATCACCCTCACCTAAGCTCACAGATGTTCTTTTTTTTTTTTTCCTTCTACTCCTTCACTACCTGACATACTCCTACCTTGTTTATATCCTAAATTGTGGTGATTGCTTTTACCTGCCTGCATACAAACTCTACATATTTGCATCTCCATTTTGGATGAATCAGCAGATAAATGCTGTCTTCTCTATCCAAGAGTTTTGCATTTATGACCCTTTCCCATTTATGTGAGGAAAAGTAATTTACTTTAACAAATGTTTGTGTTGTAGAAACTTGAGCTATTCATCAGTCACTGATTTGTGAAAGAAAGCTTCTGGGATTTATTTTTTGTTATTATTTGCCCCTAGACAATTTAAGCTGGAGCATGACTAAAACAAATAGACACAGAAACATGTTTCACTCCTATTAAAAAATATTGTATGTAGGTTAAATAGCTTATGAGTATTAGTAGAAAGGACAGAATAAGTTTACATGTATGTACAAATCCAGCTAAATTGTTGTAATTATTGAAGATAATTTAATCTCTGTGCAAACTCATTTGGCATACCTACAAGGCGCAGGAAATTAACAGCATATGTACTTGTGTATCTCTCCTTTATAAATTCTTTGAAGCACCTTCACAAAATATCTTTCTAACTTACTCTTTAGATGTTGTATATGCATACATCAGCAGCTCTGAAAAGAGCTTATGAGAGTGTTTTGGAACTCACAGAAACCAAAGCCTTGGAATTTTCACAAAAGTGAGCTGATTCCAATGTATGTTCTCTGTTTCCATTAACAGCCATGTATTTGCTTGAGTCCTGTCACTGGTCACAAGAGTGGAGATTGGTACTTGCCCCTCAGCTTCCCCTTGTGTGGATGTTGAAGACCACAACGAGGTCTACCCTCATTCTCCTCTTCTCTAGGTTGAACAAACCAAGTGACCTCAGCCACTCCTCATAAGGCTTCCCCTTCAGACCCTTCACCATCTTCGTGGTCCTCCTCTGGACACACTCTAATAGCTTAATGTCTTTTTTATATTATGGTGCCCAAAACTGCGCACAATTTTCAAAGTCAGGCTGCACCAGTGCAGAGCAGAGGGACAGTCACCTCCCTCAACCAGTTGGAGATGTTGTATCAAGGCCCCTCTGCAGGGTCGCTCTGTCCTCAAAGGAGTTGACAGTGTTTCCCAATTCAGTATCATCAGCAACCTTATTTATTGTTCCTTCAAGTCCTGCATCCACGTTGTTTTTTCAAGTCCTACATTCAAGTCCAAGTCGCAAAGTCAACAACAAAAGTGGAATTCTGGGGAGAACTCAATAGTTGATCATTCAAAGTACTGTACATATCCCATCTGTATTAACTTATTCATAAAAAACAGAGTATAAGAGTTTTAAAATCAAGAATACAGCAAAGAAGAGCTAAAGAGATGACACAGTTTTTATGGTTTCTGAGAACTGAAATGAGCTGTCTTTAAAGCCCTAGCACACACTGTCTTCCAGAAACCATATAAATAAATATCTCAATAAATAAATAAGTACCTCAATTAAATAACTCAAATACCTCAATAAATCCACCCATGGACTCTCACACAAACCCACTGAAGCAGAGAAAGACATCTGTCAGCTGCATTTGGCACAGGATTTTATAAAGCTTTTCCAAGTTTCATGAAGGTCACAGATCACTTAAAGTGTTTGATTTTTATGGCATGTTCATAATATATAAAACAGACAATATGCTTTCCTGAAAGAGGTACTTGCCCTTTTTTTCTTTCTCATTTCCAGTTGACATTGTCATATTAATTTTGAACAATAAAATGGTAACAACCCAGCCCCCCCCCCCCAATCAGAAAAGGTTCAATGAGAAAAAAGTGCAGATAAATCCAAGTACCATTCCAAAGTACCATTCCAAATCTGGGGAATTGCACTATTTGGATTTAGCACCCTCTTTGTTCACAGCCATCTCTGCATTTCTCTCCAGCAAGTAAGACAGATCTTGATCTCCTTTGACCTAAGGAATCTACAGTGTGGATGTTTACATACGAATGGGTCATTATGGAAGACTCTTCTGAATACTAAAAAGAGAGAGATTTGCAGAAACTCTTCACCTGAATAGTTTGTCTGTCATATTGGATGAAATATGCATGTACAGTGGAAAGGATTTGCCTGAGCAACACTCTTAAACTAAGCCAGAAAAAGCCAAGAAATGGAAGAGAACTAGCCATGGAAAGCCTTACCATGCTCTCAAAACACCTGAGTGCAGGCTGAGCACATGATGTCCATCTACTTTGGACAGCTGCCAAAATCTGGCACAGTCATCCCATCCTTTCTTTCTTTTTTCAAATCTTCTGGACTTTATACTTTCTGTATATACTTTATAAGTTTCTGTATGAGAGCTCTGAGACTTGCTCCAGTTGCTCCCATATCTACCTTATAATGAACTCATCTGGATAATTGTTTGAAAACATGCTAGTTATTGAGGTCGCTAACCTGCACTTTTCCTGTTCTACCATGAATATAGATAAATTTAAGGATGTAATAAAAGGTTGACCAGCTTCAGTCACAAATAATTCATTTTAGCCATTTCAATTGGCTTCAGACACCTATTTTCCTATTTTTAAAGCTAGTTTTGTGTGTGGAAACTAAGCAATATCCTCAGTTCTGGGATGAAAAAACCACAAATTGCTGCTCACTTTGTATTATCATAGCTCTTAAAAAAAGAAAAAAACCTGTGGGGGGTGGGGGGAAGGGTGAGTAATAAAAGAAAAAAAAAGGTTTTATTTTACCCCACCTTTTCATAGTGCCAGAACAGTGAATATCTGAGAGTTCTATTTGGCTTTGGTTCATTTACAGTTATGGATAGCCACAGATATTCAATAATATTATAATACAGGTCTTGGAAAAAATGGAATATAGTTATTTGGTACCTACTTAGCAGACCAACTCTTTTTTATAAAGAGGATGATGTCTCACACTAAATTGTAAAGGACAGTATAGAAAAAAAAAGAAACAAAAAAAAGAAACAAAAAAAAGAAGATATGGATAATCTAGACGCAATTATGGTGGCATTTTAAAAACTCCATTTTTAAGAACTGGATGAGAAAAAAAAATTAAAATTTTGTTTCATTCCCGTTGATAAGGAAAGTTCAAAACTAAAAGTTTCAGTGCACCACTGGAAATTCTCTCATACAGCTACAGTATGCATTGAAAGAGATCTGTAAAGAAATAAGTCGTATAAGCACTGCAGGGGACGAAATTCACAGAAATGTGCAAAGGGAAAAATCACCTATTTTAAAATAGAGCTAATTATTTTCATGCTGTTTTCTCCTTTCCTGCCTTCAATATATGCTGTACCTCTCTATCCCAATTAGAATTAATACAGTTGCATTATTTCATCTAGTGTTCCCATTTTGTATTCTACTTGCACATAAGACTTTACATTTTGCATGTTTAAATCTGTATTGATCACAAAAATCCTAGAAATTACTCAGAACAGACTTTAGCTCCAAGACTGAATTATGGTGCTTGTAACAGAGGTTTTGGCAAGAAACACCCATTCATTTCAGTTTTGAATGTGAAGCAAAAAAATCTCACCAGTATTCAGATTTTTATCTGGTGCCAGTCACTGGGATAACCAAGGTGATCCCTGCAATCAATTTAATATCTGAGTACTAAAAAACAATGAAAATTTTGAGTGATTTGCACTGTATTTTAATCATCACTTACTATTTAAATGGTTAATGAAAAGTCAATTCCCCAAGGAGAAACAGTTTCATGCATGACTTCATTATACTTTCATTTTTTCTCACATTCCAGAAATAAGACTGCTCTGCAAAGAGTCTGTTAATCACTTAAAACTAAACATTAATTCTGTTAACCTACTTCCAGTGCTTAAAGCTTGTTATGCTAATGTCACAGCAATAAAAAAAAAAAAAAGAAACCTTTTTGCACTCTCACAAATGTCTTATTTCTCGGAGAGCTGTGCATTGCTCTCAGAAAATACACTATATTTGCAAAACAGAAGACTGCTTTAATCTATGTGTTTCCAACACAGCCTCTCCTTTTTTTTTTTCCTTTCAACTTTCAATAGGCTACCTTCCAAGAATCTGCTAACAAGTGCTAACCAAAATCAAGATCTCTTCTGACACTGATGCAGATAGAATAGTCCCCAAAATCAATTTGTATTGTAGTTTCAACTCATCTTTAACAACCTAGACAAATGCAAATAAATGTAATCGGTTTGTATATGCAGGACTGTCAGTAGCACGCATTATGCTTTCAGCACAACTGTCAGAGATGTGAACAGTTTTTGATGTTAAGTTTACAAATTTGCTTAATAATTTCTATTAATGAGTATTCTAATAGGACAGACCCAGAACTCAGGAGGTAGTTACTTGTGAAATTTAAATTTGTTCTTTGGGTTATTAAAATTCCCTCTCCCTGCACATTATTAATGAACTTCAGCATTTACTTAAATATTGTCTCATTTCTCCAAGTAATGTGACTAACCATAATTCATTTGGAAGCAAGATGGAGAGTCTTTCTCTGTCTCATGCTAGAATATGTCAGAGAAGGCAATAGTATATTCTAGAAATAACTTCATGATTTCCATAGCAATGAAGGCTTTGAGTGTTCAAAACAGATTCCATCAAACTCTGTGGAGTTTTTCTTTTATAAATATTTTAGCATATTTTGCTTTACTCGAAAACATAGGAAATTAGACTCCTTTATCATTGGCTAGAGCATTGTATTATGAATGGCAACACATAGTTTTACAATTTATTGCCTCCATGTTTTTCAAAAATGTAGAGCATACTTACAGTTGTTAGATATTGATTAGGCAGGGCACTAACATCTGCTGTTGTTGATATTGTTATTGTTATTACTATCATTGTTTACTTTCTTCTGTCAATACAAGTCAGAATGGTATAAAAACTTGTATTAAAGACAACATATATATTGGTTTAGTACAGTAAGTAGAAGAAAGACATATCTTTTTGTAGTCTGTTTTTTTTACAAGAATCTTCAGCTGAAATCTATACTGTTCAGATAAATAAGTTTAGCTTTGTTCTGTTTTTAGAAATTTACATATTGTGCAAATATACTAATATGGATTAAATTGACTTTCGAGGTATATTCACCAAGCCTGCTAATTCAGGTTCACCTCTTATCTTTCCCAGGCAGGACAGGTTTAGACATCCTGTTGCATGGACTGAGAGCTATCATGTGCCCATGATGGATTGCCATCATCACTAAATTACAAACTTAGGTACTTAGAATAATAAAATCATAGAACGATTTGGGTTGGAAGGGATCTTTAAAGATCATCTAGTTCAGCCCTGCCACCCAACCTGACACTGAGCATTTTCAGACAAGGGGCATCTCCAGCTTCTCTGGGCAGCCTGTTCTAGTGCCTCACTCTCCACACAGTAAAGAATTTCTTCCTTTTATCAGACCTAAATTTACCATCTTTCAGTTTAAAACTATTTGCCCCTTGTCCTGTCACAAGACTCTGGTAAAAAGTCTTTCTCCATCTTACATATAAGCCCCCTTTATATGTTCAAAGGCCACATAAGGTATCTCCAGAGCCTTCTCTTCTCCAAGCTGAACAAACTGAGCTTTCTAAGCCTTTCTTCACAGCAGAGATGCTCCATCCCTCTGATTATCTTTGTGGCACTCTTCTAGACCAGCTCCAACAGGTCCATATTTTTCCTGTATTGGACCTGGATGTAGTACTCCAGGCTCATGAGAGCAGAGAAGAGAAGAATCACCTCCCTCGACCTGCTGGCCACACTTCTTTTTATGCAGCCTGGGGTATGATACCCTTTTTGGGATGCAAATGTGTATTGCTGGCTCGTTCAGTTTTTCATCCACTTGTAACCCAAAGTCCTTTCAAGTATTTAATTTTACCTATGTAGTAACCATGAAGAAGGAAAATGAAATACAGAGTCATTAACAAAATATATTCCAAGGCAAAATGGATTAACAAGATGGGGAATTTGGGCTTATTTGAAAAGAACACAGTATGGGGAAGATGCACAGGAGATATATTTAGACATTTCAGAAAGGAAGAAACATTCTTCATGAAAATCAGGGCATTTCACTACATTTACTACTACAAGCCCTAAGGTTTGATGACCTAGCCACACACTGGTAACTTTGGAAATCTGTTTTTGGCTAGAATGAAATGAGCTGCACGTTTCCTTACCTTTTCTGTTTTGTTGGGTTTGGGGTTATTTTTGTTGGTTTGTTGGGGTTTTTGTGTGTTTTTTTTTCTGAAAAAAAAAAAGGCTATAGCACTCAGTGTTAGCCAAGAGTGGTCATACTATTCAGTGGATGCAAAAGTGATGATGCTGTACTGGTGAAAGACATCTGGCACAGCTTGTGGAAAGCCTGTTTTGGAAGCTCAAAAAGGAGAAAAAAAAAAGAAAAAAAAGGGGGTTGTGTAATCCATGGGAAAGCTAATCTTACTGTGCATACTTACTTTTTGGCTTTTAGCCAGCTTTCTTATTTCTGGTCTTATCCTTCTGAAAATATCTTGTAAAACACAAACATCCCACAGAAAATTTTGCACTAAAAGTCATTTCTTAAAGGCCCCATAAATCCATAGAACTTGTTTTGAACTTTAATACAAAGAATCCTTCATAATTATTTTAATTAACAAACTTTAGTAACCTCTTGCAAGAAAATTTCCACCCTATACTCACAGGTTTGGTTCTATTTGGAACTAATTTTAGATGATGAGTTTCCACATCATCATATGTTCTGAAAACCAAATGCCTTCAACTGAGTGCATGGAGAAGTTATACTGAGTTGTTAGCTTCCAAGGAGCAATAGCTGCAGGATAGAATCACATTGCTAATGTTATCAAAATATTAACTTAAAAAAAAATCTAGTCATTTTACTTCTGTGACGAGCAGAGGAATGGTAGTAGCATTATGTATTGCTAGTGCATCAGTTGTAACAAAGCAACCAGCTATTAACTAATTTCATCTTACTAAAAGGCTACCAAAGCCTCTTCAGACCTTAAGTTCTCAGTTGTACTTTGATAACAATTATCACTGTGGAAAAAGTTCTCAACATATTAAAATAATGTATTAATTTGAAATTATACCGGAATAATTTTCATAATTATTTAAATAGTTATATTGTTTGTTCTGATTTTTCCCCCTCTGAATTCTTTTTCCCTTTCATTTTTTTCTCCCTTATATGATAATTTGCAGTATGATACACCTGAAGCAGAAGTTGAATTTCCAACAGAATTGACTCATTTCAAAGAGAGAGCTCCATCTAGTGCCACAGTCAGACAGTATTTTAAATTTCTGTCTTTTCCTACATGAAATAGAACTAATCAATTTTCACAGCTTAAATAATTAAGACTTACTGTCTCCTTCTGACAGAATAAAAATGTGAATGAACAGGTGAATGTGGCATCTTAAATATTGCAGAAAGGCAATTGTAAATATACATTCTCCTTGAAGATGATGCTGAATTTGCATAACATATTTTGTCTGAATTTAATTATAGGATTCTCTGACTCCAGATGCTCTTAGTATGAACTGTTGCATGAAATAATCTGCTGTAGCAAAACATTCATCATTATTTCTCTACACCATCTTATCTTATTTTGTTTAGGAATGCTTTAGGACTCTGAATATATGTGGTAGGAAGAAAGAGAGCTTATGTTTTCCCCAAGGACTGCGTTCAATAGCAACATAGTCTGCAAAACAAAACATACTTAGGAAACTTGGGTTGTGGAAATTCAATAATGTTAAGCAATGGTAATACAAAAATTATTGTTTTCAAATAGTTGTTGATTTTAAAGTGTTTACTCGCCTGAAAGGCAAATTGCAAAGAGGAACAGACAACCTGCAATACATATACATTATGAATTGCTAGACCTGAGATCTGCAATAAAGTATGCAAGGAGAGTGTAACAAACCCTATGTTATTTAACATACCCATTAATTGTCTGGGGGAAGAGATAAAGAGCACTTTAATTAGACTTGCAAACAATGTACGAAAAGAGAATGTGGAGCAGAACAGGGAGAATGAAACAAGCAAGGGGAACAAGGAAATATTAGCAATATGAAAGCATAAAATAATGGGACTAGGAGTAACCAAATGAGATTTAAAATATTGAGTAAATAATTTAAATATGGGACTATAATCTTAACTAGTAAACAAAGTCAGGCTTAATGATGGCACTAACAGCAGATAAGTTACAGATAGGTTTGCAAATGAGAACAGAGAATTATCATGTTAGGTTTCAGCTGTACAAATGTACCTAGCTACATACGAAAAATTTCCTTCCACAAAGCTGGGATGATCTTGGATGTGACACTCAGAGTACTTAGACTTTGGCCCTCTTCAGCAAGGGAGGTCAAAGGTCATTGAATAAAACACATTAAAAATAGCATATTGAAAACTAACAGTTTTCTCCAACCAATTTCTTAGATTTCAAGCAGTAAGCATCCCACAATTTTAGAAGAATGTAATGAAACAAAAATTTTAATTTTTTTAAACTCAGACTTTATTTGTAAGTTATTTGTTCCAGAAATGGTTTATGTGGCATTTGTTAAGATGCTTGTAGATAAGGCATTATATAACCCAAATCAAAGTTCTCATGAATGTTAGCCTAAAAAATTTAATGTAAAATTTACTGACTTTTTTTTATTCTAGAAAGTAAAAGTATTCAGAAAATCTTTCAAAATTATAAAAACACTATAGGATTTTCCAGTGTTGGTAGTTAGTTTCCTAATTGGATAAAGCTTGGTAGCTGAATAGAGTATGCAATCCTAGTGTGTTTTCTCATATACCTGGATATATGTGTCCGTTGGAATCAAGAAAAATCATACTCCAGGTTGCTTTCAAAAGTCTTTACATCAGCCAACAGGTTTATGTATTGAAATACTAAATGTGTGCTGCCAGAGCGTAACTACATCTTCATTAAATTACCCTTTTTTAGAGTTATGCCATTTTCTTTTTTATGCATAAATGATAAAATTATATCCATGCCAAATAACATGGCATATATTCTTTAAATTGTTAAAGATTCATATAGTGGAGTTGAAAAACTAGTAAAGAATAAGAGCAATCTGAAACTAACTTTTGTGGAAAGAATATTGCTTAAATATATGAAAAACTATTCATCGTATATATGATGAAATATATACAGATATATCACTTATATCACACGTAGCTCTCTACAGCTACCTGAAAGGAGATTGTAGCCAGATGGGTGTTGGTCTCTTCTCCCAGATAACAAGTGACAGGACAAGAGGGAACAGCCTGAAGTTGTGCTTGGGGAGATGTAGTTTGGATATTAGGAAAAATTTGTACATCAAAAGTGTTATCAAGCTCTGGAATGGACTGCCCAGGGATATGGTGGAGCCACCACCCCTGGAGGTGTTTAAAAGGCATTTACATGCAGTGCTTAGGGATATGGTTTAGTGGTTGATTTGTCTAGGTTTATGATTGGATTTGATGATCTTAGGGTGTTTTTTTTGCCATTAAATTGTTCTATGATACTATGCCTTAGGTTTCAATTAGGTAAATGATGATACTTCTATACTCGAATAGTTTACTGGCATATAACAAAAGTCACATGAAAAAATATTGTGATGAGATTTTGTTAATTTAGAGGAAGAAAATGAGTATTTCAAAACCTCCAGTGAAAGATGTCTAAAGGAAAGACCAGACTAAAAGTTGCGAAAGTGTACCAAAAACACACAGCAGCCAATCAGGAACTTTTAAATCATGTATGTTGATTAGTGTTTTTGTAATGGTAGAATTTCAGCCAAAGTCAATATGTAGAGCTTAGCTTTCTTCCAGAGAATCAAAAGATTTTAAGTTGAAACACCAAGAAATATAGGATCCACGTCTTCCTTTTCTGACATATTTAGTGGCAATAACATTCATGACAGATATACGCATGTATAAATTTCTGAATTTAATTTCCCTATTCTCGGGTCCCAGGCAGTGATACTAGGATATCTTTCTCATATAGATTAATATATTTTTCATATTTTACTGATATAATCAGTCCCTCGTCTCTATAAGGTTTGTTTTTCTGTTTTTTGGTTTTGTTTTGTTGTTTGCTTTTTTTTTTTGTGCCATAGTTTTGACTTCATTTAACCATCAAATCACTTATATAGATCTTAGCACTCTTATTTTTGGATGATCTGTTAAAAATGTAAGGGGATTTTTGCTCATAATTATGACAGCAAACACAAATTGAAAATTAAAAAATACTGAAATAGTCAATGTGTGTTATGCAAATCCAACTGCGTGATAATGTATTTGGTAAAGGAATTTTACCTTTGCATCAGAGTCCTTAGGGATGGCTCTGAAAACATCTGTTATTTCTCTACTGGGAGAATTTACAGAAGCTTGTAATATGATTGTGCAGTCTCTAAACAAAAGTCTAATTGTGTAATAATTGTATAAAGAAGAAAAAATATAACTGAATAGTTTCATAATTCTGCACTGATAAATTTAACTAATTTTAAAGTACACTAAGATGATAGGTGTTTGAAAAACTGATTCTAAAAAATGTCTCCAAACTGTATCTTTAAACCTGGATAGGATATTCAAAAACATCTAATTAAAGTGCTTGTGCTTTTTACAGAATTCCAAAAGCTAATTCCAAAACCTAATGCCTATCTTTTTTTTTTTTTCCTTTCAACTAAGTGCCCAGAACAAACTTTATTTATAAATTATATTCCATGGAAAAAAAGAAAAAAAAGAAAAAGGTCAAAATACTTGTCATTTATGAAAAAGAAAATCATATTTACTAGCTAAGTCTCTTTATTGGACTACATACTAGGAAGACAAGAAAGAAATGGCAAAAAAACACGCTCAAAGCAAAACTCTAAAAAAGGCAATTTCAGACCTGATATAATCAGTTGAGTTACAATAGGAATCAAAGTAGAAGAGAAGATTTGTCCTCAGTATTTATATCAGTTAAACCTACAACCTTGTGAAATATTTAACCAGGGGCACAACTTCAGATATATTCACTTCAGTGCATCCTAGGTAAATGGGAATGCAAAATCAGGTTGTCAGTGCAGGGCACAAATAGAAAATGTGATAAAAACACATGGTATGCAACTGAAAAAGAAACAAGAAATTTTGTTTAACAGACTTATTGCATGAGTGATCTATTGTAGAGGAACCCGAAACTGTAGATTTCATACCCGAAATAAAAATGCTCTGTGACAGACTTCCAACATCTCAAATTTTAGATCATACATTAAACATTGAAAACTGCAAGTTTTCAGAAAACTATGAAAAAGAAGAAATATGCCAATCTGGAGCCCAAGTCAGGTCAAAACCATTATTCATCGATATGGAATGCCCACCTAGTCACTACCCAACACTTCAAAGGCACAGGAATATCAAAGATGTTTTGAGATCTCCATTCTTTTGAGTCTCGGAGTCTTTGCTTTGAGGATGAGGATCTTGGGCAAGTGGTACTGGTTTTACTTTTTCCCTTTTGATTCTCATAAACAAGCCCATCAACATGGGAAAAGATGCTGGTATACAGTATGTATTATGTGTACAATAGCAGAAACCATATTTTAATTTTCCATTTTATGCAAGCAAAGAGATCTCTAGGGAAAATGTATTGCTTACATGTTCTTTCTTTCACAGCTGAACAGAAAACAGAAAACATCATTTGGAAAAGGCATGTATTTATGTGTTTGTGTAATGTTTACCAATATGTATTTTTGATCTTTATTTCATAATTTAAAAAAGAGGTCTAAGGATGTGCAAACTGATTTTGCAATCCACTGATTTTTCTTTTCACCAGCTGAACCCAATTTTTCTGCTAACAACTGGATATGAGAGTAGAGGGAAGGGAGGAAGACAAAGAAAGGAAAAAGACAAAACTTTTGGAGACATACTACTACTACTACTGCTTGGTGAAATCTTTAACTGTATATATTGTCTTAAAATAACCCTGAACTTGTTCCTAGATACTGACTATAGAAATAGAACAATCCTGATATGTCCCAAGAGTGGTTGCACTTTATCCAGAAGAAATAATTGTGAACAAAAGTGAAAAAAAATCTCATGTCTGGTGATTTTAAAGTAAACGCTTCAATTACCAAGCTTAATGAAGCATACAGATTCCATTCCTTTATCCGTATTTAAACTGAATGGGACATAGTTAGCAGTAGAGGCCAGAACACTTTACTGTGGTAGCTAGGGAGCTTGCTCAAGGAAAGAAATATGCAGGCTTACTCCATAAACTGAAGAGTCAACAAAATGTTGTTTCTTGGATACTGGGTGAATATTTTAACTATTAACTTTTTCAAAAAAGGGAAAACTTCTGTGTTCTTGTACTATTTTTTCATCAAAAACTGTTCAGTGAAGCTTAGTCAAATTGAAAGATTTTTTTTTAAGATAAAGGTTTTGGAATGACAAGAATAATATCTTTAATAAATATTTTTACTTCATGCTATTTCTTATCTCTTCCTTGCTCAATTTTGAGTCAGGACTTTTAGAGTTTCTACAGTAAACAAAGACAGCATTTTTCCTAACTCTTCTTTCCAAATCACAGGCTCCTCAGTAAAGAATGTCTAAGAGGGTATTATAAGTCTTCCGAGGAGTTAAACAGGTAAAATGATTTCTGGCCATGATAACTGGTGGAAAATTTGAAGTTGCTTTCTTTTGTGGAATAATGGTGTCCATGCTTTGAAGCTCTGCAAGTTGAGTAACCTACACAACTTCTGGGCCTGATCTGAAGCCAAGAGAGGTATTTTCACACTGTGCCATGGGAGCTGCTGAAGAGTTCCTGACCACGGAGGAGTGCAGGATCCACAGCAGAGCTAACCAGGGAATGGCTCTGTCCTGCTATGCTGCGTTTACAGTCTGGCCTTCAAGGCCAACTCTTGCTGCACAGGTCTCTCAGACACAGGTTAAACTCAGCCAGAAAGTTGTGATAGCAGAGACTGCAGCGCCCTTTGGGTTCTGACGATTATACATCCCTACCTCCCCTTTATCTAAAAATGAGAAGATTACTTCGGTTTTAGACTGTAGAAATGTTTTGTCCTTGTAAGAAGCTTGAAAGATGGGAAGGTGAGAATCTCTGCTATGGACACGGTTTGCACTTGATTTGGAGGGAGCTCTTGCACTGCTGCCTTCTCTAATAGAAATATTTTCTTCTATTTGGGTGTTGATCTACAACCATGAATCATACAGTATTGTAATATCATAGAAACCCTGGAATTTTGACACAGTCAAACTTTACTATCTTGAGCAGAATATCTTGCAAGAGAAAGCACCATCACTTTGGATTTTTGCCTTTCTAATAAGTTTTTGTTTATTTAACACTGAAAACAATAGGTAATGAAAATAAAATTTAAAAGATTGAAACTTTTTAATATACTACTAAAATTTAAATAATATATTGTTAATTATTAGAAATCTATGTATTGTTTATATATTGTAACGTATAGCAGTATGTTCCCTGTTATTTTATTGAATAAATGTATAATACAGTCAACTATACTATAAGAAAATTTGAAAGTAATGACCAATGATAGAAAATGGTAGTAGAGAGGAAAGATAATGGATACCATCAAGGCTATGATATTCCTATTACCCCATACATTCTACAAAAGAATGGGTTCTCTATGAAGATGTTTTTAGGGCTCAGAGAAATTTGACAAAAAAACCCACGTATTTATATACCTAAATAGGCATAAAGAATATTTATTATTATTCTTTTTTTACTCCCATTAGAAATCCAGTAGTCTTCTAGAATTTTACTACTAAATTGCTAATATACTAACGTTAAAACTGTTTTTAATGTATTTCTCTCAAGTGCATACAAAAATGAATAAAAGGTCAAACGTGCAAATTACTTAAGGAAAGGAAATTCATGCATTGAGGGAAGTGTTATTAGTAAGTGAGAAGGAGAAGAACATACACACTTCTGACCACAGTTTAAAATTTCTTTTCAAGTGCCATTGCCAAGATTAAACCTTTTTAATTAAATCCTATTTGACAAAGATGTCAATTAGTTAACTTAGAGGTTTTGTGATTTAATTCATGGCTAGGACAACAGCTTATTTAAAGACTCGGTATTCTTCATAGTAAGGTGTAGTTTAGATTACTAACATTTCATCACAACTAGAATGTTGTGAAAGGGCAATTTACTATACAGCTTCTTTATGTCTAAACCTGCTCTCCCATCATGTTACCTGTTTTATAACTTAGTGATGTGGTTACCACACAAGTTTTTAAATTAGCTGTTTTCTTCTCTTTTTTTTTTTTCCCCACTCACCTTCTTTGTTCGTTTTGATCTCCGTGTAGTTTTGGTCAAGGCCACTGAGAGGAATTGGGCCTTTTTAATTGCCTTAAAACATTGCTACTGTAGCAAGCTGTGCAAGCCTCCTACCAGGGGACTGAAGACAAAGCTGAGAGGAGGAGACTATATCCCACAACCTTAGGTTTGTGGAGGCCCTAGGGGAGGAGTCTCTAGGTGTGTGATGTTTCTCTGGGTGTGTGATGCTTATCTCCCATGGGTCAGGACATATCAAAGGAAGCCCGTGGGAGCACACACCCACCACTACATCCAAGAAGGCCTCACTTTTCGGAGGGGTGCCTCTGAACCAACCCCACTCCACGCCTAAAATTACTTTGCAAAAAACAGTCCCTACAGCTCTCTGCAAAACCAGCCTAACTGTGCAACACAGGCCCTCTCCACACGTTCGGGGGATGCACCAGCAGGGTTTCAGTGGGTCTATAAACCCATCAAGCTCTACATTTTGTGGGAGTTTTTCCCCTACCACTCCTCAAATGACCAAGACACCAACAACAGTGACAATGACCAAGTTTGGCGAAGGCCTCTCAGTAGTGAATATAAACTTTTATTCTTTCATTTTCTTTTCTCTTTTCTTCTCTCTTTTTGTTTCTCTCTTTTCCCTTACACATTTTTTCAGGCAATATCTTTATTCTTTTATATTGTTATATTACTGTAGATAATCACAACCAAAATAGGTCCATACCTGTTTTTCCTTGCAACCAAACTGTTCCAAAGTAAATCCTACATATATATATATATATACACATATATATACATACATATATATGTGTGTGTGTGTGTGTGTGTGAATACTGATCATCTAGTATTGATTTACTTTAATTCACTCCCAGGGATTTATTAGCAAAAAACAAAAGCTGCTTCTGCCTTGTGGGGCAGGTCGTAACAGCCATCACTACTACACACTACTTGAAGCAAAATTTCCCAACATTTATTGGTATCAGAAGAAAACAACAACTTCCATTTCAAGGCAATGTATAAAAACACAAATAAGAACTAACCAAGCAGCCAACTCAAGACACATTATTCTTTCCCAAGCAGTCATGTGATGGGGTTGCTCTCTGCTTTTCTACTTCCATGGGTAGGAGATTTACCAAGGTGATAGTCAGATGAACAAAAGGTTTTAGAAAGATAGCTTTTTATTCCGTACAAAACTGTAGATACATTTTTTTCCTTTCAATATTTTTGAGACCTGTTTCACTACACGTCTTTTGATGAACCAGCAAAGGCTTTGTATTTGAGGGTCACAGCTCTCAAGGCTATTTCAAGACTGTGGCCTGTGGGGCTCAGCAACATCTGCAGCACGGGTGCTTCAGAGAGAGGGTAGAATTCTTCCCCAAACTGCTGCTTTGTAGCTATTACTGTAGTATTATTCTTCAATCTAATGTTCAGCTTTAAGAACAGCCGCTTTCAGAAATTCCCTGAATTATAGCAGCACGTCTCCACTCTTCTGAGGGTGATGTCTCTAGTTTTCATCAAGGATACAGGAGGTAACTCAAATGGAAAGAAACAGATTTCTTTTCCTTCACTTTGTGGCTGTCACAACTAGTTCACTATTCTGACTCACTTCAGGGCAGCATGTATAGTAGAAGGAAGGAGAAGATAGTTACCTAGAGTTTGCATGTGTTTTGGTTTTTACAAGATTTGTTTTGGAATATGTTGTGAACTGAAACTCCCTTGCAATATACTGAAGTTTGGTTTAGATACAGACATACACATCACTTTCATGCTGCCAATATTTCAGGTAGAAAAAGTGAGTTCTCAGGTTTCCTGCTGTCAGTTGCAAAAATGTTCTATTTGTTTTCAAAAATTCAGATTTTTTAATGAGCTATTTTTTAATTCATTTTCCTATATACAAATTATCAGCAAAAGACTCTGAGTTTTACTAACTAAATTATTATTCATAGCTTTGTAAACTTATTATGAACATTATTTGAGATTACTGGTATTTTCTTTGTCTATCTTTCCTATTACACTACTTTAAAAGAGGAATGAGGGAAAGGAAGAAATCAGAGTACTCAAAAACTGGAAAATGCTTCAGGGGTCATAAAATGTTGCTGTATTGTGTAGTTCAGTGTCTTGAGTTTTTCTTTGTAAAATTAAGACAAATTCCTAACTACTCACTCTAACTTAAGCAGATTACTATGTTCAATATATTCATGGCAGGAATGCAGCAGAAATCTCTCATTTTCATAGGTGTTACATATTTGCCAGGACAAATTCACCTGGAAGGTGCATGGAAATGGACACATCAGTGATGGTATTTTCACATTTTCATTCAAAACTTCACAGTTCTATTCATGAGGACTCCAGTGTCATTTTAAGCAGCTAAACAGAACTATGAATTAAATGTCAAATACTTATTTATTTTTGTTTAATTAATTTAAAATTCATTCTCTTCAACTGAGTCCCTCAGCTAAACCTTGCAGACTTTCCAATATTATTGGAATGGTTTAGAATAGAAAGCAAAATCTTCTAAGTAAATCCACCCATATGAAAGAAGATCTCTGTTCTGAGCCTCTTGAACTGTGCTTTGATTACTGGTGGCATGAAAGAGATACCACAACTTTTTGTGTTGGGAGCAATAGCATAAAATGTCTTCAACAGCAAGCCTTTTGTTTCTCACTAAGCCTATTCCCATTCTCAAGTGACAAGTATAGAAAATTACTACCTTACAAATTTTTAATTTTCATATAAAAACTTCTGGTTTGAAGATAAGTGCTACATTGTCTATCTATGAGTTAAAAAATGCATGACAAATCAGTACTATTAACTGCATCAGACACCAGAAATGTAAGCTGATTGTTGATAACGAGAAGACTTAATGAAATACTCTTATCTGAATTGTTATAGCATTGCAGAAATACAAAATAGAGTAGACTTTGAAAATGTAACCTCATATTTTTAGATACATTCTTTGAGTTTTTCATAATCCCCAGCAAATGAACATTAGAGATCTTCTATGTGACTAGGAGTTTCTTTCTTTCATACAGATTATTTCCTCAGGGTAAAGTCTTTCATTTACTTAGGAGTAAAGGAGTAACACCACAGAAATCCTACATCTCCAGTATTTTGCTCTGTATGTGAATTAATGCAAGGTGGGAGAAAATTCTCATGTTATCTCTTCGCACAAATCCAAAATTTAAAGGGGTGATGCAAGTTTGCGTTAAACGACAACCACAAGTAAAAGAGAACAGAAATACACGCATTCTTCAGGAAGTTGCTATAGATTGGAAATTGCTGTAGATGAAGACACAAAACTGAACCTTAGTCCAAATCTGGCCAAAGCTATGAGTTTGAAACTATGTTTTGTGTCTGTTTTGTGTTGAGTTGCTGAAAACAAAAAAACAACTTGGCGAAAAGAGAGACAAAATATATGGAAAAAAAAGTCCCAATGTGAAGACTGAGACATGCCAATCACTTTTAACTTGACTTGAAAGCTGGGAATTTTAGTTTAGGCATTCCAGTGTAGATATTGGGGTGTTTAAGATAAGGTAGGTGTTTATCATCTTATTACCATTAATGGAAACCTGCTCTGTTCCATTGGTAGTCCCAAGGATGGTGCCAGTTTATGTAGGTGCCTGATTTTGGTCGATTAAATATTTTTTTTTTCTTTTTTAAATTGAATTATTGTGTGCTCCAACTTTTGGTTAAAGCAGGAATAAAATTTCAAAATGAATTATTCTGTTTCTATAAATTATTATATTAGTATGAATTTTGAACGACTTTTTCAATTCTCTTCAGCCCTACTTATCCATCCTTGTTTCGCAGTGAGATGGACCTCATTCTGGTATGGTGCAGCACTCCAGAGCATGAAGGTTTGTGGGAGAATGTTTAATGTCACTGTGGCTTCTGCTCTCCTCAAGTCATAGTGATGCCTTCACTATTGCTCTTAGGTTTGAAAACGGAACAGAAATTCCCAGAGGCCCTTTGTATCCTCCATCTGTGAGGGCAAACCACAAAGTTTTTCGTGAGCCCACACTCAGATAATTATGTATAATTAAACACTTCTATTGAAGTCACATATCATGGTTAGCTCTGATGTATTTTCCAGTAATAACCAAGACACTGTTTTGTTATCTACCCACATTAGCAGAATAAATAGAAACTTTCCAAATCATTCTACAGTAAATCCCTCAGGGCCCTAAAAGGACACATAGGCTCAGCTCCCTGGACTGATCTCAGAACCCCATGTACTCTTTGGTCTGGGAGGTCTATCAGTGTTCAGGGCTGGGCTGGCCTGAGCTGCATGGCAGATGTAACTGGTTCCAGTCTTACCATCTGCTGTAAAATTTCCAGTTGACTTTCCTGAACTGACTTTGTAGCTTTATCTGAGCTATTTATTGTTTGATGACATGTCAGTGGGACTTATTGCCCCTACTGCCTTGCTCTGCTCCACTATGCCCTGGATATGGGGGTTGCGTCCCTGCTCTTCTGAGGGCACCCTTGGCTCAGCTTCCCTGTGGTGTAGCCTCACTCTTGCAGGTCCTGACCGTCCCCAGGTAAATGAGTCCATGTCTACCATTACATGTTCATAAACACTGAAAGTAACCTTGAAATTTACAGAAAAAAACATGCATATTATATATGCAGACATAGGTTAAGGATTGGATAGGTGAATAGGGAATATCTCATTTTGCTTCACTTTCTGAAGGCACCAGCTTTAGTGTCTTCACATTTCCATGCCAACGATCATTTTGAAACTTTCAAAGACTATAAATACTTCTAGTTGTAATGGCAGGGGTTAGTTACCTGGCTTTTGAACAAAAAAATATACAAAGATGTACAAAAATGTACTATGAACGGCCTTCAGACATGGTCAGCTGTTTAACTTTGTAAACTGACAATGATATTTTTACTATTCCTCTTGCCTAGATTCATACCACTGTCTTAGAGATTTTTCCTTTTTTCTTTTTTTTTTTGTCTTTAAAAGAAAATAGAAAAAAATTGTATACCACTACTATGTTTTGGAGTCAACCATTTTGCCACTTGGGGTTTCCATGGGTTTTTACTCATGTAACTTATTTGACAGGTTTTCATGTGTCACCCAGCTTTCTGCCAAATGTGGTGTTTCGTGTATCCTGCTTGCCACTCACTTCATTTTTAGCAGAGTTTAAGTTATTTGCAAGGAACAGTGCTGGAAAAGGACACAGATGAGGCATTATACAGTCAGCCAGGAAGAGTGTATAATGGAGTCACTTATCTGTCTCCTCATTCTCCCTACTTGGTTTTGTGACATACACTGCAGAAATGAATTAATAAAATTTCATCTGCATAAAACCCAACAAAAATATAATTTATGATAATAAATACACATAATGACTTCATTCTCATGGAATACCCCATCTGACATAGCATCAGGTAAATTATGTGATGGGAGCAGTAGAAGAAAGTGTTCTATTCAAAATGAGATTACCTTTTTAGACTGACAGAAGTGAGAAAACAACATTTCTACCTTCAGATTTTGTATCCAGACAACGTTTCTACCTTTCCCCCTTAGTTTTTAACTTTTAGTTGCCTTTTTCTTTTGGGGGGGGGGAGGGAAGGGGGCAGAGAGGGGGAATGGGGGGCAAGGAAGAGGGTGGGTGTTGTGACTGGGGCATTCTGATGTGGAAATTTCTGTTCCTTTTGGCTTTTAGCTTAGCTGTAGTCTTGTTGGAGCCTTAAATCCTTACCTGTACATAGAGCTCCCTAACTGACCCACACAGAAACAAGACTTAATTCAATTCAACTAGCCAATATCCCTGTATTAACTTTCAGCTACTTTTGTTGAACTTTTCCTCCTTGTTTATCTCTGTGGTTTTTTGCCCCTCAGTGTCATTCCACAATGCTGCCTCTGTTAGAGCTCACAGGAAAGTAAGACAGACCTGCTGGATGCATTGATGCCAAGGAAATGGTTACCTTAGCAACAAAAGCAAGGTGAAAGCTCTCAGAATATTTTTGCTAATCATTGTAACTTCGATTCCCAGCCATAGACAAAAGATGGATCCACAAAATACACAAATTATCACATCCTCTCACATATCCTGAAAAGCTACATATCAATATTACCAGTACACCATTTCCATAGATTAAAAATATTTTAAAGAAGAATCTCACATCTGAAAATAGCTTTAAAATAATTTTCACCACTTTGCTACTGAAAAACTAACTAAGCTTATAACAAGTACAGTTATGCACCACTGTTTTTTGCTGTATGACTAGGAATTAACACCTTCTCGAGTATCAAGGTGTTTTATAATTTTCAGCACTAATTATGATGAATGTCATTTACCTAAGGACAAAAATTTAAAAAAAAAAAAATTAAAAAAGAGAATTATTTAGTCATTTGGTGGGTTTTGGAAGTGGCTGTATTCTAAGAACTTGTGGGGGAGGAATTCCCATCCTGTGCCTTTCACAAAGGCCACTTATGATAGGTATGAGTTTTGAATACGTTTCCAAAAGGAGAAAAGTTAAAGCTAATTAAACTTATTTTGTCAGAGAAACCATAAGAGTTATGCATAAAACTAATTATATTTTTTCTGCTTAAAAATCTTATTTACCTTATGTGCTTTATAATTGGAAAATGATGCCTAAAAATGACATCTTGTAAACTCACTCACACAAGAGGCCATTAGATTGTAGCTGCTTATTCTGCTGCCAAAGATGAATTTGAGAGCTGTTGAAGAACAATGCTCATTTTCTTCTTCCCTCAATCTCTCTGTCAACATTATATTTCCTCAATTCATTGCTGGGTGTACCAGAGGAAAAACAGCCTGTTTTCAAGGCAGCAGGTGGAACGTCATTGTACATTTTGCTGATTGCATAACAGATGTGAAATGCACAAGTTGTTTCTAAGTTTCCTATGAAGAATTTAATCCTCTGATAAAAAGACTGGTTTGATATTGATACTCTAAAGCGTTGTATTTGATGTCATGTGGAATGTAAAGATGATGTGTGTGGGTTTGAAGGAAAAGATACCAAAATACTTTTGAAAAGGGAAAAAGAAAAGTACCCTTCACACCCCCCAAAACAAAAAATGAAATCTGGGAACCGAACACTTAAAAATGAAGGTTTAAATCTTACTGAGGTCTAGTTTTCCTGCCTATTTAAAATTCTGCATAAATTTAAATAAATTCAGTGATTCTTACCTTATTAAGGAGATTCAAAATGTATTCTTACAAATAGGATCTTTAGGTCCTGTTTACTGCACCTGATTGAGATAGGAGAATTTTTTAAGTGTTGCAATGAATATATTTTAGTTAGAACTCAAGTCATGCATTATTGGAAATTATACAATGGCACTATACCTAAAAATTTTTCACATTTCATTAGCACTTGTAGAATCCCCTATTTGCTACAGAATTTTGTTTCTTCACTAATTTGGATTACAGTTCTGTTGCTTAGGTCCCACTCAACAAAATCTTTATTTTCATCCCTCTGCATAATCTAGCATGGTAATCAAGAATCTTATATTAAGAAGTTAGGCAAAGGCTAATACTTCATAACAGTACCTTTATCAGTATTTGCCATCGCAAGTAGTTATGAAATGAGTGCATGTTCCTCACACCTTCAGAATAGGAATTAACTGGAACGTCTTGGGATATTTCTGGGAATATTACGTGTACAACTTCAGAATAATATCATATGAGAGGGTAAATGTTGATTTTGCAATAGTAAAATCCATGTGTCTCATCAAAGTGTAATATCATCTCATTTCATTGAGCCCATCAGACTGTACAAGAGGTAATAAAGAAAAGTGAATCAAGCCACACAAAAATAGTGCAATGCACTGTAATAGCTGTTCATTGAAGTCTTTAGTTTTGTATGTAAACTGATTTCAGTTATTGGTATTGAGAATCTGATCTCAGACTCTAAATTTTTGAAAACTATTTAAAATATGCTAATTAACCTGACTTTTCTCATCACCCTTAATTTGTATCTGAATTTAATAGGAGGGCATTATGTAATTTTTGTGTCACTATACTAACACCTAGAAGCATTTAAAGCTTCAATAGAGATGAGGCCTAGTAAGTATAAAATATGACCAGAAGGTGGGGGGTTGGGGGGGTAGAAAAAGAGAAAGAACAATTGTAAGGAAGCATAGTTTTAAGTGAACAGGTATCGATGAATCAGTGAATCAATGCCTAGCCACATTAAAAGAATGCTTTAGGGAGGGAATGAGTCTAGATCTAACGAAAGTACATGAGAAGTGCAACAACATTTTTTCTTAGCTTTCTATCTGTGATTCTGTGAGAGTCAGAGCTGCTAAATTGGATCAAAGTACAGACAAACTATGCTTTGTTTGCCCAGGTCTCGCAGAGCAATTCTCCAGTTTCCCTCACTTATGACCATATGGCCTGGTATTATGAAGCCATTACTGTTACAGAACTTCAAGAACATTATATTTACTAATCCACTTCCAAGGACACAAAAGAAATGCTAACAAAAATAACATGCTTCAAATTATGTATAAAGTTTTGGGGCAGGTTTTGTTGTTGTTTTTGTTTTGGGGGGGGTTTCTTTCTTTTTACTTATAAGATTGGTAATTTTTCTATTTTACAGAAGATTTTTGGTTTGGGATTTTCATTTTTGGAACTAAAGCATGCCTGAGAAAACATACAGGCCTATCCATCAAACAGCACAGCTGATGAAAACTGATACATCTAGGGGTCTAACAATGTCTCTAAATGTTCAAAGAAAAAAGACAAATAGACAAACTTTTTTACAGGTGAGCAAGAATATATTTACAAAAAATTCAGACATGATTATTCTATGTAACTCATATACAGATTGTATTCAATGATGAACATGAGTTTGTTGATTGGAGGTAAGTATGCATAGATAGAAGCTAGAAATGTCTTTTTTATCAACATTATGGGTTTTGAAAAATTTCCTAGGAAAAGATTATATTGTTTGTTCCATCTCAGCTGCATCAGGATAATTTCTTTAATATAAAGGTTTAGAAATGTTAGGGAGTTTGCTAATAATAAGAATATGAATGTCAAGACCTGAGCTGTTGTCAGAATCCCTCATTCCCTCCTCTGCCTGGACCCCCAGATCAACTGAGACTCTGTCAAGCTACAGTTAGATTCCCTGAGAGGAGCAAAGTCCGATTTTGGTAAAAAGAGCCCCTCCAAAGCCCAGGAAATTCTGAGACTAATGTTTCTGTACAGATGTGATTTTTCCTCAAGTTCACTTTTTTTAAATCAAAACCTCCAAGAAAATCTATTGTTTTATCTTTTGCACTAATAAAGGAACTTGAAAATTATCCTGCAAGCTTTCATCCACATCCTGTCATGTAAATTAGAGACCTCGGCAAACTGTATCTGTGACAATCAAGCTATGTTTGTTTGACAGGTACTCCTAGATTCACATCATGAAATGTTGTCTCTAAACCCCTCTCATTTATAATGCTTCAGTTGCAGAACTGGCAATAGGAAGGCTCATCACAGGTGTGTGTTTTAAAAAGATTTGTGATTGTATTAAATAATTTCTCATACAAAAATGAAACAAACAAACAGCAAAAAACCCCAAATGAAAACAAAATAAAATTAAAACAAATATGAACCTCAGGCTATATTTTCCCCTGTTTTGCTTGTTTTGGTTTGGGGTTTTTTTTAACGTTTAGAAGACTGCCTACTTTTGAAAGTAATATGTGCTTTACAAGAGATAATACTGAGTGTACAAGTAAGTGTGGTTGGGCGGTCTTAAGGCTGATTTGCATTGTTTTGTTTCAAATAATTGATTCCTTGTTGAGAAGGTTCCCAAGGGGATATTGTTTTAACTGGTATAGATTTTCAAGGAGTGATAATGGTGACATAGAAGACAGCATGCATACAAGAGTAAGACTCAGAGAACTTACTAATGTCATAAGAGCAACACAGGTAACAGGAGAGGGAAAACACAGATGGATTTAGATACCACCTTACAGATAGTTCCTAGTACAAAGCACATTGCACAAGAAAATTTGAGCTTATGTTGCCATAGTGAGGGAGAACAGTGATCATGTTAAACATACAGGGCATTACTTTAATCTGTCTGGTTACTTTCATGTAAATAAATCATAGGATTGGGTCAGATACAACAGCAGTAGTTTTTTTGACAGCTAAATCCAGTCTTCGTGTTATCTTTGAAAGATAACTCTTTAGCAGGACATTATTAATCTTTGGAAAACTACTTTTATTTTTATAGTACATGACTAAATGTATAATAACAGTTTGCCAAGCCTTTTTCTCAATTTAATTAAGTGCTGCCTAGTCATTGCATTTAACAACTTTAAGATATTAGGAGCATTTTTGGGGGAAAAAAAAAAAGGCTAACCTTTCATAAACAAGCTTTCCTTTTCTGCAGAAAGAGAGGCTTTAGGGTTTGCTTAGATTTGTTTTAAATTTTTTAGTTTATGTTGATTTTCTTAGACCATAATCTGAGTCCCCTTCTTGTGGCTCGCTAGATGGCACTGTGTTCCAACACAGTTCGTCATCTGTGTGACGGACCCACCATCACCGAGGGCGAGAGGTTCAGTGTGCTCTGCTCTTTGGAGGTGATCAGATCGTCTAGGAGTCTGCATTTACATGCCTGTTTCAAGAACAATGGCCTGAAATTTGAGTATGCATTTTACAGACAGTAAATCAGAGTTAAAGTAATCCGTATAGTTTTTCAAGCGTGAGGAGGCTTTTCGTTTTGTCAGTGGGGCTGAGTTTTTACTTAGCTGTGAAAGCTGTCTAAGTTTTTAGCCCTTTGAGCTTATGTACATGTGCATATAAAGTTCTTATTTTCCTTTTGGTCTCATGATGACAGTGATTGTAAATGTATTGCTAAGTAATAATCTTGTTGAGAAAGTGTGGAGCTACCTTCAGTGACAGTCCAGGTAGTACATGCTATTACTTTGTTTTGCAGGTCATTTAATTGTGAAGTGTGTTGTCATTATAAGAAATATAGGCCTAAGCTCAGCAAAACACTGACCCATTGAGGTAAATGTCCTACTAAATCAAAAACATTTGAGAAAAAGAGGAGTGACTGAACTGCAGAACACAGTGCTCTGTTACCCCTCATTGAGTGTGCTTTTATCTTTTTGCAATCACAGCAAACAGCTACTAAGAAATTTATAACTAAACAGAGTTTTCATTTCTGACTGAAAACTCTCTTGACTGGTCTGCCTTCAGCCTATCAGCATGGTACAAATATTTGGATATGACCTCTCTTAGAGCCTTTTTTTTATCATGGTCAATTGTTTTCATTGCATTTTATCTGAAAGTATTTTTGACATGGTTCACATGAAGCAAACTTGCTGGCAAGATATGTGGTTTGGCAGAGCTATGAAGGCCACATCTACACCATTCTGTTAAAAGGCCCCACACACCTGATACTAATTTCCTTAGCTATCCACACCATCTAAATTTTGGCAGCTGTTACACGGAAGACAAAACCTTGGGGTTGCTTGGCTCCAAAGCATTGTAGCCATCTTTCTTCAAAGATTATTGATCAGAGTATTCACTATCTGTTCAATATGGTTAGCCTTGAAGACCAGTGAAAGGTTATGGTGAAAAAGATAAAAGACATACATGCTCAGGACAAGGTGGAAACAACTACTTTCATGAGACAGAGGAGAAAACTTCTGAGGGTGGAAATAAAAATGCTGCAAGTGGTGCTAAATAAAGCAAATAAATCACTGTATAACAGATGCCTATGGGTGACCATGAGGAATTATGGCTTACATGGAAGAGAAATGGAAGTGAAATGCAGCAGTGAAACAGCTGACACATGCTCACCTGCGTCTGGATATCTTATCCCTGTTGCATGGCCAGTAAGCAGAAAACTTTCTGTGGCTGGATCATTCCACATAGTTACGGTCGAGCAAAGATCACCACCCAAAGTCTGAGAGCTAGGGTTACAACAGTTTAGCAATGCTGAACTTCCATCCTCAATGGACACTCCCTTCACCTCTTAACATCAGATGACCATAGGATGAGAAAACAGAAGTTATATTTAGCCAGACTTCTTTTACCTGGGGCAGTGTCCTTAAGTCCTTACTTGAAGTTCAGAATTGCTCGTTAACTAGATGAGAAAGAAAAAACTGCACCTCCCTCCTGTTCAGAAATGCATCCTTGAGAGAAGGAGCACAGCTGTTGCCTTTATCACAAACAGAACATGCCATCCAGCTTACTTAGAATCCTGTGTTTTCTCCATAGAACTTCTTCAGAATGCAAGTAGGGAGTCAAAAGGCCCTGATATGACCCTCCTAATGTTGTAAGTGGGTCTGTAATTATTTCAGCCTGTCCTTGAAGAATGTCCCAAGGAGAGAGATTTACTAGACAGACCACTCAGTCTTACAAAATTTGATAAACATCGTGTCCATTGGAAAAATTGGGACACGCATCCTCTGTACTGTACTTTGCTATCCTGTTTTTATATTTGTTCTAACCACGTTATCAGGACTAGCACTGTTGTTCTCTGAAGAGCAGGGGAGTACTCAGGAATAATCAAGCAGCCTGAACCAGTGTGGTTCTTTGCACACTCATCTTTCAGATGAGGGTTGCTGCCTTGAAGAACAAAGGCAAGAACCCTGTGGAATAATTCTGCACTAAGACAAAGGCTAGATAACTCACAAAATATCTTCACAGAAATCCCAAGGAACATTCCCATTGACTACACTAGTATATAATGTCTGATCATTCTGTGAATTCTGTCCAGCTCCTAGCATCAGACATAATTACTGATAACTGCCTGTGGGTACTACCAAAAAGAACACTTTCCTCCAATGTGTGATGCTGCCCTCTAGTTTTGACATCATGGAATTTGCAGGAAATAATAAACCTCAAGCTTCACTGTCTACTATGAAACTTAAGAGGTTTCAGCTCTAGTAGTAGATTTTTCTATCTTTGTTTTCAAATAAATTTATATAAATTAAAGGAGCTAAATTCTTCAACTCCTGACTACTGAAGATAGAGTTCTGTGGTATATCAGGAATACTTAGTAGTCTTGTTTGTTCATTTTACAAACTGGTAGAAGTTCTCAAGGCAGAACACTGAATAGTATTACAAAAAGCAGTTTTAAGCTTTTGCCCAGAGATATTAAGTCTCAGAGATTCCAGAAGATTTATAATTTTGTGTTTTGAAAGCAAAACTCATTGTCTGACACTGAAAACTATTGCAAGAACTGCAGTGTGCCCAGTCACCTCAAACAGCATGTTCAGAATATGTCTTTGGGGGCAAGCACAGATCTGCATAGAGATCAAAGAAAAAGAAATTGGTGCTCTCCAGATGATGTTAAGCAGTTGGCACAGAGCGCATGGAAGCATGTGTGTCTATCTGAATCTGAGGGCTGATGGAGACTTCTGTTGAGTAACACTTGTTAGCCCAAATCATTATGTTTGTTACTTGTAAAAATTATGTATATAAGGGCAAGGGATAATGCCTTGAAAATGTGTTGTTTGGTTTTTTTTCTTTTAGTATATTAAATGGTATGCTCAATTAAAACAAAGGGAGGCCTGTTGAGAAATACATCTGGTGCAGGTAGCCCTATCTGCAAGCTGCATATTGAGATGCAGATCGAGCTCTGGGTGGGAGGCCAACACGAGGCTGTGAACTGCCAACCCTTGGTTAATAAAAGACACAAAGACCTGTGGTGCCAGCCAGGTGGATGGACATGCCAGGAACAGAGGACTCAGGAGGAAGAGCAAGGCCAGTGCTCAGGTAGACTATGAGAGTATAAAAGTCCAGGGGTTCCTCTATTGGGGGGAGTCCCTCTTTGGATGCACGAGCTCTGTCTGTTTCTGTGTTACTGTGCCGTGAATAAATGGCTCTAAGAAACGAGACACCTGAGACTCTGCTGTGCGAAATGTGGGGTCGAACTGGCCAGGAAACCTGGTATGTGAGTGGGGTGTGCAGGGGGTCATATGGGAACCCCATCGAGTCACTGGAGCTGCTTTGAAGTGGCTTCAGTCCCAGCAGTGACAGTCTCTGGCGCTGGGAGTGTGACTGCCAGAGAGTCTTAAGGATGGTCAGACTAGTCCAGGGTTATTTGTAGGTTGGTGTTCCCTTTTCCTTGTCATTAGTATGGATTGCATGGCCTTTTTGAGGTCACTGAATTTTCAAATAACTGAAACATCAAACCCATAGCGTTACAAATCCCAATGCCTACAAAGTTCCAGCAGTGATCTGCATTCTAATTTGAAAGTCTAGCTGATCATACTCCCAACAGTGCATTTATTCTACAGAATTCGAATCTCAGATTTGACCAAAGTTAAGCGAGGTTGATATTTCCAGAGGAATTGTTCAAGTAAGGTTTGTGCCGTTTGGGTTTCCCTTGATCTTGCTCAACCCTCACTATAAAAAGTCTGTTAGCAGAGTAATCTGATATCCTTCTACTAGTTAAGTACATGTAGAGGGCTAGGATCCTTTCAAAGAAATTATAAGGATCATCCTCTAATCTCAAGCTGTCCACACTTGTTCTTCACTGGTACAGGGAACAAAAGAGGTAACTTATAATTTTAATAACAGAAATTATATTCATTCCTACAAATGACTAATGAACAAAGTCTCAGCCCAAAGCTGAAGAGTTCATGAGGAAGGTGGAATCTTTTCTACAACACTTTACTGACACAATTCTGCTTGGCCATTCCCTAAGACAGATACCCACAACTGCTTCTGAAAGCTTCAGTGTATAGGCCCAGAGTATATATAAAACCTCAACAGAGCAGGTGGTGCCTTCCAACCACTCTTATTTTGAGTGGTTGAAAGGGAAGGGAACCAATTTCAGAATAGATATTGAACCACCGATATTTCAGGTAGGAGTCCTGACCTACTGGGTGTTATTGACATTTCCAGTATAACCTTTTTTTTTTTTTCCTTATCCTTTTTTTCCTTTACTTTTTTTTTCCCCTTACTTTTTTTTCCCCCTTCTTTTTTGCAAGTCTGGTTTGGTCACACAGGGATGAAAATTCAACACTTTTCACAAAAATATTTACTTCTGTCCCAGAAATTAAATACACTTCTTGGTCCCCATAGGAAAAAGGAATGGCAGATTGAAGAAAATATGAAGGTACACTGAAAGTGTTATACTTCCATTCAAAGGTTGATAAATAGCAAATACATACTGTCTACTGTTAGTCTAGGTGAACACATATGGAGTGTTCAGATCCATTTTAGTTTTGCAGCATTTACATTTTAGTTTTGTAACCTTAATCTTTACAGTTTATTCACCTTTAATATAAACAGTGGAAAAAATCAAGTGCTGTAATAATGTGGGATGGAAGGGCCAGCCTTTAAATTTATGTCTTCATTATTTTTTCCTTTTTCTGAATTTCCTAATTTGGCCATTGTTCAGCAAAGAACTACAAAATTTGTCTTTGTAATTGCAGTCTAGCCTGTATTTGAATGTAGAGAAAGTTTTCCAAAATTGTCTATTTTTTTTCATATTGTACACTGGAAGAATTATTGATAGGCATCCAGAATAATAAAAAATTTAACTAATAGAACCAATTAGTGTCTAGACTGTTGAGTGTGACATTAAGCATTAATGCGTGGGACTAAAAAAACTAAGATGAAATGAAGAGGAATAAAAACAAATTAAGTAAATACTTCAGGGGTGGAGGCTGGAAAGGAGAACTTTGTTTTAAAATATTCCTTAAAGAATGCAGTTTGTGAAAAAAACATTTTTAAAAAAATAAAATACATGGTTATTGGCTGCCTTCTTTTGACATATTTTTTTCCCCCTGTGAGATGTAGCCACAGGTCACATAGGTGATGATCAGATCCAGCTGTAGCTGTTCCAGGTGAAGGAAGTAATGCCATGAGTTCGGTTTATGAGCCACCTGGGAGTCCCATAAGTTTTTGCTCCATGACAGATGACTGACACCTTGGGTGTAAGAGTTTAAATGGTAAGGTTGAAATTACACAAGTAGGTGAAATTATGATTAATTATTACTCTGAAGTCAGGTAAAATGCTCTTCCCTGTAGCAACTGTTCTAGAAATGGTTGAAACCCACCCTCTGTTCCCAAATGAAACATTTCAATGAAGCCTTCAGTCTTTCATGAAGACCCTTTCATTTAATTCTTTCATGTTCACCAGTAAGGAATTTTGAAATCTATTTACATTCTTTCTTAGAAACAGGTTGGTGGGCTTTTTTTTTTGTTTTGGGTGGGTTTTCTCTGGTGTGCCCCTTCAGGTCTGTTCTGATATTCCCTTGGGTGTGAGCATCTTTTTGAGGATCTCAGGACTGAGTGGGGCTTTCCTCAGCATTTAATTAGCAAGAATGATTATCCCACTGCATCCTTCCAGAATAAATACAAAATCTCTGATCTAAAAAACTTTTTACTGAGATTTCCAAACCCAGTGTCATTGCCTTATGGTGACACCCAGTGGAGGAAAAGAACACTCCAACTTTAAAAATTATTTATTAAGCTTATATCTTGGGTTTTGAAATGCAGAGTGTATTGAAGTTGTGTAAATTGCTTGATATAAAATACATATACACAAGAAACTCACATCCTTTGGAATTTCAACTGAGAGCAAATGCATAGTCCAGTGTCAGCTCAAGGTATTTCACAGTTTCCACTTTTAGTAGTAATAGTGCACAGATCAAACTGAAAAATAACTGCTTTCTCCTCCAAAAACTATGGGAAGGAATAATAGTTTTGCCTAAAACTCTTGTAAACCTAGCAATTATATTTGGGTTCTACCCAAAAAAAAGCACACTTAGGTCCAGCATACAGAAAATCTGACTGACCAAAACCTCTGCAGGAATCTAAGTCTTCTGCCCACAAAAGAGGTAAAAAAGTAGTGCTTTCTACATTCACTGGTAATTTGACCCAAAGATGTAATCCCTCTGCAGCTGTGACTAGGCAGAGAATTTTTCAAAACCTTTTTTCTGTTTTGAAGGTCTGTTTTCAAGGTGCTTTAGTAAGTCTTCTATTGAAAAATTGTAACTATCTAATTTCATAGTCATATGATGAGAATTTTCCAGTTCCTTATAGGAAACTTTGCTATCTTTTGTTTAACAAGAGGACAGATGATTTATGTGAAATCAATATGATTGTATTGTGCCATTCAGTGGCACTGAGGGAGAGTCACAGCTGCATAAAGTGCTACTGTAGATGTGTTTTCTGTTTGTATTTTTCATTAACTTATCTTTCATTGCATTATCTTTCTTAGGCTGTGTTAAAGTTTAATTACACATCCATTTTCACCAAACGGGTCCAGCAACACCAGCAAAGAATTTCCATTGCAGCTTGATTTAGTAGTTACAATGTCTCTACTCATTAATCCGAGCATATTTTGCTTAGCTCAAACCATGAGTAATTTATATTTCATTTTATGAGGAAAGCCCCTTTTGGTACATGAAAGCACTATAAACTGTGCCTAAGGCAGTTAAGATGCAAGAAGGTGAGGAGCTGATAAGGATTCTGGTTAGCAGAGATCCCTCAAACTCGTTATTTTGCTACTTCTCTGATCTCATTATTTCTTTGTCTTGGCAACATGTCTCCTGAATACTGTTGTGAAAATTATTTTTAACTTAGCTACCACATTCCACAAATTCTTCTGTGAGGAATAATGGTTGGTATGACTGTGTAGTCACAAGGGAGTTCAACTGCTAAGAGGTTATCTAAAACCTACAAGAACAATTATGTTGCTTTTGTTGGCTGTGCATGAGCATGGGCTTTGCATTAACCACAGCACAGAGCTCTCACAGGCTGTGTTCATACTGCTAAGGTAGGCAGGATTTGAGTATATTAAATAATATGAAGCAGATCTAAGCATGAATATGAATGCCTGAAACTATCCACTTGGAGAGGCTACTTGCTCTGAGGGTGAGCTGACTTGCATGATGTGAGGGACTGATGTGTTTGGCTTGAGAACTGAAGCAATATAACATACCTAAGAGGGAAAGCTTAATTTCTTTTGTGAAGCCCTAGGTTTACACACACACACTCTCATTATCTGATTCCATGTTTCTGTCAGGAACACAAAGTACTTGAACTTGAGGGAAATGAATTTCCACTGTAAGAGCTGCTGTTATGGGGCAAAGAATACTTTTTTCCTCGAAAGATACAGAGGAGAGAAGGGACACAATTAGAGATCAGGGATGTAATCATACTCTTTGCTATCAAAAAACAGAGCTCCTAGACTTGTTAGTCCTTGAGGACATACCACATGTCCACAATCTTCAAAAGCTCCTTTGTAGTGGTTTCCCCGCAGGCTGAGGAGAGAAGGAATGATGCTACAGAAGCCATTCCTTTCGAAGCCTGGCCTGGTATCTGGTTCTGGGATCACAATCCCTAGATCCTGCAGCAGTATGCTTACCTTTTGTGCAGTATTTTGAGGACAGGTGCTAAGTAAGGTCTGCTTTTCTGACTGTTTCATAGTCTTAACTCAATGGGACCTGGAGGCTTCAACGTATCTGTAAATCAGGCCATTCTGTTTTTAAACTACAGTTCTGACAGAAAGCTCTTTGCCCACTCATAATTCAAAAATTTCTTTCCCAAACCAAAATTATGCTGGGAAACTGGATGAGTCATGGGACTGGGAATTGAATATGAAGCCTTTCATCTCTAAATCACAAGTTCAAATATGCCCTGGGTCACTAAAGCTTTGCCATGTACTGGCTTTTCAGCACTATAAGACACAATGCATACAAGAATGACAAAACTTCATTCTTGAGGACTATGGTGAAATTGCACCAGGAGGGAAAAAGTACAGTTGCTTTGCCTGAAAAAGCACACGTGTTTGTGTTATTTACCTTTTTCTCATTTTTTTTAATTCTAGTTTTTTTCCCAGTACAGATAAATGAAGCTGTCTTATGAATCTGAAATATATATATATATATAAGTTAAAATAAAAGATACAACATGAAGTTTCCTCAACGTTGTAGACAGCGGGGTGACTAAGCATCAGGAGAGTCTGACCAAAAGAGACCTGACAAACCAGAGCAGTTAAATTCAGTTAAGGCTATGTTACTGTTTTACGTGTAGGATTTTTTTGTCTGGTTGGTTGGGATTTTTTTTTTTAATATTGGAAGAAATAAAAATGAAACAGCAATGTTGATTAGAAGAGGTATTTATTGTAGTTGTCCATAACTTTAGATTATTTGGTTTTATTCGTTTGTACACTATCAAGCCTTGTAGACTCTATTTTTGTAAAGGTAGCTCATTATAGATGCATTTCTTTCAGATCCCCTTTTCAAAAACACTGAAAAAGGGAATGAAGATCTGAAATGGAGAACAAGAAGTCAGGACACAATATTTATGATCTCATACAACCTCAAGACGTTATCAGTCTGGAGGAGAAATTTAATCTTGAACATAAATTGCATTTCCTAAAAAAAACATAATCTTGCCTTAAGACACCAAACACACTGATTACAGAGAATGTCTATGTTTACACATTTGTACAGACCATGCTGACTGTATTAGTGTCCTAGGAAACAAACTATGTACAGCATACAGACCTGCTCCAAGCACTAAGCAGAAAAAGAAATTTTGAAATCAGACCCTCTGATCTCTAAATCCCTTCAAATTCCTGAAGCACATTAGCTTTACTACTGCATGATGTGTGCGGTAGTATTTCCCCTAATGAAATCTGACTAAAAGTTTAAATGAGTTTAATGCATGAAATACGTAAATAAAATGTGGCCTTGATTAAATTTAGACTTGATACATAACTTAAATGGGTAGCACAAGAGCAGCTTTAGTATCAGGTGTCCAGGCTATTTTTGGCTACACTTTGTTAAAAAAGGAATGAATTTTAGCATTCCACATACCTTGCAAAAAAAGGTCATACAGGGAAGTTGCATATAAACAATAAGCTACAATTCAGTTAATAAAAAACAGTTTAAAACCCTTTGTTTTAAAATACTTTAGAAGGAATTGCTGTGTCAAAATGGATGATGTAAGTTTTCTCCACCCACTTTAAAATAAAGTCATCCAGATGACAAACATTGTTCAAGCATCCCTAAAAGTAGTATCAGTGTTAAGTTTTGTCATATTACTTCACTAATGTGTCTGAACCTTGACCTGTAGAAATCCATTCTTGGGAGAGAAGGTAGTTCACCTTTCATATCCATTAAATCATTGTCTTCTTTCCAACATCAAAATCAGGTTATCTACACAGTCTTCTGTCACAGTCTCTGAGAAGCTGATAGTCAATTCAAGTAATTTTACAATGGTTCCAAAGAAGATGCTGCTTCACTGTTATGCCTAAAGCCTCAGTGGTACCACCACTGCTGATTGATACTCAACTAAGATACTGCATCCAAAATTCCTCCAACAGAGAACCTTGTGCCATAAAAAAAATCTGTATGGCCAATTTTAAGTCCACAACTTCCATCTCATTTATTTTTTTTTGTTTGGTTTATAATCAGCAACAAATTTCCATGAAGGAAAGTATCCCAAGGGAAGGAGATCAGGATTTTCTGGGAAGGGAAGAAAGATATGCAACACTAATATATACATTTTCTGTTACTGTCACACAATCTTGTATTTGGGTGACATTTTTTACACTTGTGAAAACCCTATACCAGGCCTTGTTTTTCTCAGCAAGTAAAGTTTCCTCCTGCACTCCATCAATTATAAGTTCTGTGTGGACCCAGAAACCAATTATTGCACATTGTTTGTCTGTTTATCCTGTAGAAAAACACTGATTTTCAGTAAGACACCCACTTTTGAACTCAATAGAATTAAACCTTTCAATAGCACTTGCTACTCACTGAGGAGCATGAAGAGACTTGCAAAGCAAATTCTACCTGCTGAAAGCAGCATTGCGATTTTTTACCTAGTGAGTCCTTGGTAGTATTATTTACTATTTACTATTATTTACTTAGGATCTTCACTATAGGGCTTGCACCCTACAAACAGTGGAAATGCAGAGGGCAATCCCCTAATGATGGCAGACTTGACCAGCACGAGTGAACTTGTGTGCAGATAGGCCCAGGTAGCAGGGGTTGTTCAACGGTGCATGTCACAAATGCAGCAGATATTGTATGAAACAATTATTCTTTTTTCTGTTCTGCTAATTGTCAGGGGGAAGCAGGGGGAACCCTGCTTCAGGGACTGCCAAAACAATCAGGATGGACAGTTTCACGAGTGGATAGAGCTGGCTATCACCTAATCAACACCAGAAAACAGACAACTACCTCAAAACACAGAAGTTCATGTTTTAAAAGATGTTCT
>JAWWMP010000041.1:40940452-40972787 GCA_035047865.1 Dendrocincla tyrannina | reverse complement strand
TCATACTCTTTTTTTTTTACTTGGAGGAATACAAGTGATTGTACTCTAGGGGACTTCTGCAGGATCGTGCCTGGCTTTCATAGTGTTCCAGCACCAAAAGAGCAGCAGGGAAGGTTGACTCTTCGAACACATACTCTTTCTGCTTGAGCTGAGGCACAACAACCTCAGCAGGCATGGACCAGAGGTGTCTGGTGGTGTGAAGTGACACAATCAGAGCCTTTTCCTGGAAGTGGGCATGAGGACAGCTATAAACTTTATGTGTGATATGTTGGTTCAAAATAAACCCAGACTCTGTGTGTAAGGTTACAGGGAGGTGTTGAAAAGCAAATGCCAACGTCTGTGCCCCAAAGAAAGTGTCTTTTGTTGGTAGAGATATTGTAAACTACCCTCCCTGAGCTGGCATCTGGAGTCAAGACAAGACGATATACGTGTTTATAATAAAACAAGTCATCACTCAGTGCCTCAGTGACCCCAGGGCCCCAGCTGGCAGTCTGTGCTGCCAGAAAGGAGGCTGAAGGCTGTCTGGGGCTGTGCAGAGCAGGACTGCACCGATCACTTTGAAAAGAGCTTCTTTGCCTGTGCACCACCTAAATATGTTTCTGTCTGCAGGAAAACATTAAAGACTGTTGCTGCTGGTCACTGCCGCTGCAAGTCTTGTCTCTGCTTGTCTCTGAGCCTGTCGCATCAGGTTGTCCTTCCCCAAACCCTGTGCTTCCTGTCTCCATCAAATGAGCCTTGAAAGTTCAGGCCTCAAGCAGCTAGGGCAAGGGTGAAGAATCACTGTCAGATGTCTAATGGCATTCTCTCTTGCCTGTTTGGCACCATGTTTCTGCCCTCCTTGCCTTGAGTCCTTCTCAGGCAGATTTTGCTGCTTCAGTGTGCTCATTTTTCTTTGGTGCTTGCCAGTCACAAATAATTAAAAGCGATGAATATTTTTGTTTAAATTAGTCTCAGATCAAGGACTCACATCTTCTGAGCATACCTACAGCAGAGAGTTAATATGAAGTACATATGCAGTCCTGCTGAAGATGAATAAAACTTAATAAAGGCTTCTTAGAAGTATAGACAGCTGATCTGCCCAGGTACACCATGCAGCGGGAATTACTCACATGCTTAGAATTAAGAGATGTACTTTGTCTTCTGGTGGATTAGCACCCATGTGCTCTATTTAAAGAAAAACAGTTCCAGAAACAGCTTGCACAAATGTTCTACATTGTGTCCAGATGCTCTCTCCTATAGACCTTATCTGGATAACTGTCTACATAGATGCTTGGGCCTTATGCATAGGTAACAGGTAAATTTTTTCCACAGATCACTTTAAAATGGATCTTCAAGTGGAATCATTTCTAATCTCCTAGAACCCTTTTTCCTCATGTAGTGAGTTTGCTTCTGAAGCACAACTAATGCCACAGCATGATATATAACAATAGCAGAAAGTCAAAAAGTACTTTAAAGAGTTAAAAAATATAACGAAGTAAGATACCCATAAATAACAATGAAAATATGCTTAGATTATTTTCTTTCATTTAATTTATAAAAATGAATCTAAATTTTCAGTGATTTCTTTCATTTTGCTCCCAGAAGATATTCATCATTCCCTGTTAAATCCCTTAGGCCCTCAAAGAACCTGACAAGGTGTCACTCTGCCCAATGTACCATCCTCATTTGCGAAAATTACAGCTTTATCATTGTGGCATGGATGTGATGTTCATCCTGTTGTCAATGTATAAGTCTGGAAGAACCCATAAATGCTGTAGGCCATATACAGTCATTGTGTAAATCAGGGAAAAATGTTACAAATAGAATTTAAACTCTGATTTAGTATGTTTCTTGGAGAAAAATGTGAGCATTTGGAAGATTTATAGGATTGAAGTGTTTGGAACCACATGTGGCTGATGGCTTTTCTCAGCGCTTTGCTGGTCTTCACCAGGACGAAGGAGTGCTCTCTATTATGGGTGGAAACTTCTCCCCTTGGGATGTGGTCAGGGAGGACAGTCAGTAGGTTACACTGGGGCTGGACGAGGGAAATATGTATGTCCACCTACGAGTATGCCTGTTCTGGCTCCCCACCAATGAGTCTAAGTGATCCTACTCTTCCCAGACAATTGCAAATGACTGGGGTTGAGGCTGAGCACACCCTCCTGATCTGGGGATTTTTAGCAATGAGAAGAAAAACCATGTTATCTTCTCAAATGACATAAAGCAACTGGGTTAATTTGAAAAATGTTCAAACCTCTGTCTTATCTCATCTTGCAGCTCCTTCTGCCCATATTTTATTGTATACCTCATGCAGACACAGTGGAATTAAAAAAGTAAAATCACTGATTTGTGTAATGATCTTACTTCAACCCAGGTGGCTGAGAGCTAAGTATGAAACTTCTCATTTGAGGTACTTGTAATTTTGCCTCGATCAAGTGGCAAAGGGGCCATTTCATATCTGAGAGGCCAGGCCTTCATCACAGCATGTTTCATGGTGCAAATCACTTTTGTGCCATTTGTTCCTCTCTGCACTAGAAGTTGGAGATCTGATCCATTATCCTCAGGAAGAATAAAAGAAGGAAAAAGAAAAGTTGAAGACACAGCTATACTGCAGTCACCGCATGGTGGAAACCTATGCAACACTGCAAGGGGGGCCATGAGGTCCCCTGAAGTGTGGGTACTGAGAACATCAGTCTCACTGGACACAAGCCACATGATTTGAAAGCACTGACATCCACTGGAGCACAGCTCCTCTTGCTCTTGATTCTACTGGAATTGCACCCACGGAGACAAATTCATGTATGGCATTGGGCTTTCATATTCAGGTTACATAAAAATGATTTTTCATTATAAGTTAGAAATGCTGCTTGTGACCTTTTCCTTTTCTCAGAACAGCAAGCTGAGTTATTAATTTTAAGTGCAAATATTCATTATCCACTGCTAATTGGGGATTGGGACAAAGAAAGTAAACGTGAAAGGCAACCACAGCTTGTGTTCAGCAAGTGCAAAGCCACTTATTTCTCACAGATGAGGTTGAAGAGAGAATCAACTTATTTTTCATGTCTAGATCTTGAAAAGAGTTCAAGACAACAAAGATTGCTAAAATTAAGAATCTCAGCCCTTTTGTACTGCATTTACTTGGAATACATCCTGGATATTTCAGCCTAGCAATTATCCATAGGGGTCAACAGGTTTTTGGCTTGAGGTACAAGCAAGATCTTTTAAGAACAAGAAGAGACAAAAAATAGCAGACACAGCTGTCTGTTGAAGAGATTATTACAGATGGATCTGGAGTCCTGTGACACAAGTAGCACAAATAACACAGTAGTTGGAAATTACAAAAGAAAAGCCACTGCAAAATCAGAAGCAAATAATTATTTCTTCTACCATTTGTGTTAAAGTGACTGCCACTTGCACACAGTTAAACAAATGAACTATAGAACAGCTTCAGGAAGCCTCCGCTTTTTTTGGTCCTTTTTAGAGCACGAACTCTGTACCATTTTATTTTCTATATTCTCAAGTACATATTAAATCTCGTGTAGAGTATAATCAGCATTTCCAGAAGCCACAGTTTTGAATACTCAACTTCTAGGTATACGGAGCCAGGTTTTCATAGGTAATTCTATTCTGTATCTTGGATTCAAGTCGGAGCTCACTAATTTGGACATAAGATGCACACTTGTGGATACCAGAAGACTTTGGAGAAGAGTGGATGGGAAAGAGGTGAAGCAGATTAGTATCTTGCCATCTGTTGGCAAGGTGTGCTTCTGTCTGGCTTGGTACTCAACTGCAGTTTGATGTGTTTACTGGGCAGTAAGAAAGAAAGTGTCCCCCAGGTCCCTCTGGGAAGGGCTGTGCCATAGGAGTAGTTGGGGTCTTAGCCAGCCCTGTGCCTTGTTCATCAATGCGGGGCAGTCAGGAGCACATTTGCCTTAAGCATGCTTCCTAGAGCACTTTCTTAAGGAGAGTATAGTCATTTAAACTGAGATCTAAATTTGGACATGCAGAGTCAGTCAGCACATAGGTCCTAGGTATGTTTCTGACGTTCGCCTGTTGAGTCCACCCAGGATTTATTTTTTTTTTACCACCTTGCTTCACCTTCATCCTGATGAGGGCTGTTGGGCAATGGGGAAAGGATGGTCAGACTGACCACAGTGATAGTTCTTCAGTTCTACTACAAGGGCCAGAAAATAGTCTCTCTTGCCAGCTGGATGCCACCAATGTAGGCAAAGCTGACAGAGAAAAGCAAATTACTATTTACATAATAAAAGTAGGTATTAAACTTGTTATTGCATGAGTGGTTGAGAATGAACTGTGCCACAAACACAGACATAAGACTAGACTGCTTTAAGGGATGTCTGGGTGCTCGGGACTGTGGACTTCTTTCATTCTGGTGCAGAGATGGAGCAATTACCAGCCAGGAGATAAAGCCAATTCTGGGCAGACCAAACTGGAGTCACATAGGATGTAGGAAAGGTCCCTAGATTTGCTGATATCAAAATACAGGCAAAACAAAGCTCATTCAAATGAGGCACAGCTTTTTAAACCCAGTAAAATAGTTTCCACTGTCCTTTCAAGGACTAAAATCAGCAGGCCTCCATTTCCAATGTGTTGTAGTAGGAATTAGAAACCAAGTAGGAATTAGAAACCAAGTAGGAGTCTAAATGCCCTCAATATCTGTTTCAAATAAAATGTAAGAATTTTAAACACATGACCAGACTTTGAAACCAAAGGATAGACATTGATTTCTGTTGGATACCTGTGTGTGAGTGTTTAGTGTCTTCACAACTCTAAAGAATGAACCAACAGATCATCAAGCAAAACCAGAAAAAAAATCAAAGTGGAAGAATGTCTAAATGCCCTTGGAATATTTTTGTTTCAATGCCTCCAGTCATTTTCTAAAGCAACTAGAAATTATTTAAGAATTCCTCATTCTTACAAGGCTGGATTCTCCCCTCAGCTGAGCTGTGCTTTTTTGGAAAAAAAAAAGAAACAAACAAAAAAAAAAGAGTGAGTAGGAGAGGATGTTGTAATGCTTTAGTGGACAAGAGAAAACTAGGACAGCATGAGATTGGTTGTCCGTTTTACACCGGACTCTGAAGTATTCCTGCTCCCCTGTAATGGTTGTGCATTACTGTAATGAAGACTGTGTGCCCTGAGAGGGAAATCTTGTCCCTCAAGAATTCCTTTTTGCAGAAAATGAAATTATTTTCCAGATTGTCATTTTTGTCAACTAAATAATGAAACAAGATGTTTTAAGTAGCTGTTTTGGACCCATGACCCACCGCCCTCAACTTTCTCTAGCCCTGAGAAAGGCCTGTTAAACTTCCTTGGAAAAATTTTGTGGGTAGTTATTTATTCCACAGCTTTGTTGCATTGCATAGGCTGTAATTAATCCAGAAGAAAAACTTCTACGTGAGAAGTTGTTTCAGGATCCAAGTCCTACCTTTTATCCTTGCTCAACATTAAAACCCAAAATATTTCAATTTACTACAAAATTAAGTTCTTTGGAATTCAATTTTGGAAATGCTAAGAATGCCTTCACATGGACTATTATACTTGGGAAATGCCCCAATTTCTTATTTTGATTAGATCAAGACATCTTGGTCTGACTTCTTTACTGTTTGACTTCTAGGTAAAGATATAGCACGACATAAATCATATGTGCCTATCACATAAAAGGCATCACTAGTCTCCCATTGAAAACTAACCAGTGACCAGGTGACTTCTTTATGTTTTTTTTTTGTTTGTTTGTTTGTTTTTTTTTTATTATTTTATCAGATCGGTGTTTTCTGAAGGAAAATAAAATCAATGGGAAAATTTCCAGCTAATGTTACTAGAAATGACATTTGTCCTGTCATGTTCATCTCCTTTGGGGCCAGCAGTCTGGGTATTCATCAGCAGTGATGTATGACAATGAATATGCCTTTATGTAAGTCAATAATTACAGCTATTTCAAAATCAGTAAAGGTTATTTAGCACAGACATGAAATCCAAAGATAGCAGAAGCTAACCAGAATGTAACTCTGCACAGGCTATGGTGACTATGATAAACATTGCTAGCCTAGCTTGTCTACAAAACTGGCTGCAAAAGCTTTTCTTAATGGAGAAGCATGAAACAGCACAGCATAGTAGGGCACAATTTCATGGGCAGCCCATCACAGCCTGTGTGTTGGGGACCTCTGGAGAGGGTGGGCAGCAAACTTCTTCCTGCCCTCAGACAGTTTTGCAGGGCTCTCTTCTGATGTGTAGGAGGTAGGAAGTATATACACTCTCCCTGGTTTTATGATGAAGGGTCACCCCTCTTCATTAGCTCCAGGTCTTAAAGTGCAAGGTGGTAGAGAACCAAACTGTGCTCTCTCAGTGAACCACAGAGCTAGAGTGTCACAGAATGGGTAAGGTTGAAAGGGACCACAGTGGGTCATCTGGTCCAACCTCCCTGCTAAGGCAGAACCCACCTGGTATGGATGTCCTTGTGCCAGGGAGCATGTATATGGACTAAGAGCTCATAGTTGCTGACTGGTTTAAACTGAAACTTAACTTAGACCTGTAAAATGTTGTGCTAAAATGCCGCTTCAATCTATGTAGATTGAGGTGTATTAAATCAGGTGGAGGTAGTACATTTGCATCAGTGTCAGCATGACAGCAAGAAATTGAAAGACTTTCACAGTAGAAAAACTCACTTTGAGGGGGATATCATATCTGTTGCTGAACCCCACTCTGTGCTTGTTGTTACCCACCCCTGTATAATGGTAGTGTAGATACCATGTAGTGACAAGTTTCCCACTGGAGTAATGACACCATTCCCCACAGAAGCAGTGCCAGCACTGGGAGCAGCTTGAGCCCACAAGCCAGGGGCTGGACAGCTATCAGACTGCTGTTTGCAGTCTTGCTGAAAGTACCTCAGAGGACTGACCTGAGGGAAAGCCAGGTGATTCTGCAGGTCCAAATGCTAGGTCTGTGCTCTATCAAGTCATCCTGCAATTCAAATCTCATGCAGATGAGGTGTGGGTATGCAAAGCACATTTCTACTCAGTGTCAGGGGCACAGAGCACAGCAGTAGCACTGTCCTCATGTCCTGCACCAGCCTGATGCGGGCTGTGGAGCAGACCAGTTCTGAGCTGGTGTCAAGCTTGCAAGGGCAAGTTACTCTTTCACAGATTTTTTTTTTTTTAAACAAATATGTGTGGGTAAAACAAGTATGTACCAGTTCAGAACTCCACAACCCTGTGAAGGTGACTGATCTGAGTCAGCGGACTAGCAAAACAGGTTTAGTGTCTTAAACTCCAAGGCCATTGAGTTTCTAGACAGACGCAAACAGAGACGCCTTTAAAGATCTCAGCACTTACGATTATTTGGTTACATGTTTCCTTCTGGCCCCAAGGCATGAAGGGCAGTTATCTGTTTATATATATGGATACATTCTCTTTCTTTCGCTCTCCCTCTCTCTCCCTGTGAAATCCCTTTATCTAGGAGGAATCAGCCCTTTGTGTCTTGATCTACCAGTATACTAGTTTCCCTGAGTTAAAACCCAGTTTTTCCTTGAAGGCAGCAGAAATCTGGACCATATTACACACTGAGAGTTATGACTGAAGGATGATGAGAAAAGCAGGAATGCTTTTGTATGCCAATGCCTCAGTCTTCTGCTGACAGCTTTATACTCAGGCTTGATGTTCCACTTGTTTGCCCGTGACCATCTGATAGTGGTCAGAATGTCAAAGCTGCTTCATGCCTGCAGAATGGAAACGTCTTCTCCTAAATCAGACCATTGTGGTGTGACAGCAAGTGATCCCACCATATCAGTCTCAAAAATATGTCTGGAGTGAGTATATTCATTTATTTGGATTTATTACTCCACTTCAGTAACTTTCTCAGTTCCTCTCTGCTTTATCTTGCTCCCATATCCCAGGAACAGACTTCAGGGTTGACATACACAAAATTCTTATTAATCAAGGCCAGGTGTCAAGCTTTCCATTGAAAGACTAGAAAATAAGTTACATGAAAGGACAATGTAAATAACAGTGCTCCAGATGTAAACTGGGTAGTTTTCTAGAGCCCAGGCTCTACTGTGCACTCAAACGTGAAGCCCTGGACAGGAATGCAGCACCGGCTGAGTGTTTGCTTCAGTTTCTGGAGGTAAAGGTGGGTGAGTGCTCTGTGCCACATCCCTTCTGGTTATAATATGTATCAGTATGGGTCATGGACCGCTGATGTCACAGGGCCCCCCGTATACTCCCTCTTATTCTTAGTATACATTTCCCTCTCCTCCTGAACTACTGCTTCACTACAAAATTTCACTTGTTTCCTCTCCCCACTTACATTGGAACTAGTGTACTGCTAGCTAAAAATGCAAGTATCATAGGCATATAGAAAGTGGGCTGCTTGGGTGATTAGGGACTTCTATCTCTGGTTCATTTCTATCAGCTTGCTGTTTAGTCACTCTTGCCCAATGGACCATTTAAAGTTTGTGCCTGTTGGATTTACATACACAGCATACTAAACAGTGAAGATAATATAAAAGGACTTAACTGTGCATGTGTCCTGAGAGCATTGTGATATACAGTCTGTGTGCTACCAGCCTCCTAGAGAAGCCACATAAGGCACATCAACAATACTCATGGCACACTTGTTAGAAAATTGTTAGTATTAAGGGCTTTGGTTTCACAGGAGTCAAAAAAGAGCAAAGTAAATATTCCTCAACTGAAAAATTACATTTTGATATGATTAGATGAAATATTGAATGCAATTAGGTGAAATATATCTATTTCAATAAGCTTGCATTTAGAAAAATGAAAATTAATAGTTTAGATCAATTTCTTGCCTTATCAGAACAATTATATTTTGGAGTTTTTTGTTATTTAGCTTTGAATTAACATGTTAAAAATTAGAAAAGTTTATGTTCCTTACATTTTCATGGATTTCAGGTCTTGTCAAAGAAAGCCAACCATCTTGTTTTACATGATTATCTGTCTGGTTGGCACAGGTAACTGTATTGATAGGATAGTTAAGATTTTCCAGGCATCCTCCATGACAATTTGATGAAAACTCTTGACTTAGGAAGTTTATGAGGATTGTGATAAAGGCATTAAAAGTCAACTTACTGATTTATATCAGCCATATACGGCTGATTCTGGTCAGGTTCTTCACACATGTGTTCATCATCATGAAGTATTTTGTAATCCATATACAAATAGTATCCTGTCATGAAGTCATCATCAAATTACAAACAACAAATGATCCAGGTATTGACAATAGGAAGAAGACACCAAATGTGTGTTTAACCACACATTTAGGTCATTATTCTTGAAAGATAAAATACAGTTCTGGATTGAGGCTGGTAAAACTTCATGTTTGCAGGAGGTTTTTTTTTAATAAATTGTTGTGTGAGTCTGCATCTAGAGCAACAGCATGACTCTCTACACATCTGAGTCACATGAGAGGGTAAAGGACCTGCCAGGAAAGTTTTAACTTTGGTGTGATCAAATCAAAGAATGACTGTCAGCCCCTCGAACAGGTGTAGTCAAAGGGTCTTCTGTAGATTGCAATAGCACACTATGACCTATAAATCTATTTTTTCTCTTAAAAAAAACCCCAAACCTCCAAAATAAAAGGAACAGAAATTGCCTTAAGGGTTCACTGTATGTTTTGGGTTTTTTTTGCTAAATATGACATCAGTTACAGCGCACGTTGTCTGTTACTTTTGCATGATTACATCTGTACACACTAGAGGGTCATGTACAGTGCTGTGATAAGAGCAATTGCAGTGACCTACTTGTAACCGGGATAGAGTCATCACTGCCATTCTTAGTGACATTTCAGTTTAATGAACTCATTTGCACTTGTTGCTTCAACATCTCAATTGCTTCTGAATATTTATGTATGGAAAATATGTCATCCAAAAGAAGTACAGCCTACTCTCCAAAGAACTGTTCTAAAATTTCTGAAAGAATGGTTAAGGAGTAGCAAACAGATAATCTCTCACTTACTCCTTCTCCAGAGATTCCTCATTTAAACCTGGATAACCAGGGGAAGACCAATCCCCACTCTGAGCCACACAGAGGAGCTTTATACAAAAGACACGTGTATAGTCCAGCTGCAGACTCAGCTTTTTTCTGCCATGTTTGAGCAAGACCATCCTCTGACTTTGGATATATAACTATGACCTTCCATCTTCTTTATTAAGAGCCATGGATATGAATCTCTCCAGTAAACTCCATTACCAAGTTTCTGGGTAGTGCTTTGAAAATCTGCCTTCATCAAGATGGCAACAGTACCATCACTACTGGTACCTGGGCCTTCTCTAGTCCCTGCCATCACAGAGCTTGACTAGTTTCATAGTCAGATATTTTCTTGGGAGGCTTGTAGCCCAAAGCGTTGTGCCTTCCAGTGACCTGGAAACTGAAAACAGTTGTTTGAGATGATACAATCAACCCAGGTATGGGCACAGCTGGTGAAGGTAGGCGTTGATCAGAATGATCTCCAGGGTGTGTATGCCATTGACAATGACAGAGAACAATACGACTCTCAAGCTACTCTTTCTTTCTAACAAAAGAAATTAATTTTAATTCATGTGGCTGGAGCCAACAAAATACTGTCTATACAAAAACAACATCTTGTTGCTTGTCCATGAAAACTTACTAACCAGTGATTGGCATGAGGCCGTCAGAAGGAACTAAAGACATTTACACTGGCAGGCCTTGAAACTTCACCCATAAGTGAATGCTTATCTTGGAGACCACAGCTTTTCCCTGGCTTACCCAAATCTGCCTATTTACAAACTGAAATTACAGATCTTCTTAATTTCTCTTTCTTTCACCAGAAGTTGTGTTAACTAGCAGAAGAAAATTTTGTAGCAAGTACAGTCATGTATACCATACATACATATATATCATGAATGTATTTACAGAGGTATCATGAAAACCATGTATTATTTGGAACTACATTCCCAACTGAAATTCAAGAGAGAAATGATGTCCATTTCTTCAAAATAATTAAATAAATAAATAAACAAACAAACAGTCTTGAAACCTTTTCAAGATTCTAAGGGAACCCTCAGAATTAGAGACATGGAAAGATGGACATTAGTCTGGCACTAGGACTAGTGAGTGCATAGACCTAAGGTTAAGAGTACCTCAAGAAAAGGTCAAGTAGGAAAAAGTACAAGAGTTTCAAAAATAGTGCAGGTTGTGGCTTACCCTTCAAGTCTTTCTCTGAGGTTTTATCACAGTAAATAATGAGACAAGTCTCATACAGAACTTGCAACAAAAGACTTTTGAGATGCAAACATACAATGATATGCACAAACTAAGCCTTTCCTTTATGACAGAAATGCTGGTGGTAGGTCACCTTTGCTATTTTAGTCAGTCTTATCAGCTGGCTTTTTCTCCATTAAGAATGTGTATTTTCAGTGCCAGAGTTGCTTGGAGGTTCTTTCTAAATCTTGTATAACTACTATCTTTTAATGATCACTTTCTACATGTGAAGTAAAAGGTCTGAAAATCCAGCAGCAAGTTGAAAGCAGAGAAGAACTTTTAAGAGGCTGGTTTTATATCAAAGGTATATTTTTACAGATGGATGTGAGTCAGGGAACTTGGCTTCTCGTTTCCTTACATAAATGTATTATGTATAATTTCTGTCTACTGTACATATTCTTGCATCCAAAGCTGTTGATCAAACTCAAATGTTATACAGTGCTCCACTCTTTAAAGGTGAAGTGAGATATTTATTTACTTGAGATGCTTACAAAACCCTATAAGTTTCTGTAGATTGTTCCTCATCTCTTGCCCTTTGTGTATTTCCTTCACAGTACAGGCAAAAAATTTGAGCTCAGCCTGATGACTTAGGGTTTTCATGTATTTGTAGTTTTTTATACTTCTATGTAGTTTCTTACATTTAGAGTAGCTAGCAACTTCTAATGCTGTGCTAGCTGTCTTAAGACTCAGATAATAGCTGGAACACCATGCATGGGAAACATGTAGCAGAGCTAAGACAATTAGATACCATGTTAGTCAAAACAAGAAAGCAAAGCCTGCAACCTTGGAGGAGCTCCAATAAGGGAAAGTGGTGTGAAGATGATGATAAAGGATGAAGTAAGGGTCTTAAGACCTCCAACTCAATTCTAGGAGTGGTGTGCCATGGGGTGGAACCAAGGGAAGTTCTGAGTATGGACATTTCTTACATTGGATGCAACCTTTAGATATGATAATTGAATAGTGTTATAAAATTAGTATTGTAATAATATTATAATATTGCTATAAAATTGTTGACATTCTCTCCAACACACACACATACACACACACACATACACACTCCCTCCGTGCCTGCCTTGCTGCTGCTGCTGCCCAGCCGGGTATGGTGCCCTGTGCCTGCCCCCCTGAAAGGTCGGGGCAGGGAGCTCAGAAGAGCTCAACGTGCTTGCATGCTTGCAAGGTGGGGAGATGTTTCCCCTCCCTTGTTCTCCCAGACAGGACCTCAAGAACCTCAAGTCCTTCTTGAAGGAAGACGAGACCAGTAATGGGAACTGGGTACCAGCATGAGCTGCTGGGGTAGCTTAGCTGCAGGGATGCAGTTGCAAAAGGGAGTTTCTCCCTTGTTTACAGTGGGCTGGGAGGTGAAATGACTTGGGCCCAGATGTTGCAAGAGTCAGTGTTCCCAGCCTGTGGGTGAAAGGGTTTTTAACCTGGGAGGGACAGGTTGTTATCCCTTGTTTGCTTTGGTAAGGCATAGCAGAGTGGCTCTGGGGTTGGCTGGAAACAGCCGGGAATTAAATGAAAGGGATGCCTTTCGGATTAATTTACTCTGCATGTTTTGAGGCGGTGGTGCTTAGAAAAGAGCTCACATGGTATTCCTGAGGCCGTGAGTTCATCCTAGTCCCGGTCCTTTCTATCTGTTACTTGTCAACACGTGTTGTACTCTTTTATACTTTTTTACTCTTTTTTTGCTTTATATACTCTTTTATACTCCTTTATATTCTGTATCCCTGAAACCCTATAAGTAAAAGAACGCTTATCTACTTTACCGAAATAATGTTGTCTTGGAAAGTTTTCTCCTTCCCCTTACAGCAACAGTAGCTATAGGTTGGAAGTCTTTCTAAGTCTGTAGGAGAATCGGTGTAAAAGATCAGTATTCAGGTGGTGAATGTCTGAGGATTGTGAAGTGGGACAAAATTCATCAGTTTTGTACAAAAAGGATAGAGTCAGAGATGCTGTTCTAGTTCTCCCTGATCCATGTAGAATGGTTTGTACTGTTAGTCTGGTCCCAATTCCACAGTCAACTGTTAGTGATTTTAGCAGCTACATTTTTCTGCCTAACAGAAGTGAATGAGTTCAAGGAGTCAACCTTGGTAGGATGAGGGATGAGGAGAGGAGAAGGAATGAATGGCCAAGGTCGGTAACCTGGCAGGTGTTTGGACTGGGTGGGATAGTCACCTCCTCTGGCTCAGCCTCAGTGCATGGTCCAGATTATGTCCTATACCCTGGGACATACACCACTGGAAGTACAGGTATGCTACTGGAAAGGACACATTATTCCTGAACATAGCAGAAGTTGTGAAAAGTTTAACAACAAAGACCCACCAACTTATGGCCAGTGGCATAACTTTTAACTGGTTCATTAGTAAAGTGCTATGTTTTATATTTGTTTGGAATGCCTAATTTGGGGGTTTCTATTGTAGTTTCTACAGTTGGTAAATTTAAAGTCTTTTCCAACCTCAAGGAGCCCCCAGAGTGCCAAACAAAGTGCAATATTTGCACTGTAACTTTTTCCAATTTATTCAACTCTAGAAGTTACAAGGACCTTTCATTTTTCATTAAAACAATTGGCTGGGTGAGGGTAAAAACAAGCAGAAGAAGTGGCATGTACAGACTGAAACTGAATCTACATTTAGCTAAAAATAGGGAAAAGGAAAGAGAATTGAAAAAATCACACTTTTTAAAATCCATTTTACCACGTTTGAATTTCACACCAGTACAACCATTTTAAAGCAGTTGATATTTTTAAAACAGTGTTCTCCAAGTTTTATACATGTTGCATGACTACAGTGGTCTTGTCACATATCTTAATAGTGATGGTGTTGCCTGTTTTCCATAATACAAATACAGTGATAGCCAATCTCTAAAAACCTTGAGTGCTGTAATCAACTGTGGAGACAACAGCCAAGATATCATTCCTTTATAAGAGTGTTTGGTGTTTTCCACAGGCAAACACTAAACAAATGATGGTACTCAGCAATAACTTTAACAGAAAACAAATTCAAAATTAATCAAGGGAAGGATTGCGAAAGCACCTAAAACACACTTCTGCAATACATTATGCCTCTTTGAGGTCTATTTGTATCCTTTTGTTTCATTTTTCAAAGCTGTGGTGCTTGTTTTTCCAAATCAGAGAATAGGGGTTTCAGTAAGAAATTATTAATTTTCTGTGGATTCAACAGTAGTGATAGAAACAATTCTGCAGTACTTATGTTTGTACTGTTACCATTTGTCTCCCCAAAAAATAAACTGAAGCATATAGGATACCTGTGCTGTTACCTTGCACCTATTTCTATCTGTTAAAGTGTTTATTGAACTAGAAAGGATTTTTTTTTTTAATTTCTTTTTCAATACTGTGATCATCAATGAAAATCCATATCTTTCTATTAAGTTTCATCTCTACCTTCACATGGCTTTGTAAAATCCAATCCTACTTTGGTTATATAAGAGAAGTCTGAAAATAAATTTAGCACAAAGTTTTCATTGTTTTCCTTTAAAACCAAGGTTAAAAAATCCCTAAATAATTACCATTTTCTTGTTTTATATTGCTGTATCTAAGCAGCAGAATATAACTGAATTATGTGGGGTTTTTAACATGTTGTCCACGCTCTCAATAATCACTGAAGTAATTTTTTGCCTGCAGCTATTTCTATTGCAGGTAGTTCTATAATTTATGGGAAGATATAAAGCAGTGAAAGGCTCTTTAAAATGTTTCTAATTTTCTATCATTAAGAAGTCCTGTATATTTTCCTCTTTCTTACAGATGAAAATTATCATTTCCTCCAGCCTCCTCCTTTTATTCAAAACCTCTTTCGAATAACAGCAATTTATAGGGCAATTAATAAAATCTACCAGCATCAGTAAATCAAAACAAAGAAGCCCACACTGTATGTGTGCTGGAAAAATGGAGGAGAGTTACGTTCCCTATTTTTAGCATCTTGTTTGGTCAAAACTGCAGAGCAATCGAATAATTTTGTTTCTGTTGGCTCTGCCCAGCTGCAAAATCTTACCTCATGGGCAAGTGCCACTGTATCCTAGAGTTCACTGGCCTAAGCAGCAGAATTAGGGTTTGATTTGGGAGGAGAGGGTGGGAGGATGGGAGGTTTTAAGTCTATTTTTGAAGGAATGTAACCAAATAAGTGATCCAAAATGCATTCTGCAGTGTCTCGCTCTGTCTTTCTTCTCCATTTGCCCCTAAAACATTTCTTGCAGTTCCCTAAGATCTTCCCTTTTCTCCTTGTAGGTCAGTGCAGTCCAAATTCAAGTTAATGGTTGTTCATTACATCCAGGAGCAAATGGCTAGTGAAAAGCAGTATAAGCCTATTCTTAGATAGTTTTTGTATTCCAAAGGAAACTACACAGAATGACTTGCCATGCTGCCATTTGTCACATCTTATTACCTTAGCTACACTATGGTAACTTACAGCAAGGATGTGACTAACAGTAACCACATGTAATGCTACACAGTACCATCTTGTCTGCTAAGGAAATTTAACAAGGCATGGTTTCCAGAGATCAAGACCTTTTTTTTCTAATTGCATATTTTAGTGGCTAGAAGACAGAAGTGGGGAGCCCTTAACCCATTAAGAATCATGTGTTCTTCAAAGGGTTTAGTGCTATTACATCTCACGTCCATATATGCAATCTGTTTGATATGGCAAATTAGCAGTTAAAAATAGAAGAAAATCTGAAGCCTGATCTTGTTCTTCTCATTGAAGTCAGTGGGCAAACCTGTGCAACTTCACTGAAAGAACAGGATCTCATCAGTCTTAAATCTAGCATATCTGTAAACCTGAAGTAATCTTTCTTGCTTCAGGTTTTGGAATTATGGAGCTGGTATGATATGAGCCCACTATAGACAATATATAATTCCAAAGTGAGAAGGATCCTCAGATTAATTAATACACTAACACTAAGGATCATCTGGTCCTTATGTTAGTTATTGTTGCATGAATATGTAGCAAAGAAAAATGGTGTGATGTTAAACATCTTAAATATTTAAAGTACTCCTACCTCTGTCTTCTAAGCTTGCTATTTAGTATGAAACTTGGTTGACTGTCAGAACCTAAATAAAATCAGGATAACTAAATAATTTTAAGTACTGTAAAATTGGTGATACTTTCTGACAGAGTTAAACTGTTGCTATTGATGTATAAAGAGGATTGAAAAGACAGCTCCTGCAGCATGGAAAGACATACATTGTAGATGATTGGCATCTTGAGAAGGAAATGGCATAAAAACACCTACTATTAACTGCTACTTACAATTTGCCATTGTACATATAACTTTCATCAAGTATGAAACCACAAGAATTTTGTTATAAACCTTATGTTTTATGCAAAGTATGAAATAATAAGTTTCACTGCAAACCAGCTTAGTTTTACATATACAAGCTAAGGAAAGTTTCTAATCAGCAATTAGTCCTGTTTTCAGGCTTTCTAGTCACTCAGATTCCTAGACTTGTGTAAAACTTGTCTGTCAAAAAGAATCACAAGGAAAACAACAATATTGCAGATGTGAGTTCAAACTTATATAGAAATAATTAATACAGTTCTTACAACCTATCTGTGCTGTTCCTTTTATAATTTCATTTAAGTATTAAAGGAAATCCAAAAGAATTAGAGCTTAGAAAATGAAATCTTAAACCAAATTCACAGATCAAGGTTGTGAGTTTTCAGAAAGTAAAAATATTCAGCTACCCTGTTTTTATGTCACCACCATTGTTCATTTCAGGCCAGAACAACATTTCCAGAAAAAAAAAAAAAAAAGTGATTTGACTTATATTCTGTCATGGAAGTTTTAAAGTGTTTTCTGATTTGTAAGGGAACATTTTATACTTTTTCTTTCTTCTTAGTTAACCCACATAAACATTGACTGCATTAGTAATGTGGACATAATTCTCACTTTTGAAAATTTCTGCCCCAATCCACCTTAGTCAGGAAATTCAGAAAAAGATCAACACTTTTGAGTACCTCTTATCCCTCAGCTAACAAGTTTGCATTTTATTTAGGTAACTTATATAAAGAAAGAGAAATCAAAATAGATCAAAGCTGTACTATGTGAAAGGATATTTTGGTAAGTGAGCAAATGGTATGACTGACTAAATGTGCCCAAAATTTCCTTCCTACATATTTAGAACATTGTTTCTTCCTCTTTTTGCACATCAACTTTTCTCTTGAAGTCATGCCTTATTTGCTTTTTTCTTTCTAAGATCCTATAATTTAACAGAGGACTTTAATCTTTGGATTATGTTCCATAATTTATGTTACATGAGGAGCGTATTAACTTATGCTGTCGTCGCCATTTGGTACCCTGTGTCTAGTTCTCTCTGATGTGGATTAAAGTTCAGTTTTGAAGGGTTTTGGAGAACTCTTCACAGACCTCTGGAAGTTTTTCTCATTTTTGTCCTAACTTTGCAGGATTTCTTAGTTCTTTTTCCCAGAGAATTATCTCCTCTGATGCCATTTTGTTATTGCACTGGTTTTGTCTGGGAGATAATTAATTTTCTTCATAGTAGCACATACAGTGCTCTGTTTGGGATTTTTTGCAAACAAGTTGACAACACATTTTAGGTATTGTTGAGTAGCAGTCACAGAGCATCAAGGCCTTTTCTGCCCCTCACACTACTCCATCAGAGAGGAGGCTGGGGGTGTGCAAGAAGTTGGGAGGGGACACAGCTGCGATAGCTGGCCCCAGATGACCAAAGGGATATTCAGTCTCACATAATGTTGTGCTAAGCATTAAAAGCTGGGGGAAAGAGGAGGGAATTGAAGAATTATGGCACTTGTCTTCCCAAGAAATCATTATGCATGATGGAGCCTTGTTTTCCCCAACATAGGTGAAAAGCTGTAGGTGAGAGGAAATGAGTGAATTCCTTATTTTGTTTTACTTGTGGATGCAGCTTTTGCTTTATCTATTAAACTGTTTTTATCTCAGTCCATGAGTTTTCTCCCTTCTGCCCTTCCAATTCTCTCCTTCATTCCATTGTGGATCTTGTCTGCCTACCCGTGATGACCCACAAGAGTTAGTCACATTAGATGGTCACGCAAATAAGATAGAAATAAAATTATTCATGAACAGTATAAGTGAATCTAGCTTAAACTGATACTTCTCCCAAGTATATTACAAGATTCCCATATTATAATTTATTGCTTTACTGAAATAGCATTTTTCAAAAGTGAGTAAACTTTCAAGGTAAAGAAACAGAGTGGAGGGCACAGTCTGTTTCATGAAAGGTTTGCATAGTTCACATACAAGGTATTATTCAAGTATCTTGAACTGAGTCTTCTGAGATGTAATAGAAGGGTTAGGATGTATGGAGCTCACAGTTGGCACATTTGAGAGTCTCTGGTTAAGAATCAATGGGCAAACAAATAATGTGGGTGTCATAGTGGGATCCTACTACAGACCTCCCAGCCAGGAAGATGATGCCGACAAATTATTCTTTGAGGAACTAAGGGAAACTTCCAAGACAACTGCCCTTGTCCTTATGGGGGACTTCAGCTTGCCAGAAATTAATTGCTAACAACCTGGAACAGAATATTCCTAAAAAACATGGATGACAACTTTATGGAACAGGTCCTAAGGAAGACAACTTGGAAGGATGCTCTCCTTGATCTGCTGCTTGTCAACAGAGTGGATCTTGTGAGTGAAGTGGAGATTGGTGGCTGTCTTGGCCACAGAGATTATGAGATGATTGAATTTAAAGTCTGTTTACAGGAGAAAAAAGTGCCAGCAAAACCTCAACTCTGACATGAGGAGAGCAGACTTCAGGCTGCTCAAGGAATTAATAAGTGAAGTCCCCTGGGAAAATATTTTTGTAGGTGCTGGGGTCCATCAGTGTTGGTCACTTTTCGAACATCACCTCCTAAGGGCACAGGAGCAACAATTCCCAAATGTTGGAAGTCAAGCAGGTGAAACAGAAGGCTGGCTTGGCTAAATAGCTTATTTCCTCTTGGAAATAAGGCAGAAAAGGAAGGTGTATGCCCAGTGGAAGCAAGGTCAAGTGACATGGGACAAATGCAGGGATTCTGCTTTCCACTGTAGGGAAAAAATCCATGCAGCCGAAGCTCAACTGGAGTTGAAGCTGGCCGGGGATGTGGGGAAAAATAAAAAGTTTTTCAAATACATTAATGGCAGCCAAATACTTGACAGACAGAAAATAATGTCAGGCAGAATAAAAATATCATTGTCCTGTTATAGGATAAGGATGGTCACCTCACGAACACGGACGGAGACAAGACAGAGGTGTTTAATGCTTCCTTTTCCTCTGTCTTCAACACAAATGATGAACCAAGGGTGTCTCAGTGTTCTGAGCTGGAAGACCATGACTGTGAGAATGATCAACTCCCTGTGGACCCTGAAATTGTGCAGGATCTGCTGTTCCAGATGGATTCCTACAAATTTGTATGTGATGCATCCCACTCTGCTCTGCACTGGGACGGCCTAACCTTGGATATTGTGTGCAGTTTTGGACACCACAGTATAAGAAAGATATTAAGCCATTAGAGACTGTCCAAGGAAGGTCAACAAAGATGGTGAAGGGCCTTGAGGGGAAGCCATATGAGGAGCAGCTGAGGTCACTTGGTGTATTCAGTCTGGAATAGAGGAAACGGAGGGGAGACCTCATTGCAGTTACAACATTTTCCTGAGAGGAATAGGAGGGGCAGGCACTGATCTCTTTGTGGTGACCAGTGACAGGTCCCAAGGGAATGGCCTAAGTTATGACAGGGGAGATTTAGGCTGGATATGAGAAAAAAGTTCTTCACCCAGAGGGTGGTTGGGCACTGGAACAGGCTCCCTGGGGAAGTGGTCACAGCAGCAAGCCTGACAGGATTCAAGAAGCCTTTGGATGATATTTTTGGGCACATGGTGTGACACCAGGAGATGGACTTGATTATCCCTGTAGGTCCCTTCCAACTCAGCATATTCTCTAAGTCTGTTAATGCAGATTTTTATGGCACCACAAATACCCACCTCCGGTATATCTCATTCTTTTAAAGATATTTGGTGTGAGGATTCTACATGCTTTAATAAAGGCAACCTGCTGTTGCTCCTACGTCACAAAAGGAGAGCTAACATCTCACCACTACTTTGGAACACGTGAAATTTCAGGTGAATACCATTCGATGGCCTAATTTACAAGAAAAATGTAGAATTCAGTAAGGTCTTTGGAAAACTGACTCCACCCTGTCTGCCTCCAATAGGTCAGCAGTAATCCTCTTTATTTATTTCGTTCCATCACCATGTTAACCATTGCAGTATTTACAACACAGAGGGATTGTTTTCAATTCATGTCATTCTGCATTACATGCTAGAGCCATACTTTAATTATATTCAGATTTCAGGAGAAGATAATGCAAATTAATAGAAATTGTAGAGTTTTGGTTTAAAGTCACCAGCTTGTTGATTTGAGAAGAAAGCACTTCACCATTTTATAATTTCTAGATATTTTATTATTATTATTGGGTAAATATAATTTGAAAGATCGGATTGTTTATAATTAGTTTATTGCATGAAATTATTTTCATTAATTCATAGTAGAGGATATTATATCCGTAATACTATGATATACTATCCGTATATCCATTTCTGTAATAATTAAGGCTTTTCTTTGTATTTTTAGGGGGGATTATTGATGGAAGCTAAGGAATTGACAAAACAACAAAGGAGAGAAGTCTGATAACATCACTAAATTTCATTTGTCTTGAACCTTATCCCTCTGTAAACTTTAGTGATCTGTTGGATAAGAATTCTATGCATGAGTAAGTTTGGAGAATAATTGCTTAATCCGACAGGAGTAGAAGTTTAGTGATATCTTGGGCATATGCAATACCAAATATTATATTTTAATAATGACATCATAAATGGGAAATAATTAAGGGAATGTCATAAGCTGTTGTCTAAGTAATAGAGCTTGTAAAGACATTTCTTAAATGAAAGTTGGCCAGGAGTTCATGTCTCTCACTATCTACGAAGGCTGGAAATCTGGTGTAGCTAATTTAGGTTCAGGTTTCTTTGGGTTACTTGTCTTGCTGTGATCTAAAGGTGAACTAATTTCATTAGTAAAATGAACTAATTTATAAACCCTCCTAATTTTGTGGAATCAAAACTGAGAATTCCCAACCCACGCTGGAATTTTCTATCAGTATAGTTATTTGAGCTATTTAGAGGAAACTTTTTTTTTTAATTATTCTACACTACAAAAAAATCTTTCCACACTGAATAAACTTCACACAGTATTAAATTGTTCTCATATAGAAATTATTTCTATTGAGGTGGCCAACCTAAGCTTGGAAGAAAGGAAAACATATCATTGTATGCTTTTATTTGTATGTTTCTGGGGCAAAAATTGTAATTACAATAGAAAGCTCCTCTTGCATGTAAAACCGGCCATGGTCTATTTTGTAAAGGCAAAAAGAGAGTTAAGCTGCTCTTAAATGCTGTTAATTGGAAACAGGGGCATTACAAGAAAGCACAAATCAGGAATCCAAATGAGTGAAAAAACCCAAACAACCCTACTGCAGTTTTTGTTTGTACAACAATACTGTAAATAGGAATCTGACACCATCAGTGTTGCATTTCACCAGTTATCTGATAAACCAAAACAAGAGACACATTGGCACACTGGGACCTGTCAGTCACTATTAACCAGTATGCAAATAGCTCCACAGGATCCCCAGACTATTCAGATATATGGTTTAATCTGATGGGAAAGAAACATTTTTTTAATTAATCTTTTAAATAAGTCCATTTAAAGAAGCATTTCAGTCCATTAAGCTAGGCCTCAAATTTAAGTCTAATAGATTACTGACTTTTTTTCTAACCAAATTTTAATAATACACAGACTTTCATAAGTGGCTTTCCAAGGAAAAGAGGTCTGCAGAAAAAAATACAGAAGGAGTGTAAAACCCTTCTACCTATGATTCTTGGCAGGGGGGAAGGGGGAGAAAGAAGAAGAAGGTGGGCAACTTGGTGATGTGAGTGGATCTCAAATCCTGTTACTGAATGGAACTATCGGGAGAAAGTGTTAGACATAAGATGACAGCGTGTCCACAGGGTCAGGAAAAGAATTCAATTTGTAGAAGACTTTTCTAAGTGAACCTTGAACTTTCATTGTTCCATTTTTGCTCTGTGTTGTAAACGACATTGGTTTATTGGATGATCTTACATCTATTTTCCTTCACTGTTAAAACTTTTTTTTTTTCTGTTTAATCCTGAGAATTTTATAATTTAATATTTGCCCCTCAGTGTTTTTAGGTGTTAACAAAGATATTTTAAAGGGATTTCTGGATGCAGATTGCATTATTTCAAGGAAAGATTGTAACTATTAGTAAGGAATTATTGCTTACTCAATTAAAAAAAAAAACACAAAATAAAACCTAATACTAACTGAATAATATTCAGAAATCAAAATGTTTGACACTTAATTAAATAAATGCTAGAGAAGAAAATTACTAGACTAACTTCAAGACTACACACTTTGTTTCCATTTGTTGTATTTAATCATCAAACTGAAAATAAGGACTTTCCATTGAGATTAATATATTGTTCTTTCAAAACCTTCTCTTTGCAAAAATTTCCCATTGAGCAATAAGCACTGATATAATTAAAGTCCTAGAAAGATTAACTCAGACTGGCTTATGATGGATAGTTTAGCTTTCTTTCAGTTACATATATGTATGTATATATGTATGTATATGGTGGCATCTAACCTTTCAGAAAGCAGGACTACATGACACAAAACACCAGTAGAGGCTTGACGTTGTCACATTTACCATTTCTAGTGTCTGCCTCTGTACATCAGCAATGGGTGATTCTAGCTATGACTAACCAAGTGTAGGTAAATAATGACCTGAAGTAAAAAATCATGATAAGTAGAGCAGGATGATATGAACATTTCTGTGAGCTTTATGCTGTCCTGTTATTACCAATAAATTACAGTCCTTATATATGAAATTTTGTCATATATAAAGAGTTCAAAAAAATAAAAAAAAAATTAAAAATAACCCATCCTACAAACCCTTAAGAAAGCAGAGTTTTAAAACACTTTCACAAATGATAAGTGCTTTCTATAGGCCATGTTTATGCTTTTGGTAGAGTACCACTTGGATAAAACAATTTTTAATGCAATAATGTGAGTCTTTCTAAATAAATAGTTAGACAAATAGAAGTAATTAAAATCTTCGTCTCTCCTCTGAACTATATATACTTCCTCATTAGATCAAAAAAATAATAATTAGAATTCTATATCTAAATCAGATTATAGTACTTTGAATCCTGTTATCCACTGCTGTATTCTCCTCCATAATGCTGTTAAGTAGGAATAATTATACAAAAAGTCTGCTTGCAAATTCCACAGGGCATTAGCCATAGCATATGGTTTTGAAACTGGGTAGACTATTCCTTCACTTCAAACTAAAGTGCTGTATGGTATAGATTTAGAATGAATATTGCTGCCTACAGTATAAAGCATACCCATTTATAGCTAGAAATTGCATAAAGACCCTTTCCACAATATATTTTTTTATTATTCCATAAAAGTGAGTAGTAATTTCACAGTCCAATAAAACAGCGATGGTATTCCTCACACATGTATGACCCAACAATGCTGAACATGTTCTTTTCCTGGCATCAGCTGAAATTAATTTGAATTTGTCATTAGCAAGCACACTAACATAAACCAAATCCATAATGTTAAAAATTGGGTTCCTAGCAAATAAATAAGATCTCTTGCCCAGTGATGATTAATATTCTCAGTATTTTTTCCTGCATGTCAGTGAATTTAATAAGTAACCATTGCGCTGGAACTTATTGATTATGAGGTATTTTCATACCCAAATTATAAAAAACCCCAACAAATACTGGTTTTAATCAAAGCCACATTTTATCTCCTTTTCTATTCTGCAAATTTCAGTAACACATATATTGGAAAGGAATGTGGATGTTTATTGAAAGAAAAAGTTTTGTTGCTTTAGTGTTTTCACTTTGAGTCCTCTTAATTATTTGTGTATTACAAACTAAAGTAGATCACAGTACAATGTTGGTTGCCCTGAGTGAACAAGAGAGCAGAAAGACACAAATCCTTGATTTTGCACTGTAATCTGACTGGGTGATCACTGACATCCCTGTCAGTGGTCCAATGTTGGCCTATGAATCCGTAGAGCACAGTATTTGTATTGTTTTCAGTTGGATCAGTTAAAAGCTATACATGCTGATATGTGAGAAAGTGTGAAGGTCAGCAGTGTTTTGGAAGTCCCTAAGCTAGATAATAGCTGAGGATAAAAAAAAAAATAATAATCTGAGTTAAAATTTTACTGGAAAAGGCCGGGAGAGCTGTAGCATAACCAGAGATAGTAAATCCTTCAGTGGATTTGTGTCCTGTTATAGCTACAATAATAATTACACTTGGCCCAGACAGCAACATGAAGTTGTCTGTGGCATCATATTAATGTTAGCTTGTCCTTAGTAGTAGTAGTAGTATTGTATATGCTGTATAGAAACAGTATGCAAGCATTCTGTATCTCTACAAGTCTGTTACATCACAGCTTATCTCCCCAACCCAATTCTTTCAAAAGCAACTAGTCAACTGTTGGGGAGAAGTATCCTAGTTTTGCTTGAGGGGATGAGGAAGGAAAGTCAGGAAAGTGTATTGTGAACTCTTGCATAATAGCTGAAGGGAAGGAGTGCTGACATTTTGACAAAGATATCTTTTGTCCAGAGTCCTCAGAAGTTGGATAGCCGTCAGCAGAAACAATGGACCTGATTGCTTTATCACCCTCTGAAGATTGTCATGACCATTCATTGGAGTGGTAGAAAACCATGAAGAATAAACCTTGCAAAAGCATTTTCTTCAGATTTTCCAGTGTAACAGTATAATTTTGGCCGAGACATTAATAACAACAACATGACATATTATCTCATGTCTTCTCAAAACCTGTGTTAAGCCATATCTCTAGGACTTGATTCATCTGTTTTGGATCTATTTTGGCTATGCAAATCAGTAGAGACTGAACACCAAATTTATTCCATGATAAAGTGGGGGCATGGTCTAAAATAGGTCAGGCAAACCCTGCCTTACAGGTTCTGATTTTAGTCCATTAATTAGAGGGGGAGTTTAATATTATTAACTCAGGTACAGGAGTGCCTGAAAGTTGGCAGAACTTAGGTAAGTGTCCACAGCCACCAACACACTCCCTTTCAGGAGGCCACAATACTTTTTGGTGTTTCGTGTGTATATGAAAGATAAATAATTCTGGTTTCTTTTTCTTCTTTAGTCTGCAGTCAAAGGAAGGAAGCCAAAGGAAGGAAGAAGAGGGACATCAGGGATAATACCTTTTCTCAAAGCTGATGATAGCATGGAAAATCCGTTCATTTTTTTTCTGAGTAGGGTTTTTAGGTAAATCATATTCCCATATCAATTGTAAACACTCTAAATCCCTATCACTTTGCTGCAGTTTCACTCTACCAGTAAATCTGTTTAAATGCTCATAGAAGAAAATTTCTATCACTCTTGGAAAATGTCTTTGGGCTGAAATAGGTGGTCTCCCATCATATTCTTCCATAAATTGCAAAGGAATTTTTAATGCATCAGTGATGCAACCGTGAATATTTTGTCCCCTGTTAATTGCCCACACTTTCATAACTACCATATGACTTATTTGACAGATCATCTGTCTCACTGAGAGCTTAGAGGAAATGTGTTATTTAATAACTTTACTGTGCTCATTTCTGATGTGCAAGATTTGCTTATTACAAAAGAGAAAGAAAAATATGAACTGACAAGCAAAAATGCTCATTTTTAAAGTCACATATTGTCTAATTCTGGAACCAATGCATGCTAGTATGAGTATTTAAAATGTACTTAATGACACACAAATGTTTTAAAATCCTAAAGTAATGGATTTTAAGACTCATATTTGGAACACTGACAAACTTTAATTCAAAGTGCTTGTTATTCATAAGCCAGCTTTACCTTAGCCTTACAAAAAAATTCTTAATTCAATTAACTTGATCAACCAAACTCAAACTATGAAGTTCTTTTGGACAGATGCGCTACTTAATTACATTCTGATTTACTATATTAACTTGATGTCACATACTGTAAGACCAGTCTCAAGCTGCTTTTTAATTAAAAGAAAAAATATGCAGACATGAAATTGGTTGTGTAGATCAGATCTGTTTAATTTAACTTCATGGCTTTGTCACATCATTTTCCTTCTTTGAAGCATGATGGGTATGTGTAGTTTTCCTTCTTTAACAGGGGTGATTTGTAATAATAGAGTGAGGAAGATGGTTTTTGGACTGTTTCTTCCCTCAGCTCTGTCTGTCTTCACATCATCACATTTCCAGGAAGAAGAATTGGCTGAAAAATGACTCTGAGTAAGCCCTGCTTAGTGCTTTTTCAGTGTAAAACTTAAAAGTGACATTACGGTATCAGACAGCTGGAGGTTTTTTGCCTTTTTTTTTCTTCCTTTTTTTTTTTGTTTAATTTTTTTAACTCCTGGCCAGATGCAAGGGCAATGATATGAAACTGAAAGAAACCACAGCTCAATCGTCTGCCTTTCACTTAATTTTTCATACAAATTTAAGGTCAGGTTGTGGCCTGGTAACCAGTGAGGTGTATGTAACATTAGAACAGTAATTCTCTGAAACTGATTATGAAGGGAATCCAGGAAGAATGGACAGGAGCCTGCTCTTGGTTAAACTAAAACAAGATTAGATCTATTATGTACTGGACCTCTTCAGATTTATACTATTAAGTAAATGCAGAGTCCATCAGTCAATCACAATGATGCAGTTATGTTAGACTTTCAAGAAAATTATCTTTTATGATCATTGCTTATAACAGAAAACTTGTTATTTACACAAACAAATTATCAGTAGATCAACACTTAGAAAGCTGCCTTTTTTTTTTTTTTACATTTTGGTAAATATAGCACCTCCTTGTGTTTGTTCCTTGTGAAAACATTTACACCTCTCCTATTTAAGAAAATACATCTATGTCAAGGTAGAATATTCTTGTGAGGCTTTTCTCAGACATTTCTCTATTGATAGAAAAATGTAACAGGTTCTATATAAATCTACCTTCTATCTAGTCTTACTGCAGTGGTGCAATAAATCAATTCTAAATCTATATTGTAGTAATGTCTACAGGCTGGTGAGGACCCCTCAGCAAAAATACGAAGATTCATGATGCACATTCCAGTGTGAAATGAAATGCAGCAAAATTTGCCTTTTTTAATGTTTATCTTTTATCATTGTATCAGATGGGCCAAAAATTCTGCAAATGTGAGAATTATAATCATATTTTCCATTTTCCAGAAGTCCAGGTGGTAAAATCATCCTTCCAATAGTAACCAATTCTTTGTTTTTCTATTGCACCAAAACAAAAAAGGTCCTGCTATTCTGCACAGTTTTGATGCATTTTCAAGACTTAACTCTAAAATTCCCATGTTTCAGTGTCAGTATGAACTGTGTAATAATGATTCCTACATGATTCTTGGGCAACTAATGCTGGGAGATACGAATCCCTTTTTAAAATCACTAGTTAAAACCAGAAAACTAGATCATATTACAGGAGACATTTTAGATTTGTGTTAAATCAGTTTCTTCTATTGTGTTAAACAGAAGAAACTCCAATGCAGTATTTCCTGACTTTTCCACCACTTCACTGACCATATTTTGAATAAAATTGATTTTACATTGCTGCCTGTTCACAACATCATTTAAGGCCAACGAAACACTAAGAGGTCAGGGAAGATCTCAGAAAAGTAACCTTGATAATATGCAAGATAAATTTACTGCTTGTAATAGAGTCTTATATTATTTCTACTCAGTTACAGCAAGGCTCATTCAACAGACCAATTTTTACAACAAAATTAAAGATAGTGAAAAAACAAAACTGTCTGACAAAAGTACTATAATTTTTTAGTGACTTGTCTGAATGAGTGCTCAGAAAGCAGAAAACTGACAGTGTTAGATAACATTCATTCCTCTGTCAATGGCCATAGTGACAGTGGTTTTATTGCAACCATATTCCCAGGCTCACTTAGCAAAACTTTAGTGTTGCTGAAATAATTTTGAATTTTACCATTAATTTATGTGAGGCTTTCAGTTCTCCCTTTGGGATTTCAGTACAGTGGGAATGTTGTTGATTCGTGAAAGCTAGAGATATCAGTTAAAAAAAATAGCCCTTACATTGCAGAAATTCAATAAAATAATGCATCACAGATGAACAGAATAGCTCAAAAAGAGCAAATAATTTCCTGTTTAGATATTAAAGGGAGACCTAGCTATTCCAGTACTTTAAATAATACTGCATATAAACTTTATAAAGGTGTAGCACATTCAACTTGTGAAAGTAATGTGTTTTATGCCAAAATAAAAAAGTCCTGACATTTAATAGCTCACTAATATTTTCACATAATTTCTTGCTGTTGCACGCTTTGCTTCAGTTCTGCATGACACCTTTCTTGTCGTTCACTGAATGTCCAGGAATGCAACCAAAAAATTGCATCTGTTACTTGTAATTTTCTCAGTCAAACTCTGAACTCTTTCCTTAACATTTTCAACAATTCTAGCATGTGGTGCTTGAGATAATCCTGAAGTCAGTATGCTTTCCTGATGGCTAGATTTGCCTGTCACTAGTGTTTGCTTACCAGCAGTATCATATGAAAGAGGTGAATTTTCATTGGAAGAAGCATATTAAAAACGTGTGTGTATCCCGCTTTGTTACATCTGTATGAAGTTCGCCCCGTCCCAGTGCAATTGCTTTTACTTTCTTTTAATCTTGCAAAGAAATGTAAAAGTGGAATAACTGACCCCACCTTCAAAGTCATTGTCAGACACAATGAAGTCATAGGCTTCTGTTTTTAATAATGTCTTGCAAAACACAAAGCATCATTAATCATATTCAGAGGATAAAAGACACACAGATTTCCTATTCTCAAACTCTTCTGAAGGATTGAACTTTTCAGTGTTGTAGATTCCCATAGATAACATCCCACAACTCTGCAGAGAGAGCCCAATCAGCAAAGGAAATGTGAAACAAAACCATTTTTATTCCAGTATATAAAGACTGACTGGTTTTGCAAAGCAAAATAGACTAGAATGGTTATTCCATAATAGCTGTTCAGCATTAGATGTCTGCAAATGGATTCTGTTATTCTCCCTTTGGAGATGAATTCAGTTAAGTTACACCTAGGAACATAAATAAGGGTGTCCACGCAAGAAATAAGACAGATAAAAATCATGCTGTTGCAATATTCACATTCTGACTTCCTTCCCACATACTTCCACTGACAGTCCTGTGTTTTATTGGGTTTAGATGAATGGCAGAAACAGAACTGAACTACAAATCCACCTAAATATTATTGTCCTATCCAAATGTCCAGATTTTCATATCAAGACAAATTCTGCCAAATCTGATTACCATCAATTTTGTCTGTAACTACAGTCTTAGTTCATTTGCACATCAAGACCTCAGGAAAATAATTTTGCTCTAAAAGGGGGGGAAATGTAGTAAAACAGTTGAAATTTGACTCTCTCAAACGCAGAGCGTGCCAAGTTGGATCCAAATTAAAAAATAGCCATGATGATGTGTCTAAGGATGTTAGTTCACCAAAGTGTTTGAAAATTGGCTTCATGCCAGCGTAAGTCTAAACATGTGCTTAAAATGCTATCATGACTTAGAACTATGTTGCCAACATGCATGCAAACTGATAATAAGAAAGGAAATGTATAATATGTATAATATATGTTATTCTTATATTTGTCTGGTAAGCAAGGAAGAGAAGACTGTAACTTGCCTACAGTTGCAGATCATGTTGTCCCAGACAAAAGGAGGAACAATCAGCCTCAGTGCACTCTGCACTGGATGAAATTCAGGGTATGTGAAGGCCACGTGAGACTTAATACTGATTTCAGAACAACCAAGATTCCACTTTCAGAGTGATACCACTTTGCACTAGCATAGATATATCCAGTAAAAGGTTTTTCCACACTGCAGACAGCCTAGAGAACTGCAGTGCAATGTTTTGCAGAGCAATTGGATGGTATGGAGAGTAGGGTCATTGGAAGTCATCAACAAAGGGTTGAAATAATCAGTGTTGGTTTTGAGAAAGATGTAGGGAAAAGACTCAGAGATATTTCAACAAAATAAATTTTCCTGCCCCATCAGCCAGAAGCTGGGATCTCAACACTCTCAGCCAAGCACCTTGCATGTCACATAGATACCAGTGCTCCAAATGTTGATTACTTCTTCTCTTTTATCCTTCATTGACCTTTACAGCCTGATCCATCTTCAATACTTTTTACAGCAGAAAATTGGGTGGGTTGGAGAGACAGATCATTTGGGTTACAGCATCCTACATATGTCTCTTCAGGAGAAGACAATCTGTTCTAGCCTGCAAGCTATGTGCTGACCATAGTACTGTCTTGAATCCGTTCGAGAATATTTTTCCTGCATTTTCTTGACAATAATAATAATTTTTTACAGAAATGATTTTCACATAGATAGCTTTTGTAGAGAAATACATTGCAAACCCTTGTGACTCTGTAAATGACTTGGTTGAAATTTATGGGTAATGTGTATATTGATACCTATACATTTGTGTGACCTTTTTACAGTGTACATATTCGTATATTTGAGAAAAAGAAAAAAAAAATTCCTTCATTCTTCATAGCAGAAAAGTATCTACCATCTGCAATGTTATGCTACTATTTCTTTGCAGTAACCATTTTCTTTATTAAATTATTTGATTTTACTGTTAAATGGCCTTTCCTGCTAACCGATATTTAATAAGGTCATAGAGAATTAGCAGGGAATGGGAAAACTCCTAAAAACAACATTTATTCATTGAAACAAAACTTACAGACCAGAAGTATAGAGATTAGGTGAGAAGATTCTACTTAGTCCCTCCAAATACTGAATCTAAAAGAAATTTAATGTATTTTGGTGTGGGTGTGTGTAGTCATGGTTTGTTTGGTTGAATGTGCTTCTCCACATTTACAGCAACTTTTCTAAACATTGCAAACAGCCTCTACAGGTGTCACCAGAATCTATAGAAATCTAGTGGTTTTATAAGTAGTTTGTGTTTATTCTAAGAAATTATTTTTTTCAAAAGTATAGCATTCAGTGACTTAAAGAATGCTAATGGGAAGAAAAAAAAAAAAGTTGTGGCTATTCTGACTGAAAATCCACTTTTGGAGTTGTCTTTATGTGTTAAAGTAGTCTATGAACACTGTGATCTAGTACTAAGTCAATTTGTATAATGACATCTTCTCAAGATACTTGGAAAGGTACTTCTCAAGGTAATACGTTGCCAGGCTTGCAAGATATACAAGGCCATATTTGTTAGAAACAGCCAGTGATATGATATCAATAAGCTAGTTATATCACTCCTAACAAGTAGGATGAAATGCAAAATAAAACCAGATCATTGTTCTATGATATCTCTGTAACAATTTCTTTTTAGCCAAAGTGCATACAGTTTTTGTCTCAAACTCTCCCTTCCTACTGGATGGATGAAGATAAAAAACATATTGCAGGGTTACAAAATCAAATTCACAATGATGAGAACTTTAGATGTGATCCAGATTCAACAGCAGACTTTGATTTTTCAATAAGAAATAAATCTGTTTCTGAAAGCTGAGTTTCTGGGAAGCTTAGAATGTTCATGGATGTATTGAGGAACTGACTAATTGGGATGGCTAAAACAGATGGGAAATACTTGAAAGTATTAGACTGTCACTTAAGACTAAGTGTTTCTTTCTGGAATTTCACAATGTTCTTAAGGCATATATTAAATTGTTTCTAAGTAAAACTTTCATTTTTCTTTTGGAAATTAACTGTGATTTTTTGAAGGGAGGTGGGGGGCTTGGAGTGGCTATTTCATTTGGTTATTGTAAATTTTTTTAAAATCTAAAGTAACATTTTCTTCCTCCTATATATTTTTGTTAATTCAGCACTCAGGAGGCCATTTCTTTGCACCTCATATTTTTACCTATGAGTGCTTTTGTGATTTTATTTGCCTTGGTATGAAGCGCTCAACATCATTTTAAGGTCAAATACCAACTCATATGAAATTATGTGAGCTGCCATATCA
>JAWWMP010000041.1:40927771-40940352 GCA_035047865.1 Dendrocincla tyrannina | reverse complement strand
CTTCCTCCTATATATTTTTGTTAATTCAGCACTCAGGAGGCCATTTCTTTGCACCTCATATTTTTACCTATGAGTGCCTTGGTATGAAGCGCTCAACATCATTTTAAGGTCAAATACCAACTCATATGAAATTATGTGAGCTGCCATATCAAGACTGAAAATCATTCATCACTATTGATTTGTCATCACATTTACATCCCTATGGTCTGAGTAATACACCGTAGTGTGCATGTAAACATGATGGTGTTTTGCATTTGTGTGTACACTTGTGTGTGAGGTGTTGCATAAACAAGCCCAAAGACTGATGCACGTTCTCATAGAACAGGTGAATATGAACCAGCTTTCTATATTGCTATCCAAATGTACTGTAAGAAACAATTTTGGTTATTCATGTATTGTCCCTAATCAGAGTTTTATTCTTTCTGAATTCTATTGGGATGTCTTTGAGTGTTTTATAAGACAAAGATGACAAAAAGGCTTCCTGAGTCTTCTGACTGGATTTAACCCAAACTATGAGTATTTATTGAGCATAATCAAAAACATAAATGAAGTCATGGCAGAATTTTTTTTCTTGGTTATCTTTAAATTGCAAGTTTTCTTCATTTCACCCTACATGAAATTTCCATTTATTTTGGGTTTCAGTATTGTTTCTTACTGAAAAAAATCTGAAAAATCATACACTGAAATCACTGAAGGGTAGCTTTTCCATGCAAAATGCAGAATAGGAATAAGTAACTTGTGTTTAATAAAAAAGGTGTTTCTAATCACTTCATAATAATGATGACACAGACAAAATATATGCAATAAAAAATATATGCAATAAAATAAATACTCCAAAAGAATTATTCAAAAGTGAAAGAATTGAAATAATGAAGGGCAGTAGGATGAAACAAACTAGTTGTAGTAGAGATCAGAGCTACAAAAACTTGAACTTCAAAAACTTTACTTATTTATTTCACATGACTAGGAAATAGTGCAGGCATGCTTTACTGGGGAGCACTGAGATATACTCCTTTTCTCATTAAGATTAAAGATTTACATTCTGAATTCATCTTTTGCACTCACTCAACTTTAATAAAGCTGTGGGGCACCTCTGACTGTAGCTGTCTTCAGTTTTATTTCAGTCCTTAATGCTGAAAGAAATGGCCCACACAAGTTACCCCCATCCTGCCCCATTGAAGAGCATTTGTGGCCAGCTGAACTGGGAAACTGCTCTGTGCTGGCATTACCTTTCATTTTTCCTACAAACTAGGTCCATTCTCCAGTCTGATTTATTGCTCAGGTACACCAGCCCTTGTGACACTGCAAAGGACTAAGACAGTAAGGGGAGGAAATGCAGGTGAGGAGAGAAGATGGGAGTGTTCACTTCACTAGAGGTAACTTTATGCCAGTTGAAAGTGTACGCTGAACCACTCTTGCCACCTCTTGAGTTCCTCTGTTGTCAAATGCTACACATAAATATCAGAGGAAAATTATAGAGGTTGTTTAATTCTTACTTGTGAAAAGCTGTGCAGCAGGTCCAAATAATAAAGATACCAGTATGATATGCTTGTGAACTGTTTTTCATCTAGATGAGTTTAAACACTAGCACCTGTTAAATAAGAAAAACAAAATAAACAAAAAAACAAAGCAAACAAACACAAACCCCACCAAAACAAACAAAAAAACCCCACTGCACACCTCACCTGGGAGGATGTAATGATGCCTCTCTAGCCAAAGCACTGAAACTACATTGGTGACTTGGTCAGTGTGGAGCAATAGTGTTTTCATTTACAATATCATTACTTTTTTAAATGAGGGATTGTGGAAGGGATTAAGGGAATAGATCAGAGAATCTCATTACTACCCTAAATTGAATGACAATTTTAATTTCATTGTCCATTTCCCAAACGCTGAAAGAGACTGAGGTTCAGTTCATGACCAGTGTATTCCAGGATGTCATAATATTTCCTAAAATTGACACAAAAAGCCAACAGTGTATTTCAGCCAATAGTCTAAATAGGGACAATACCTGACTACTAGGAGGGAGAGACATGTTTCTTAAGAGTGAATATTCCTTAAGCTTCAGAAAAGCTTATCTTCTTGTGATCTTACCTGCACTTTTCTATATACAAAAAGAGCATGTTTGTAAACAAATTTTGTGTGGGTTTATTGGATATAAATTTGGCAGAGCTGTTTTATTTAAACACATGGCACAAAGGTCAGTTGTAGTCCATTATCTTTTTCCTATGGATGTTTGATTACTACTTGCTGATTTCTTTAACCTTGAACCATATAAATCAGTAAATCCTTTAGGGGAACTGAACCATTTAGTAATGCAACATTGAATATCTGTCTTTAGAAAAACTGTAAATTTATTTTATAAAAAGGCAATTCAGCATAGCTAATAAACATGATTTTATGTTTTTTTCTTTTCAGCTGTTTCTAGGTTCTAGAGTGTAATGAATTAGTAACTCTTCAAATCCATTGTAAGGGAATAAGCTACTAAATGCAAAAAAGATTTCTGAATAATAGACTTGTGCTTTACAGAAATTATTAGGGTGTACATTACTCATAAGGACCAGAAATCTTTGAGGCTCTGAGTTGTGCTGTACATAATTCTGACATTTATTCTTAGTTGGTGTAAATATAAATGCCCACAGTAACTAGAGTGAAGCATGTTTCCACAGCTGATATTTAGCTCTACAGCTGTGCTTTGAATATCAGCTCTCTCTATACCCTCATATCATTAGTTTCATACCAGATTTCCTAAAGAAACTGTTAATAGATGAGAAGTAAATAACAAGTGAGCGACCACAACTGAGTGTCCAGACTTTTATAATCAGTGGAGAGAAATAACCATATCCAAAGTGTGAAACATCTCATCCTGGGGGAGGTACTTGAAATAAGCTGATAAATTCTGCTGGGAAATCATTTTTCATTTTTTAGATGGTTTGAGGTAAGTATGAGCAGTCCAGCTCTACAGCGGGGTCTGAAATATGGGCACCTACAGTTAGATAATGTGGATTTCTCACTCTGTGTTGAGAGCACACCATCCTCAATTCAGTATTGGAAAAGCATTAATCTTCAGTGGAAGCAGCTAGAGTAACAACAAGAATCACTTTTCCTCAGTCCTCTGGCCTCAGTTTTTTACTAGGTTTCTTCCACAAAATGCATTTATTTTAATTTTACAAGTAAATACCCTTTAAACATAAGAAAAATAATTTCAAACATTATTCTTAGGTTTTTTTTTCTGTCACCATGAATAGACTACTTTTGATGTATGATGGTATTTCCAAGGAATTTTGTAATTTCTCCTCATATTATTGTAGGTGTCAGTGTTTTGAGCTTGTCTGGGTTAATAATGCTCCCAGTCTTCAGGAGCATTAAGCTGAATTTGCTGTCTTTGTTTTCCCAGAGGTGAGATGTCAATTAGATGCATTCTAACCAGAATAAGAGGATGATTTAGGGCATTAACACTTCCTTTCCAAAATGGGAGCACCTGCTGAGTGCTCAGTGGTAAATGTGAAATGGAGGAAAATGTCAAAATATTTGCGGGGTACATACTTTGGGTAACTACCTATCTCGGGCTGTCCATTAGGCTTAACTGTGATTAGAGTGTGAGTGGCTATCACTGTCCTTAACTCGCTAAGAAAACATGACTTCTAATTAGCTTCAGGCAAAAGTAGAAGTCTCCCCAGAGGGGTTCTAGGTCCACGTCTAAGTTCCCAGTGGGATACAGCATGAACATCCTCCAGCCTCCTAGCAGGAGATACCAAAACCTTGTAGCAAGCTGGAGGCATGCTTTATTAAAAGCATCTCCTTTAACCCACTGCTGTGCCTTTAGTACCATAAATAACAACACATGGTGTCCATTTTTTTATAAATTCTGGTTTTGGCTTGTTAAAAATCCAAAGGATATTTTATGCTAATAGCAACATCATGGGCTCTGTCTTCCCAAGTTTTACTGAGGACTCACCCAGGCAAAATTCCCACAGACTTGGATAGGTGATCTACCTTTGAATACTGGGCAAAGTTATTAGTCAAAATGACTAATCCAAATTTTCAGATTATCCATAGAAACTGTTTCCCCTTCACTGAGGTCTGGAACTTTTCCCTTAACTTTTAGTCTTGACATATCAGAGCATTGACCTCAGGGCTGGTGGATCCATAGTGGGCTCCATGTGTGTATCCAAGGGCCTAGGAGCACAGAGAGGACACAAGGTACTTGCATTCTCCATCCCAGCTCACTTCTGCCCTGGAAGGACAAGAGGAAACCATGTCAAGGAGGCCACCATGTCAGCAGGACACTGGAAGCAAACTAGGGTGAAGGAGAAGGTGGGACAGGCAGGGATTTGGCAGGAAACATGTTTTCGGTAGAGGGTACTCTTTGTGCTATCACTACTCAATATTTAATTTATCATCCTCAAAAGAAGTCTTACACAAAATCTGCACTCTTCTAAAATGTTAGTTTTTTCATGTTTAGCAAACCATTTAAATCTTCAACTTGTCTTCTTAACTATCCTATTAAAATCTTCCTGCTCCTCAGTTTCTACCAAAAGCTGCTATCTTATGTATTGCTCCCAGTTTCACAGACATGGGAGGATGTGATGCTGGCATGGAGAAATGACCTGCTGTATTTTCACATTTACTCCCATTCTAGTTAGATTCTTTGTTTTGGTCCTCTTCAAAACTCAGATGGAATGATTCTACTAATGGAATACATCTTTTAACCTAAACCAATCACCCACATAATGATCAAAATTTTTTGCTTTTTATGTAGGACCTCAGATGTAGTTGAACCTTCTTTGTCTCGAGACAAACTTTAGTCTGATGATATTAGTTGGGAAGTATTTATGAATCTTGTGTCACTTTTATATCATTCAGATAGGAAAAAAGAGAGCAAGGAAATGCAAGGGAAGGTGGGGCAAGGCAAGGCAAGGGATAGGAGATTTGTTCCAACATAATAAGTATCTGATACCAAACTGAACTTGGTGTTAAAGAGCAAACACAAAGAGAAAGCTAAGAATCCATTATGTATCATTTTCCAGGACTGTTGTTGGTCTGTAGCTTCTTATCCTAGTTCATGTAACATTTTTTAAAATATTTAGTCCATGAAGACTGATAGTACTATAAAAATAACAAAAGTAATAAAGCTAGAAAGCAATATAAAGAACACTGCAAGAGGGGATTAATTAGATAACCTACCAAGCCCCAGCCATATCTCATTTATTCTGTCTGATCTCCTCATTTGGAATACAGAAAAATGAGCTTAAAAAAATTAAAAATTCAGGAAACTGGTCAAAATCTTCTTAGGTAGATCAAACGCTCCATCAGTTGTCTATCCAGAGACTAAAACAAGGCTTTGCTGCTGCCCATCTCAAAGCTCACTAGCAATATTTTGTAGGGAAAGATTAATTTTATACCAGCTGAGGGGAAGGTGAAAATTAATTGTTTTCTTACTATTCCTTTTCTTATTGTTTTGGATAGATGCTTTGATGTAACTCAGTGTTTAAAATGCTTAAGGTACTCCAGGCAAAGATGGATAAATGAAGTAAGCAAGGGTGGATGATGAATGCAATTTATTTCTTGACCACATATGTGGTACATACTTCTTTAAGAACACTCTGGCAGCGTCCCAGGTATTTACTATTCATCAGTATATAGGGTGGATGACTGTACTTTTATTTTCATTCTTCTCTTAGTAAAATTATAGACTAGTCATGTCTGTAAGCAGTCTTCCAGGCTTTTGTATAATTTAGCAATTGTGTTACGGCAATGAAATCTTTTGTAGAATTCTTATAGATGTTCATTCAAGTAATATTTTTAACTTGGTGAACAATATCACTTGTTTCAAAACAATAAAGGAAAACTCAGGTATGTTCTGCTGCTGAGTAGAAAGAACTGATAAAATTGTCTTGGTCAAAATTCAGAATAAAAAGTGCGTCATCCAACTCTGGACCCTCTCTTCCCTGTTTCAAGCCATTTTCATTACTTATTTTGGATGCATAACTGTATTGCCTGCCCTTTATGCAGGGTAAACTTAATGTCAGCGACACAATTGGCTACAGAAGTTTCATGTTGATTCTTTGAGGGGCTATAGAACTCAAAGTAAAATGTATAGTAAGCTGTAAAGTGATTAACATCATTTAAATGCTATGGGAAAACACCAGGATTATGTACATGAACAACACCAGAAATTAGTTTTTCATGGATGGAAATTACTTTCCCAGAGGCAATAGAAACTAAATAATATAAAACAAAATACAGTAATTCTGGAATAAGAGGGCATAACCAAATTGTTTCCTTTCATGTATTTTTTGTTCAAACATAATTTGTGTTTTGAAGGGCTGCCAAAATAGTCCAACCTCTCTCTCCATAAAGTTCTGTGTGATTCTTTCTGGAGCGGGTGTGGGAAGGGGAGTCAAATGAGACATGCTATCAGGTAACATAGATAGTTTACTGTGTTTTGAAATCATGGTGCCTTTATCTGACATGGGGGATTTTGCCAAGTATTGACATTAAAAGCAGGAGGAATTTAAATAAGATTGACTTCTAGCCTGCCAGAGGATGATTCTTTATGATTTCACCCCAAACCTGCAGCCCCAGTATTTTTCATGAAAACATATTTTGGATTCTCTCCATCTAAAACTTTTGCTGATCCACTGTACTTGGCACACAAATTTTATGTGATGATTTTGGCAGCCATCAGACTATGCCTAAGCCTAGCATGGGGAAAAAAAAAAAAAGAAAAGAAGCATGGTTATACTTGACATGGGGTAATTTTTTCCCTTTTGTAACATTACTGATAGCAAGTACCCTTCATTTGCTATCTATAAGGTGTAAGAAATTAATAGAAAAGAGATAATTTTATTTTTTTAAATGAAATCTGGCTGCCTACTTGGCTACTGGAAGATAAGAGCTGCTGTTCCAAGCTATAGTATCACAACACTAATAGTTACTCAAACATAAAAATATATTTTACCAATCTGGATGCAGAAAAATTTTCATAAGATGTAAGTGATCTGTCTAGGAAGTTCACTGTCCATACTAAAAACAAAAGAACTTATTTATGATTTGCCACAAAAATAATCTAGAGTTGTGATTGCTGGAATGTTCTTCTTAGATCCTATCAGCTGTCTCTGTGTGGTCTTTCACACATTTCCAGTTCATGCCTTTTTTTTTTCCTCCTTGCAGTTTTTGGATAAATCTGTGACACAAGGCCCAAAGATTACAGAGATGAAAAGATGCGACTTACTCATTAAAAACTTGGTTGCTGTTGCATTTTTCAAATGTCTTACATTTTTCATATGTCAAAAACAGACACTGAAAATTCTAGATTAAAGGAAAGAGCAAATGAAAAGTGTCTCAATAGGGAGATGAAGTCTATTTGTGGTGACTCAAAATGCAGTGAATCAAATTAAAAGCTCTTTAACGTAATTTTCGATCAGAGGCATGAAACCCTAGCATGGGAGCACTGGGCCTGTGAGCATAGCATATGCTTATCACACTCATCAGCTTGTGAAGAAACACAGGAACTGATATAACACACAGAAAGAAGAAGGAGGAATAGTAAAGATAACTGGAGTGTATCTTAATTTCAACACTTGAATATCCTCTGTTTGCTGTGTTCAATTCTGTCTCAATTCCGAAACTACCTATCTGTTGACTGCTGAAATATGCAAACAGAGACGTTTCCTCAAGTATGTCTGAAGTTTCCCTGGCATTGAAAGGTGAACTTTAATCTGGAAGAACACTCTGGAAAAGTGAGGATGTTTGGCTCTTGGTTTTCACATTTGTCACAGGGGAAGAGACCTCTCGTGGCAGGCACAGGAATCACCATGGAGCAACGCTCTTATAACTAGAACAAAATGGATTTTAACCAAGCCAAGTATGAAAGGAAGTAAGTCCTAAGTTCCAAAAAAAAAAAAAAAATCACGATATTTTTATAATATTTTAACAATTTCATGTTTTCTAGTCATTGTTAGAACATTTGAGCTACAGTGCTGTAGTCAGCAGGTTCTAAAAGAGGCATGTGCCAGAGCTGGGCTGGTAATCCCTCCACAGCAGCCAGTCTGAATGTGTGTAGCATAAGGCATCTCTTGTCTATCCTGCTGATGATATGCAACGCATAAGCTAAGATAAGGCCAAGCAAGTAAAACAAGTTTAAATGAAACAATCTGTTACTTGTGGCATGATTTCAAATTACCTTATTCAATTTAACAAACAAATCGCCTTTTAAATATTATCAGTGGGAGAAACAGTCATATATATCCTGAAACATGGTGAAAAGTTAAATACAGTACAGCATATGCAATTATTTTGAAACCTATCATTTTCAGCTAGTAGAAGATAGACTATTGTGTATATGTGTGCCTAGAGTCAGTGCTGATGATACCAGTTTAATGTTATTCACTGAGAAAATAACTACATTGGCCAATTTCTATTAAAACAAATTCCTCCATCTTTAAAGCAATATTCTTGCCAACAGATGTTCTGCGTAACTAGGAATTCCACAGTTTAGCAAACTAAGAGCTTTTCTTAGAGAAACCATGGCTTATAATGCCTTTCTCAGCAATGTCATTTGTAAATTTAGACAGAAGCCAGAAAGCATGAACAAGATATTAAAATAGCCTGTATTCCTCAAGGATAGAGAAATTTTCCTGGTCAGGTTCATGAATTTTTTGAAACTTAATATTCTAGAGAAAAATGCAGACTGAGTGATAATTTTGATGTGAAACCTTTCCCTCTTCCTTAGTATATTACTTCACCCTGGTCTTTAAAGTATTCCCATTGAAACTATTTTACCCTCATTAAATATTCATTAACTGGTTTCTGGAGAACTCCATGCCACACAGCAGACATATTCATTGCTCTGAGCCACATAGTGTTCGACCATGAACATTAATGGATGTGATACAACTCAGGTGGGTGTTTACTGGCATTCTCTCTCTTTCCTTGTTTTGGAAATTCTCTTTTTTGAGATGTCTACAGGTAGAACAAAACCAAATCAAAGCAAACCAAAACAAACAAAAAACCACCACCACCACCAACAACAAAAAAACTCCAAAACGAAAAACCAAACTACGGTTAAAACCTTGGAATATTTCTGTCACTCTTTTCCAGACAGCCACAGCAAATGCAAACCAGTTCATTCCATCTTCTAGGGAAGCGGTTAAATAAAAAAAAAAATTAAAAAGAAAGAAAAGGTATTATTCCATCTTTCACAGGCTTCTATCATTCAAATTATTCTCAGACAAACACAATAAGAAAATGACTCACTTATGCATAACATTTTCTGCCTTTTCCATCTTTTCAGTGCTGTAGGAAACTGCAGGGGTATTTTATATCTCTCAGAGAATGGAGGAGGATGTTGCTTTCTGACTCTTGGTTCTAGTTCGTCCAGATTTGAGAAGAATGCTCCGCTTACATTGATAAAAACTGTCTTCCAGAGCAGGTCCACCAGGATGTATAGATGGTAGAAACCCCCAGTGTACTTCTGTGTGCATGACCACCTCTGCTTTGGAAAGACTGGGGAAGTTCTGCAACCAACCAGCAGAAGAAATACAGGTAACCAATGTCTACCAGGGCAACAAAATATCAGAGCTAGACTTCAAGTACCTGAAATTTGGGTTTACAGACCTAAAATGTGAAATTGTTGCCTTTGTTCTTTCATGGCTGTAGCTGCTGCATTACTTACTCCCTTTAGAAAATATTACCCTGAGTTTCTAGTCAGGGCCTCCAGACACTACCGAAATATAAATAAACCCCAATTATTTTGGTGTATAATTCTCAAAAGAGTGTAACCAAAATGCAGTCATTTTTATTAGTGCTCTGCCACTCTTGTGGGGGTTTTTTAGTGGTTTCCTCTCTCTTTTGTGGCTGACAAGTTTCATAAAGGCAGTAAGAAAAATAGTTATGTGACTGTGATAAGCACTTTATAGTCTGACTGTGGACTGAGCAGTTTCTTACTATAACAAAAAGCAAAGAATTGACCCTTTAAATAAAAGAGGCTATAAGTGGTATCTTGCTCTGGGAAAATAAATACTAAACAAAGATTTTGGGGATATTTTCCATTAAGTTATTGTGGATAATTATCAGCACTCTTAAGAGAGCCAAAATATAAAATTTTGGAAAGGTGCATGTATTTCATGTTACCAAATGTACTTTGATGTTTCAGTAGGAAATACAATTAACATAACTCAACCTATGAATCATCTTTCAAGTTGTGTATACTTATTTCTCCCTACTCTTTTTTCTCCTTAATTATTTATTCAATATTCCCACAGAGAAGTAGATGAGGAGGAAAGAATTATTTATATAATGGAAACCACATACTGTATAATGAAACATTTCATAAATAGCACACTCACTCTTGTCCTTCATAAGTGTTCACAAAGAATGGTTTTATCCTCCATGAGGCAGGTTTATCCAAAGTAAACAATGTCCTTCCCAAGGAGTGCTATGTTGACATGTTTGTGAAAAATGCACGCAGCATGCAAGAGAGACATTGCCCTGGATTACCACTAAAAGCCAAAAAGGATGGATATTTTTACAAGAGATGGGGAAAATTGTTGCATTGAGGATATAATTCACGGTAAGCTTATTAAATGGAAATCTTTATCTTTAGGGACAAATGCAGCATGTTGCTATTAATCTTTGTTTAGAAGGGGGTGCTATAATAGCATTATGATAAGTGAACTGCTTGATTTCATTGTAGAACCACTTGGGAATTTTCCAAAGACACATTTTTTCATCTCTCTGCTTCTCATTGAGAACTAAATAACGTAGTTCTATACAGCGCTTCACTGTGTCATGCAGGTGAATATATAATGTCTCTTCATTGCATCTCTCTGATAGTAACTTTTTTCCCATACTGGTTCATTTGCCCAGCAGTTGTGGTAAGTGTGTTTGGAAGCAAATTCTTATTTAGGAGATAATTTTTGGTCAGGATAATGATTACTCTGTAATTATTAACTGTAAAGTCTTTGAGAAAAATAGCAATTCTACCTGAAAAGCCATAAGGAACTGATTAGACCTTTTAACATTTAAAAAAAAAAAAAGGGGGCATATTTGGAATGAAAATGCTTCACAGAATTGTGTTAATTTTGTAGAAAATGCATATCAAAACCAAGCAAAATATAAAAATGGTTTTGTCAAAATATTCTACCCTGTTATTTCAGAAATATTTTTTTTCTGTTTCAGTGATCTTCATGTTGAAACTTCATGATAGGACATGCACGACAAATCCAAATGAAATGTTTTGACTGAATGAAAACAAAACTTATCCAGTCCTAGCCATTTTGTCTGGGGAGTATATAGAATTCCATAGAGTTTGCTATTAGTCAGAGAAGTCTCAAAACATCATTTGCCAAGTGTCATTTTCATTCTCCTGCAAGATTTCAGTAAGGTCCATCTGCATATGCAATTCCATATTCATTTCTGTTATGGAAATATTTATACTATTATATAATGGTTATTATATACTAATATACTAATTCATGGTTATTATATACTAATAACCATTTATTTGTGGGGGTTTTTTTCCATAAATGTAATTTTTTTGTAAATGATAGTAAGACACGAGATGAAGCTGCATTTGATTTTTCTCTCATGGCTTAAATGAAAGTTCATTAAAAACTTGTTATGTTTTCTGTCTTACTTCAAGGAAGAACTAAGATATCTATGTTAGCCAAGAAACAATCCCTCTCCTTTAAATTTAGAAAACAGAACTTTAATTAGGAAAAATATATGTAAAGGAAAGGATAACAGTTCTTAGCCACAACACATATATATGTATCTATATATATATAACAACAGTCTGCCACAAGCCACTCTACCCCCAAGTGACAAGGCAAAACAATCTAAAAAGGTCCTCTTGGCTACTCCCCAAAAAGGGAAAATGCGATTATATCCACGGACAGCGGGTGGCGCTGTCACACCCGGCCAGCTGGACTCTCCCCTCAGGCGAGGTAGCAGGCAGTTCCCAGGTTAGTTCCTGTGAAAGAAAAATGGAAAGCAAAGCAGCAACAATCCTGTGTCCACAGGGGCAGGGAAGCTGGAGCTTTCTCCCACCTCTTTTTTTCCTCACGGCAATCCTTGTGGTGGTTATGAATGCTCACGGATGAAAACAGTCGAGTTGAGAAGGGAAAAGAGGAACACCATCCAGTATCCAGTGATGCTGGGATCAGAGTGTGTGTCCCCATCCTCCTACTCCGCCGAGCGCTGGGCTCTCTGACCTGTTGGTGCAGATGATGGCTATGGTCTGGTCAGGAGTGATGGTCGTAGTCTAGTCGAGAGTGGTGGTTTCCTCCTGTCGAGGTCCTGCTGCTCCTCTGGATCTGACGAGTTGACCTCCAGGTCTTCTGAGCCCAGTTTATGTACCATCAGGGAGCACCCAGTCCCTGCCCTGGGGGAGGGACTCACACAATGGGTGATTAACTCTGTGAATCATGGGGTATTGTTGAACCCTTGATGTCCCATTAGCAGCCACACCTCCTCAGGCTGGGTGTGAAGGTGCTAACAACCCCCTGGGCAGCTGCTGCAAATGGTCCATTGTTCTTGGGAAATGAATAGAGGGGGTAGAATACATAGCTTTGATC
>JAWWMP010000041.1:40873827-40927671 GCA_035047865.1 Dendrocincla tyrannina | reverse complement strand
TGAATAGAGGGGGTAGAATACATAGCTTTGATCACCCCCACACAGTGATAACTGGCCCCTCCTGCTGAACTAGGACATTTTCAGATTTGGTTAACAATTGGAGGTAATCACATTAAAGAAATCATTTGAAGAAATTATTGAGTTTTTGTTGGCCCTATAAAAAATAATTCTCTGGTTTCAACTTTTTGATTTCCATATTCTTTTCTGGAAGGATTACCTTTACACCACTTCCAAGATTATCTAGTTTTGGATGGACAGAAGAATGTGAGGGACTCTTACTAACAACCTAGGCAGAAATTCTCATGGAAAAAAATTTTATCAGTTTATTATTTTGCCAATTCTCTGTTCTTTAACATGATGTTTAGTCTATTATTTAAGAACTTTACCCGTCTTTGAGAAAATCTAGAATTTTGAAGAAGTCAAGCTTTATTAGCTACTATTTTGGTCCTATGTAAATTATCTTGTCTGCTCTTTTTTCTGGAATGATGAATATTCAGAATGCTTGCAGAGGGAGATCCCTTGATATGTGTAAGCAATACACTTCATGAGCTGCATTAGCATAGTTCAAATGAAAAGAAACAAATGTCCTGAGGAGTAGCTTATGGGATGGGATCAGAAGCCAGCCACAGGTTGTTGGAACAAACTCTTAACTACAATGGGATTTATGATTTATCACAGTAAGGATTATTATAAGTTACTGTCAGTGGGTCTAGAAACTTGAGCAAAAACCAGTAAAGATATGTAATTTTAAAATTAGAAAATATTTATGCTGAACCCCCAAAGGGATGGATTGAAAGAGCTGGGGTTTTTTAACCTAGTCTCTTCACTGCATACAGCATCAAACTCATTCCCTTGTACATCTCACAACAGAAAAAGGTTGCATAAAAAAGACCTTCTTAATGGTTTCTTCTTTGTTTCATACAACGCAACAAAGCTACGATTTCTCAAAGGAACTAAAAGCATGAAGAAGCCCATCTCTTAGTCAGAAATCCTTATTGTGCCTTCCACATGAGAATGAATCCCACAAATAATTATAAAGTTGTTGTAATTAGCAAAATCTTCACTTACTAGATTATATCTTTTTCTAGCTGTAATTTACAATAATTTTATGTGACATGACAAAAGACTTTCACTTCAATAATGCTTCTGATTTTAACTCTTTGCATTAAAAACTAACATCACTAGGTTTATTTTTTTTAAAAAAGTAAATACTCAAATCATTCATTTTAAGGGGAATTTGCTGAATTATTTGGGGGTTTAGTAACTTCTTCAACCATATGTTGGAAATATATTATATAATGTTAAATATCTAATAAATGAACCTTCAAGAAATGATGACTGTTTGTACCATGATGGATGTACTGCTCCATGGGCATCACTTTTCATATTTTGTTATTTCAAAATATAAGGGCTTTTATAAGAATCAACTCTCGTCTAAGGCAAATATGTCACCTTAAAACCTTTGTGCAGTGACCTGGGAAAGAAAGACTCAAAATTTAGCTTTAGTTCTTTCCTTTTTCAAATAGAAAGTCTACCAAACATTACAAAAAAAAAAAAAAAGTACTGTTATGAAGTGTTGTCATAGTGGTTCTCATTTACAGCCAAATGCCCTTTCAAGCTTTGTTTGTTACTTTTAAAATCTCTCAAATTGATTGTTTGCTTGTGTGCCTATGTAGGAATTTCTGTATATAGTTTGGAGGTGTTTTCTGTAGGGGAAGGTTAAATGCTTCCAGTATTTTCATGAACTACGATCAGATGTCTTCCAGATCACTACTGGTTCCCAGAGCACAGATTGAGGAATACTGCATTAAAGGAGATGTTTCCTTTTTCCATTGACTGTGGAGGGATTCTAAGGGGATTTGGCACCCCAGACTAAGGTCAATCTTTGTGAACACCATCTGTAGTTTAATTTTAGATACACATTTTGGGAGCGGGTGTTATGTGATCACAAATGGTTAACATTTGTGGGTAGGCAGTCCATAAGCAAACAGAGCTTATACTAAGAAAGAAATGCAGCACATTGAGCCAGTAAAAGCTGCTATACAATACTTGCACCATTATTAAGACCTCACTGAGGTCTTTGTGAGACCACAGATAAAAGTGGCAGAGATGACTGACTGAGGCTGGGAAATTGCTACAGTTTGTCTGTGGGGATAAGAAGCATCATTTGACCTGTGTACTCAAATCTCTTACACTTAGCTTCTGGGAACTCCCTGGACATCCCCAGACCTTTGAGAGGTGCTATACCAGGGACCTTGGCTGTGATCAGGACTACATGTTAGCAAGTGAATTTTCACGCTTCTGATAAAAAAGTGGCATCATAATCACTATTTTGCAGAGGCTCTGTCTGGTATTTGCTGTAGCTGGGGATATGGTAAGGTTATAATTATGGCTTTCAGGAACTTGCAATCATCTTCCAGAGAAACTCCATCTACTATGCCAGTGCTAGCTTTCTAACCAGAATGATGAGGAACTAAACCAAATACATCTGAATAAATAGAAGCCACTAGCCCAAAGCTTCATGTTCTTTTCACAGGATGTGCTAGGAAAGCTACAAAAGCCAAATACCAGAGTGGAATTGTTTTCAGCTGAGTAGAAGTGTCACAGGCCACCAACAATTGTATGAAAATTCAATATCATTTAAAGAAGGAAGGAAAAATTTTAAATTAAGTCTGGAAAGAGGTAAAATTTATTATTCACAGGGGACTTTTCTCCATGAAATGGAAGGTTATACTCCTTTTACACATGGAGTGGGTTTATTGTCTAACCAAAGGAGAGAACCACTAAAAACACAGCATGATATGAATAAGTGGTCAACAGTTGGCATGTATAACATGTTTAATTTTTCTTTCAACATTTTCCCCTTTCCCCCACCCTGGGTTTTCATGCTAAGCTCTGAAGTACTCACACAGTTACTCTTCTGTTTTAAATTCTCACTTCATCTAGTCAGTAGCCAGAAAGCATATGAACTGCCAATATGAAAATTTCCAATAAAACGATGGGTTTAGACTATGTTTCCATCTCTATTAGAACAGTAGAGGTAAATGCATTTTTGTAAGTATTTGTGATGCAGAAGCTTGCATTTTCTTAGGCAGCGAAGTCAGTCATGCAAAGATCTATACATCGTGTACAACACAAAGCATTTAAAAAAATCAATACTTCCTGTGTATGCGTGTAAAAATGATACTAATTCTTGACTGACTATATGCATATATGTATTGTGAGCATATAGCCCACATACAGCATAAAATTAGTAATATATAGTACACAAATCAGACTATTTTTATATTAATAGGCTTGCTGTTTTCAAAGTTGTTTACAAGAAAAAGGAAGGGAGAAAGTTTTTATTACTTGTAGGAGAACTCAAAGATATATCCGGAGGATAGGTATGAAGTGTTGAAGCAGTTTAACACTGTCAGAGCTGCTCAGTGGTTCAAGTCCCAAACTACAAAAACAGGAGAAGGAAGAGACCAGCCCCAATAGGCTTCAGGATTCTTAACCACCACCACTGCTGAAGCTTAGAAAGACTGTTTCATTCTCTAAAACTCACTAAGGAAATACCATGTTTGCTGTCATAATGGACATTAAAACATAAAAAGAAAAAGAAAGTACGATCTCTTGAACTTTCCAACAAAATACCTGTTTGCTGCTGCACTGCTGCTTCTTCTCATAATCATTCCTGTTTTTAAAGGCTGCCCCATCTCTCCCCTGTCCAGCTAACATGTCAGAGGCAAGACAGATGGAACAGGTTATCAGTGGTCAATATGGTCAAGCAAGCACTATCACATAATCTTTGTAGCTACGTCATCTGACATATTTTTGGATTTCTCTGAAATCTGGACATGTGTTATACTGTACTTTCAAGACAGATCCTGTAGGAAAAGTCAAATAACCAGAAACCAAATTGTTCTTATTCAAACTACCCCAGACTATCTACAATTTCTAAAAATTAGAAAAAAAACACAAACAAACAAAAAACAGGGCAAATTGTAAAATATAATGGATATATTTCCACCATAAGTGCCAATGACATATCTGAAGGACTTCTGGGCAATTAAAAGAATGGAAAGTTTTATTGTCAGATAATGAAAAGAAGGAAAGTGCTATCATTCTGATTCTGGTTAGAGCTATTAAGGAGTCTGAAAACCTGAAACCAAAGGAAAAAAGCAAGTCAGCCTGTAATATTGCTTCTATAATTGCTTTTATATGTACCACAGCCACATGCTGTTCCATTGACATTATATCATACTCAAAGGTGTTTCATTAGACCATAAGAACTTCCACCTATGAGATACTATTTTCCTAGTTTTTAACACGAGTGTAATGTTTACTTGCATGAGTAGGCTTACTAGTCTTATTGGTAAGATTATACAGGCCAGGATGGGGTTCTGAGCAGTGACGTTTTCTCCTGTAGTTGCCTTTTAAGTATATTTTATGCATGCTATAACAATTCCCATTTCCATGCCTTTTTCTTCCTGTATTTACCTGAAGGGGGCAAAGGCATGACTGTTTTTGCTAGGTTCAGGTAGAAGAAAAGATTTTTTTTTTAATTATGAGGAAAAAAAGATTTCTACTCCAATTTTCCTCAGTTAATGTCATTTTGGTTCGTATGTGCATGTTTAAACTCTATCAATAAATAGATGAAGAAAAGCAATGATTGAGTATTTGTGAAACATAAAGCAGACATTTAAGGGAGAGTCATTAAAGACAAAGACAATTAGTCAGCCTGAAAAAACAAAACACTGAGATATGTATGTCTAGCCCAGATACAAACAGTAGCTGCAGTCTGGAAGCATTTATCCCTGGATTACTTTTTATCTATTAATAACATTTGAAAAATGATTTTTACCCCAAGTTATTTTCATGAGGCAAGTAAAATGTAAAAACTTACACAGAGTCTCAAATAGGAACTAGGGATGGTACTTGAAGAACTCTCCATATGTTGCAATCTCTGGACTAAAGTAGAATATTATTCCGTAAAATAAAGAAAAAAATCAACCTCTTCATTCTGAAAAATAGAGAAATCGTGAAATTATTTTATTTTCTGTGACTGGCTTTATGAAGAGATGAACAGCACTTAAAAAGATCAATTAGATGCATGGAATAACCTAAAATTATATGCCTTGAATAGGCATTCATAGCCTGTCCAAACCCCATGAAAACCAACTAGTGTCCTATCATTTATCTGATTGTATTTTGAATCAGAGCCCTAGCCAAAAAAGTACAAAATCATGCATAGTTGACTGCTAGCAGATTATTTTCTTTCCCTGAATCATATGAAACAGCATGATCAGATTGACAGTGAGAGTATAGCAATGAGTGGTGAGGGAGAAAATCCCAGAAGAGTTTATAATGTGGCAAGGCACATTCATTAAAAGATCAAAACCAAAGGAAAGGGCATAAATCAGGAGGCAGCCTCAGTTTCAGCTCTGGCTGTTAATGCAGGTTTTATTGCAACTCTTTTCTGTGACTTTCAATAAAAAATAAAGCATTTGCTGAATTATCAGCACTATTTGATACATACACTGGCCCCAAGATACAGAGCACCTTCTGAAAGAAATGTGATCACCCCTGAGCAATTTGAACTATTGAATCTTTTACTGCATTTTAAAAGAAAAATGTCCTATGTAATTCAATCATTTCCCCGCTTCTTTCTTTTCTTTTTTTTCCTTTTTTTTTTCTCCTTTAATGTCAGAGTTTAAAATGTTATTGGTTCCTAAATCAAAAGCATACATATTGTTCACAAGGCAGGACACAAAAGAGGAAACCTGCAGATGCAGAACAGTAGCAACATGAGATATATGGCTTTTACATTAATATTGAGATTGTAGCTTCTTAACTGTTGTCTCTGTAAGCCTTTTCTCATTACAATAATGGAAATGAAGTAGAGATGTGTGCCTTTCAACATCTTTGAGGGAGAGAAAGTATTCTGTTAACCCAAGTATGTTTCCCATTTATTTTTCTGTCAAAGTATGTCTGATCTGCTTTTGCATCTGGAGTGTTCATAGAAAGATACTTTCTTTTTCCTATATGAGCAACTTGAATAGAGAATATTATCGCCATGCGAAATCTTTGGTACTCCTTGAGAAATAGACAAGGGAAACACTTATCATAAACAGAGTTAATCTCCCAGCACTACAGGAGACACAGAAAAGCACTGCCAGTCCTCAAGTGGCCCTTCAGCCTTTTGCTACACTTGGTTAGCTGTCAGCTTCTCAACAGTGTGGTGGTTAAGGAACAGGACCAGCAGCAGCATGAATTTGGTGGTAAGCCCAGTGAAATGAAGAGTAAAAATTTCTATTCTCTTTGGACACCATTAGGGAAGTAACAACACTGAATTCTAAGGAAGCCAGTACTTGTGTGCAGTATTTGAGCAACCTGGTCTAGTGGAAGGTGTCCCGCCCATGGCAGGGGGGGTTGGAACTAGATGATCTTTAAGATCCCTTCCAACCCAAACCTTTCTAAGTTTCGCAAATGAGCCTGTTAAATATACACAGGTAAATACACATAATTATCACAGTGCTTTACAATAACCATCAATAAAACACTTTGAGAAGAGTTGCTCTTCTGGCAACTTGGAGCTTTTTGTGTGTAGATTAAGTAAGAGAACTAAGAGAGAGCCGAGAGCCAACAAGGCTATTTTGCTCATTTATCCAGGGAGTCACAGCAGCTAACAACAACCAGCAGGAAAATAGATGCACAAAGCAATTTGGTAGTGAAAGCTACCTCAGATGTTACTGTTTTTCTTCAATGAGCAGGATGGGTTTAATACAGCTTTTACAAACCAAAGGCTAGAGTTTACAGCTGTAGTAAATGACACTTTGAAATAATATGTACTGGTGAAACAAACATGAGGTTGTCCAGTAACTCTGCTCTCACTGCTACAGCCCAAATTAAACCACCTTATTGTTACAGAATGATTTAGCCTCCCTGAGCTGGAGAGCTGTTACTGATTTTCATTTAAAGAAGCTGCTAGGGCAGACAGAAGTGGAAGACTACTCGAGAAGTGAATGGTGTGAGCCAAGTGTTTTTAGCAGAAAATAGTCAGTGCACACACTGTTTATGAGCTGGGGTTTGAATCTGGGTTGAAAATCATAGCTATACACTCTAAAATAAAGGCTGCAATAAACTGTTGCACAGCTTAAACACCTGGCTTTTGGCTTGAAAAGGGACCTTAACAATAATCCTTTTCAATAAGGGTGCTAGCAAAAAGAGATGTCAGTAGGGAAAACACCTGATTAGGCAGCATCCTAGGAAAAGGTGTTTTTTTCCTGTTTAGGAAAGTTGACTTTTTTGGATTTGTTGTTGTTGTTGTTGTTTGATGTTTTTGTTTGTTTTCTTTTTGTTTTGGGGGTGATTTTTTATCAAAAAACGGAAAAAAATCAAAGATAATTGACTGTGTGATTATTCTGACATCAAAATATTACCAGAAACCCATTTTTAATCATGACATAAAACCCCAGATGATGCTATCACATCTATCCCTGTGTTATTGTTTCTTCTAATGGTTAAAATCAGATATTTAAACCTTCCCTGTACTCCAGAAAATGTCTGGAAATTCCAGAAAATCTTATAGTTCCAAAATGCTTGTCAGACAAAAGTCTGATGAAACAAAGCAGGGGCATTTCAGAGAACTTTGAAATTAGTATGAAAGTTCTTTTGGCTTTGATGACATCAAGGTTTCATCATATATATCTCCATAAATTAATATACAAAATGTTTTGTTTTGTTTAAAAAACATGGTGTAAAACTATAGATGATATTTCTTTTAACTTATTTGGATGCCAAAGTGTAAGTTGTCCTACTGCAATAAATGAAGCTCAATAATTGAATAATTACAGTTCAAATTTAAAAAACAAGTTAGCTCATGTAATTACCTTGTAAAACTCCTTTGAAATGCAATGATAGCAGATAACTAGAATGGCTAATATCAACTCAAAGTAAAAAAAAATCAAAATATAGTCTTGTCTAAATGCAAATAACTGTGCTCAACTTTTAAAGCAAAGGGAATTTGTTTTGTAACTACAGTGAACCCATAAAAATCTTTTGTAGAAAGTGTAGTAGCTTACGTTTGCTTAGGGATTCAGGTGAACTTAAGTTCCAGTTTCATTCCTTAATCAAAACCTGCTTTTTATGAGGTGATTATTTTTTCAGCACAGGATAAAACAATTACCTAACATGCCTACCGTACATAAAGTACTAAGAAAAACAGCATTTCATTTGACTGATATGTTCATTTTAGTCCAAATACTTGAGTAATGAATAGCTACAAATTTATGACCAGCCTCCTACCATAATAAAAAAGGACACTGCACATGATTAAACTATTAATTAATTTCCTCTCAGTTTAGTTGCGCACTCCTACATCACATATGGATGCACAACAAACTAGACAGTATTTCCAGTGCTTATAAATGGGAAACCTTCAGCTTTTTTTTGTTGTTGTTTGTGTCTGAAATAAAACAAACATATTTAGCACAATTAAAGATATTTAGTTCTGTTACTTCTCATGACATTTGAATTGCTGGAGACATTCTGCTTTCCTCTTCTAATGAGGTGCATTAGTCAAGAGTTAAAGGACCTTTGACCCTAGGATCAAGTGCCTACCCTGCAGGGACTGAGCTCATATATGGGATTATGGGTTGACAGGACGCAGCTGGAAGAAATACCTGAGAATTCACACTTAAAGTAATCCCTGAAAATTGAATGGAGGTATGTGGAAATAACAATTATGTTCTCTAGTGATGTTGCCTAGTGCAAAGCCTTATAAAAACTTAACTAGGGTTTTGGGACCCCATCAGTGGCTGCAGTATTCAATGAAGTAGTCAAGCCTGTTTAACACTACACTCAACAGGGACTTAAGTTTTGTGAATGAGCTTAATGTCCAGTTGATTTTATTGCTGATTTTTTTCTTCTGCTAATGATGTCCTGTGTTGCGTGCTAGTAAAATGCCACAGGATTTATCCATTATCAAATAGGGAAAACCCAAACGGTTTATTTGTAGAGGTTTTTAAGAAAAAAAGTGATGACAGACACTTATAAATCCTTAAGCCACATGAATTAATGTAGAAATGTCATAATAAGAGCTCGTGTTTACTGTACAGAAGAGAGATCAATTATTAAAATCAAAATGCTTAGTATACTGCATATTTAGTAATTTAAATTTAAAATACAAAAAATCTAGCTACCCTTTTTGAGCAGTTTCTGCCTTTTTTTACTAATTTCTACTTTTTTACAAGAAATGTACCATTTAAAAACACTTAATATCATGTCAGACTAGATTCCAGCAAGAATGTAGTTTCTTATGGACAGATGGAGTCCATTGTATTGCAAGAAATTTTTTTTGTGTCAAATTAAGAAATAGTAAAGACAAAAAATCTTTGAAGAGTTTTAATTTTCTCAAGAGTTTTATTAAATGGGTATGTGATCTTCATTAAAGTTTCAAAGTAGAACATTTTCTTTGGGGCAAGAAACTCTTAAGATCTCTAGGCTTTACATAAGTTGAAATAAGACTTCAGTCTGCAGCTTGAAACTACACTAAACCCAATATTTTTTCCAATTTTTCAGATTTGGACATACCACGGCCATGACATGGCACCTTTGTGTGTCTCCAGTGAACTTATATGAGGCTTGTGCCCCAGTTCTGTACTTCAAAATTCTTATACTGACTACAAACACTTTAATTAATAAATGTTTTGGGAAGTCGAAAGTGTAGCCAGGCCTGACACAAGACAGGAACATTTCTTTACTGTTACTCTTATATCAGAAGGACAGAGGCAAGCAGGATGCAGCTGTTTTTCTCTCTCTACTCTAAGGGACTGTCCTGCACTGAGAGATTTTTTTTCAGTAGTATTGTGTGATGTGCTGATGCTGTAGAACGAAACAACAGTAAATTCCATCTGAGCATCTAAAGAGCTGACCACGAAATGAATGTTGTATATCAGTTCATTAAGCAGACTGTATGTCTGTTTACATTAATGGTACATTTACATATAGGTTAATTCAGATTTGAATCAGACTCTTAAAAAAAAATTACATTGTTGATATCCAAAACCCATCAAGGGTCATGGGCAGTTCCTTCAGGCATTATACAGCTTTAATCTTACCTTCAGTTTTTGGGGAAAGAGGTGGTGCTGAACCAATCTGGCTTGGTAAAGGCAGCTAGAAGTTCCAGGAGAAAATTTACTTTCTTGTTAGCACATTTTGGTCTTCTGTGTTCATTTGCTGAATGGCTGATGTGACCATGAGCTTATTTTGGTGGCCTCACTAAATGTTCAGACATGATCACCATGGACTAGTGCTGTTTCTCATAGAAGAGTGCATAATTTCTCATATATTGTGTATACTTTGGATTTGCCATTTTAAAAATGTGACTGTTTTAAAAACACAATCGGGATTTTGCTGTGAATGATAACTTACTATCTAAAGCTAAGGGAACTTATTTTGTGATAATCCTTTAAGATCAACAGCTGCCTTGCTGTCTGGCTTACATTGGCTAAAGGAAACTAAATACAAACATATATTATCCATTATTATAATTGCAGGGAAAGGAAGCAAATCTGTCCTTCTTTCTGGAAAACAAAATAAATTTGTGGCAAGGAGCAGATTTATTTAAATTGCAATCATAACGATAGTAATAAAATAAATCCTGTAAACAGTGCAATTATTCTGTTTATTGTAAACTTGACATTGCTTTTGGAATGAACGCCTGAGAGAGTTCCCTTCCATTCCCTTCCACAACTAGTAAGATGGATGTTTTTGCACATAAAATGAAAACCTCTGTCTTTGTGTAAGGTATGTAGGGTGTGGGTGTGTGTACCTAAATTCCTAGTACAGAAACCAGTGGGTTAAAAGGCAATGAATTTACACTAAGTAAATAAAATGTTCGGCAGAAGAAACTCATCAGATTCATTCTGTAAAATAAGACAATTTCAGGTAATTTTTTTACTAAAAATAAGCATTATGGATATGGGAGATTTAGAGTATTGACTGTATCACTATTGAGGCAACCCACTTTTCTTTAGTTGCACCTATAAAAATACTAGCATGTGGAAAAATAACCCAAGTCAGAGTGACAGAAAAAGGAAAATCATGATATTATTTACATATTGTTTTTATGGTCCTCTCGATTTGTGAGGCACTGAGGGACCAACTATGCACCAGAAACAGAGTTCATAAATATGAACATACTAAAGGTAAACAGATGTTTCATCCAACCTTCAAGCATTCTCCACTGAGATATTAAATGTTTTTCCTAGGGTTTTTTGGAGCTATGCATGGGACTCTGATGATAGTCATTGGAAAGGGACTATACCTGCTCGATCGTTTAATGGAAAAATAACTCAGGAGTATTATGAATTTCTTTAGTCTAAAGCAGGCAGCAGCAACCCAGGGGAATTCAACATAAGCCAGTCTCGCTGTCACAAACCCAGTTCAACCCAGAAAGAGAAGTGCATGAGCTTTTCTGCAGCAGTCCAATCTCTACCAAGGGTCAAAACACTAATAATACAGGTAAATTGTGTGTGGATTACTGGGTTATTATTTTTTTATTTGACAGTCCAAGTATCTTGGACAATTAGAAATATACAGTTTAAAAAAGGTATTTTTATCCCTGTCACCCAACTCAATGACAAGGACCATTGAAGAAATTTTAAAAATATCAAAGATTTTTGATTTTGTCTGACAGCTTTCAAAATTATTCTTCCAAATAAATACATACAAAGATATTAATGAATTAAGCTGGGGCAACTTCTCCTTTTGCCTCTTCTTTTAGTAAACAAATGTATATATCTTAAAGTCAGATATCAGCTATGCTTATTAGTGTGACTACAAAAATACAAGTAATAAAAATTCATCTACTACTTGACTTAAATCTGTAACTTCCATCTGAGTTATAGCAGCTTTTAGGAGTGTTTTCAAGAATCTATCACATCCATAAGAAAATTGTTCCAGTTTTTATTTGTGTTCTCTTAAAAACATTTTTACTTCTAGTGAGTGAAATAAAACATGTGAAATAGTGATGGCTACAACTTACAACTATACTTGAAGCAGTGAAGTTTTATGGATGTCAGTTAGAAAAACATGATATTTGAGATTGTGATACTGTTCTCAGCAGCTAAATCTCTTTGCTTGTTTATCACCAGTTGTAAGATTGAGATCTTTGAATATAAAAGCTTTAGAACAAGAATATTCCTCTCCTATATGGGATCAAGAAGAAAAGAATCCTGATCCTAGCTTCACTATTCCATGGAAATTCAAATAAGAAATACATACACAACAGGAGTAAGATAACAAGAAAGAGACATTGAAAGACTTCAGCAATATTGCAAAAGTAAAGAGGGACTCCAACTAACATGTACTTTACCTTAGTAGTATATATGTGCTTGAAAATTAAGTGTTTCCTCAGTAAATATAAATGGATCCATTTTTCTTCAGTTTTTCATGATTTCTCCCACCCTCATTTGCCTTTTAGGACTGATGTAAGTGCAGCTGTGGTTTTTTAAGAGGTGTTTATGCCATTTCTTGCACACAGTTCATCCATCACTTTCTGCTCAGATACAGCAAGAATTCAAAATGCAGCCTGAGTGGCACAACCTTTTTCTTTTCATGAAGTGGCTTGGCTGGATCTGGAGCATCAGTGTGTCACCAACAGCACATTCCTGGGATGAATGTTTTAGTTTCTCCCATCTTCCAGAATATGTCAAAGAGCAGAAATGCTAGTGTTTACTTATGCTCTAGCGAAACCAGAGACCCACACTAGAATAGCACCACTTCATACTCACTGCAGGTCATACAGGGGCTCCGTTTCAGGTGTCATCCTTAGTACAAGATATTTTTATTTGCTCCAGCTTATCTTTCCTAACTGTCGCAAAGCTGACAACTAACCTGTTTTTCTTTAATATATAAGACCATCTTTCTGGTTAAATGCTAGATTCAGATATTTCATAATAAAAATATATTATCAGTCGTTTCCATTTGATGCTTGACAGGGCCAGTGAAGTCTGTCCAGAGTGATGTCTGTGACTGGTGTACCTTTATCAGCTCTTGCGCTGTACTGATTGGGAGCTACAGTTTTAGTTTGTATCTAAAATGGCAAATCACAAACACATCCCTTCACATTTTTGAAGTTTTAAATGTGCATATAAGTACGGTACCAAATTCCTACTATCAGTGTGAGAAGATAGAGATAAATTCTGTCCACTTACAGTATTGGATATTAAAAGGAACCTAGCAGTATCCCACAATGAACACTGCATGCTTCATACCAGAAAAAAAGGCAGAATTTTGCCTCTATTTTCTCCTCTCTCTCTAACCTAGATTTACATCTGTACTGAGAAAAACAAACAAACAAACAAACAAACAAAAACCTATAAAGTCTGATCAGTTATAAGGATACAGAATTGAAAATTATAATTTTCAATGTTTGAGATAATTACCAATGATGGCATAATTAAAAAAAAAAAAAATAAAAAACCCCTGTCTTCTGAGTTTCTTAAGGCTAATAAAGTCTTAAGTTCTTTGTTACCTAACAATTAGTAGAAAGCTTAATGGGTGTACCAGACACAAGCCAAGGAAGTGCAAGCTCCAGATTCTTTTTCTAGAAATGGGATTTCCTCTTTAATTCAGTGCTGAATGAGCTTTTTCTCACCTCTCCTCACGAAGGTGATGATTTCATAAGCGCTCCATTTAGAAGTTCAATTGTCAATGCATCTTGACATTTTAAACTGACATACATAGCAATTAGCATAGGAAAGTGTAAATTAGAGATGAACAAGTGCTACAAGATTGTCTGGTCTCTACAAAATTATTTGAGTCTGTTTTAGCTCAGATCAGGAAGCCTGGACTTCTAAATCTAACCCTAAGGGCTCCAGCTTAGTTCCAGGATACAAATAAATATGCCTGCTGTCACACAGGAAGTGTCTGAACAAAATCTTCTTTCTAGATAAAACTGATTATAAACAATGACACTACTTATTATATAGCCACATAAATAAGCTGGGGGGAAAAAGTCTAGAATGTGGCTTTATGATGTGTTATTTACCTTGTTGTGATCTTACCTCAGGATAAGTACCGGGGTGGTGTTTTGAGCATGAGCCCACATCTGCACAGACTAAGCAGACTAAGCACATTGCTGCTGTGAGCCATACATTACAAAGTAACCTTAATAGGTACCTGTAAGGAAAAAAAAAAGGCTGAAAAACCCTCCTTTTTTTTTTTTTTTTTTTTTTGAGCAATCAAGTAAATTTAAAGCAATAAACTAACTTAACATCAAAGAAATACTTTGCATTGTGTGACCATGATACTTTTTATCCAAGAGCTCAGAAAGTTGGATTTATTATATCATCAAACTATAGATCTTGACAAGACCACTGTGTGAACAGCAGGCCTAGTGTGCTTTTTCACCAGCTGTTAGCCTGGAACTAAAACACTTCAAATATGTATAATTGTTTCACTGCTGAGCTATAAATGTGTGGTCATACCTTGAAAACCCATTTGAATAAAGTATCATGGCAAGTGATTTGTGCATCATCTAAGTTATGCAGGGAAGTGCAAACAATGTTCTGTTGGTCTTAAAGAAAAGTTAGTGGGCTTTGAAAAATGTCCTAAGAAAAAAAAAAAAAGAGAGATAACAGATATTTAACAGATATAACGGTCAAAGAAAGCTCACCCATAAAAGAAAAAGCTACTAAAAAGCTGTTTGAGCTATAAATCTGCAACTGATAACACCACAGTTATTTGGAGGGCTTGACAGCAAATCATCTTAAGTAGAGCAGAAATGCAAAACCTTTTTCATTTGGCTATAAGCATATTAGAATAACACAGGTGACACAGAACAAGAGTAAATATATTAAAACATTTGCAGGAGGATTTTCTTTGATTTCATCTAAGTTAGAATTTAGTCTTCACTCCTCTGTATACATCTTATAAGCGTATCTCCATTAAGGAGCACTGAAAACCTCCAGGATACTCTATTCCATATTCTTATATTTAAGACTTCTAAAATTTGTTTCTAGGGTGGAATAGAAGAATTAATCTGTGGACTACTTAATATCTGGCATTAGCCTATATTTCTTCTTGAAAAAAAGGTAATCAGAAACCAGAATATGCCTAAATTTTCATGAAGTTTACATTTAAATATGAGGCTTTAATTGCTCATCGCCAATTGCTTTCTGTTAGTTTCTGTATAAAGTTTCAGAATATTTAGTCTACACATGAAAGGTTATATTTCACCTGTCCTTAGGCTTTTGTGAGGCCCTCTCTTTTGCCTTCTGCAAGACACTGACAAAACAAGTGCATATTATTATTCATTGGGACTCTGAAAGGTAAGGAATCATAAAATGAATCCAGCAAAATAATAGTGTCATGTTCTTTATTGCAAGAGTCAAAGCCCAAGATCAAAGGCTCAGGAAAAAACAAAGTTTGACAAAAAAGAATCAGTTAGGAGTAAGGGTCACAGCCAAACAGGAACAAAAGAATAAAGAGCAGAAGAAAACATCTGCAAGCCTTGCTTGTGGGGAGGGAGAAGGAAGTAGGAAGAGGGAGGAACCTTTCCACATACTTGCCCTCAGAGGTTTTGCATACATTTGTGTACTCCACATTGTCTGAACCTGATTTATAAAATAGTTAAAATAGTTGCATTGCAGAGATAATGAACATCACAGATGACCTCTCCAGAGTGGTTTCCCTTCCCCTTTAGGGACAGGGGGAAGAGAACTTTCTAGCCACAGAAGAGCATAAAGATTTTAGGAGCTTTAACCACCTAACTCCCATAACTTTCCTGGGATATGTTATATATGTGCAGACCTGTGCAAGCAATTTTGTGAAAATATAGTCTCTTTATTGTTCCCTACTTCTCCTCCCAATCTTTATATGTGACTCCACTAAATAGAGTGGGCAGGACTACAAAAGGAAGCCCAGAGGCAGATACTTGTGGGGTGAACAGAACTAGACTTGCTCTGACTCCTGGCAGAGATTCGGAGTAATGAGCCCCAACCTGCGCCATGACTGAGCACTCATGCAGAGACAGCACAGAATTCACCCTTATATTCCTCCTTACTGGCCATAATTACCTCGGGATGGGCTGCAGTAAGCCACTGCAAACCTAGGGAGGCTCTAATTCATACCAATAGTCATTCTTGCAACCACCTTTCATTTCGGTGCCTTAAAGCCAGAAATATATATATATATACCTTCTGCCTAGTAAATCAGTGGGAAGGCTTCAATATAAGCATTGTTTTCACAAAACTAGCTTCAGTTGGCAAGGCCAGTTTTCCTAGGATTCCTCTACAGCCAATGTTGTGAAAAATGCTGGTTAGGAGTTTCCTTTAGTATCTGCCTTTATTATCTAAGGAGACTATCACTTTCCATTAATAGGAAAGTTTTCTGAGCAGAAATATTCTTTATACCACTATAGAATATTGCTGCTTTCTTATCTTGTCCCACTTATTTCCTGTAGAAGAGGTTAGCAGAAGTAGATTGGTACATCTCCATGGACTAAGCATTACATAATGCAACTTTTACCCTTTGCACTCAGTAATGCATTAAGAAAACACCCTTTATGTGTGTTCGCACACAAGAACAGTTAGGCTATACAGAAAATGTTTAGCGGGTAGAAACACAGTAGAAAATGGCATCCATGAAAGGCATAGTTCTCAGTACTCCCTCTTGCATGATTGATATTTTTTTTACAGTTCATGTTTTGCTACTTATAATATTTACTTGGCTATATTTTTATTCAACTGCTCCTGAGGTAACTTCTATTTATGACTACTGCTAAAGTAGTGCAGTTTGCTCATCAAAGACCGAGTTCTGCAGTATTCTTACCTCTGTAAATTTTTAGAGCAGTTTAATTTCTTGCTATATGAGTCCTTTGCAATGTAAATATCTCCTTTCAATGGTTACCAGCACACTGCAAAGGTGAGACAGTAAAACTGGGAGATGATATTTCCAAAATGTGTCATTAAACTCAAAATAAGAAAGAACTTTTCTCCAGACTCTGACTCAGAATTATGAAACATCTTTTCCATCCAACACATCATAAGTGAGTATTAGATGTGGCCATCAAAGTAACCATGGAAGAGTAAACTCCCCTATGAACTTGGTGGGCATTTTTTTGCAAACTGGGACCGGTGAGTTCTTTTGAGAAACAATGAAAAAACGTTTCACAGTGTGAAAGACTGAGAAGCAAAATGCATTTGTCATGGGCAGTGGCAGATTTTTAATCATTTAAAATCTTCAGGTTGATGACTGTTCCTGTCTTAGGTAGACACAACTTGTTCAGACCCAGAACCAATTTGGTTTTAGTGGTGAGTTAGCCTTGGCTAAGGACTAAATTCCCACCCAGCTGCTCAGTCACTCTCCACCCCAGCAGGAGGTGAGGTGAAACCAGGATTAGAAAACTTGCATGTGGAGATAAAGACAGGGAGATCACTTCCCAATTCCTATGATGGACAAAACTGGCTCAGTTTGGGAAAGACAAATTTAAATTTAAAATTTTGCCAGTTAAAATAGTGAGAAGTAAAAGCAAGTATTAAACCAGCTTTCCTCCCCACTCTCCCAGTCTTAGCTTTGTTCCTTCATTCCCAACTCCTCTACGCACCCCAACAGTGGCACAGCGTGGGTGGGGACGTGAGGGTCAATAGGTAATAGTTCCTCTCTTCTGATCCTTCCCCATCACACCTTCACCCTGCTCCAGCAGGGACTCTCTCCATGAGCTTCAGTTTTTCACTGTGGGTCTTGCACAGATTGCAGTGGATACTTGCTCTGGTGTATCCACACCCTCTTCCTTCTCTTCCTCTGATCTTGGTGTTTCCTCCAATTATCCTCACTCTTTTTGTTACCTCCTCTTCTCTCTGCCCAGCAATTTTGCCTTTTCCTAAGTGTTTTCTCAGAGGCACCATCTGTTTCACTGATGGGCTCAGCTGTGCCCTGCAAGGGGTCCTGCGCAAAGCAGACCCTGCCCTCAACCCTTTGCAGACTCCAGCTGCCAGCACCTGCATGTCTATGTACAACACAGTCTTCAGTAAGAGAAAGGGATAACCAATGGCTGGTGCTTGAGTTTGACACTAAAATTTTGTCTTTATTGATAATAGACACCAAGTGTTCTCGTCAAAGCAAATTCCATTTACCAATCAGTCACTGCTTCCACACAGAACTTGCAACTAGTTGCAGCACTGATATGAAGCCTCTTCAGAATCTGTAAAATAGAAACCATATTTTTATGGAAGACAAAGTCAGAAATGGAGATTAGTTTCTGAAACTGGATACAAATCCTACTTTAAGGCTTGTAAATGTTGCAGATTCATGTGGTTTTGTCTGATCAACACTTTACTGTAAATATCACCAACCTTGAAAAAAACACAGTTTCAATTTCTGCATTTTAACATCTTTCATAAAGCTTTCTCCAGAGAATTTGACAGCCTGTTTAAAATATATGTAGAGAAATTCAAACATAAACATTTTATGATAATTAAAATATTTGCTTGTATATTTGGAATATATCAACAACATATTGTGTTATGCTGTCTGAATACTGAAATGTAAAAATGCATCCTGGATATTCTTAATCATGGTAACATTGTTTTATAAATATGGTAATAAATATTAAATCCTGTGTAATGCACATATGGAAGACATAGGCTTTTTGAGACATGCAGGGTCATTTCTGCTTTGCAAATCATGAACCTTAAGAGAAACATCCCTTAGAAGAGACAAAAGAGAAGAATTTGGGAGCAGAGTCAAGGATTTATGGTAGATCCATATAGGAACTCTCAAAGATTTAGGCATCTAGCTGCCACTTTTTATGCAAGGTTACAGGTTAAAGGTTACAACTTCAACACTCCATCTAAGATGATGCCTACCCCAAGAGGTACCTATGCCTTCAACTTTAAAGTATTCAAGGTGAGGAGAATCCTGTTTCTGAGCATGTCCTTATAGACCACCTTCTCCATAGGCTTCACCAACAGAAAGAAAACTCATAGCTAAAACTTCTAGGATGTACAAGCTCCTTTGCAAAAGGTGGATTTGAATTTTCAGAGATTATGAAAAGCTCACACAGGTAGGGTTATCACTAAACTCTGCTTTTTATGATAGCAGGCTCAGCTTCTTCTTCTACTTGAAAAACTATAATAATTTTTACCTAAACACTATCTTTGCAACAAGCTATCAGATATTTTAAGGAGATTTGCCCTTCTATTGCCTTCTGCTGAAGCTTAAGAAAGGAGAGAAAATATGAGTGAGAATTACTTCTATCATTTGTTAAGCAGACTGTCATCTGAAAAAGTCCCCATCCTGTTCCAACAATATTTTCAAGATTCCTCCTTGAAGTATTCATAAGAACAAAAACTGGAGTCTTGTAATACTTCATGTAGCAGAACTCCCTTTGAAGGTCTTGAGCTCTCTCATGTTGTCTAATGATGCTTTCAGTATTAAAGAAGAGTTCTTCTGCTTCAGATTCAGTCTTGTGTCAGGAGTGGAAAGCCATTTCTCACCTCCCGTAATCCAGGCAAAGTAAAACTCATGGGCCAAATTCTCAAAGAAGAAATAAAAATAGGTCAAGTATAGGGAGAATGGTTTCTAATTCTCCATTAGAAAACATTATTTTTATTATTTATTTAGAAAGGTGGGAGAATAATACAGCTATTCTGTATTAGCTAATATATCTGTAACTAAGTCAGGAGTTATGTGACCTTTACTTGGAAATAAAATGATACATCATGACTGTTAAAACTAACAGCAAATTTGTTGTGTTCTATGAAAAATGCAAAATGCGTATGTTCTATATGGATCATATATTTTTTAAAAAAATATTCATATGACAGCATATTCAGTATATAAATTTGTCTTTCAGGTGTTGGTCAGTCAAAGAAAAAGCTGCACATAAAGGATGTCCTCATGAGATACTTCTGCAGCAGTGAAGGAATCAAGTATTGTTTCCTCATGCACCCTGAACTTTGCAGAAGGGCAGCTGATAGAGACCTAACCAGGTCCAGACAGATGTCAATTGCTTTTCCTCAAGGATTCACAGTACTAATATATTTGCAACCAGTTTGGTGCTAGTAAAAGCTAGATGCTGACAGCACTTCTGTAGTAAACACTGAATGGAAGACGTCTTTGACTATTAATCACACGTGAGACAGCATCAGCAAGAACAAATTATGCACACACTTAAGTGGAAAAATATGTTGGCCAGTACAGGAAAACTATATCAAGGCTGCAAGCAGAAAAAGGTACTAGGCTGATGAAAAGAAGGGTAGAGCTGAAAAAGAGAACAGCATCAGTATGATGTTAAGGAAGACTAGTTTGTGACATTTGGGTAGTAGAATAGGTAGAAGATATCAAATGGGAAGTGAATATGGAGGTTTTGTCCAGAATGAGAATTAAAAGTGAGGAAATTGAGAGGAAGTAATAAATCTGTTGACCTACAACAATTACTTTACAAAGTTGGTTACGCCAATCATTCTGCATAAAATTATGAATGGTTTCTGCTGTGACATTCAGGAAAATGAATGACACTAGACCATTTTTGTACATTCTACAAAACCAAGGAAGGCAATTTAAAGAACTCATTTTTGAGTTAGCCAAGTCATTGAATGGAAAGGCTCTAGTACTCTATCAGGACCATATAAAAGGAGCATTTAAATTGCCATGCAACAACTTTCTTAACAGTGAGGAAGCAGAGACAATAGTTGACAGCCAGCTTTCATATTAACAAGAGGAAAGCAGAGATGTTTAAAGCCTGAAGAGTTAAAATGAGCTTGATTTTGCTTTGACATACTACAGGAATGTAACAGGACTATTTTATATAAAAACAAAGAGCTCTAAATTCGAACTGGAAAGTAGCAGACACTCTGAAAATATGCATATTGGATGCCAAAGAGGAATGGAGGTGGAGAAATTAAAATAAATAAAATGTCTTCTGTAGCAAACTCTTGCAGTTTATAGAATTCTTGCCTCTGACAGCTTCCCAAGGGCCCTTATTTGAATACTGATACACAGAATAAATGGAAAATAGCCCTTTTTATCCTGGGCTGTGGTTTCCAGCAGAATTGGTAAGTCTGAAGGACAATAGAAATGTGATTACCCCATTAATTTGCAGAGCCAAATTTAACAACAAAATGTCACCTCTGCAAATATCCTAATGATTTTTCAGGCAGATCAAAACTGGGAGGGTTCATTTCAGGATGAATTAGTACTTTTAGAGAAATTTTGAGACATTGCAGGGTTCCTTTCACTGTGTCACCCATCTTGGATGTTTACTGCCTGGTGCAAAAGTGGAGAGAGGGACAGATTTGTTTCTGTTTCATTTAAGGCAGAGAATAAACCATGTTTTCTGCTTTTAAAATGAGATAAATTTCTTCCCAAGCTAATAAAATTTATCTGTGAACTTTGATCTTCCTCCTAAAGAGTGTAAGCAGATATGTGCTTATAAAAAATGTGTCAAGATAAATAACATATATAGTAGGACTCAATCACTGGTTCTTTGCTACAATCCTTCCCTTTTTCTGTAAAACAGAGTGGGAAATTAACATCAGAATTGGGTCCCTCATTTCCATAGTTGACTCTGAAACACCTAGCACACGCACACACACACACACATACAGAGGTGCACAAATAAAGATAATAACTATAAAAAATAAGCAAGTGGACTTTCCTCTTTTCTCAAGTTAATAGCAAAAGACCTTGAGAGCTTGACCTAATGAAGAATGCAGCATAAATCTGCTAAGCAACTATGAGTAATAAATATGTTTTAGGACTTGGGAAATTCTTTTCATTGTTTGGACCTCTAGAGGGTCAGTATTGATATCTCCTGGCAATGGAAGCAGAGGCTGGCAAAGAAACAAGACTGTTGTCTTGATTTTGAACACTAAAGAGTTTCTATCATGAAGCAGGCAAGACTTGCACAGCATAGATTTCTCCTGAACTATGTTCCTAGCTCTTGGCTATTCACATAAAACTCATAAATGATGGACACTCCATGCTTCCTGAAAGCTTTGGGAAATTTAATGGCTTGAAGGACTCCACATGCAGTCTATTAAATTTCTAAGTGTGAGAAGAAAGAGCTCCTTTTCACAGTCATCAACCCTAACTATGATTTCTAAAGCAGTGTCAACGAAAAGTGCAATAAACCCTTATCACTTATACAAACTCATTACTATATACTTTGAGGAAGTAGTAGCTGCATCTCTTTTGTTTGGATAGATGCCATAGGAAAAGAGTAAGAAAACTGAATATTTTGTTCAGTTCCCTTTGTCAAATGATTCTCTTTTTGGAGGGATAGAGGGAGACATTCATAATACTATCAGCTCTGCTGGCTTGATTAAGATTGATTCAGGTGGGGAGATTTTGATCACTGCAATGTAAGAAAAACATTAAATTACTAGAGAGCATCCAAAGGAGGGTAATGAAGATGGTGAAGGGCCTTGAGGGGAAGCTGTATAGGAGGAGCAGTGGAGGTCACTTGATATGTTCAGCCTTGAAAAGACTGAGAGGAGACCTCATTGCAATTACAACTTCCTCATCAGGGGAAGAGGAGGGGCTGGCAGTGATGTCTTCTTTGTGGTGACCAGTGACAGGACCTGAGGGAATGGCCTGAAGCTGAGTCTGAGGAGGTTTAGTTTGGATATTAGAAAAAAGTTTTTCACCTAGAGGGTGGTTGGGCACTGGAACAGGCTCCCCAGGGAAGTGGTCACAGCACCAAGCCCGAGAGATTTCAAAAAGCATCTCAGGCACATGGTGTGAGTCTTGGGGCTGTCCTGTGCTGGACTGACTTGCACTCAGTGATCCTTGTAGGTCCCTTCCAACTCAGTGTATCTGTGAATCTGTATGTTTTAGAAGTTGTAGTAAAAACCTAGCTTGCACATCTAGTGAGTCTTTTCTCCACTTTACCATACAACCCTTGGGCTGGCACCTAGTCTTCTCTTCCCACACAAGGTTATATTTTTGCCACTGAATATCCTCATTTTTCTGCCTTTGATCATTGGACAGAACAAAAAGGTGTGAGCCATTGTGCTTTTATTACCACTGAAACTCTGCTCTCACCTAAAAAATATAGTCAGTACAGACTTGGGAGGAGAAAGTTAAACTGCAGTCCTACCTACAGTTTAAGTATCCTATTAAAGGAAAAATGAATTATTCATAGAAGTATCAGTTGATAAGACAACTTTGTAGCAAACTATTGACTCTTTATGCTCTTTTTCCAACACTGGAAATAAAACAGACACTTGCTTTTGTTATTCTGCTAGTGTTCTGATAGGTAGATGACATTCAATTTCATATTGGGCACTATCACCCATATGGGTGGTGCTTACACAAACAGCTATAATAATGGCAAATTATAAATACACATTTAATACATAATATAAATACATATTTGATACACATACTATATAAATACACATTTAATACATAATATAAATACATATTTGATACACATACTAAACTTGAAATGGAGACTTAATTTGGGTACTGATCAAACTTTTGCCAAGAATGAGAAAGCAAGGTGGGTGTACATATTTCCATACAGCCTCTAGGGAGGGAAGTAACCCTATGCTATCCCAGTGTTTCTAGGTACATCTGTGATATCTCTCAGCACTCTATATTTCAGGAAGTCAGCCTGTTTGTGAAGTTATTGTAAGGTAGCAGCGGGCATAAGTAAAACACTGCTAATATAGTACTTGGCCAAAAGTAGCCTCCCCTGTAGGAGTTTGTTTATAAATTGCTTTGGTCCACTTGACAAGGTCAAATCCATTCTCTTAATGATGAATCTCATCTGTTCTGGTGCAGAAAGAAATGTTTTCTTTCACTTCTACGTGTGGTAAGAGCTCATTCATCTCTGTATGTTCTAAAGGGAAATCTAGCTACATCAGAGAGAGAAGGAGTATTCAGAGGGCAACTGATGGCCAGGAAGATATATTGAATTCACTTTCCTGGGACAGACATTCAAATGGTAACAAGTGATAGAAAACAGCTCTATATTTCAGCATGATGTGTGTTCTCTCTCTTATGATTAAACCCCCTGTGGGCCATCTGCATTTAATGGGTTAGAACTACTTTGTAGCTGCAGCTTTTTCCTTCCATGGCTCTTATTTATTTGAGAGAAGACCAAACTGCACTCTTAAAAGTGCAGCTTGTAGGAAACACTGCCAAAAGAATGAGAACAAAAAGACAAATTTATGGGCCAATGTTGTTTTAAGCATTTAACAGTATAAATAGAAAGTGTAGATAAATGTGGACATGTAAGTGGCTCTGTTTATCTTAGTTGTATTATTTGCCTAAATTCCAGAAGAGAATTAGTCCAATTAGTTTATACAAGGGTTAATGTTCTGCTCTGGACGAGCAATTTAGCGTATGCATAGAACTCTTTTCACACCAAAACTAACACTCCTCCTTAGAAGAGGTATCCCTAAAAAGTAAAAGCATTGGTCAGTTTCTCTGATTCTTTAAAAAAAAAAAGTTTAAAAAAATCAGACACAAATACAGAAACTGTTGTAGTAAAATAGATGTAAATTGCTGATTTAATAAATTTCAATGTTTTAAAAATAGTTGAATTAGAACAAAACATTCATATAAACTAAGTAATGTTGTTCCAGGATGATTTGACTTAGCATAGTAAATCTATTATGTGTTTATTAGGGATCATATTCTACTTCCAAGTGAGGTCATTGGCAAGATTCCCATTAGCTTCAATTAAGATTTGATCATAAGGAGATATTTGAGTAAAGAAAATTCATCCCTCCTTGCCAACACTGAGTTTTCTGGCTCTCAATATTCAATAAACTCCCAGCCAATGAGTGTGTTTTCCTCTTTTCTCATTGTATATACTACTTAAGCATTTGCTAAATAATACTCACTAACTCTGATCTCTATTCCAGACTCATTTCTGAAAGGGGTCCAAAATAATTTAGTATTTTATTTACCCTATGTGTTCAAATGACATCTGACAGATTTTTCCATATATAAATATGCATTTCATTTTACAATAAAATGTTTATAACAAGTAATGAGAAAAATCATTCTTAGGACATTAGAAACTGAGTTGTTCCCCTAATATCCCTCCGAAAGAAAAATGCAGTTAGCATGTTTTGTATTGTCATTTTCTGTTAAAGAGCTCAGTTGTTTTCCGTTTTTATGATTGAAAAAAAGAAATCATTTGAGTAGATACACCTGAGTAAATACAGCCTTACAAAGACTCAGATACATCTGGTTTTGAGGATGCTATTTAATGCAGCTTTCATTTTAACTGTACCCTTCTCAGATGGGCAAAAATATCACGAAAGTGTTAATTAGGACTTTTCCCCACCCAGCAGCAGTTTGTAGCCAAACAAACCAAGGCTAAGCAAACCAAAACAAAGCAAACCAAAGTTTTGGTTTTCAACAAAAAAAAAAGAGAGTTTTAAGCAATTTATTGATCTCTCTCCATGCCAATAAATTGTTCTTTCACAATAATGGTACCAAAAATCTAATATTTTGCAACTACTGGATTATAGAGAAGACTTTGCCCTGCTGTAATGACAGAGAGACTAAAATAAACCATAGGTGCTGCTTATAAATGGATATTCTCACAGGAGTACAAAGCAGGGAGGATCAAGCCTATTCAAATTACTTTTTATAATTAAAGAATGCAGAAACCATCATTACCTCAGCTTCTGAGAGATGAAGTAGCCAGCTGTTACCTTATGTAGGGTTGCTATAGTTAGAACTGCAGCACAGAAAAGCACTTCTGTGAAAGCATCTTGTCAGCCATCAAGTTCCAGTCTATAAGCCAGTCAGAAAGTATTTTTGATCTGATCCTATAACATACATTTTTTGAAATTATGTTTTCCATGCCAACATGAATTACTTTAACTAATATTATTTCCTATACATTGATGTATTTATTAGTCTCGTCTACTGCTCAACTCCTGTGGGAATAATCACCGTTATGGTGGGCAGCGTGAGCAAAGCTGAAGTTCTGGGCTGTTGAGTGTGAGGCCTCACGAGTATAAGGGCTCACAAGCCCTTATTCTTTAAGAAGACAGTGGATTTTGAAGACTCACCTATTTGTTTTGGGGATTTTTTCCTCATATTGAAAAATCAGTGACATCTCATGTGGACTGTGTTTGAAGAGATTTGGTGAAGAACTGTGTAATTTTTATGCTGCTATTTAAAATAGAGTAACAATAAATGTCAGAAACAGACCAATATCTGAAATATGTCTTATGTGATAGTGTGATACATTCCTTCATTTGCATGCCATAGCCATATCAGTTTTAATGAGTTTATGGTGCAAAGGAGAATGGCCATGCTCAGGAATTTGGTAGACTGCTCCAACCACCACTGTGCTTTAATATTCTACCCTCATGCTGCCTTAAAAATGCACAGAAAAAAAAATAAATCTTGAAATTCATTATTAGAGATGCTTCTCCACAAAACTACTCTTTAATTTCCCAATATGTAATTACTGCTGGTGACAGTCACACAGCTACCAACCCTGCCTCTTCAAGACTTACCATTTGGTTTCTTTATATCCCTCCTTAAACTCACACTGGAAAGATGGCAATTCAATAAATCTTATGTTTCCAGGTCCTGGTGAGTTTTAGGTGAGGGAATTTAGGGAAGGGAAGGTTGCATGAGGTTTAGGATTCCCCCTTACACCAGCATTGCACCCTGAGTCTTCTCCCAGGAGTTTGTACTACTGTCCCCAGTCATCATACTCCCATATTCACTGCACACTCCTTCATCATTCTGATGCCAGCTGAGTCTAAAAAATCACTGTAGAGGAATAAGAAGGCTGTATTCTGGAAATGAGTGGGCTCAACAATATTTGTTAGGGTATGAAGGTGCTGGGGGAATGTGCTGGTTTGGGCTGGGGTGGAGCTAATTGTCTTCATAGTGGCTAGTACAGGGGGGCTATATTTGGATTTGTGCTGAACATAATGTTGATAATAGAGGCTTGGGTTTTTTTCTACTGATGAGCAGTGCATACACAAAGCCAAGGACTTTTCTGCTTTTTGTACTGTCGCGGTGACAGGGAAGTTTGGCGTGCATGGAAGATTGACAAGAGACATCTGGGATAGATGACCCAAACTGACCAAAGGGGTATTCCAGATCATATGACATCATGCTTAGTATATAAAGCTGGGGGGAAGAAGAGCCACTTTGGAGCCAAAGTGTTTGTCTTCCCAAGTCATCATTACATGTGATGGCACCCCACTGTCCTGGAGGTGGCTGAACACCTGCCTGCCCATGGGAAGCAGTGAGTTAATTCTTGTTTTTCTCTTCTTGCATGTGTGGCTTTGGCTTTACCTATTAAACTGTCCATATCTCAACCCATGACTTTTCCAGATTTGCCCTTCCAGTTCTCTCTCTGATCCTACTGATAGGGGATTGACTGAACGGCTACATGGGACTTGGTGGCTGGCTGGGGTTAAATCATGACACAGGAGAAAAATGAGTGCCTTGTCTCAGAAAGAACTTCCCCTGGAAACACGTTAAAACTAAGAAGTAAAGTGTTTTTAATGTGTTCAAACTCTGATCAGCCTGAGTTCTAAATAGGTCTGATATTTAAAAAAATTACCAATAAAACAATTAATCTGTGTCATTTTGAAAAGAAATGTAATATTTTATTCTTTGCAAACCAAATAATTTGCTTCCATCATGCTAAACAATCTCACTATTAAATGCACAATATTAGTTATGTTCGTTAAATTGTATACCATACAGTTCACAGTCAAAATAAAATGCCTTTAGCATATTGAACTGGATTTTTTCAACACTTCTCAGTGTAAAATATTATGACAGTAAAGAAGTGAAATGAGAAATGTCATTCATTTCCACTTATTTTCAGCAACAAAAGATGCTTTCATTGGTATGTTCCTGCGATATGTAACACTACTGATTAAACTGTAAGTAGAAATCATTTTTTGTCAGATTTTTCTGGGCACCTTTATCATAAGGAGACTTGGTCTTTAGCTGCTAAATGCAATGTTGTCTATCACCTATGTGAGTCTCTAATAATCATAATACAAATAAATTTACATTTCATAGATAAATTCGTATTTGTTCAAAAATTTGTTCAAATGCAGGTTTAAGATTTTCAAATTGTTGAGGAATAAATCAAAGGAGAAAAAAACAGTGCAGTGCTATGTCATGACAAATTCTTCACAGCAATAATTACAACAGTATTTCACGTTCTCTTTTAACAGGATAGGGACTCTTTGCCCAAAAGTTCTATAAATTTACTTCTCGGCATAGCATGATGATCACATATCTCAAACATTAGTTAAAGTACTTGGCAGGAAGGCTATGTAAATCACCTCCTTTTGTTTTTAGTCCATTTTTCACATGTTCAAAAAGCAGTGAAAAAATTAGTTACTGATGTTAAGAAATCCTTATGTGGATACAATCAAAGCACAAGAACAAAGTCCTGTCAAATGTGGAAGTATAATCCAGTGGAAAATAAAATCATTTACCTTGAATAGAAACTTGCTCAAATTATTTGCATATACCAAAATGTCTCTTTTCTAGATTGTTTTTTAATGAAAAAAGAACACTACAAATAGCAATGTTCGGTCTATCTGCACTATTTGTGGAATAAGGGGCTACTCATCTTGGTTAAAAAATCTGAATCTGGCCTTAAGCCAGCGTGAGCTAGATTCTGCTATCCTTACCAGAGCTGAATAGTACCTGAAGCTGGGCCTGATTGTGAACCGATTACTCAAGTTATGCTGAGTGGCTTTTTTTTTTTTTTTCTGTATGAATGGAGCCATTGTGAATAAATATTTACAAGTGATTCACAGTTTAGCCTATGTGAGTAGTCACTCCCATCAATGCATCTACTCATGGAGTAAAGCACTACTAAATAAAAGTGGCAGAATGTGACCCTGTTGTAGTACTTGACATCTAACACGAAGATACTTTTTCATTAGCTAAATGAAACGCTGCAAGCAACAGGCTATCATTCATTCTTTGAGACACGGCTGATGCAAGAGCATGACAAGCTTAATGTAGGCCTGCAACTTATCACACCTCAGGTTTAATGAGGGGTTGAATACCTATTTATTTAATGCACAAAATTATGCTAGCAACATGTAACAAATAATTTCCATTGCTACATTTAAGGATGAAGAATTATTAGAATTGCATCTCTTCCATTTAATTAAAATCAGCAGGAAGATGACATGGTGCTTTATTTTCCCCTTTGATTTTGGAGGCTTCAAGCATTTAATAATATTGCAATATTTTGAAAATAGATTTTTTTTTCTCCCCAGGTAATCTATCAATGCAATAAATGCTTAAGAATTGTTAGATTTTACTCTTGACACAAATCTTGTACAAATTATTTTGGGGAAATTTCGGAAGACAACAAAGGCAAATTCTGCTATGAAATTAAATAAGTAAATCGAAAGAGGCAACAATAAAAGTGGCTTGGAGTTTACCAGCTAAACCTTTGTTTCCTTATCCACTAATGAGGGCTCTAAAAAAATTATCTGGAAATCACTTTGGCATGTTTTAAATGCTATACCTTAAAAAATGATTATGTGGAAACTGGATCAAATAACACACAAAAAAAGGGAAAACCACTTTTGAACTGGAAACAGTTAGATGTGCTAAAGAAAAAAAAAACCCTTGTATTTCCACCACTTTTATTCTTCGGCATGTGGCACAAGTGTCTATATAAAAGTAATGTCTCTAGCTGTCCCAATAATTTCATTTTTTTTTGCATTAAGTTATAAGGCTGATTTTCCTGCAGTGTAACCAGACCGTAAAAAAGGGAAAAGATAACTTCTAGCCAGAATACTCTTTTCCAGTTTATCCAGCCAAAGTTAAAGCTAATTTTTAGGAGTATCAAATCAGTAAACCACAAATTGGAGTATATGTTAAACTTTGAGTTTTTCATTAGCAGCAAACAGGACAACTTTCCTTTCAGCTGCTTTTTTATCTGCTGTAAAAAAAAATAGAATTTGAACCAATCCTGACAGTTTCAAAGTTAAGTTTGTTTGTTTCTCTGATAGGCTGCTGAATGGATCCATCTCCTATTTTTTTTTCAAGTTTAGCCCCCTTGAGTGGGAGCAGAGTAAATTTGTGGGTTCCCATGTGTTTGCATTTGTGAGTACTGGTATTTCTGCAGTTGCTGTAATGAAATGTTCTACGCGGATCTTCCCTTCTTCCCCCATTCTCCCTCTGTTACTAACTAACGGCCAGAGAGCAAAGCAAGAAGGAGCAGGGGGTGCCCAGAGAGTTGTATCCTGTTCTAATCACAGCCATGCAAGTCCTTCTTTATTTCAATTAATTTGCTTTGCCTTATGAACCTGAGAGACTGACTGTTGCTTTCAAAGGGGCTGACATTTCACTCATCTGAAGGAGCTTGGAATGTGACAGGGGAAAGGGAGGAGAAGTAAATCAAAGCAGATAGCAATTCTCCAGATGTAAAGTATTTTTCTTCTCCTCTATTTTTTTTTCCACCAGAAATGTCAGAAGTCTGCTGACATTTTAATTCCTTTGTGATAGCTTGGGACCTGAGAGCCAAATCCTACTGCCACTACAGTAGAAAAGATTTTTCCTATATACTTTAAAGGTAGCAAACCAGTTTTATACTCTGGAAAACATGTAAGAACAACAAACTGTAACTGAAACTAAATGAAATATGTTCTTATACCATCTTAAGGTCAGTTGCAAACTGAAACTGGCAAGCCTTGTTAGACTGTCTTCATTTCAATTTGACTATAGAGTAGCAAAATCCAGTAAGACAGACTGCGCTGGAAGTAAGGCTTCACAGTTGTGGCATTTTTTCCCAAACCTGGATTCTGTTGAAAGTGAAGCAGTACTATTCCATGTTCTAAGTCACCTAGGGTTTATGACACCCTATCTGCAACCTTAAAGATTTAATTTAAACACTGACTTACATAATCTGTGCACATCTTTCAAAACTATTAACCACTGTGATCCTGATTTTAGTGGTATATTTGACAAAAAACTCCTCATTATCTTTAACAGATATACACTCAGGTCCATAAGATAAAGGAGTACCTTCTACTTTTATTACATTAGTTGTTCATTGATTTAAGTTCAATGAGCTCAACATGCATTTAGCAAAACAGCAGAGCTGGTTTAGAGCAGCAGTACAGCACTGAGAGAGTTCAGCCTACAAATTCCACCTACAACATGAATGGTCATATATTTCCTTCTTTGCGTGGTATGCGTAGAGATTTACATCATGGGTTTAATATAATAACTTTATTATCCTTTACAGAGTTGTTCCCTTATGAAGTATTCATTTGTAAAGCATGAATTTTGTTTGCAGGACTGCTAAAAACCATGGAGTAGACAGATTTGCTTAGTTGTTTTATTCTTTTTTGCAGGTTCTATAATCATATTTCATCAACTGGTACAACAAAACATACTTATATATAAAGACCAAAACAAAGAGGGCTTGTTGAGCTGGATGCATGGTAAACCTATTTGGTTTATTCTTGTTTTATTGTTAAATATTATATTGCATTTGTTTAAGCAGACATTGTGTATATTGTGATTTCTAGCATTCCACACACAGCAGCTTATTTTTTGTTCCCTTTAAATATGGGAAATAAAAATGGTTTTAGTTTGCTATTAAAAAAAAAAAAAAAGAAAAGAAAAGAAAAGAGAAAGTATACTGCTATATTACATGGCCCAGGAAATATTGGCTGCATGCTCTTTGGCTTTCATCCGTAGAACTGCAATGCTGGAGGACCTCCTTTCAAACTCTGGCTTGGTTTCAAAAGCATGTCCATTGGTTGCCCCAGAAAGTAATGAGTCAGTGAAAAAATTATTGAGGGGCACGTGGCTGAACTGATTCTGGTGGTTTGAAAAGCCTGTATAGCCCGAATCTGTCCGGGGTGAATGGGAATAAGGTGTCATACAGGAGGACGTATCTCGCGGCAGCATGCAGGAGGTAACCACAGAACCACTAGCCGCATTCCCTGCCCACAGATTGTTCTGAATCTGCAACATATTAAAGGAATATGATTAAATTTACATAATTCATCTTTTGTTTTCTGCAATGTTTGGTTTGCTTTACTTCACATATTCATTATTAGTTCTCCTCCAAAACAAGCAACAATTACTTAACTAGTTCTCTGCAGTCATGTTAGAAAATAGCATGAACAGATCACATGAGTCAAAATACTAGGTTGTTCACATAAGAGCAAGGCCTGATAAGTCATATTCCTTGTTCTGTCATCCATTTGGCCCATGGCTCCATAAATGATGTTTACCGTTGAACCTCAGGATGTCATCAGTCCAGTCAGTCAATAAGATTAGTGGAAACACACAACTGACTTCAGAGAAAAGGTGTCAAAAGAGTGCATGAGATCATAGCTATTTATACCACAAAAGCTTCTCCTCACTAGAATTCTTGCAGAAATGGTAGGAAAGAGTAGAAAAAGGTGAACAAAACAAATTAAGTTGGATTTCTCAAGTGACAAAGCCCAACAAGTATTTACAAAATTTAATATTAAGAAGACTTGCATAATTACTTTAAAACAAATGAAGCCATAAAACACAGGAATGCTTGGTAATACAATCAAGGATTTTTCTTAAATTTGCGTCAAAGATAGTTCTGAAATAAAATTACTTTTCATTATGGTTTTGTGTGAAATTATACTTTGAGGGCATTCCTGTTTCAGCACTCAGCCGTTAACAGGCTGCACTGTGCATCCCTGGAAAACGTTGCATGACAGACCAGGACACAACTTTGTGGTTACTGGCAATGCCTGGAGTAGCCATGTATTCAAGCTTTGATGTGTAATCCTTTCTATACTTGGCAGTAACTTAAAGCTTCATTCTGAGCCTCAGGCCTTCTATCATCTATGTATAAATGCTATTTATGGATAGGTGTTTTTCACTTATTTGGTACTAGATAAACAGACAGGAAGACTTTCAAGACCAGACTTAAGTTAGCTTTTGTCATTATTTCAGGCATTTAAATGTGTTCATTTATCCATGCTCTATTTACTTTGATTTGAGCAAACATCACACTCAACAGCTGCCCTTCTGTTTTTTCAACCTCTTTACTCTCTATCAGTATTACATGATATAAATTTCTCACATACTCAAACTCCCTCAGTCATTTCTCATTTGCACACACGATTTTACAATATAAAACTTTATATGTCTTCTCCACTTTACTTATACCTTTCCTGAATGCTGATTTTTTTAACATGTACAAATGTAAGACATTTTGTACACATAAAGACATGTACATGTAAGACATGTAAATGTAAGACATTTTAGCTCTAATTCACAGCACAGAACTTGTCAGCCAGTAACTATATCCTTTTCTATTTGTTTTACTTCGTTGAATTTGTCTTCATCCTAAAAATCTGTTGTCAGTTCAGTATATCATTGCTCTGATGCACTGTGATTGACCTACATGTCTTTGTTCTCTGCTATATGTCGGAGTAGTTGCAGTTACTTTTCAGTTAGCATTGTAAAGTGAATTCCCACTTCAAACTTAATTTTACATTCATGTTCGAAATTCACAGACAAAGGAATTTTGACTTTAAGATATGAAGGTTATCTCTTTGGCTGAGTGATTTTTTTCTGCCAAAGTAGAGGTCAGGGGAAGTAATGAATTATGTCAGACAAACACATATATACAGAGAATGAAAACATGTTTCTAATGCTGATGAGTTGGGGTTTTTTCCCGTTGTCCTATCACTTTGCAACAGCACATACTCACAAAACCACCAACAAGCTAAAGCAATAAATTAAGGTTCACTGAACTCATCTAGACGAGATCTAGTGCAGATAGCAATGGTGAAATAGTCTTATATTAAAAGTTTGTATTTTAAACAGTTGTATTAACGAGGTCATCAGGAGCTTACAAAGTAATTTGGCCTCCTTGGGAATTTCAGCAGCTAAAAAGAACCAGTAAATGCTCAATTTCGATTTCTTGCAGAAGCCTGATGAAAAGCCGTGGTAGCAACACATCTCCCCCAACTCTTGGTGTGCATAACTCCTTGTTTACACAGACATTCATAGGTACAGTCATACACATAATTTCACACACACTTGTGAATGGAGCTTGCCTTTCCACACACACATACACACAGCCAGCTGGGCACACCTCAGGCATCTGCTCCTGCATATTTTAGATGGCCTGCTGTGAGGTAAAGGAGTGAGAAAGGTGCCTGGGGAAGGATATCCTTTCCTCATATCTACATGAGGAAAGAGAATCTAATGAGAGTTTCAGAACTTCCAGTTCTCTCTATCCTTAATCAATTTTCAGAAGACTAAAACATCAGCCCATGGGAGACCCCTCTTAGCTTGGCATGATCCTCAGCTGCCTTATTAGTCCTTAATTAACTTACCTGAGCCAGTTTTGACTTACAGTTACACAAATTTGCCCGGGTAGGGACTAGTTAATCTAATACTTGCAGCATCTATATACAGGAGCTGTTTCTGAAAGAGCTCATAATCTCCAAAGCTAACTCACATGCAACAAAGTCTCATTTATCTGACTTACTAAAATGTCTTTCTAAAAAATGCTATGGCTAATGCTGCAATCACCTATGTTAGAACATGCTGCACAGATATAATTATGAGGGAAAATTTCAAAAAAAATCTGTTTAAATAGGAACATGCAAAAGTTTGCCTTTAAGACAGGCATGATGGGAAGACTTCAAAAGTTTCAGAGGCTCAGTTTGAAAGTACCCAATAAACTATGTGGTCTGGAGGAATCACACAAACACTATTTCCTCCCCTGTTTCTAGTAGTTTGCTTTGCAGTAAACTAAGTTTAGTACAGCCAATTCCCCTGATATTTTAATCCTAGACAAACCTCTTTCAATCTAGATTCAGTGAGATTTCACAGGTGTAAAGGAGAACAGAAATCAGCTGTAAATACTAAAATATACTAATGTCTTGTTAAAGAAATATGTGAACAAACTATTAATTCCTAAAACTTTCAAAGGGGTGCCCTGAGTTTCTTCCTTAGAGGAAGGAATCTAAATTAGTAAACTTAACTTCAGGAATGCCCCAAGATGCTAAGAAAGTTTTCCATCTTCTCTTATGAGGCAGTTATGTTTTCCAAGAGAATGTTTCAGTCATATCATTTTTCTGTTCATTTTAGTTGGTTGAGTGACTTCACTTTTGATATTAGATTTTCATTTCTTAACAAGGAATTACAGCATAAATATCTTGTAGTGAAAATTAGGTGCAGACGGTATTCCTGTATTAAAAATAAATACAGTAGTGTTTCACAATAAGTCAAAATTATCAAACCTTCTTCTGGTATGTTAGAAGGAAAAGGGACATTATGTAGATAAATTTAAAGAAAATATTTTTCCTCTTAAAATCTTGTGTGATCCATGAACTATATAAAAGGCAATTCAGAGACTCTGAATGAGGCTACACATACAACACATCTCTGGTTTCTGTTAACATCACAAACAACTTGAGCTTTGCTCTTGTGGTTACCATGAAATTACCAGAGCCCTTCAATGTATTTACCTACTCTATGTTTTATACACACATACACATATGCACACACCCTTCCTGATAGAAAAAGAAATAGGATTTCATAACTGTGACAAGAACATAACGGGAGAGTTATGGTTGTTAACACAGCTATGATATCATTTCCTAAGCACATGACCCTCTGCTTGACACTTCAGAGGAAAATGAGCTGAGGTAATTGGTCATCCTACTTGGTGTCATTGCTTTTTTTCTGTTAAACTTTTAAGCTCATTGAGATTCAGCCTTTTTACACAGTACCTGAAAAAATCACATAAACTCAAGTCTCAGCATTTTCTGAGAGTTTTTCTATCGGATTCTCCCAACACCAAATCTCTTGACTCATTTGAGTCACCTGCCTATCCAGATTGCAGTTTGTTTCTGACACACATATGAGCACACAGAGATTCTATTTGAGTAGGCATGTATTTTAGTGCTTCACATAGGAAACAAAATTCTAATCTCTTTTAACATCTCTATATATTATTACTATTAATTTATTACATAATAAATGTTATGTATGTTGAATGTTATTATAATTAGTAAGTAATTAGAAACTACACATTTACTCTGTTTTCATGGTGTTCTTGGACACTGCAAGGGAAACAAGAGTGGCACTAACTGAACAGTTAAGGATTTATGTAATTACAGTAAACTTGAATATCAGACTGATTTGCTAAATTTTTGTCACTCTTCTTGTATGAAACAACAATCCTTGCACTGCAAGAAAACATCAAACCTGTGCTAGCACAAGAACTGCTTTAGGCAAATTAAATGCAGTAGCAGTTAAACTGCTCAAAACTGCTAGTTCACAATTCATGATCTGTTGGTCAATCCTAGTCCATCAGGACAATTAATCTGGTGTATCCCTTCCCACTTTTTTTTTTTCTGAGGTCCTCTGAAGAACACCCAAAATATGGGTATACATTTGCTTATACTTCCCAAGTTTGTAGATTCATAGATTCTCAGAATATTTTAAACTGAAAAGAACCTCTGTTCTGAACCTTTGCTCGCAGCTAACCTTGAATTTAGATAAGGTTACCCATTCCTATACAACCATGTTTTGAGAAGCTCCAGCTACAGGGTTTCATTAATTTCTACAGACGACTTGTTCCAAAGTTTTACCACTGTCATTGTATTTTTTTTTATTTATGTCTTGACAGAATATTTCTCAATATAATTTGTGAATCATTTTGTAGGAGCTGTTGGACCTAGTGAACATAAAGATCACCTGTACTGTATTGGATTCAGGTACATATGAGAGAGCTACAGCACACCGTTTTCAGATATGTCCATAAAAAGCAAGTTGGCCCATGGTAGTGAGAGGCTTAATGGTACAACTCTAAAATATGAGATAGACCTGTTCAGTCCACATTTAGGCTTACATTTGGTGAACAAAATAAAAATCTGATAATTTGATTCCACACTTAAGCTTGTTAAGATGAAAAATAATGTAAGCCTTCATTCTTGCGCAGGATGCTTTGCAAAATGTAAATTCTCCCTACTGCAATCTCAGGGCCAGTTATGATAAGAATTAATTATATTTCACATCTATGATACAGTTAAAGACTAAATTTCATACTTTGAAAAATGCTATTTAAAAAGCTCTATCTCAGAAAAAAAATCAATCTGCCTTATAATTAAGCACCAGTAAAATCACTCACACATTTAAAGAAATATGTTTCACAAAAAAACCTGTAGAGTAACAGACTGAATGTTGACACTATGAAGAGGACCACATACAGTGGTGGTTTAGAACTAGGGAAAAAAAAAAGTGCAGTGCGCAAGCTACTTTGTGTGTGGAACAGACACCACCCAAAAAGATTAGAAGTGTTACTCTTGTTGAAAAATCAGTCGCAGCGAGGCAAGGGAGTACACATGCAGCAAGCCACAAACCATGCAGGTGGTGGCTCAGCCTGAGCTGTGTGCTGTCACAGCTAGACACCATGAGTGCATGGTAAAACCTCTTTGATGCTAGCTCAGATATGTCCACCACATCTACTCCTACTTCATCAGTGTACCCGTAGTCTTAATGAGCTATTGTGATTAACTGTCATTTATATGTCTACTACAGTTAAAAGAAATTTAAAGTCTGATAACATGTGGTGTTTAATATATTCCATATGAACATTTAATTGCAGCATGTAACTTTGATTATTGTTAATGAGGATTACCCATATGTACTAAGGCTAGAGAAAACTGTAATGATGATCCAAGGACTTAGTCCTTAACACTTATACTGAAATCACTTCTACACTCTTTGTTTGCCAACAAGTCATGTGATGCCATGCCATTCAACATATTCATTTGATTTAACAGTCCAGGGGATGGAATGAAAACTTCAGCCTCTTCCATTTCTGAGATTTCAACATTCTCCCTTCTTTCTACACCTTCTGTATCACTCCAGTTGCCATAATTTTGAAATGCTTTTTTCTCCTTAGGATTCTCATCTGCACTAAACTTGTATTTTCCAACCAAAACAAAAATTTTAATTCTGTCCTATCTAACTCTTGCCTGCATTTTCAAGAAAACAAAAACCCCCAAACAGTTTACATGTCATACACAGAGGGCAAGTAGAATGGTGTTTTAAAAGAACTTAGAAGAAAAATGTCAACAAATGAACACAATTCAAAGAACAAGCAACAAGGAGGAAAGATGCAAAGTAAGGAAAGAGCCTAGGTGGAGGAAAAATGTTGCCTATTATACCTGCTTTTCAATGATACAATTTAATGTTTATTTACATACTGATGCAGTTAATTTTAAAGATAACATCTTTATAAATTGAACTCATACAGGGAAAGCTGGAAGTCTGTGTGACAATATTGTAGGCTTTTGATCAAATTTCACTCAGGCATCAGAATGAAAAATACATTTTCAGAGATTGTCTTGCCTATTTTATACCTTATACTTTAAAAAGAATAATTGACCAAATTTCTTCCAACTTCAAAGGGAACCCATCTCTGGCATAAAAGTCCCTTTGTCTAAGTTTCCTAAGCACAAATGTCTAATATTTATCTGACCACAACTGCCTACCATGAAGGGTGCATCCTTGGTGTAAATCCTGTTCATGAGCACTTCAACAGTGTCTTGTATATCCTGATACATCTTTAATAACACTAGACACTGTATTTGGGTGACTTCCCCATGAGATAAATCTGCATTCATTTCCCCACTGATAATAAGATGCTCCCTCTTAACTTCATACTGTCAGTAGAATACTGCTAATTAATGACGCTCAAACCATCTGGGATATTTGTTTTAACCAGTAAATTATTCCCTGAGTGTACTTAAAATCACACACAACTGTGTTGTGTCTGCAAGAGAAGCTTGAAGTTCAAGTATTCAAACTAATGAAACTGAAACCTTTTACTAAAATGAATGAAAAGGACTGTGCGTAATATTTTCATAGAAAAATCTGGTTTTCAGTATAATGTTGTTAAAGGCTTGAAAAAACATGTGAATAACAGATGACTGTGCTAGAATATTGTACTAACATCTCTCCTCTGTAATCCAGGTGTTGCAGTTATAATTAATGGAATATGTATGCATGAAGAATTTGGGCAGTTCCAGAGATATTGCAATTCTTGGCAGACAGATAAGCAATTATTTTACACAATAGGCAACACCTAATGTCAACATACTGTAAAAATAATTAAGGTTAGACTGAAAGAGAAAAGCAAATAAATATGACAAAAAAACCCACACCATCCACCTAAATTATTATTTTGAAGATAAAGATGTGAAATTGAACAGCAAAATTAGACTGGATTATAAAAACAGGTGTTGGACCAGACCACCTTCAGAGGTCCCTTCCAACCTCAATCTTTCTCTGATTCAGAGACAATCTTCTGTCTGAAATAAGTTGAAATAATCATTTTCTCACAGGACAAACTTTTCTGGTGTACATTGTCACACAATGCATGATAGCATGTTCTTAATTTGTATTGGATGAAGATAATTGGTGAAAAGACTAAGCAGAAGTCTCCATGACACCCTTTGTTGACTGCAAGAGACTGATGCTTCTGCTGGAATGCAAGTGGGATGTGTTTTGTCCCCATATCCGTGGTGAGACTCAAAGCAGAAAATCTTCAGGCTGCAAATCCTTATAATGCACACTTGTTCCTGTTCCTGTTCCTTCTGCCACACAGCTGTAAACATCTCATTTCATCCTTTTTCAACACTCATCCTTTTTTTTCCCCCATCAACACAGAATCTGTGTTTATCTGTGTTAATAAAGGCTTCATAAATAAGCTCTAGTGATCTGTATTCCACAATCCCAAGAAAAACTATTTACTCAAAAGTATGGCAAAGCTTGTCTAATATTTGCTTATTTAATTGTCATAATACCAGTGTTTGTACACAGGTGGTGGGAGGGAAAAACAATAAAGAAGAAAGGGATATTTAATTTATTTTCTTACACTAACTACAATGAAATAATGTAATTGTTTGGGAACTCCATCTATAAGACTAAAATCAAACACACAGGTAACAATTTTAAATACCTCTTTCTGACAGAACTGTGGGACAGATTGATGAATTTACCACAAGTCATGCACTGTATATTTTTTTTCCATAAGTAAGGCACTTGTAAATGGATATCTAGTTCAAAAGATTCAAATGTAGTGATGTTAGTGATCATCATGTTTTGAAAGCAGATTTTTGTTGTCTCAAGCATTCTCACTGGAAATGTTATGTATATTATACATGCACAGTTTTACTAAAGGTGAGAATTTAAGAATGTGAAAACTATGGAAAATTACCACCAGGTTAGCAAGAACATGAATTTTTGTTCAATGAAAACAACTTTCTCATGCAGGTGACCAAACACAATTACATGTTTGTGCCTCTGTTTACCTGCAATGTGTCAGTCTGTGTTTGTAGATGAGTACGACATATTTGTGTTTATGAGTGAGCAAACATTTTATATTTCTATACATTTCCGAGATGCTTGATTTAAGATTATGGGACCAACATTTGCATTTCAATCTCCTGTTTTTAAGAATTTATAAATCAATAACAGAAAGCTTTACCAGGCTGAAACTTTGTTATCAGTCTAGTAGGTATTTTTTAAATAAGATTGGAAAAGGAAATGCAGTGAATTCACTCATCTTTTTAACAATCTGAAAGTACAGAACATATATTTTATTGGGTTTAGAATTTTATGGATCATATTATCAAACAATTTTAAAATGGGAGATTTTTGAAAAACATTAATTTGAGAGAAATCATTTTAAGTGTTTACCGGTCACTTGCAATATTCCATTATTTTATGCTAATGAAACTTCTGTCAATTGGCAAGATTTGTAGATGAAGTCCTACTGAAAATACATGAGCTAGCAGACACAAAATTAATCCCAAAGCTTACGTATTGTTCCTTGCATCATTTGTTACAATAATACAGAAAAGTCAGAAAGGCCTTCAAAAGAGACTGAACACCTCGAGTGAGATCTGTGAGTGATCATGCCTCAATGTCTGTGAATCCACCTAGGAGTACTTAAGATCTTTGTGCACACCTTACCTAGGTAAGTATCAAACAAGCATTGTGTCCACCTACTTAAATATGGCGTCCCAGTGTCATGAAATGTTTGTTGATGTCATTTGGGTTAATGCATTATTACACTACAAAATAAAAAAAGGCAGACTTACAAGTGCCACCAGAGATAAATTGTTGTGTCCATGTTCTGAATTGCTGGAAAACAAGCCAGCTCTGGCCCAGGCACCAAACTTCAGAGGTAAAGCACATAAAGCTGGGTAGATGACACATGGGCTGAAGACTCCTGCTTCTAAGCTAATCACATTCATAGAATCATAGAATCATTATGGCTGGAAAAGATCACCATGTCCAACATTTGACCGAACACCAACATGCCAACTAAACCATAGCACTAAGTGCCACATCCTATTGTTTCTTGAACCAGGGATGGTGACTTCACCACTCCAATGCTTAACTACTCTTTCAGTGAAAAAATTCTTCCTGATGTTCAGCCTGAACCTCCCCTGGCACACCTTGAGACTATGTCCTCTTGTCCTGTCTTTTTGCCCTCGAGATGAGGCTGACTTGCACCTGGCTACAACCTCCTTTCAGGTAGTTGTAGAGGTCACCCTGTAAGGTCACCAATAAGGTCACCCCTGAGCCTCCTTTTCTCCAGTCTGAGAAGGCCCAGCCCCCTCAGCTGCTCCTAATATGACTTGTCCTCTAGACACTTTGGCAGCTTTACTGCCCTTCTCTAGGCACATTCCAGCACCTCAATGTCTTTCTTGTAGTGAGTGGCCCAGAACTGGACACGATCAGAGGTGTGGGCATACCAGTGCCAAGTACAGAGGGATAATCACCTCCTTAGTCCTGGTGGCAACACTATTTTTGATACAGGCCAGGATGCCATTGGCCTTCTTGTCCACCTGGGTACACTGCTGGCTCATGTTCAACCAGTTGTCAACCAGCACCTCCAGGTCCTTTTTCACTGGGCCTCTTTCCAGCCACTCTGCACCTAGCCTTAGGGAATGTAGAGCATGACTGAAGCAAGCCCATATAGGATTATATTCTTAAGGCGAGCAAAGACCTTCCAACCTGATGAAGTAGAAGAGCAACAGAACACCAGCAGTGGAAGGGACCTGTGCAAGATTTTTTGCTTTGTATGGTCCTTTTTTTAATTAACTATGACGTAAAAGCAATGGGAAGCTTTTACATAAAAAACAATGGCTTCAGAATAAAAGTATTCAGTGTGCTAAAACAACCAAGAAAAAAAACAGCAGCAGAGAGTGAAGCTAGGCAGTAAACCAAAGGACTGGAGAACAAAGACAGAAGATTATAGTTGTACAAGACCAGAGTTGTTACAGCAGTTGCCAAATGTAGAACCAAAGTACTACTTGGTCTTTGCCATACCTGAGGGTAGCTGTCAGTCCTTGGGAGAACAGATATATCATAGGTGGCAGCAAAATGGCTCTTAGCTTGCTGGATTTGACCATAGCGTTCTCTTTTCCTCCATTTTGCTCTTCGATTCTGGAACCAAACCTATAGTATACATGGAAACAGTCATAATGTTAACTCCATTGCATACTGTGCAAAATCTTTTAGGAAAAAGACCCCAAAATATTTTGGACAGAAGTTTTGAAAATTTCTGTTTGTCTAAGAAAAAGGAATTCTACACCTGAGAATTAATTTTTTGCCGTTTCAATCTTGTCAATATCAAACCTGCTTAAGTTATTCCTGTCTTCTTTAAAAGTGCATTTTTTTCCTTCCTATTAGCTAAAAAAAAAAAGAAAACAAAACAAACAAAAACAAGACAAAAAACAATCAACCTGAGAAAGATAAGTCTGTAGCAAGTTGAATTGTAGCAAAACTTTCTCTTAATTTCCTATGCTCCCTGACTTGCTATGACTACCCGTAATCTGCCTCCTAAAGGTGTAAATGGTCTTTATTAAGTGCTGCCATGAAAAGGCAGGAAAAACTGGACCAGGACAGCAGTCTACACTGCAGAAAAGGTTCCTATAAGTAAGGCTAAAAAGGCAGGAAGATAATAAAATTCACCATGCCACAGAGTTTTTGAAACATTGTGACCTTTCTTTCACATTGTTGCTAGGTATTATCTGTTTCTGATAATGGAAAACTAAAGAATAGCACTTCACATTTAGACTATGAAATAATTTAGAACTGAAAGCTCTCTTGTCAAGTAAAAGCTATTTTTTTTTATTCTTAAGTTTCTTTATAGACTTTGGACTGTTCTGTAATATTTTGAGTGTAGGGTGTTATATCAAAACCTACTGCTGAATTCTTTTTGTTATGGATCACTGTCGTTGTCTCATGGTTTTCAAAATTTATTTTTTTTTCAGACAGGTTTTTTGTATAGGCACTTCCCGTATTTGAAGAGATGTTTTCTGATCCCAGATTCTTCATTAGTTAAAATAATACTGTTTGTTCTATAATTCCATTCATGCATTGATTTTTGGAGAACTCAACTGTCCTTTGATGCTGCTTAAGCAACCAGGGCATAATTTTATTCATTTTCATTTCCAAAGACATGCTGCAGATGTAGTATGTGCAATCTTTTATAATGTACTCAGCAATCAAAGCAAGGCTCATGCATATAACTCCTGAGCATATATAGTTAGGGACCTCAATGGTAAATTTGTGTTATTTATGATGGCTGAAGTTCAACAAAAAGAAAAGGAAAGGCAAGGGGAAAAAAAATCTTCTCCGCAGGAGGCATCAGGGACAAGATAAGGGAATTTAGTCATGAGGCTCTTTCATTGAAAAAAGACCTTGACAATCTCTTTAAAATGGGTACCAATTACTGTACTGGCATGCAGCAGGAAAGAGAACAACTTAGGTAAATTAAGTTCAGGTTGGCTCTCTCTGCATGTGTGCAGGACAAATATTAAATTGGATGTTAGTGAAATGGCAGTGAAGGGAACTGTGGGTAAGGTATCCAGCTGATCACTCTGCTAAACTAAATCAATTTGCTTGAATTTATAGTAACTAAAAAAAAAAAAAAGCATGCATTTTTTTCCTTTGACAATCCCCCAAAATGTTTCTGTTTACACCACTTTACTAGAAACTGACTCTTGGCAGAGATAAAGTAACCATTTGCCTCCACAAAGCAATGTAGAAATCTGCTGCTTGTTATCCTTGAATTGCCAGATGCTTGCCTCTAATGACGTAAGACTTTTTAAATTGCTTAATCTTGTGATGGAATACTCTTGTTATTCTGGATACAAATGCCACCATGTCCTTTCATATTTAGTATATGAGAAATAAAAATATCAGTTATCTTTTAAGAAGGGGAGAATATGTTTAAACAAGATAGAAATTTGTGAAAATCTGGTGCAGACGTATATATTTTTCATTTGCTCTCCTTTTTTTTAATACTCTTAGCATATGAAGCCTCTAAAGCTTGGGAGAAAAAATGTGATAAAAAGACAGCTTGTACACTCTCCCTGTTCTGACTACTAATTTGTTCTTGAAGTTCTCTTTATTCCAGAATTATGCTTTCGTTAGAATAATGTTTTAACATTATGCAAACTTTTTTTGGTTTTAAGCCAAGTTTAAATCTCAAAAAATAGAAGTCATACTTGGAAAGCTGCACCAAATTCAGAGGGAGAAGGATTACACAGCCTGAAGAGTTAAAAGCCACTGAAATAAATGCTCTCGGCATTGCTGATATCACATCAATGTAACTGAACACACAATTTTGGACTCTATTTTCTTATGACAACAGTGAATGCGATGTCTGGTTGAATACATATGAAAAGAACACTTCTTTATAAAATTAATTAGCTGACTTTGTTTCTGAAAGTGATCCTGGTTTATTTTCGCTTTGTATGCATGTGCACTGACGTCTGTTTCTTTATATGCATGTGTGAGTATGTGTTTAATTACAAGTTGTGAAGTTGTTATCATATTCAATCACTAAATTAAAAGAAAATGAATCTCAGTCTGTAAGAGTCAACAGGACTGCTATTCTCTACATTGAAATGGTAATTATTACCAGAACAGGGAAGATATCTAAAATTAGGAAAAACTTGCAAAACATGGCTCACACCTTTAACCTTTTAAAGATCTAATGGAAGATCTTTAACAAGGAAAAGGCTGCATTTCCTGGATACTGAGCTTTTCTCACCATTACACATCCAAAGCCATAAATATTGCTGAGATTACTGTATGAACACATACTGAATGAATCACATTTGTACACAGTTAAGATACTCAAATAATGCACTAAGTGATCAACAGTGCATTTTTCTTTCTAAAAATTAGAATAATGTTTGGATAGAAACAAGAAATTTGATTACGTTTTAGACTGTATTTTTCATGCCTTGACACACATAGAATCCTCTGTGTCTGAGTTCTGCATCGTCATCAGTCCGAACCACATACAACATGTCTCTTTAATGGGATTTTTACATGTAACAATTTACGTATTCACTGTCTTGAATTCTACCAAAAATCAAGACAGCTTTACTATTGCTGATGTTTTCTCATCCTTCAAACACATTTCTACAAAAGCAACACATGCTATTTAAAAAAATAACAAGTTATTTTAGTACTGCAGCATATCCATACTGCAGCTCATATCCATAAAGAAATAAAGCAAAATGAACTGTTTACTTTAGCTTTACAGGCTTTTGTACAATCCCCAAGAGTGTCATTTACCAGTTCCTACAATGCACAATTTGTCATGGAGATGCTGAAGTTTGGTTCCTACCTGGACTCTGGCCTCAGTGAGCTCTGTTCTCAGAGCTAGCTGCTCTCTTACATAGACATCAGGATAGTGAGTTTTCTGGAATACTTTCTCCAGTTCCTCCAGCTGCAAACTGGTGAAAGTTGTTCTGTGTCTTCTCTTCTTACTGCTGGAGACGTTGCTGTCACACTTATCACCAAGTTCATCCAGGTCCCCCTTCTCCTGCATCCCTTTCCCTGGAGACATCCGAAGATTGTTGCAATTGTCCATGGGCCTGCTCAGCTCTGTGTGAAGAGGCTGTCCTTCCACTTTAGTAATCCCGTAGTTCACTGTACAGGAGGTGGGTTAACAACTGGTTAATAATTGGCTAAATAACTGATTAAGGAGGCAGGGGGGGCGGACGGGGAGGGGGGGAGTCGGGGGAGATGGGAGGTTTAGACTCAGGAACTCATACAAAAGTTTCACAAGGAAGACAATTCTAGGAGACTGTGCTATTTCTATATGAGATCATGGAAGAAGAATTTGTTATAGTAACCACAGACAAAAAAAGTGCACTAAGTCACATTGAATTTTAACGGAGAAATGTATCTGAAAATATCACCTAAAAACTTTCAGAGTAAGGAGACTCCAAGAGAGTACTTAGATATTTTCATTCTACCATTACTGCCACTAGCATTGTTAATAATCCATGAAATTGGCATCACTTAGAGTTGCAGAGATAAGGAATCTTAGCCCAAAATATATTTTCATAGAAGTGGCACAGACTATTGACAAATGCGCCTTTAAACTTGGAAGCAAATGTCAAAACTTCTATTCTTATGAAAATAAAAAATAACAGTGAAGTAAACTAAATGGCTATAAACTGAGAAATCAAAAAGCAAATGAAACCGAAAATTAACTTCACTTTACAAACTTAATAAATTCCATATACCTTCTCTTGGATTTGAAAAGTGGAATTGTTTCCAATTAGGTTTGTTATGGTTACAAAATACAGAGCATTTCTGCAAAATGTTAACTTATTAAAAGAGATCGTTTCATATACTTTGTATAATGATTGCAGGAACTATTTATCTTTAGGTAAAACCTGAGTGGTAGCGATAAGAAATATTCTGCAATAGGTTCCTAATAGGAAATGAAACTTTTCCTATTTTTTAATATTTTTGACTTATCTCACATTACTGAAAATGTCATGAGATAAGTTACAGGATTCAAAAAACCCTTTTTTTTTTCCTTTTCAGAGGAAAAAAAAGTGAAAAAGAGTGAAAAAGTTTAAAACTCTATAGAAATTAAAGTCTACACAGATGGCATGTAACATACTATAAGTAGCTTGCTTTGGTTTTTTCCCACATTCTCTATAATTTTCTTTTTTTCAATCTGAGCTGATTGTAACAAAACACAATTTTTAGATACTTACCATCAACATATACATAGATAGGAAATGCTCCAAAGCCCTCCAGGCACCCATTAAATGTGTAAATTAAGACAAACTTCAATATATAAATTAATTTTCTGTCGGGGTTATAAGTCGCAATTGCAGAAATCTGTTATTATTTCTTACAAATTGTTTCATATTAAAAAAATGTTTTCAAAAAATATACATATACTTCAATGACTTTATGAAGTAAAAAGGTAAAAATGTAAAAAGTAAAAATGTGTTAGTCTCCTTATTGCAGCTGATCATAACCATGTTTTCCAATTCTGCTAGGAAATTATTTTTTAATTTATTTTTTCTATATGCGATTTCCATCATGCTGGAATTTTGAGGAAAATCTTTAATATCTCCAAAATAATACATTCCACATTGTCCTCGCCTATCAGCTAGAAAAATATTTGGTGGAATGTTTAACATGTTTGGATGACCGACGTCGTTTTCGGAAGAATCACCTTCACACATTTTTTGGTAACACGGCAGAGAGAAGCCCGCTACTATCGCAGGACGATACTTGAAAGAAGCAAACATGACCAAGTGACATTGTGTCCCCTCCCTGGGACGGCACCGGAGAGCCGGCCGCGTCCGTGATCCCTCCGACACCGGCACCCGGGGGTGCTTTTTCCCGGGAGTTTGCTGGGTGAAAACGCCGCTGCAGGCAGCGGGCGCGGGGGTGGCCGTGCCCTGCTGCACCCTCCGGAACCCGCCGGACCGTCGGTGCCCCGGGCTGGTGGCCCCGCAGGCGGGCGGGCTGCGCCGGCGTGCCCGCAGCTGCGCTCCTCGGCAAGCAGGGAGACCCGGGCAGAGGGCAGGAGAGAAGGCAGTAGCCAGAGGGTTGCACTGAAAGGAAAAGAGCTCTTCAAAGTAGACGGTTGCCTTCTCCCTATATTTTTATTATTATTATTTTAATATTTTTTAATTTATTGTTATTATTTATGTTATTTTTATTTTACTACGACCTAACAGCCTCTCTCACGCCCCCACCCAAAGGCTGCACAGCCGCCTTTGGTCTCCCCGGACAGGAGAATCCCTGGCCTCCCATGTACATCTCCAAGAGGGAGAATAACCCTGGGACGACGACTCACCGTTGTTGTCCTGGCAGGGCGATGTTCTCTCCAGCCTCACATGATGCTCAGCCCTTTGCAGAGGGTTGAAGGCCTGTACGCATTTGCTGCCTGATGTTTTGCTATAAAAGGACTCATTGTCCAAAGTTTCCATAACGTGCTCCAAAGTGCCTCCTGCTCCCATGTAAAAGTCACTGTTCTTGCTCGGCTGGCTCTTCAGGGCAAACTTCTCGCTCAGAAAATCCATAATCATCTAAGGCTGCTTGAGAGCCTCTTCCCCAGACAGAGGCTGGACTGTGAGTGAGGGAGGGTGAGTGGATGGGAGGGAGAGAAGGAGGGAGGGAAAGACGCTCAGAGCTCAGGGAGCTGTTTTGCCTCCGAGCCTTTGATTTGTCTTGTCTTGAAAGGGGGAACCCGAAGTTGCTCTTATATCTTGAAGCTCAGCAGGACTTCTTATGCAACCTCCCATTTCTAATGAATATGAAAATAAGCAAGCAGTCTAACTCCACCCCAGGTCCCCCAAGACCTAATCCCAACACAGGAGGGAGTTCCAGGCCCATTTTCAACAGGCAGATCTGTTTCAGAGAAACAGACACGCACAAGCGTTCGGGGAGGGTGAGGGGAGATAGGGAGGGAAGGAAGGAAGGAGGGAGGACAGATAGAAAGGATATTTCCCTTCTGCAACCTCTTCACATTTCTCCAGGGATCCTTGAACGAGAGTAATCCCTCGCTTCTCTCCCTCTTCCTCCAGCTCCCCGAGAGGCTTAAAGCAATATAATTTCAGGGGCATATACCCTCAAGTAAAGGATCTTCTTTAGTCGATTTCACTGATGCTTTGGTAGCTGCAGTCCTGTTCTCCGAAGCTGTAAAATTAAGAGCCGGTGTTTCTTCTACATTAAACAACTCAGAAATTTAGTCCTAGACTTAAAGAAAGAAATACTATAGGTGGTTGTTTGTGCAGAGGGCATGGAAAACAGAGAAACAAAACTGGAAATCTTTCACATCAGAAACTAGCCTGAAAGAGAATTTGCCTGCTATGAAACAGACCTCATCCAGTCTGCCTCTCTGTCTGTGTCTGGGGTATGTGTGTGTGTGCACAAAGCAGTTAAAACAGACCTTTATTTTAAATCTGAAATACCATTACCAAGTTGGGGGTGGGAGGGAGAACAACCAAAAAACCCCGTTTCAAAATGCAAGTATTAAAATAAAGCCTTAGGTAATGAAAAGGAAAAGAAATTAACCATATATGCATACATATATTCCTGTGGATATGGGAAAAGTAGGTAGTTTTCTCCCAAAGTGTAAACTTTGAAGTGTTGAATTCCATGGTCTTTTCACACATTGATGAGATTTAAAACACGGGCTAGAGAAATAGGGAATTATTTCGAAAAGGCCCGAATTACGGAGAAGAGCTGCTCCCTGATTCCTCCTAGAAGGACAACTCGGTGAAGTAACGTAAATCCGAGACTTCAGTCATTTCACATAAGTATTTCAGCATCGTGGGCCCTCGCTTGTTTGTTCTACTGAGGTTATTTTAGAACCCGGTTCTGTGGGCCCTTCCCCTGTTGGGGCGGGGAGGGGGAGAAGCAGCGAGGCTTTAATGGGCGGCTAAAGCACCGGTGCAGTAATGGCCATAGGGGCTGTGGTGAGGCTTAGAGACCTTTCCTGTGAACCCAGCCAAAGGTGAAGGGAAGGCCAGTTCAAGTCCAGCGTATTTCCCGGCGAGCAGATTCCCTTCCTTCTTCAAATGGTCTCTAATTTAATATTTTCCCGAAGAAAGAGATAGCTGAGTGAGGGATGGTTATTTCATCTACAGTACCAGCGAGCAGCACCCGCCACGCGCATAACCTGCCCGTCCCTGTCATGTCAGAACGGGGCTGCCACCTCCCACCAACTCCGTCCCATTTCACAGCGTTACCTGCTGGCACCGCCGAGCTGGGGCTGCGGGAAGCGCGGAGCCCCGTCTGGACAGAGCGCAGAAGTGGTGCTCGGAGGCTTGCGGTGGGCCGGTGCGTTTTGTGGGGGCGGGGGGAGTAGCTTTACTCGCGTGTGGGGGGGGAGAGGTCTAAGCGGTTCCCGTAAGCCTCCGGGAGAAGGGAAGGTGAAGGGGTGTTAGGGGCGAGCAGTGCCCGCGGTGCGCGGTCAGGTGCGGCGGGGGCCAGCTCCCTGCCTGCCCTGGGGAGGGGCTGGACCCGGCCCCGGGAGCCGCTCCAGGGGCAGTTCCCCTTCCCGGATTTCTCTTGAAAACGACGCGTTTCCTCTCTGCACCTCCTGGAGCACCGCCTGCTCCGGACCCAGCGAAATAGATCCTCTCCCCTGCCCCCGCATCTCCGTGTGCTGGCACTTCGGCAGCATGTTTATAACTGTGCCTTAAACACACTAAATGCCTTGGGGGAGGGGGGGGGGAAGAGAGAGAGAGAAGGAGAGGAGAAAAAAAAAAGAGCTCTCGATGTCTTTTAAATGAAAGACACATGCAACGCTGTTGCTGTTGCAACTTGCAATCCCCTTTTATCCCAATAAATGTCCCTCTTTAAAGATAGCTATTAAACTCCAGGAGATCCGAGGACAAGGAGCATCTCCCGTGACTGTAAAAACCCCAAGAGCTCCCTGCAGCAGCAGGGCTGTTTCTAGAGAGGCTGGGGGGACCGCTGGTGCCCGCCGGCGGGGCCACACGTGTCGCGCTGGCTGCGAGGACCCGTCTGGGCGGCGGCGGCGCTCGTTCCTCCCGGGCTGGCCCGCACCCCGGCGGCCCCGCCGCTCCCCTTCCTCCCGGGACGGGCTGGCCACCCCGGTAGCAGCGGCGGCTGACCCGCATGGAGGTGGAAGCGCCGGCTTCATCTGGGGACCGGGCTGGGCACAGGCTGCCGCATCCTGCGTGCTCTTCACCCCCACTCCCCTCCGCTGAGAAAACACGACCGTCCCCGCAGCATCTTCACCCCAGCAGGGACTCCGCTCGCATGTCGTCTTGTCTTTGCAAAGCGCTCCCCGCCAAGATTAGTGCAGACATTTACAATATCTGAGTATTAAAGATAAAGTGCGACACAAATTATAACCGGATCTTAAAATCCGCCACTCCTCCACAGGAAAAAAAAAATAAATAAATGTACATCAGAGTGGTTCCACATCACTGTTAGCTCCAGGGGCCAAATTCTGCTCTCATTTACCTTTGTGCAACCCAGCGGACTTCAAAGGGAAGGAGAGATGCAACCTACGGGAGAGCTGGCGCCACGTATGGCAATCGTTCTCCTAAAAAGCTTCAAAACAGAAAACTGACTTCAGCGGGCTAAAATCATTTGAGAGGGGTTGGACAGATCCCGGGGGAGAAGGAGGCAAAGGAAAAAAAATTCTGTGCTGAGGTGAGACAGCTTTGAAAAGCATCTTTCTTCAGGGACTGACTCCCTCCGCCAGGCAGCCCGGTTATTAAGAGCTGCATGCAGATGTGCCGCTGTGTTTCCAGAGATGGAGTATCTCCTAAACCTTCTGTGAAAGGGTGTTATGTGTGATGGAGAGACGTTTCGTGGCCAGAGGTGGTGTGAAGGAGCTCGCCCCTGCAGTCTAAAGGAGCTTCTCGGGTGAAGCCCGTCCACCCGGACGAGCAGGGCGCTCACACCGCGGGAGGCTCCCCGGCACCGCTGGCTTGTCCTGTGGGGACGGAGGGCTGCCTACCCCCCACCGCTCTCGCATTCCTTCCCTTCCTGAGATCAGAAGTTACAGACCAAGAGTAGGAATGAGGATTCCGCATAAATTGCAAGCGCCATGCTGCCGAAAAGTCAAGGAATTTAGGAGGAGAAATGTGCGAGTGCGGTGCCGGACCGGCACGGTCCGCTTCTGGGTCCCCAGCCGCTTCTGCGCTGCTGCTCGGCGTGGCCGCTTCCAGCCCAAAGAGGGCTACTGTCGATTTGAGGGACCTCTTCACACCCTTGCGTTTGTTTAAATAAAGTGAGAACAGCATCAATTCCGGCGATGATCTCCCTTCAAAATGCCGAGGAATCCCAATCCCGTCCCGTTCCTTCTCCCCATTTCTAATACCGGTTTTAAACTATGGATCTCAGTACAGAAAGAAGATTTTTCTTCTTTAATCTGTTTTACACCAACGCTTCTCTTCCCTCCAGAAAAGTTACAATGCGAAATTTATTTAAGGATTGAATAAGAAGAAATTCATGCTAACTGGGACTGGGTTAAACGAATTTTGGGGGTACTATTCACCTCCTTTCACATACACACACTCTAGTTAACCAGGGAAATGGAAAGTGAAGTTATGAAGATGAGAGCTGGGTGTTCCCTCGAGAGGGGTGGCCCCGCAGTGAGGGGTGCCTGAGGGCTGGCTATAGGGGAAGAAAGGAAGCAATGCGTTTCCTTGAATGGGATCAAGCACCCCAATATCCGCCGGGGGGGAAAGGAAGGATCGTGAAACACGAAGAGAACTGTCTATAGCGAAAAACAGGTGCTCAAATGGTTCAGTGTTTTCACAAGGCTTCTGTTTTCTTTGCTGAGGCTTTACCTAGCAGCTCATTTCACGTTCAGACACGGAGATTTTATTGCATGAGGTAGATGCCGGCTTCAGAGAGATCCTCTGCGAAGCAAGCTCCTCGGTCTCCGCCACTCGGTCCTAGGAACCGACTTGACCTGCAGAGGTGACAAAAAGTGTAAAAAGACACTTCACGACTCCCTCCATCTTTCCCTCCCAGTGGAATGTGACAAATTACAGATTCAAAACCTAGCTTGGCTGAGTTATAATTTTCCAGACACCTTGTTTGTGAGAATGATAATGTCAAATATTGTTACTGCCAGTAAAAAGAAGTGTATTCTCTCTCAATGAACACTGAAAGAAGTTGAGGTTTGGGGACGGCTGGATTTCCTTTTTTTTTTTTTTTTTTTAATTATTTTATTTTAAAGTATGCAAACTATCACTATTTTAATCCTTGAAAATAAAGATTGTGTTTCGGATTTCCTCAGCTAGGCTGCGAAGAGGTCCCGATCCAAGCCCCTTTTAATGAACTTTCTTCCTAACAGTCAGGTTTTGTTCACCTGAGCAAACAAACACAAATCGGTTCTGGTGTACGTGGGTAGCTTTATGATTTTCCGTTCGAAGAGGAAGTGTTTAATTCACACTGTTTGGAGTGACTTTACCAAACACCTGGGATTTGTAGTTTCAGAGATGAGTGAAGTGTAGGAGCAAATCGAGCACTCTGCTCCTCGGTAATTTAACGTTAATTCTGCGTGAGCAGTGGACGAGTCTGTTGAGCCCCTCTCACCTCGCACAGGGAAAGCGATGTATCGCCTCTCATTACGTGGGCCTGAGCCTGGAGCCGTTCTCACTTTTCCAGCCAGGCTCGAGGTTCAGACGATCCCAAATTTAGCGACAAACCAGCCCAAAAGTAACTACAGCATCATTTCATGGTTCCTGTATTTTGGCTCTTTGACAGTACCTCAGCTGTTTGGGATGTTTTCTGTATGACACCTGCATAGATAAAATGAAGATTCCATGACCCTAAAAGGCATATTCAGGGGGCACACAAGAAATTGATGAATAGGAAAGTTACTCCCTTAGGAAAGCAGGATTATTGTCAGGGTTGGACAAACTTCGACAATTTTCTCCCTGTGACATGCAGCGACTCTTCTTAAACAATCTTTTTTTTTTTTTCCTCAACACAAAATGGAACGAGATAATATTTAATGTGTGGAATTAATCTCAGCCCCAC
>JAWWMP010000041.1:40763983-40873727 GCA_035047865.1 Dendrocincla tyrannina | reverse complement strand
GATCCTTCAGCGGGGCCATGGGTCCCACAGCATGCTGCCAGGCGTGGTGCTGTGACCACCGCCCTGCGGGGCCTGTTCCTGAGCAACCTTGTTATTGTTGTTGGGATGGACTCGATAAAAAAGCGGGCAAAGATCCCGAACAGATAAAAGTGAAACTTCTTCCTTTATTTTTTCACACAGCTACTTTTATATATTTTCTAAGTTTACGTGCACTAACATTATTGGTGCTCATTACACACAATCATCTGTTGGGCACAGTTACAAACTACTGTCTCTGTACGAACTCGTCCAAGTTTCTTATCTTCTGCTTCTCCTGAGTTCTCTCAGTCTGCAAGTTGTTTATCTTCACAGGTACACAACAATCTGGCCAAGGTCAAATTCTTGCTCTGTCAAGAAGCCCACAGGTCTGGTGCATTTTCCCACACCTTTTGGTAATATCCGACCTAAACCACCGCCAACACAACTTCAGGCCATTCCCATAGAGAGGAGATCAGCCTAACCCTCCACTTCCCCTCATGAGGAAGTTGCAGGCTGTGGGCACAGGTGCCCCGAGCACTGGGGTACCACATGTCTGTGTCTGATCGCCGAGGATGGATAATCACCATAAAACTCTGCAAAGCAGCAGGATTCCCACAGCATCCAGGCATCCCAGGGGTCAGGCGTCCCTGAGGCACCTGTGGGTTGTGCCAGGCAATGCTGGAGGGATGCTGATGGCCTCACCTTGGCTGTCCGGGAGCATCATGGACAGCCGTAAGCTTCTGAGGAGCAAAGCCCTTATTTCCATGGCTGGGCTGTCCCCCTGGTCCTTGTGATGATACCTGTTCATTTGCCCAAGGCTGGACAATACCAAAGGCTCCAGTAAAATTCAACTGCCTCCTTACATTACTGTTTATAATGTGAACTAATATATAGAATCACAGAACTGTTAAATCTAAAAGATCGCTAAGATCATCAAGTCCAACACTGCCATGTTCAAAAGTAAACCATGTCCACAAGTGCTACATCTACACCTCTTTGAACACTTCAGGGATGGTGACTCCACCACTTCCTCGGGCAGCTTGTTCCAGTCCCAGACTGCCTTTTCAGTGAAGAAATGCTTCCTGATGTCCATTGTAAACCTCTCCTGGAGCAACTTGAGGCTATTTCGTCTCGTCTTACTGCTTGTTACGTGGGAGAAGATGCTGATCCCCACCTTGCTACAACTGCCTTTCAGGTAGTTGTAGAGAGCAAAGAGGTCTCCCCGAGCCTCCTTTACTTCAGGCTAAGCATCCCCAGCTCCCTCAGCTGCTCCTCATGAGACTTGTGCTCTAGACCCTCTGTCAGCTTTAATGTCCTTCTCTGGACGTGCTCCAGTCCCTCAATATTCTTCTTGTAATGTGGGGCCCAAAACTGAGCACAGGATTTGAGGTGTGGCCTCACCAGTGCCAAGCATGAAAGAAAAATGTTAACAGAGAATACACTCATCCAATAAAGACTGCCTGAAGGAAGGGAATTTCCCTAACTGTATGGCAGCAGCACCTGGCTTTGCACACTGAATTGTTCTGTACAAGGTTTTGTGGCAGCTTCAGCAGCTTCAGCCTCCATCCTGCCCCTTCCTGGGCACCTTCCCCCCCTCCTCACTGGGTGGGTGACCTCTGCCCAGCCCCATGCTCCCCTGCCTGTGATACAGGCAGAAAGGACCCCATGCAGAAGCACTGCAGTTATGGAGGCTGATTTTTCTCACTCCAAGGTCAGAGCAGGAGGATGATGTGCACTGATGTAAAGCCCTCAGAGGTCCAGTGTACCTCAGTGACCTGTAGTCCACCTTGCTGCATCTCCTACTCTTTGCATCATCCCTGAGTTTGGCTCCAGCTTAATGCAAAAGGGGGTCCAGGACCCCTTTGGCTGCCTGCTGGTGCTGGCTCTCCCTGCCCCTTCCACCAGGGCACTTCCAAATGGCAGGAGAAGGCTGAAGGAGAACCAAGACACATCTCCCCTTCTGCAGCAAGCTGGAAAGGGGAGGCGAAGGAGAGAGAGGGGGGCTAATGTAAGCTGACATCACATGGCTGCCGTGGCTTTTTTGATCTTGACAAAGGCAGACGGTTTAGCTCATTGCCAGCATGAGACAAATTACAGGTGAAGCAGAAGAGATTACAGGGTATTTCTGGCTGTTTTTGAGTTTGGCAGGGGGAAGGGAGGATAAATCCAGGGCAGACGTATCCTAAAGATGAGAGGCAAACAGATGCAATAAATAACAAGAGCCAGCTCCCAGGCTGGGGGAATGTAGAGAGCAAATTGAATAGTCCTCAATAGCCTTTTGGTCTAGTGAGGATGTGGAAAACTCTGGCACCCATCTAGAAGGTGTTTGCCCTCTTTCTGCCCCCTGCTATTCCCTGTTGCTTGCTCTCTGGCCCCACAGAAGGACCTGGGTGGCTTCAGTTTCTGACTGGGGACATGCTTGCTGTCCCTTGTTGCTGTAGGCTTTCTCCTTCTCATAACACAGATGTCTCTTGAGGTTTAGTGGGTCCAGATGAGCTACTGCTGATCCCACAGTTATTCCTTGTCCCCACGTCTCTAGGCTGCTCCTTGGCAGACTTACCTCTGCAGGGATGACACCTGCCTTCCCATGGAGACACAGAGATTCACACTGCTCCCTCCTGTGTGTGCATCTTCACTGTACCAGGGGGATGCCTTCCTCTCAGCTCCTTACTAGCAAAAGACCTTTGGGTATACAGACCACCTCATGGTGACTTGGAGTGGAAATGCTAATAGTCCCTGCCTCAAAGTCTAGGCTTTGGCAGAGCCAGTTTCCTCCTGGGATGCAAAGCTGTTGCCTAACAGTGAGCTAAACCAGGCAGATTCACATTGCTTTCCTCCCGCTTTGAAATGCAGCCAGGAATGCTGCACAGGGGGATGCAAAGCCTGCAGTGCAAGTTCAGCTCAGTGGGGAACCAGAGGGGAGAACAGGAGTCATCATCCTGCATCCTTGTTGGCTATTTACCCAAGGGCCAAGGGGTGTAAAGCAGATCTAATGTCAAAGGGTAGCACTGAAAAACTGTTTTTCATAGCAGAGGATGCTGTAAGGAGGTAGAGACTCAGGCTGGAAATGTGCCTGCAGCTCTTGTCTAGTTCTGTAGCTTGGCAAGGAGAGGAGGGGAGGGGGATGAGACATGGTTGGTGTTGGAGGCTGGGGTGTATTTTACATATCACTGTGTGACTGCATCTGGCTGTTTCACCTCTCACCACCCCATTTCCAGTTTGCAAAGTGGGCCTAATGAGTCTATCTCTCAGTGGTGCAAGAGAGATGAGACAGGGGTGTCTGTACACTGGCCCACAGTGTAGGCAGAAGGGACAGGAGCCAGCCAGGACATGGAAATAGTGAGTTCTTGATTCAGAGAGCTGATTTTGCTCTGGTAGCACAAACCATTCAAAAAATAGGTAGAAGTGTATTGTAGTTAATGTGAAGATGCTCTGGTGCTGTCAACAAAGGCGGTTAACAGTGAGACTTGGCCTGGTCATCACCTGTGCTCCCTGGGAATGAGGCAGTTGCTCTTGCCGCGGGACAGCAGCAGCTGCTACAAAAAATATTATGTAGCACACCTTGCCCTTGTGTATCCTTGGCCAATTTGCTGTGTGCCTCATGCAGGGGCTGCATCTTGAAATATTTTTGCTCTGATTTGTCTCTTGGTTCTCCCCTATTTAATGTGTGGAATTAATCTCAGCCCCACAGGAAATCTCAGCAGAGATGCGCTATAATAGTATTAATCTCTTATCTGGATCTAGTGCAAATTATAATGAATCCTACTTACATATGTGCTAAAAAAACAAATCATAGAAGAATTTAATCTGTGCTTCATCGGACTGCTATTGTAGCCCTTTATCAAGGATTTGAAAGTTGGGCCGTGAGACTCAAATACCCGTGCAGTTTGGCACCATCGAGAAGTAGACATCTGCTCCTAAAGATATTTCTCGGATCCGATGTAATACGTATTTAGTTCCAGCATTCTCTGCCCCCCCACCCCGCGCCCCCCCCCCGCCCCCGCCCTTCGAATAAGAGTAGGATCTGACTTTTCACGCGCGACATTAGGTAAGACAAGCACAGATTTGCTCTGCCTGCAGCCCTGGAGGAGGTGGCTGTCCCCCCGCCCTCAACACAGGACAAACCTGCTGGCGGCGTCTGTCGAGCCGGGCGCCAGCAGCCAGAGCGGCTTTTCTGAAGCCAAATCCTTCCCCCTCCCATTCCACCGAGGTTTCCAACAAATTATAGATATTCACAAGGCAAAAGACAAACACCGCTCTTCATATCACGGAAATAAACGCCTTAGAAGAAAAACCTAGACGTGAAAACCTCACTATGAGGTTTTGCAGTGTGTTACGGGTGAACATTTGCTTCTCTCCTCAGCCCCACCCCTGGAATTTATTTCTAAGGAGGGGGCGCGCCCCCAAAGGAGCTGATTGAGAGTTTTAGGCGAACAATTCCGACTAAAGTACCCCTTCTCCCTCACCCGTCGCGAACCAACTGAGCGCTGGACTGTAGGGCACTGAGCATCAGCGCGTCTATGCAAGGGAGTAAACCAAAAGCAAACCCTTCCCTGATGGCATTTTGATTAGTACCGGGACAATTCCGAAAATATAAGGGCTACATTACCAGAGCGACCCGAGGCTCTGAGGAGGGGCCTGGAGACTGTGTTGGGGGCTGCCTTGTCATATCAGATGAATTGATTTCTTCTGAGGTATGAAATATGGGTCGACATTCTGGTTTCTAAGCACGAAGCTGAAGGAAGGTGTGAGACAGAAGGGACAGGGGCTAAGAAATAGATCCCTGTTCATGTTGGAGGCACCAACAAACGGATGCATTGAGCTGCTTTGACAGGGACTGCCGGTTTTCAAGGCTACCTCGTTTGAAAGAACCCTTGCTTTTATTCGTTTTTATTTTTTTTTCCCAATGTAATGTGTACTAGATCCGATTAAAAATGTGTAATTCAGCGATGCAGAAAGCCACAGCGCAATTTTATTTCGGCCTTTCAGCACTGCCTCTGTACAATCTCAGCCTTATTTTGTCATTTGCTGAGAGCTGCCTGTATCTTTTGAAACGCTAGCCTGCATTAAGGAGCATCTATTCCTGAGTCTTTAGACTCTTTGCCCTTCTTACCAGAAACGGCTAGATGAATACAAAAAAGAACTTAGTGGTTAACCGATATGCTGCTAATATTTAATCCACGGGCCTCCTCCTCCTCCCCTCTTTTAAAAACTTCAGTTCTTGGAAAAACAACATATTTTAAGCTTTCCACACAAATATTGATATTGGCAAATAAAGCCAGCCCCCAGTCTATGGTTAGAGACAGTCTTCTTTTTGTTTCTACCCAGGGCAATCAAAATTAATCTACTGCATTACAAATTGCCTCGAAATATTTCACTTTTCCTGACAAAACCCGTACCTGGCATATGTCACAGTGAGACACATTTTCCCTAGTCCGTTTGTGTGCTGGCTCTTTCTAGAGGGTGTCAGGCAGCGATGGACGGTGAGGAGGTGACACGACCCAGCAGGCAAATCTCTTATTTGTGTTTGCATGTGTGCTGCGGCAAAGCATAAAATGTTTCATGTTATCAAGTAACCAGGTAAAGCGTAACTGGTTAAGCATGAAACCCTACGTCTTCTGCTCGCAGAGCAAGAGGTGCCCGCAAGGTGAATGCAGGTCCTTGGATCACTTGTCACCACAACCACCGCATACCTCCAGAGCCGGGACAAGTCCTTCCCGCATCGCCCTGGCCGAGGCTCGGAGCTCAGCCCGGCACACGGCCAGGTTGCGCATTGCATAAAGGCAACAACTTCCCGAGTCATTACATGCAATGAAAGGCGAATGAAAACGGCACAACCACGAAGGGACTACATAAAATGAAGCTCTTTGCTATTGTTTTTTGAGTTTGCTTGCTTGATGCTTTATTTATTTATTTATTTACTTATTTACTTATTTATTTATTTTATTTTCATCCAAAAGTCGCAGAGAACTCCACGGGGCTGAACCCGCACTGAAGAGTGAAGCTGTCGCTCGTGAAAGGGAAGCGAGTGTGTGTGCCGGTTTCCCGGTCACAGCCTCTCGGTGCCGCTCCGGAGCGGACTGGCACCAGCCGCGGCCACTCGGCGCGCCGCAGCTCTTAGAGAACCTGCAAACTAAGAGTAAACTGCGGGGGAAGAGAAGAAGCCACCAGAAATTACTCGAGACTGCGTAGCCGGTGTATTCTCTTGTCGTTTAGCTGTGCTTTTTTAATCCCGCAGCACGCCCTCTTTTTTCACAGTAAGGACATTGTTGTTTAAAGGAAAACTTCTGTAGAACTCTATTCAATCACACGAATGGCAACGTATTAGGCAAATTAGAGTCAATCTTACGGCTGACTTGTGTCCTTGCAATGAATAACCTCTTGAAACACCCCTACGCGGTGATGGTAGCAGAAAACATGCCAAATGGGATGGGGAAGTTCTCATCTCATTATCGGAATGTTGCAATATCATAGAGCTCATTTTATTTTTGTATGTTCATTTTTATTTTTTTTTTCAGAGCATGGCTCAGAAGCACAGAAAATTAAGCTGACTTGAAATAGAGGCATTTATCCTTTATTAGAATTTAATGATACAGTTATAGTTATCTCTCCTAAAAACCTGCATTCTATCTCAGGATATATGTGAACAACGTTGGCTGTGGCTCAGCTACTTGGTAGTGCTTATTTGCATTCAAGATTGAAGTAGTGTTGCACTGAAAAAGGAAAAATGATTACCTCTGTTTTCTTTGTATAAGTGCAATTTAACAAAAGAATAAGCTAGCAATAAAGAAAACCCAACCTTTAGCTATTAGCAAACGTGGGTTTTGTCACTTCTTCACTGAGTGAAATCTGCATTGGTTGTTACAAGCATAAAATGCTCTTACTTGATTTATTGTTAAAGAGCTCTAAGTTGCATCTCAATCAGAAGTAATTTTACTTCTACTTGGATGTTTAGCTTATTTAACAATTTACACACACACACTATATATATATATATATATATATAATAGCTATATAAATAGCAATCAATTAGCTAAGAAAAGGTTACTAACTCCAAACAAATCTATCTGAATGGAAACCAGGAGAAGAACAAATGCTAGACCTTGGCAAACACAAGTAGTATGTGCTAACCTGTCCTGTTGGCATCTGTCACCAAAATAAAGGAGGAAGCCCATCTGTGCTCATAAAGAACAATCCAATTGTTCAAATGCTCTGTAAATAACAGTGTAGTTCATAATGCTGTTGATTTCAACTTCCAGTCCTTATAAGGATGGTCAGTCTGGGGCAGTTACACAGTAATTCTACTAAACAGCTCTTTGAAAACCCAGTTGCTATTCATTTGACATAATGAAACTTCATGAACATCTCTGCAACAGGAATTTCACTGCTAACAAACCCCCAGCACAACTTGGAGCCCAGACAGTGCCTTCAGGATGTAGTCAAAGGCATATGGTCAGCATTTTTCTGTCCATCATTTACCTGGAAAACCAGGAAAGCAGTTCTCCACTATACACAGCATCTAGCATCTACTTTAGTCAATTTATCTTGTTACTTGCAGGCCACACCAGTCTTCTTCCTGACTCTAGGCATATTTTCCTGACTTTGTGTGAGAAGAAAGGGCTGTTCCATTCCTTCTTACCCACAGTTACATCCATGTTGACATCTCACTTATATGAAAGTATACATGAAATGAATACTACGTATATGAATGTATAGATATACATTCCTCACACGGGCTCTAGAAACTGTTGCAGTGACTGTCACAGACTAATATTCAAGGATTCTATGCTTTTCAAAACTTCTACAAAAATAAACTTGTTAATTTGTTTTTCACTTATGACTGCAAAAATAAATAAACAAAATGTAAACAAAACAATGAAGTTTGCTGGGATTTTTTGTTTGTTTGTTTTCCCCAGCTAGTACAGCTAAGTACACATAATAGTAAAGCTCACATGTAATATCAGGCTACTCAATCTTTTATAATATAATTTTAGTTTTATTCCTGCCTTTTTGAGGCCATGTGGTAATAGCTACTTTTCATATGTGTTTTCCTGACAAAGCAAAGCATATAAAGATTGCCTATTAAACAATTTCAGTGTGTATCAAGGAAAGACTGTGCTTTCATAAACATACATTTTCATTATCATTATAATCTGAAGTTAAAATCAAAGGAATATTACTCCAATATATTCCTCAGAGTGCTTTTAACACTTGCAATAGAAGAACAAATAACAATCTTGCAGCCATGTGTCTGATGCCAGATTTGGATTTCACTTGTGGCATGTTTCTGAAAAAAGGTACAAGATACATTAATAAATGCATGTTTGAATAATAAGACTATTAATAATTAATTATAATTATTTACTAAGTCAAAATGTGACACCAACTTAGCTTGCACCAAACCAATGCCTATGCTATACCTTTGGTAAGTTGCACAGGAAAAGACACTCCAGGGATGCATTCAGGAGAGCTCAGAGAGGAGACCCAGAGAGCTCACAGAAAGCTTTCCAGTTTAGGGAATGACACCCATCAACAGTTCAATGCATAAATGCACCTTGGTTGTTTTCTTCTTAATTTCAAATGAATGCTTTTCCACATTTCTGAATCTCAAGTTTCATACATCCAAGGAAGATTTTTTTAAAGGAGCTTATTAATATGATGTTCCTCCTCCTAAAAAATCTACAGGGGGGAAAAGGGTCAGGTAGATGATGCTAGTGAACCATGAAGTCTGGAGCACCACAAAGGCAGTAGTGCATCCAGAAATGGAGTTTTGGGGATCCGTGGTGCAGGCTGTCATTGTGACTCACAGCCACTCCAACATCAGAACAGACTGTCAGAAAAACTTACTTTTAAGAATACATTCTTGTCCTAAACGGGCATTGCTGCATCACAGGGTAGATTAAAAAAAAAGGAAAAAAAGAAAAAAAAAAGAAAAAGAAGGAAAAAGAAAACCCCCCAAAGACATAAAAAAATCACAAAACTGCTTGCAGAATAGGGCTTGAAAAATTCATGTCATAAATATCCACCATGTGTATCAATTGTGTTACCTCTGACCTTACATACTGTAAGATGTGACTATGAACAGCAAGGCATGTTGGTTGTTCCACCTTATTCCTGAATGCAATAAAGGTCTTTCTGTTAGCTTGAACAGAAGTTGCACCTTAAACATTTATCTGTATTTCATCAGACACACTGTACTTTCAATACTGAGATTCTGAGAAAAATGTGGTGGATATAATAATATCTCATCCTACTACACATTGCAATGCTACGTAATGAAAACAGCAACATGTTTTGGCATGCTTTGTAATTTCATTTGTGTTGGGTATGTTACTTAACTTATACATGAAAATATCAACTAATGGAATAGCAGACTAAGCATATTATGAATCCAAAAAGGCCTTTCAGGCCTTTAATTGTATGTTAAAAAGCTTATTTATCTTTGTAAAATAAAATGCCTTTAAAAAGTACTGCCAAAACGTTTTATTTAGGCTGGGAGGTATTTCTCATTTAGAAACACCTGCAAAACAAAAGACATCAGATATTTTAATACAGCAGGTAGTTTTTAGATATGAAGGTAGATACAGATATAGATGATATAGATATAGAAAGATGCATGAAATCTGAAATATCTCTTATTTACAGCCTTGATGATGTGCAGTATATTATGGATACTCTAGACAAACAGAGGGGATAATATGCAAGAAGTGTTCAATTGTAAACTGCTTGATTTTGTATTTTGACCTCCAGTGAACATCTGTAAAAGTGGTTACACACACTGCCAAATGTAGTGGCAGACATTTTGAAATTTTATTTTTTTTTCTTATAAAACTTATAACCTTGATGTTAAAATTGAAATCACAAAAGTTCCAGTCTTTGGGGGTGACATTTAAATAAGTCATTATATTGCAGATTCTGAAGTCCGGTTTAAAATTAACTACATACATCGGGAAACTAACCAGGTAACATAAGCAACTAGTGATATTTTATACCCTGCTGACAACTGTAGCATTTCTACAGTCAGGTCAAACAAGCTTCACTGACCCAGAAAGCCAAAGAAATCTTTTCTCAAGTAGGTGGCACTTCAATACTTTACTTTCAATAGTAAAATGATAATAAAAATAGGATAATGATTCAAACATGCAAGGTGATTCACTGGAGGTTTTCCATGTGATCAATCATCTTTTTATCTGAAAATGAATGTGAGTATTCACAGAAATGAAGACAACTGCTTTTAAGTCATAGTCATATGTGTATGCTAGCATCAAAAGCACCTCACAAAATAATGTCAGTAATAATTTAAGTACATTTTAAAAACTGCCACGACATAAGAATTTACATTCTTTACTGACTGAAGTTTCAAGCCCCATTGCCTTCCTCACCTCCTCTGTAGGGGGTTGAGGCTTCACAACATTGGACAAAAACAGACAAGGAAATACCAAAGACAGCCTTCTCTAGATTGAATTAGCAACTTCTCCTCTCAAAGTGGAAAACATAAATATAATGTTAGGCTTTGAAATCAAGGAGTATTTTCTGTCCTGTATGTTGATGGACAAAGCATTCCCTAGAAGTAATGAGTTAGATACCCATGAATAGTTGAAATAGTATTTCTCTTCTCTTTCTCTAGATCTCCTTACACCACAAAATGTTTACATATGGGTCTGAAGGAGCCTGGCTACATGAACAAATTAAGTTGGGTTAACACTGTCATGTAGATCTAATTTTACATTACCCCAGAACAAAATGTGAACCTTTTAAATTATTGTCTTTTCTTTAATCCTCTAGGAAACTGTTAGAAGCACCTGAAAGTATAAAACTATAACAGGTTGCTTTATCATATTATGACAATAATTTATGATGAAAGATCTAGAGGATTTCTTGTACTCCTAAAAAAAGAAAAAGTGCATTCCCTCCCACCATTTGGAGGTTGCTGTGAATTTTTGCTGCTTCAGTAAAATATTCTAAACAGACTTCTCTAAGAATAGTATTGCTAGATGTTACAGCTCACACCCCAGTTTGCAAACATATATTTTATTTTGTAAGAAAATAAGAATTCAGTGTTTCAATATATGATATACGTCACAGGAACAGGAATCCTTATTACATTTGGACTTCTCATCCAGTTCTTACAAGGAAGCTTAAACTTAGTCACTGTACAGCAAACCTTGTAGAGTTAATCAGTTCTGTATTCTACACCACATGAACATATAGGCAATTGAAAACACAAACTATGATAACTTACTGACAGGTATAAAATACTTTGACCAAAAAAAACACAAACCCCAAACCACTGTAACCATGTATAATAAAATAAGTCAAATGTTGTTAACTGAAACTTTTTTATTGGTAATAAACAAAAATCCAACAATTGATATTCACAGGCTTAAAAAGAAACAGGTCTCCATATGCTGTCCATATTTGATTAAATCAACTACTTAAATTATCTCCAATATTGAGCTAATATTTTTGCCTTTTTTTGCCTGCTCCCCATCCTCCGCTGAGCTGCACAGGATTGTCTCGAAATGACATCCGTTCATTATGAGATGGACCCAAACATGATTTTTCTGGAGTAGACATATTCTTTTCTAAAGAACAAACAGATATGAAATTAAAAACCAACCAACCAAAACGCCCAAAACTTCACTGTATCATATCCTTTTTTAAGACAATAATATTTTTATGCCTAATTTGACAGCACCCAACTTTTATAATTATGCATTGTTCATTTTAAAAGTAATATGAGTATTTTCACAAAGTAGTACTTTAAAAAAATGAACTCCTTATCTAAAAATGCAGCTAAATTACTAAAAAAACTATTATATTTTTAAAAGCATCATTATCTGTGCATTTTGAACTTAAAACACAGAGATGTTCAATGCTTTTGACATTGAAACTCATCCTTCAAGTGGATGGAGAACTAGTTCAAAAGATATATCTAATTAAGAAGTTATTGTTTTACTATATTAGACCAAATTAAAGAGTGATTTCGTTTCTTTAAAGTCCAACTATACTTAAATGCTGGATAGAGCCACAACAAGTTTAAGAAAACATAGAAATACATGAAACAATCACTTTCATTGTCATACATACAGATGCTTGAGTAATTTAGACAATAGTTTCTACAAAATACTTAATTGGTATGATATTATTTAGCAGAAATGTGCACCTTATGCCTGGAAATACCTTTCTTTGGCATCTGTAAGAAAGCAAGCATCCGAGGAAGACAAACTTCGCAAGATGATAAGATGTTCACAATACAGCAGCTCAGCAGTTTATATATATATATATATGATATATATCAACTTGTTAGCTTATCAAATACTAATTTTATGAACATCTTTTTGCCACTTGCCAAAGGAAAATGTTAATAACTAAACACTTTTAGTAAGTATTTTTTGATATTTTAACTTTTTTATTACTTTTAAATAGTAAGATTAAATTTCTTAGGATACTTCATCACAAAAAATTAGAACAAAGTTTAAATCACATGCCTGAATATCATTTTATGTACTAATATATACAACATAGCTATAAATTTCAAAAATTATGCGCTTCTTTGTTTTTCTCATGGATGCTTTTCTGTAGCCTGCTAAATCTAAATGTCAAGAGCTTTTCCCAGCCTCTGATTCCCTTTCTTGTGAATTCTTAAATTATTGTAAATGTATCTTACTAAACAGTTCTCTCTTTTGGCAAACAAGAGCTTCCAAGTATTAACATTCATTTTCTTATGGCTCTACACGTGTAATCAATTGCTCTTTTCTTAAAATATATAATTTACTCTAGGTTTACCTCCTAAAGGTTTAAAATACTGATGTCTTGCTTTATAGAATTCCCAATTTCCTTCATTTGGATTATTTAACACCTCGAATGGTAGTAGATCTTTCTAGCACAGAAAGGCTTTTTTTAAAGAGCAAAAAAATACATTATTTAATCAAGCAGCGAACTTTCCATTAATTCTTTTGCTTGGGAACCATAATGTATTCACTGAAGGCCGAAACCCTCAAATTGCCAATTTAGTGGTTAATTAGTGAAACTTCAAAATAAATCCAACATGGTAATAATATTTTTTAAAATGAATGCCTCTAATTTAAGGAAATATTTTCTGAAATTGAAAACATTCCTAAACAACAAAAAGAATTAAGACTGGAATATCTTCTTTGTTAAAATAACACAAAAAAAGGAAATAGCTATTGCACGTTTAAAGCAGAAAAGAAGTTTGGGACTAACTTATATTTGTGACTGCTTCTTCTATGCACTTATCTTCAGGATCGTATCAATAGTAATGGTAAACTAGCCATAACAGCCATTTTTCCCTATGTCTTGACAAAAAGTATTTTTAATGACGTTATTTTAAAAACAGAATAAATACTAATGCTATAAAAGGTCTTATCAATAATGAATTTAAAAAGTAGTCTAGAAGTAAAAGAGTCCGTGTAGCAAGACAGTCTATCAATCTCATCCTAATTGCCTTATCTGGACTTCTGGATTAACAACATCATTTACTTTTGAACCTGCATGTACTGCTAAATATTAGTTTCACAATGGACTTCAGAAATGTACATATAGGTTTTCGGGCTTTCCACTTATAAGAATATTCAATTTGTTGGAAGGGACATATTGTCCTTACATTAGTATGAAATGTATATATTAAGACCTGCTGTAACTTGCTGCAAGAAACTTGCGAAGTCTTCATAAATGACTGATACATCCTATTTTGGCAAAATAACAGTGCTATCTATCATAGGATGAATTCTGCTTCATCAAAAGTTCACAAATTTACATTTTTATTTTGGATTGTAACTGATATACACATTGTTTAGAGGGTACAGTAGTCAAATATTTTTGTGGAAGAAATGTAATAAATGAATAATCTTGAGTGCATATAAGCTGTCTGGCAAAACAACATTTTATATGTGTGTGAGAATCATTACTCAGGTTTTGCAGACCCTCAATAACAGGGCAGAATAACTTCATCAGCCTGAAGGTATTTTCACAAAAATCCCAGATATTTAAAGGTGTAGACCCTTTGCTCCCTTGAATGTGGGTTTAACAAATCAGAGGCTCTTCCAAAGCCTGACAGTCATGGGACACTTTCTTTATCTAGTCTCATTAGGTTTCATAAAGCCTGCCTTAAACTTTACTATACACTTTTGACTTAGACAAACTGAATGAAAGCACAGACTACTTTCTCTTCATTCTTTCTTTCTTTCTTTCCATCCTTCACACAGTTCTTAGCCCTTCTAGCCAAAGAAAATAAAATCATTGTAGAGAGTGATCAACTAATTTGGAAATATCTAGAACACAGGTTTGTTGTAAATCACTGTAAATTGTTCCCTTCGTATGTCCCGTCTTTCCATCCTTGAAACTGACCTAATTTTGCTTGCACTTCTGATAAAGCACTTTTGATATCTACTAAGCAGTACAAAGAGATGGGTATTATTGTCAACACTGCTGTTCCAGTTATCGGAATAACTGAAGTGATGAAAGACAGAGCTGGTGTGGAAATATTCTATTCCCTATTCCCTGAAGAAGAATTCTCAAGCACAGATAAGAGTTATACCAGCATGGTGTAGTTTCCTTACTCCTATTCATATTATAACTATTTCTCAGACATTACACTTACAGACTGCTAGTGCCTTAAATGTTATTTATGATTGAAAAATTGTGTCATAAAGCAAAAAAAAACAAAAACAAAACCCTCATTTCCAATTAAGGTATTAGTCAAATATGCAGTTCTTTCTCCTAGAGTTTAATGGAAGACCAAACAGAAAGAAAAATGAAAACACAGGAATAGAATCATAGAATCCTAAAGGTTGGAAAGGACCTCTAAGATCAAATCCAATCATCAATCCAGCACTGCTAACTCCATCACTAAGCACCACATCTACATGGTTTTTGAACATTTCCAGGGACAGTGATTCTATCACTTTCCTGGTCAGCCTGTTCTAATGCTTGATCACCCCTCCAATGAAAAACTTTTCCTAATATCTAATCCAATAATGAATGGAATGCATTATAAATACAGGATTTACCTGATTCATCATACATGTGGCCACAAATTACTATGCTTACTTTTACTTCATGTCTTTTGGCATTCCAGAGAAAATCTAGGTATGAACATTTCACAAAAGGAGCTTTGTACTTAAGTGTAAAGTAAGCATTTAGGTAGAATCTTGCAAGAAGTAAAAAAAAATTGCATATCAATTAAAAAAACTCCGGAGTTGGCTTGTCAATACCTGTGTTCACAGAAAGTTCTCTGATTCTACAGTTTTCAAACAGGCAATTTTTTCCATCAGAAATACTTAATAAAGACAGCTCCATTAGCAAATGGTTAGAATTTTTGTCAAGATTGAGGGAATGACAGAAGATGAGCCTGGTAAGGGATGACAATGCCACTGAATTAACGGACAGAACCTAGAAATGTTCCTTGAAAATAGTCTCATTTTTCTAAAAAAACCCCAAGCCCAAACTCAAACCGCCAAAACATATGAAAACAAATAGGCAGATGAATCTCTATTATATTTGTTTCATTTATATTTGTTGTTTTGTGTTTTTTTCAGGGACCATATATATTATTCTTACAGTATCACTAATGGCATGAACAGTTTTTACAGCAAGCTCGGAATTGCAATACCTCCATTTCCCCCTAAACTGCAATGTGTCCTGCAAATTACTAGTTAACATATTAGCATATATGAGTGAATAAAATTACTATTATAAGAATTTTTCAACTGATAAAATAAAAGGTGACATTTGCCATCGTATTTTTCTATAAATATAAGGAGATCTGTAAGACATTTCATTAATATGCATACTTACACACATAGGTATGTAGATGTGTTTTGGTGATTTATGAATAATTGTGAGCATAATAATACTTCTTTTCATGTTATTTTCCTTAAGTGTATTTGTAGTGGGCCTTACCCAAAGGAAATAACAGAAAGATTCACACAGTTCCAAAATATTATCTTTAGTATCTTCATGTAATAGAAAATAAATATATTATATTAAATATTAACTACATATCTTTACTAAACAGAAATTAGAAAAAATACATGGAGTTTACTATATACAATATTGCTATTTTTGACAACAACTATAATTATTATTACCATTACTTGCACTAGAATTAAATAGAACCTGGCAAGTACATTAAGTATAATTGAAGGTGATATGTGGTCATTCTAATACCAACTGATGTGGGAACAAATCTTAGCCAAGCAAAGCAGTCTAATTTCTCTTATCCCAAAGCAGTCTCTGGAAGACAGGTTGTAGCAGTTATTTACTGTACATTCACTTACTTGTAGCAATTTACTATATGAAATATAGTATGGTCTGAGAGACTTTCAGGTGCCTGTATATATCAAATAACCACTTCTTTTGAGTACGTGCTGAAAGCTTGTCTTGGGGTAACTTCACATGCTTCTATTTCTAAGAGTCACTTTCTGGTTGTTTAATCTGTTTTCTGCTATTGATTTGTTCTGGTCTTTTTTTTGTTAAAGACTGGGTCTTTTAACAAATGTCAAGGCTAACATATCCTCTGTTTTGATAAGTAATGCAATATGTAAAATGCTTTGAATGAAATTCTTGGTGTCCAAGAAGAAAAGCTTTCTTAAACAGGTTATGATAGAAATTTTGTGATGCATAGTAGACGTCATAGGGCATTTATCGATCCACCTAACATCATGTGTCTGGAGATATAATTTATTTCAAAGTCTTTACCATATTGTATTACTTAAAAGCAAATACAGCATAAGAAGGCATGGAGAAAAACTTCAGTGTTTTAATGAAAGTGACCAGAACGAATCCTCAGCAGCAAAGCATTTACATCAATGTAAGCTCTAAAAAGAAGGTAGATTCAGGAGGTCTGTGAAAAAGGTAAATATCAGAAAAGTTAATGTTAAACACCAGAAAAGGTACTTTTTAATAATGTTACATTGAAGTCAGATCAAAACCTATCTTTTGTTGCATTGTTTACATAAAAAAGTATTGTGCTGCAATTTCACGTTCTATTTTTCTATTTTAAAATTATATTTAAATAGCACTGACAAGCCTTTGGAGCAATTTATATGAAATCCCACAAGATATATAAAGATAAATCTTCTTTCTTTATGCAGATTGGAAGACAGAGTATACACATAATTAACATTCTTTTTTTGTAAGTAAATGATGAATTTTGTCTATAAATCTGCTTGAGTTCAAGTTGGTAGGACTAGAGACTAGTTTTAAAATTTTGTAGAAATACTGAATTTAAATCTCTTTGTTTATCAAACATTGATGCTGTTCTAACTAGATCCTGCTGACAATTGCATACTTGAATAGCCTAAATTCTAAAATGAGACTCAGTCACATGAAAGAGTTCAGAGAGATAAGCATTTGCACAAATAATTTATAAACATTTATTAATTTCCATTCCACGCACTTAAAACAAACATAATAAACATAGTGCTCCAAATACATTCCTGCAAACTATGACATTTTCTCTAACTACAAACAGAACTTTCAGCACTGTTGGTTATTAAAGCTCAATATTCAGTGTTTCAACTTCTTATGTATTTCCCCAATTTTGACCATTTGGGATGAGATTTTCCATACTGAGAATATGCCTGTGGCTGAAGTTTTCCAAAACGCTGGTCACTTCTAAGAAAATATGCAAAATATTTATGTTACCCTTTTCAGAGGGGACTTGAAATCTGCAAAGTAACATACTCTTCCTTTTAGGATATGTCCAAATTTGGATCAAATATATACAAATTGAAGGTTTTCCATGATCAGAGAAGTAATTCTTGATTTTTTTGGCTATGTTCACGAAAATATCAATCAGCATGGAAATATGCTTTACCATGACATTATACGGAGCTAAGCAAGACTATTCCTAAAGATAACATTGAAGACCATGTTAAGTCAGGGAACTTAAAAGCCTGCCAGTTCCATTCTGTCTGTGGCAGATGGAGCATAAGTATAGGAACCATAGAGAGAGGTGAGAATCAAAGCTCCTACAGGAAGGAGACAGAGAAGAGGTAGAGGGCTGGAACTAAAATTTGAGATAGAAATGAGATTGAATTGGAATTAAGGTAGGAGAAACTCAAGCTAACTTGGCAAGCAATACCCTAGCACAGCTGGCACAAAAGACTACAATGACTTGACAAATAGGCTGACAGAGAGCAGAGAGAAAAAAATCAAGGAAGAAGAAAGTTGTGAATTGGTAAAGGGGAACTGAGTAAGAATAAAAAAGATGGATTACGGGGCACTAGGTGGTCCCTAATTCTCAGAATTTGCAAAAGAAGTGAAAATATAGGAGATGATAAGGAAGGATACAAAGGATAAGTATATTAAGAGTCTGAACTCAAAATTTGCTTAAACAGTACACCAAACCAGGTCAGATTTGGAGGTCTAAACTAGGAGACGATGAATCTGAGGAAGACTGTCAGGAATAATCTGGATACAAAAAGGGCCAAAGCATGAGAGGAAAAAGGTAATCAGACTGGGATGAGTGGAAACAAACATAAGACTTGTTGGGGTATGTGGGAAGGAAAACTAAGAGTGGATGGGAGAGGAAGCTTATGCTGAAATAAGAAGCTGGAGGAGCAGAAACAAGAATTTTTCATAGTAAAAGAAATGATTGCAGAACACAGGGGTGGAAAAGACAGCAGTGAAAAAGAGAAAAGTTAGGAGAAAAAACAAGGAAAGAAAGCTTGACTTGGGGCAGAAGATCTTATAGACACATCTTTATCATCCAGTGCAACAACCTGAAGTAGCCCAACATTCATTACCAGATCTTTCAGTGCACTGACATGAGAAATACTTTTGAATCTACTTGACAAATATCCCACAGCAAAGGAAACCTAAAATTGTTATTATTGACTCATATATGACAGAAATCCTTGTCATGGGTAACCATGTACAAGTTACAAGGGGGTCTCTAAGCGAACTATAAGCCAATAGCTCAGAATGAATTTTTTTTTTTTTGAACATGGTTTCTCTTCTAAAAAAAACAAATACACCCACAATGAAGAACACCCAAGCCCTAGCAGAAGACTATCAGGCTGTAAAATTAAGCACTTAAAATTTAGGAAATGCCATTGTGTATCTGTTCTTGAATTATGTTCATAATTGAAAACACAGATGATGAAATTACACGAGACCATATATCATTTTTCTCCTCAGCCTGTTAAATTCAATGAAAGCAAGTTCTAAATGCCTTTTAAAATCTGTTTTTAGGTATTTTTTTATTATGCAACCTCAAAGTGAATTAAGCAGCATCTCGTAAAATATCATTTTGTGGTCCATTCAAAAAGATTAGATATATGTTGTTTGATAGTTAACTAATACATATAAAACACATAATTCATATAAGAAAAATATATATGTATTTCCTCGAGGAAAAAAAAAAGAAGGAAAAAAAAAGGCATGCAAGAAAGAAATATGCACAAGATACCCCTGGGTAAAATATAAATAATGACATGGAGAGCTTAAAAATAAGATGTTTACTACACACAGAGAATTCAAAAATCCTAAATGAAAGACAGCAGTCCTTGACCTAGAATATACAGACAATAGTGATACTAAGAAAAAAGGAACAGAAAAGCAAGGATTTTTTAAATTGAAGTTGTACCATACACTGCTTAAACCAAAATTTAAGACTTTCTAAAGTCAAGATGTCAAGATCAAAAACAATTGAGAAAGATACAAGAATAAAATAAAATAAAGTGAAAGCTATCATGTTCTTTTTTCTCTGAGTTTGAAGGCTTTCCACTCTAAGAAATGCATAATTAAGCTTCATTAATTTAATTTCACTGACTAACAAAAACAGTAAGGTTTAAATTGTTTGAGATGTTTTTTAGTGAAGAAATACCTGACTCCATTTTTTAACTAAGAGTGATGGAGGAATGACAAGGTTCAGGTCCTAATTTATTTAATTTTTTTTTCCCCTGGAAAGCAGCATTTCAGAGGCTCTCTGAAAAATCTAGAATTCAGGGAAGAGAAGAATTAAGAACTCTGGGCAATATGTCAAATAACAGTTAGAGGCACAGCTATCATTGCATTCCACTTTAAAATTCTGATGCTTCTGGAAATCCCTGTCTCAAGATTGCAGTTCCCAAGGCAAGGTCCAGGACATAAGGTTTAAACTTGTAGAGAAAAGAAAACCACAAAATTGTGATGACAGTTAGACAATGTAAATACGCAGGAAATTCATGTAAAGATCCAACAATGATTTGCCAGAAACAGATTAGGATGATAGAAGGTAGTCGATGATTGTCATAACCTATTCAGAAATTGTACATCATAAAAAAAATCATCCTGTCTAGTCAGGTATTAAAAAACCCTTAAGTTCTAATTCTTGGAAACTATTTTTATGCCCATCTTGCAACTTAGTGATGACTACACTACTGGTGTTCCTGAAAATACTAAATCAAAAAAATACAACCAGCAATTCACACCAATGTTTAAGGAGTTAATAATATACCAGTGATCTTAGGACTGATACTTGAATCTCACATAACTGTGACTGTAAGCCATGAACCATCATGTCTTATGTATGGGTATAACAGAAAAATTATTCAGCAAGGAAAAAGAATCTTTTTCCTGTCTTTTTTTTTTTACAAAAGCAAAGTAAAATTATGTGAAAATGAAAGGCAGAAAACACAATCAGCAAAAGTTCATACTAACACAACTACTTTTGGAAGTTAGTGGGACTAGGTGCCACAGAGATTTTAGCAGTGGTCAGATAAGAATGGACAAAAAAACTCCCAAACCAGCCCCACTCAAAAAAATCATCTCAAGAAACAGAAAAGCAAAAATAGTTACTTTAACTAATAGTTAAATAGTTACTGGGCATCATAAAGCAATAACTATGATTTCTAGAAGGAATATAAAGTAGTATGTTCTTAAATCATAACATATTGGCCGACAACAGAAGCAAGGTCCTAAATTAGATAGAAAACTAATTAGTCCAACTGAACAATAGCTACTCTTTCTTTAGGTTGCACTTTTTTTTTTTTTAAGGTTTATTTTTTTAATACTGGGTTGATTCAAATAACACTCAGTTTTCCCTTTGAACATATAATAGGGAACTAAATATAATACTTTAAAGTAAACAACTGCTTTCCTTAAACTGAGATATACTATGTTAAAAGCATTTCTTTTCTTACTTAATTCATTTTACTTTGTCAAGGAACAGTACTAAGTTAGTTTAGAATTAATCTATCCCATCCAACTTTATCAGAAAAAATAGTAAGTTTGGGTTATAAAAGACTTCAAAATTTTTAATCCAGAAGTCTAAAAACCCACCTTTAGAAAATATATAAAGTACATAAAATTTGGTAAGTTCTTCAAAATATTTCTGAAAATCTCAACTTAGACTTTCTAAAAACCCCTGTGAAATAAAGGATAATAACTTTGAAGTGTTACATGTTTTGTCTTTACAAAGACATGATCATTCATACTACATTTCCCTGTCATATCCATAAAAAGCATTTTGAGTATCTCATACATTAGGTTTTTGGGGTTTTTTAGTAAATATACTCCAGAATCATTTATCTTGCACTTTTAGACTTCAATTTCCAGCCTGTAAGATCTCAACAATTTATTGCTAAAATTTGTAAATTACAAGTTATATATATAAGGAACATGATTCAACAATTTATTCAAATGACAGCACCTCTAAGGTCACAGAATCTTTAGAGTAATCTGCAATATAACTGCAGGTTAAAGTCACTGAAATAGTTTTTTAGGTGACTTCATTTAATATTTCAGAAATTAAAATGAAGAGCGACCATACAACAGGAGAGCATTTTACAACAAATACATTCTAAGTAAAGGCAAATTTATAATGTTTTCAGAACAAGGCTGCCACAGGACTAATAATTTATTTTTGATCATTGAAAAGCAACAGTCTTTGGCAAACAGAAAGAATGTAACAAGCATGTCTATATACTGCATATGAAATGTACAAAGGTAATAGTTATGTTTGGTTTTATATATAATATGCATTACCACTGAATGTATCATCACTGTTTAATTTCTCAGATCCATGATGATAAAATTTGTATAGACACACATGAAGAAAAAGACATACAATCAGGGCCTTTTTTCCTTAGCTCCTGGACTACTGAAAGGAGAATGAATATGCAGTTATGGTGTAGCAGATGTGTATTTCATGGAAGTATATTTATAATACTGTAAACAATTTCTCTCTGCCCCCTGCCTACTGCCTCTCTTCGCTCTCTCTCACACACTTACGGTTCTGCCACTTGATTGCTGGTCCTGCTCCTTTCCTAGTCACTCCTTATTGAAGGTATACTCAATGACACTCTTTTTCTTTCTCCCTCAAAATACCCTGTTCCCAAACTCCTAACATAGGCAATCTACTCGTTTATATTTGTCTAAAGAGCGTACTTTTTATTTTTCTGGATGAAGTTACAGTGTAGTTACAATCTAGGCAGTAGTTATGCATAAATATGAATGCAGTGTATACTATTTAACACAACTACTCAAGATCTGAATGCATGTTATTCTGGATATATGAATATCACTATAATTTTGCCATTGACTTCAGTAGCTCAAGTTATCTCACCTAAATTCAGGATCTTAGCCGTTAGGAATCTCATCTAATTTAAATGGTGTGGTTTCATCACTAAGCAATGGAGAGAAGCAGGAAAACTCAGGACAAAATTCATTCTTTTCTCAGATGGCAGGCACAGAGAAAGAATCATATTATTTCTCCATGGATACAATTAACTTAGACTATGATGATAAATTTAATCTAATCTAATTTTAGGAATGTAAATCAAGTGAATAAGCACAAACAAATTGTACTTATTATTTTTTGCCTGTGGTGAATTAATATAATGTAAATAAATCTTTATTCCAAAGCCTTCACAAAGTATGTCAGAAAATACAGATATCAAGTATTTCTATATGTTTTTCTTGAATTTTAATTTGTTTCTCATTGATAGCAAAAAGTCAGCATATAGGAAGGCATAATCAAAAAGCCAATTCAGTAATTATATATAATTTATGACATATTCCGATTCCTACTTTGACATAAAACATTTCAAGAAAATTCACTACTTAAAAAGTCTTGGGAGTTTTGATAATTTTTCCAGAATTATTTAATATAGCTTCTATTTCCTAAAATGTATATTTTGGGGGTTTGGAGTTTTAGTTATTTGAAAAGGACATTGTGCACAAATGACAAAGAAAGGACAAAGTATGTCATTATCGGAAATATATTAACATCATATTACACAAAATAAGTGTAAAAAAAGTTTTAAATTCTATCATTTTATGACTTTCAAGCTTATTTTTTATTTTTTGTATATACAGACTATTTTGTTAAGTTCTATGATATTAGAGTGGTAAAAATATAAGGGTTTAAAGGGATCTTCTGCTACTGAGCTATAATAAGTTCAGTGGGATCATAACAGCATAACTGCTAATCAACATGACATAAATCTGTGCCTTGATTTAACATATGTGTTGTGGTATTCAGCTAACAAAACAGGCATTTTTAAAAGCTCTTTCGAAAAAATTCAGGTGAAGATTAAAGAAACAAACTGTATTATAATTTAGGGAAAAGAAAACCTTTTAAGAACTCAAATGTCAAAAGACCTACAAAAGAATACAACACTAGGAACTCTCCATTAAAATCACAAGAGGAAAGGATTGATATTAAAGATGCAGTTTTTAAACAGAACTGTAGAAAATGTATGAAAAAGCTGTAGGTAAAAAAGAAACAAGAAAGAAAAGCAGCATGTGTTATTAAGGATCCCATGCACACTCAGTTCCACTTATCATTTTAAAGTGATCTTTAATACTGATACTGAAAAAACCCATCACTTACTCAAAGATCTTGTTGAGTGTCTGTGTGGCGGCCTGTTTTTTTCTCTGTTCTCAGTCAAAGCACTTCCACTGGCCATGGAAACAAGGTCTAAATCCATGTCTTCTCTGCTTACAGGGCTTGCCTGGAAGCAGTGGGAGAGAATGTACACAATCATGAAACAAAATATAACATTTTCTGAATGTAGCTCACATTACTCCAAATAAACAAACAGGGTCTGTCAAACAACCTTCTTCAAAATGATACCACAATCCTTTTTTGTTGCCTAGGCCGAACAAATGCACTATGTCAAAGCAGTTTTGTAAATAAGAGCCGATCTTAAAATTGTGGTTTGTCATCTGAGTCAATGCAACAACAAAAGAAAACATTTTAGTACAGTAATTTTGAAGAAAATCAATCTTGCAGACGGCTGATGAAACCTTAAACAGCTTAAGATCATTTACTGACCAATCTATAATTTAAGTTATAGTTGAATGTCAGAGATGTCATATTGGATTATTTCCTGCGATATTTATGCTTTATCCAGGACACATATCACTTCAATCAGTCAAAGGCCCAGAAAGTAATTTAATCTTTTAGGGTTTTGCTAATTAGCCATAACTATCAGACAGTATTTTGATTATACTTTAGGCAAGAGTATTATATTAATTATAAACTTCTTACATCCAGCGGTAGTATGTTTTGGCATGTACATGTTACCTGTACACAAATACGGAAAAATATAAATGAAAATCATATTTCATTTTAGCAACGGTATTTTGTGAACATGTAGGGCAAAGTTTAAAAACTCTGACCTGAAAGATACCACACACACTGTAAATTGTAGACTGTTAGTTTTGCAGAAACAACTTCAGCTTTACTCAAGAAGGAAATGAAAATTTATTCAACACCAAATGCAGCCATCTAATACTGTTGACTAGATACTGAGGGCCAGTAACAACGATAGGGAAAAATAAGACACTGCAGATGAACAATCTACAAAATCCCCAGTGTAGAGTCAGTCAGCTGAAAGTCCTGAGCAGGAGATGTAATTTTGTAGTCTCTGCACCTTCAGAAGTGGAGTCCAGAAAAGCAGATTAAGTCCTTCCTATCTCAGCTGAAAAGCTACGTGTCTTTCAGAAGCTGAGTAGAATTTTTAATATAAAAACAAAACAAAAAAAAACGTACAGAAAAGGAAAGACTATGCTAGTGGTAATGTCAACAAACTTTTGTATAGCATCGTAGTAGCATGACTGCTCAATGAAATATTGAGAGACTGGGTCTCAACTCCTTCCTCAGAGGGTTAAAATCCGCAGGTCCCTTTGTCTCAGGAAAATGCCATTACTCTGAAGTTGTAGGCTCTTCTGGAGGAGACGATCTCCAGACTTCCTGTTCAAACTAGCTCACTGTACCAAGAGTAGCACTGCACCAAAGCAGACAGGCTTTGTAGTCCAGTCTAACTTAGAGAACACAGATTAAATGGAGACCTGTTTCATTTCCTTGTCTTTACTCAGTCACTGTTTAATGTAAAATTCACTAAAAAGTCCATGCATTTTCAAACCAAAAACTCCAAAGATACAGAGATTTTACACTCTTCCTTAGTGACTGCATGCCCTTTTTGTCCACACAGAAAGTTTATCTTTTGTTTTCCGATGCTTGCCTTTTATTTAATGACCAGGATTTTAAAGTTTTGCTTTACACAGGTAGCAGACTTTATTATTACTGTTAACACCAATAATTTATTTTCTCTTCCATAGCAATGTCAAGAAACTTTGAAAAGAGTAATGTTTTATCCTGCCAATTCTTTTTATTTTTTGGATTTAATATTTACAGTTGCTTTAAGCTTTTGAGAACTTCCTATATTCAAAATCTTTAAACAGAAAGGTTTTAGTCTTTCATTAGCAGAAATAATACAATCACTATGATGCTCAAAGAGATTCAAACCAATGGAACTGATCATTCTTATTTCCATCTAACCTGTTTCAATACATAGCAGAAGTTTTCTAATGTCCCAGTTCCTAAAGACCCAGGAGACCGTGGTATTTTAAATACCTAGCCTTTCCATGGTACTGGTATCCAATGCCTACCATGAGAGAAACTGAGGCTTCATCAACCTGTACACAACAATATTCAGGGTTATATGCTAGAATCTGATAGGGCTATCTCTCTCTCTGATGTAAAATATTTGTTATTTTATTTCAAATAAAGATAACTGTTTTCACCTAATTAGAGTCAGAGTAATATTTAAGATTGTGTTAATCACAGGAGCAAACTTAATTTCAGGTTTGTAAAGAAGCTGTTTGAAAGTCCTCTGCAACTAATTAAAACCGTCCCTTTTATATTTATAGCTTAGAGCCAAAATTTGGAAGAAATTTAAGATACTGGTACAGTATTTTTGCAGAGTGTAGTAGTGGACTTCCATCTGTAGTGATCTCCATAGTCAACTCTTTAGACTTTATATTCTTTATTTTATTACTACAAACCTTTTCTTCCAATTAGTTAGAAATTAACTTTAGCCAAGAGAAATCTGCCCTCAACACAGTTCTGCATCTCTATATTTGTCTATTCCTATGTAAAATTATCAAGATATTTTGCAACAAGCAGAGATAGAAAGTACTTTTAAATTCAAGTTATATCTAAATGTTTTGGAGATACTGATCAACCATGAAGTGGTTAACCCTGTCAGTAACTTAAACTTCATCCAAAAAAGTATCAGGAAGTATAACCTACTTGTTATTCAACAAAATAATATTAATTTACAGTTATAAGTTTAAACTGTAAGTCACCACTTCTATAGCAGCATTAGTAAGAAAAATCATCAAAATAACCATAATTAGGATAATAAGGTCTTAGATTTACTGCAGGTTATTACATAGGAATAATCCCCAGTGAAAAGTGCTAAGATTTTACTGCTAATTGAAATATCATTTTGTATATGTGAAAAAGAAAGTCTTAAATTATTGGAATGTGCACAAATAGCAGTTAGAAAGCTACATTAATTTAGTACTTTCAGAATGCAGGCTTATGGAATGCATAGAAATCAGAGATCCTATTACAAATCGAAACTTCATGACATATGACATATGAATAAACTACTGGAAATGCCCAGGAATGCTTTTCTCTTCTAAGTCTCTCTCTCTTTCTCTCTCCCATTCTTTTTTTCTTTTATTTTAATGTATACTTTCCACTTTCAGTTTACGAGAAATTTTTGATAATGATTGAAACTATTAACATAATTTTTATCATGATTTCATAGTTTTTAACTGACATATTGTGCAAATTTCAACTTTTAAAAAAGAGCGCATATAAATTTTAAAACCAAAATTCTCCAGCCATCTGTGTGTACAAACCACATTATTATTTCATTGCACATATAGTACTGTTTTCTGCATTATAGATACATTTTATTCCATTTTCTATTTTTTGAACCCTCTATTGCAATTTTCTCTGTATTTCATTCATGTGGAACAGCTATGTAATTATGTGGCACAGGCTGTGACAATTTCATAACTTTGCCAGTTATGTGGGCACACCACATGATATTATTATGGGATTGCAGTATTACTTTGTGGACAGAACTGCTTATTGTAAATAACATACAATCTACCTATATGCACATGTGCTTACCAATAATTACATTATATGTAATTTAGATAATATTATTAGATTATGATTTTCTCAAATTAGATCAGTTACTGTTTTAGACTTGACCTAACAAATAACTATTGATGCTGCTACAATCAAACCCACCACAATGGTCACTAGGTTCATGATTTCAGCATGTAAACTTTAAAAGAACATAAAAAGTGGACACATCCAATCCCAGAGAAAAATATTTGACAAAATTTGTCTTAAAGGAAACAGTAATAGTATCATCTAAGCCTCAAAAGCACTTCATTCAAAGGTGAATTTTAGAAGAGTTTATGGAATCATCTCCAAAACATGCAAATTGCATAGGTGGTGAATCTAAAGAAGACAGAGATTAGAAAGGGCAAGATTGCTCAGAGAACAAAATGAGGCATATTAAACATCATCCAACTGGGAAATACAATATTTTTTAGACAATATTTTTATACAATATTTTACATCAAGTATATAAAACACTAATTCTGTATAATTGTCCCATTTTTTAAAACCCACATAATAATATCAATATAAGAATATTGCTAATTTGGCAATAAAATGTAAAGTGTATATATATAGAAATGGAGTGAGTATAAACTGTAGGCATTATCAGTGTTCACTATTAAAGGAACTTTTGGGTGTCTGAGTCTATTAGTTTTGTAAACCTTCAGACTGTTAAATTGCTCATATTCCCCCTCCTGGCAACCTACACAACTACTCATTTCAGAAAATACTTGCTTTGTTTTTGTTTTTTTTTTTAAATGCTGCAAAAAGAGTGAATCATGAAAAGAGCAGAGGGCATTTGATGATATAAACAATATAGAAAAGAAATTGCAGAAGTAAGTCTAATTTTACACAATGTTTTTTGTAATGTTACCATATTAATATACAATTCCAACTTACCGTATTTCAATAAATGTCACTGAAGCCATATTAGAATGATTTAGTTATGTGACATACAGAATCTGAGAATATTAAAATTCAGTTGACAAGAATACGGGTTTTCAGTAAAAAATATAATTGGAACTGAACCATATCTAATTTTTTTTTCATTTTTTTTTAATGTTGATTTAGAAGTTTTAAAAACACACACTGGCATTTGATGTCTTAAAACCAAACTCAGTGTCAGATCATAAAACTAGAACCCTATGCACAAACATGGGTTCTTGTGCTAAAATACTTTCTTCTGATCTCCATCAATGAGTAACTTGATTGCCAGTAAAGAATTATATTAATAAAAATTCTCCTGTTTTTACACAAAGTATGGATTGGAAATATCTCAATTCTGCAAAATCCCACAAAAAAACAAGTTCTTACCACAAGCTGTACTCGTCTACTGTCACATATTGCAGGATCTAATTCAGGCAAAAAACGACAGCTGAAAAACCATAGAATAGAAATTTAAATATGTCCCACTGTACTGAGTTTGCTAACATACCAGCACAGAATCTTTTCCTGGAAACAATCCTGGGATTTTTTTGTGTTTATTTTTATCTTTTTTATTTTTTTTTAATAATTCCATTATTAAAATGCATCCAAAAATTAATATTAACTGATAAAGTGTTGGAGCAATTAGTATTAAATTTTCTGTACTTAAGATTAAAACCAATAAAAAATTTACAATTGTTTAGTCAAAAGATAGAAGACTAAGTTAAAATACCAATGTCAATAAATGCAACCATGCATGAATTTTTGCATGTGTTGACATAAATTGTAGGCAAACCGGTTGTCATATTACTCTATGTGGGAATAAAATTGTTCTTAGTTGCCTAAATAGATCAGCTGTTATAAACAGTCTATCAGTGAAGTTCCAATGGAGATCAGTTGGACTTTTGCCACCCTAAAAAATGATATCATGGTCCTTAAAAGTGTCAGTACAAATACTAGTGCATAGCACACACCTGCAGAGGTAGCATAACAATATTAAAGAAAATACTTTAATAAATTTCTGTGCCCTCTTACTTTCAAACACCATTACATATTCTGTTACGGTGTTTTCATTCAAATTAAAAGTCATGGAAATTATCTTAAACAAACACTTGGGAGTATTTCACTATTATGGAACATGATTGACGGACAAATATTTCTGCAAAGCCAAATAAATATTTGCTAAGGAACATATTCTTCATATACTTTCTACAGTCATTGATACAAACTGGATAGTTGAAATATTTTCCAACACAAGACAGAACAGTATGCATCCCATTTAACTACAAATTAAATCCATTTTAAATGAAAATAATGATAATATATTAAATCTATTGCTGACACTTTGTTCAGTCTTATTAGAGGTGCTTGGCATTGCATCTACAAATGACTTCATTAAGATATCAATTGGTTATATTGAATTTATGACTGAAATATACTATGTCTTCATTTTAGTTTAGAGAATATTAACCTATCCCTTAATTGTGTTGATATTTTATCTGTTTAATAACCAGAAGTTAATATAGAAGCAGCATGTTTACAACATTTTAATACAGTATACTATGAAGATGTAAAAGATGGGTTTCTGTTTTGAAGAAAAAATAGAAATACACCCTATCTAGTTAAAAAAAAAATATTTTTAACTTCCTTAATTAAATCTAACAATACAGCTAATGTTACAGTTGATTTAATTACATAAAGCCATAATATATATCAATAATGTTATAAAATATATGATGAATAAGAACTTTTTCCTACACTCTTTACAGTCTAAAACCCACTGCATTGCTAATGCAAAACTATGTAGTTATTTATCATGAATTCTGTAGTGTTTATCATTTAATTTTGACTGTGGAAGTAGTATCTATACAATGACTACTAAACTAATTCTAAAGGGTGACATGTTTGGGACCCGGAAATATGGTGTACTGTCTGCTAGCCTGTAAAGCCATGTTTGTTTTAGAACTATTAACCTAGGTTTCACTTTACAAGAAAAATTTAAAATAAAAAAAAAAAATCTAATTTAAAGGCGATGACCTCACCACTTCGTATTTCTGGAACTCGCTGCTTCATAATCCAAAAGCTGTGCATGAAGCCATCGGTATGTGAAGTCTTTTCTCCCTTGTAATTTCTCATCTAAAGCAGTATCCAGCTGAGAACATTCCTCTTTTTCACCTGGGGAGGAAAAGATATACTCCTGTCTGTCATTATTATTTTAAATATATTTTCTTTAAGATTCCTTAGATAAACTTGAAACCCATTGCCTTTTACAAAAGAAAAAAGGCAACTACTTTATTTTTATGCAGAGTCCAAGTAAATTCCTTTGATATGTTTAAGAAAAACTTTTAAATTAGTTTTAATTCTGTCTTTTATCTTCTCTTTTGGGATGTAATATTTGCCTTCCGAATACATTTATTTTATTGGGAAATAAAACTATCCTCTATTATGAAGTTCATATAGAGGTATCTCTTATACATAAATTGTTTGTCACGGTTGCCATGAATGTTGCTTATTGTGCTATTTCTATAATTAAAAATATACATTCATTTGCACTTACAATCCTATTTACTAGTCTATAAGGTAAAAAAAATCGGCACCGTTATATGCAAGAGTGGAGACATGGCAGTCTTGTTCCTCTGTTCTGTCTTCTACTGATATGATCCATTAAGGCATTTTAATGGCATTTTCTGATACTGGATTTCAAAGCAATTGCATATATGATACTACTTTTCACAAATTACTACCTGCTTTTGAATCACAAAAGACATCTAAAGACAGAGAAAAAAATAGTGACATTATGAAAAAAAAAAGAAAAAAGGCTGTTCAGTTCTGGAGATCCTTCAGTTTTGGGGACCATTCTGCTATAGAACAGATATGTTTTGAAATATAAGGAAGAGGATGCCAAAACTGGAAGAGCCTGCCATGGAAAAATCATTGTTGCATGGCGACACTCAACTTTTTATTTTTTACCCTTATACATCAACTTTATAGGTTATGTCTGTTTGGCACCTTCAACTCAGGGTTTTTGAGACATCAGAAAACATTCTTTTTTCTTTAACTAAAGCCATTCTGTTTTTTTCTTTCAAAGATTTTTCTTTCCTCAGTGGTAGGTGAATTCAGCAGCTACTAGAAGTTGTTTAGTAAACTGCAGGACCACTAGAACCAGCAAAGAGCATAGGTGACCTAATTTACCATCATTCCATTTGCCCACTGTAAATGCTTGAACTATCAACAACTGTAAAGGAGGGACGTATCAGAACTGCCGTAGTTTTTATTCATGTTTTGACAACATAAACTGAAGTTACAAGCTATTCACCAACTCAGCTTTTAAGACATTTGGTGCATTACCTGTGGTAATTTTTAAAATTACCTGTAAAAATTTTAGTTTGCTTTGCATAAACTGCAAAATATAATTCCTCATTTGCATTTTACCTGGCTTTGCAGTGAGCTTATTGCTTTCAACTTTTAGCTCTAAGGGAATACTGTTAAAATATCATAGGTTCTTAGTTCATAGTCTGAAATACAATGCCTTTTGTTTGTGCTCTCCATGTGTCTTAGCACAGAGAATGCCTATTCAAACTAAACCCATTCCTTAGGCTGAACGTGTTCCATTGTAAAGGACATAGTTACCCATTTAAAATTAGGCAAGGTCCTGGTCCACAATATGAAGTCATATATGTCTTGCTAGTCACTCATGGACTAGAACTTAGGCAGAAGAATTTATCCTCAGTTCATGTAAAAAACTCTCATTTAACTCCTTAGGAGGACAGAAAATGAACAGCTTGGATGGACAGTCACTGTGTCTACAAAAATGAGGTGAGGGCTGACTATAAAGGTCAAGCTGTGAATTGCTCCATCAGTGCCAAATATTAAAGAATTCTAATTACACAGTTCAACACCTTCCTTTATTAAAGTGGGAGCTATTTCTTCTAAACTAAAGATTTTCTAACTTTTACATCTTGAAAATTTATAGGTTCCAAGTCCACAACTACACAGGTGCTTTTGCAGCTCTCCATTTAAGAAAGATGCCGATTCATAACAAGAGTAGAACACGTTTTGTGTGACTTCATAAGAGCAGTTCTGGAGACAGAGCCTTCTACATATGTTCTCCAATGAGGAATAATCTCCCAAGAAATTATATTTAGTTTTTTCCTTATCTGTATTTACAGAAAAGTTGGTCCAGTCTTACCATCTTTCTCAGGATAATTACTTCTTCCTATTAAAAGAACTGGTATTATTTATTCATTTATTAAAATGTTTGTTATCTTTTCATCCACTAAAAGGGAAATCAATATAGGGGATTTAAAACCAGTGCTAGAAGTTCATATCTGAGTCTGTGTGTCAAAAGAAGATGAACATAAAATAATCTGTGACAAAACTTAACAAAAAAAGGAAGACACTTGACAAGTTATTTTCAAAAATTATTTTTAACAATTTTCCTTAGTTGTTTTGATTGAACAATGTTTGAAACAGAACTGGCTTTGTTGAATAAAATTTTAATTTATTTGTATTTATTTTTGCATGTTAATTATTGAAACAGAATTGAAACAAGAAAGTGACCAAGATAAAAGTGCACACAATAAAGTTTTCTTCCTTAAAATTATATACGCTATTAGACAGAGTATTCCTGTTCCATATTGGTGTTAATAGTGACTTTTTCCCCAAATGGGCAGACACCGTTCAATAATGTTTTTATAATGCTTTAGAAAACTGTATTTTATTTTCTTATTTGGAACATATTCATATTATTATTTTTAATAGTAACACCTCTTTTTTTTAATTCTTATGAAACAACAAAAAAATTTGTGTTATGAATTAAAGCCCTACTGCATTATCACTTTGCTATTCCACTTATGAACATCATGTGTTTGAGAATGTGGTGTATCAGTATCATTAACATGCATTTGCCTGATAGCTTTCTTAAATTAGGGCTAGGCGTTTTTAAAAACCTGGACCTAATTTTGTAGAAGTAGTAACACACAGAAGTTCCAAAGAGCTGTAAGCATCTGCATCTTTGAAATGGATCAGACCCATAATCTTTAATCGTTAAATAGAGACAACTCTTAGACTATCAAAGAAAAAAGAAATACATCAAAGAAGGCACAACTCCATCAAAAACCAAATTAATTTCAGAGGTATTTAAAGTATCATAGCCTCATTAGATTATCACTTCTAAGCATTTGAGTTTTTTTTTTTTTTTTTACATGACACACACGTTAATAATTTAAGATTGGAAATGTCTTACATTTGGCATTAATACAGTAATGATTTTTAGGTGTTTTTTAGGTGTTGCTAATTAATCATCCACACACATACACTGCACTTAGGCCAGATACAGTGAAGCATTCAGGGCCACCTACTGGCAATTTTTTACAATATTTGGGCATCTAAATAGAGAACTCAGACAAGCATGGGCATCTGAAATATCCTTGGAACTTAGTATTACAGGAAAGTAACAAATTGTTTTCTAGGTCACCAAACCCACATGCAAACCCATAAGAACCTGAACTTTGGGATCCAGAAAAATCCCATCCTTCATCTGTCAAATCTATTTGCTGGGCATGCTCTGAGACACTATGACTACACCAATTCTGATTGTTTTAAGTCACAGTTAGCTACTTCACTCTTCATCAACTTACATGCAAGAGGATGTTACGTTGCTGATTCAACATAGTAATTTCTTTTTTTCAAATCTATTTGTTGGTGATGAGTAGATAAAAGCTCTAACGATAATATGTCATATGTTTCTTGATACAGAGAAATGTGTGGAGAAGTTTGCACTGTATCCAATCATTCAAATTTTGTGTTTAGAGGGTGATTTTATTAACTTCAAAACTTGCTTCATACTGAGTAAAATACCAATAACCTAAGAGACTAAGAAATCTAGTGAAAAATGTGAGAGCAGGGTTTGGAAATTCTTGAGCGTTCTAAGTTTTCTTCCCTTAATAATAATAAAAAAAAAAATCTGTAACCATAGTTAATTTTCTCAATATGTATTCTGGAAATTGTGTCCTTAATATAGGACTTAAGTAGCTGAGCTTAGGTATAAAATTATTGCCTGTGTTATTAGGACATTAAATTTTTCCTTTCTGTTTTCTGGCACAAATTATTGGTCAGCAAAATATATTGTAAGGGTGTGTGTGCAAGCCTGTGTTTGAAAGTACAAACCCTAAAAAAATTTATTCTTAGTGAAAATTAAAATTACATAAATAACAAAATTACACAATTATATAGAACATGTAATATTTACATATCTATTATATAAACCTATATATTATATAAAATTATATATACCCTTTGTATGTTTATATAGGATTTATAATTTCTACTGTCTTCTATAGTTATGTTATGTGCATAAGACACATTTTTATATTGAAATACCTCATCTAAAATCTACCTTTTTATCTCATTTTTCCATGTTAGCCAACCAAAAAAAAATGGCACTATTTCTGTCACAGTCTGTACAATACACGCAGAACAGAAAGTAAGAATGACGCGATTTGTTCTTGTTGTCAGGGCAAGAAAGTGAAGTATTTGGAAACAGACAGTAAAATAACAATAATAAAAATATATGCCCCCTCCGCCACTGTCTACTCCCAAAACGACACAGAAACTTACAGTAGAATGTAAGAGAAATGAGAAGAACTACTTTTCCACAAAAAGCTTGACGCATTTGTCAGAAGTCTACTTTATCACTAAATACACCTAAGTATCACATAGCAATCACTACAGATCTCAAACTGTTTTGGAAAAAAGAATGGCATTCAGAGTGGTCTTTAGCATGCTTACACATTTACAGTAGCAATATCTATGTGATTTCCAGACCATTGGTAGTATCATGTTGCAGTAATTGATATAGAGTTCTTTTTGCCAAAAATCATAGCATCTCCAGATAATGTTTACCTACAAAAATGTCTGGAATTTTCATATAGTGGGACACACATTTCTACATTAAAATCACAGAAACTTGTTTGTGACATAGATATCACGTACAGATAATTTTAGAAGCTACTTTTTCATCTGAGTGACTTTTGATTACATTGACTTCCATCTCTAGGACCAGAATGAATGAAATAAAAATATTTATAGTGGTGTCTGAGTCAGTTCACAGCTGAATAAAGATGAAATAGAATTTCATAACAAGAATATCACATCAGTTTATGACCAACATTTTTTGATGCTTAAAAATACTTTATTACTTACATCATAATGAGTTTTAAACACGAGAGCACAGATCAACGTACAAGAGAATCTTTCAAGAATTATAAAAGTAAATAATGAAAGGAAAAAAAATGGAGTTTTTTTCTAATACTTGTGCCTTTTTTCTCTTTATACCAGGTGTTTAATATTTTCTTCAGACTGCAAATAAAATCTACTATATTACTGCTCCATCTGCAAATCTCCTTCTCTTTTCTAATCTCTTCATCTACTAGTTCATTCTGCTTCAGTGGTTATCATATTTCAGCCTGTGCTTTCTGTGTTCTCTCTTTGATGTCTTATTATAATCTAACATATTAGATTATGCAAAAGCTGAACCCCTTCATTGAGATTCCTAAACCACTGAAACAGTACAAATTTCAGCTTTAAATTCAAAGAAAACAGGATTTCATACTTGAAGCTTCTCACACATTATTTTCTATTTTGCCACTTGTTCCTGCCTCTGCAGAATACACCACTACTATCATTTCTCTGTAGTAGTTACTATTTATCTGTAGTAGTTGGTATTTAATCCTAGTTTACTGTTTATGCTCAATTTGTTCCTTTTCCCACACTGAGGCAAATCCAAGTCTTATCTTCAACAGTGTATGTTTAAGACACTGCCTTTAAAGATATTTCTCTCTATTCATATCACCACAGTGTCAGGAAGTTCTCCCGGTATCTCCTGATTACTTAATCTCTTTTACTGCAACCCTCTCAACACACAAATACATTGCAAATTACTGCTCCATATTAAAACACTTATGTCTTTCACTCCTCTCCTGAACATGCTACATTTCCACTTGAATTGCTTCATAGCCTCATTTTCCTAGCACTGACATCAAGGAAGCATTAAATACTGTTTATTCTAATTTATCCAACTTTTGCAACTTTTATGGACTCATCACTTTCTGTACTCCTCCATTTATGTTAAATACAATTTCTAATTTATCTTCTATAACTTCTTTCATAACTATAGCAGTTTCATATTGTAATATTTCCCAAGACATATGACACCTCTCTGAGTTGATGTACAAACCTCAAATACTATTTCACCTGATGTGTAGAGTAAGCTGCCACACAGGCAGCTGCTGTTTTCATTTTTTTGCCAATTTATGACTGTTTGAATCTGATTCAAGAAGTGAATGTCGGGATAAGAACTTGAGGACCTGTTTCGAGAAAGACATAGGGATTGAATAGTGGAGGGCTAATAACAATAATAATATAAGTATAGATTGCTCGAGTCAATTAAAAGTAAGTCATAGAAACAGGAAAAAAAGTAAAGGAACAGTAGTGCACTGGTTTAATGCAGATGTACACTCTAACAGACTGTATGAGATTCCCTTTTTCACCAAATAAAGAACTATTTCTTTAAAAAAAATGAGCCAGAACACAAACCAATATTCTGCAATTTGATTAAACTGATTAATTTAACTAAAACATCTAAACCATTGCATTTGGAGTTATGCAGACTACTGTTCAAACACATTCGCACCAAGGAAATACTCAGAAATATTGGTTTATTTCTGCAGAATGCCATTGCAGTCATTTAACACTGGAATTAAATATACTGTTATGGCTACTTATATTAACCTCAATGAATAACAAAGACATCATGAATTTTTTGTCCTAGAAAAGCAGAATAGCAGGAGAATAAACTGCAAAAAGATCTTGAAATATTAAGATTCTAATTTCTCTTAAACCTTCCAAGTTTGGAAATGCTGGTGACTGACTCTATGATTTTGCATTTTACTGAAATATCGATTAAATGCTATATATATATATATATATTGACTACACTTAGATGAAAAATATCAGTCACTCTGTAATTTTGTTTGTACTAAGGCAAGTATTGAATACATCCAAGCATCCAACTCTTCAGTTCCAGTACACTGGGCTCATATTTTGGCAATATTATAATAAACAACAATCGTGGTGAAAGTGAAGATAGACTGTATTTTATTCAGAAATAAATGTAAAATAAATAAACACACATAGGATGAAGAATATATATAAAGAAAATTTAGTATTTAAGCATCCATCCACACACAGGCACATGGTTTTCTCAGGCTCCAAAAACATAAACAAACAGAAGTTGCAATAGAGCTGAAAAGAACAGACTAACATTTCTCAGTTCAGACACCCAAAGGCAGGCTTCTCTTACATATAGCTTGAGAAACAACATGGAACTGCTTCATGTTTGAGAGAGTAAGTTGGTTCTTTCTCAAAAAAATACAAAACAAAAAAACCCCAAAAAACAACCCTGCCAAGACCAAACCTTAACTCTACAAAAATGAAGAAACTAAAGAGGTGATATCTACCCACATGAACAGAGAGAGAAGAGTTCCTGATGGAAACCACTTCTACCTGCAATCAGCAAACTTCAGGATCCACTCAAGAGTTTATAAATTCAAAAAGTACATAAAAAACTTTACGCTGCTATGCCTGTACTAGGTATGCCTATATTTTCACATTAGTCTTTTGTATAGTCTTCTATGAACAGGGTGTTCTGTAGTCTGTGTAGTACTCTCTTCAGCCAACCAGCACAGGCACTGCTGAGAAGTAAATTTGAGAACAACCAAGAGTTACCTAGAGATCTTTGACCCTTGAAGAACCAAAGAAATCAAGAGGACTAAAAAAAATTTTTGAAATAGTAGGTTCAGCATTTCCACGTTTAGTTATCCATCAGTAAATGTAAGGTATAAATAAGACAGAAGTCTATTGAGCCTGTTTTGTTTATCCTTACTGCCTACACTCTCAAATAATTTCTGCCTCAACTTCCAAATCCATCTAGTACAGACCCTATCTCTAGTTTTTCTCATATCCTTTGGGAATTAATAAACCCCCTAATGATGGATGTTCTCTACTGAAAGGAGAATTTTATAGTGTTCAGGAGAAAAGATATGCATAACATGAAAACCCCTTTTTTTCCAGAATATCTTGATATATTTTATTTCTATCCATTGCCATTTCTTAAAATTAAATGACAGAAACAATCAAGAACTTCAGCAGAAGAATTTAGTTACTCAATAATAAAACAGTATTCCTAAGCAAGAAAAGATTATCACTTCTTGTGTAGTCCAAGCCAGAGGAATACCTTTCTCTAAATTCAATAAACCAAGCAAAATTATTTGACATAAGATCTTCCAAAGGACTGCTCAAAATAACAAATACAAAGGAACATTTTGTAGGAGTGCAGGAGGTCTAACTATTATGTTGTACTATAAAGGGGACAAAAATTACAAAATACAATCAATTTTTATTGATTGTGACAACCATTAAAGTAGGTTTTGTTTGTACTGAAGGACTTAAATGTAAAAGAAAGGGACTGAAGAATCTAAACTCAACAAAACATTTGTTCAAAATAAAAATTTGAAGCTTCCATGTGACAAGAAGATACATATGCCAACTATTAAAAAGAAACAAAAAAATATTATTACTCAGGAGCAGCATGAACTTAGTCAGTAAAGCTGACTTACACCATATTAACAATTGTCTCATAGTTTTTATGAACAAGTAATTAAAAATCACAGAATCACAGAATAGTGGAGTTGGAAGGGACCCCCAAGGATCATGGAGTCCAACTCTTAACCCTGAACAGGACTATCCTCGGGAATTTACATTTAAAAAAAAAAAAGTATTATGTTTACTCTTGAGAATAAACATTTTTTCTAGATACTTATCTGAATAACAGATGAACTTGTTTTAAGAAATCAAGTTCATCAACACACATGATGTACACAAGTACCATACGTGACTTGTACTTTTCAATGCAGAGTAACACTGATAGTAAAATAATGAAATTATTGTACTAATGTCAATATGTAATTCAGTTATGAATACCTACAAACTGTTTATCTACTCTATAATTTCATATGATATATATGATTTATCAAAATATTTTTCAATTTAAAAGGGTTTTATTTTGTTTGGGTGAAACTATTTGTGGCTTGCTTTCTGATGTTGACTTGAAATACATGTTGGTATTTGATGAACATATTCTGACAACAGTTCACAGCTTTGTCAGTGCAGAAATGCGTAACAGCAGAACTCCTTGGCACCGTCAAATACACATACAAAGCCTACACAGACTACGTGCAATCCTGCTGTTTAATTTACTTTATAGAAAAACCAAGAAGTACCACTGAAGATCAGGCCTGTCATTATGCCAAACATTGTATAAACAAGGCTTGATTTAATGTTCATTTAATTAAATGCAAAAAAAGTCTCAGACATACATGGTTCTTTTTCTTAAGACTCTACATCTAAAGTGAGTTAATCCCCAATTGTGTGCAAACCTCATTTATTTATATCCAGCTTAAAAATAACCATAAACACTAAACTCATGAGTGCCTATAAATAAATATAGACATAAAAACACAAATTCTTCTTATTAAGTTATACTTAATTGATTGATACATCATGGAAGAAATTAAACAATATGAAATTCCAGTATCTTATAGATCTATTAAAAAGAAAAAAAAAAGAAAAAAAAAAAGAAAAAAAGGAATTTTCATTTCTAAAGAAGGTCAGGTAAAAAAAGCAAAACAAATCCACAATTTGCCTACAAGTTGCTCCAGGTTAATTCTCAATACCTGTGTCTCAAAGAGCTTAGTAATTTTATAGATTTCTGATTAATTGGATTGAAATTTTCAGCTTGTAAACACATGACAAAAAGCAAGAATTGAAACACAGTGTAACATTTTAGAGAAACCAACAAGAGTATTCAGCCCCACGGGTATGGAACTGACTTGATTATATTGATTTTGGAACAATTATAGTTACAATGGCACAGGCTTTTTCTAACCATGCAGAGAAGGTTTGAATGATTCACTTCACTGAATGAAGAAATCAGAGTTCAAAAAGGAATAAATCAGTTCTGATTACTCCTGTTCTTTAGTAGAATTTTGTTTAGAGATTTATTCAAATTATTTTTTAAAGAGAAAATTAACACAAAACCCCAAGTTCAATTTCTGAACATAATTTAAACATCTTCAATCTTGAGTGTAAACATTTCATTCTTAGAGTAGCTGTGTCTAAGTTAGTTACCTTTCACCAAACCTTTTAGCTAAACTTGCTACCTAACTCTCCAACTCACTGATGTTTACATATATATTTTTTAAATATATATGCATACATATGCGTAAAATTTGTTTGAAAAGCAGGGAAAACCATGATGATTCCAAACAGGTGAATTGCCTCGTGCATTCTGTTTGTATTTGCAATAGCTTTTAATACAGCCACAACTTAAAAATGTAATTTGTTTTACCTGTTGCGTAACAACAGGTTAAAACAGTTGTTCATTTGTTTGCAGCTGATGATCTAAGCTCCTGCAAACAGGAATTTATAGAGCATTAAGGTCTGATCCAGAAAGGAATGAAAATAAATTTCAATTAGGTAAGCAAACTCCCACTTGAGCATTAAGGAACTTCAGTAGCTAATATTATACTATTTACTCCAGAAGAAGGAAACAGATGACCATATTATGAGTTTTAAAATTTTACAGACTAAATAAAGTTATTAAAAGTGTATAATTGTACAAGGGAACTTGCCTTAAAAAAAATAAAAAAATTACCTGTCCAAACCAAGATTTTTCTTGCACATTAACAGTCACTGTTCTGAAGAATGAACAGCATTTCACAGCCAAATTTGAGTGTAACAAGAAAACATCCACTTTTTGCCTAATGTGGAACCTGCATTACAATAAAGATTCTAATATAGTTACCTTTTCATACAAGATACAGCAATTTTAATATCAAGTAAACTGATTGAAAAGGTGAACAGAATTCTTTAAAGCTGTTGAAGAAATAGAGAGATATTAAGTGGTCATATTTACAGAAAATGTTTTAACTGGAAAAGTGAGCCCTAAACATTCATTTCCTCAGCAAGATTTTTCTGCTCTCTGAAAAGATAAATAAATTGATTAGAAGCACTATGTTAAAGGTACTGATAGAGCGGCTAGAAAAATGTATACATATCTGCAATGAGAATACAGAAAATGCATGTAAGTAAATACAGAAACTTGTCTTTATCTTCTACCACAGTTCTTCAAACTCTCTTTCAAATCTTTGAACTTCTCCATATTCCGGTTCAGTGAATGCATCAAGGGGTACTAAAACTGGAGAAATATCTGAATAGCATCATCACCCTCAAGGCATCCAGGTCTCAGAACAGACTCTTCTTCAGCATTCTGGCTAGAAGAGGAGGAAAACAGGAGAAAAGAATGCAATGATGTCGCAAAATCATTACGAAACCAAAGATAGCTTATTTTCAATGGTATTTAAAAAGTCTTGATTCTACTCACCTTCTCCTGGATTCCAAACAGATTCCTCAGCTTTCATCTGATTGGTCCTGGATAACTAAATTTTACAATGTTCTGGGTGCTCATCAATAACTGTCTCGTTGTGTGACTGTATTAATTATGCAGTGAGAAAAAGGGATTTGCCCCTACATATTTCTTTAATGAACAAACGTACTTTTGACAGGAAGTCATGGAAATAAGTAACATTCTCATAGGGGAAATTAAACAAATTTCAAAGCAAGAAATTAGGATAATGCATGGATAACACACATGCTTAGTAATACAGTGAAATAATAGTAACAATTTGTACAAAGGTATAAAATCCCAAAATCCCAAGCAGCCATAAATGTGGAAGAAGCAACTTCTAAAATTTATTCCAAGGCAAATTTTATGAACATTTCCATTTACAATAAATGAAAGGTGTTTGAAAGAGAATTTTGAATAGAGTGCACCACAACTCACATAGTATGATGACAGCCTATGCAGTGTTTTAGTATATGTAGACCAGACTACAAGTAGACTCTGACAAAATCTAAGAAGGCAGACCTGGCTAAGAGTCAGGAGTCATGCTTATTAAATTGAACTCTCAGGGGTATCATGCAATCAGAGGTCACAATCGAGGCAACAGAAGCAATGTCACGATATCAGAGAAAGGGCCAATTCAGACCTGCTCCCTGACAGGCAGTGAGGTCACAGCTTGCGGCAAATAACTGTATTAAAAGGGAATATTCCCTGCACACTTTTAGAACTGTCATCTGAACAAACAAAGCCAGGTCATTGGTAGGTTAAATCAGAACTTTCTTGCTTAGTAGCACATAGCTTCCTTTACTTTTAAATTCACTGCTAATTTCTCAATGACAAAATATGCATCAGGTACTAAAGCAAATACTCAGTAAACAACTTAAAAATACACAGTAGAGTTTAAATTCTCCCTTTTTAAAAGTCAAATTCTATCCTTGACAAGAGATTTCCTGAGTCTCTTCATAAAGAGAAAACTGCTGAGCTTGCTCCATATTAGAAAACAAAAAGCATGCATGTGCCTTAGGGAAATGTCTTTTCCTAGTCAGGGCCCTGGTAAGCCTGATACTCAATTCGCATTTAGAAACCATTAAAAAAAATTCAGTTTTTCCTAATATACTTGTAAAATGATAATTGTGAAAGTGAAGTTCTTTTGTCTGGGTACTTGGAATTCTTTATCTCATTGTCCGGACTAGCTTATCTTCAAGAGTCTACAAATGTGGTAATTTATGAAATTACAACTATATTGGATGGGTAACATGGCAATATGCCTGCAAAGAAAGAACAATTCTAGAATGCCATGTAAACAAAATTTTATTCAAAAATATTATCTCTGTATGCAGCCTTTCTCAGAAATATAAGAAACTCCCCCCACATATATTTACATATACATACATGTGTATGTATAAGTGAAAAACTCAGTATTTCTACCTTTCTTTATACTCGCAAGCCAGATAAGATATCTGCAATGCATACATCAAACCAGCACAAATCTCTGAATTTCAAGCAACTGCTAACATGTTTTGATAAGAATTGAACTGCAAAGTTATGAAGCTGGAAGATGTACATTATAGAAATAACACAGCGTAATAGTTACACAAGTATCACTGCATGGCTGTACATTTTCATTAAAATATTTGAGTTACTTGCAATCCCTCGTAAAATCATCTATATCAAACACACATTCAATATTATAGATTACATGAAACTTGTGAAAGGTATAGCACTTTGCTGTATTGACCAGCATAAAATTTTGAATACCTGTATTTCAATTCTAAGAGGCTTATTTTAATATTTTCCTTGAAAAATGTTGCACACTACCAAAATATATGTTGTATCTGAACAATAACATTATTAGCAATAAAAACAGAAAGATATTTCAATGTATGTTTAAGATTACACTCACGAAAATGGTGTTTTTGGAATGCTGTAGATCTCTGACCTTACTGATAGTATCGATTCTTCATAATATCATATTCCCATTACAGAACAGGAAAAAAAAATCCTTTAAAGCACATTTTAATCAATTTAATTAATTTTCAAATTAATTAAAAGCTCTGGTGTGAAAGCCTTCTTTTAACTAATCTCTGAAAGTGCTTAGAATAATACAGAATTATAGCTACCAAAGTCTATCGCTACAGGAAATACTTCTTTAATTGTGACTTAAAATGTGTCATATATTCCAGCTGAAGCAAGATTTGTGCCTATAAAATATTTCTAAGGATCCATTATATTCCTTATTCATAGCATCATACCAAATGGACATTCTTTTGCAAGAGGAACATTTGTGCAATGTAACACTCATGACACTTTTATGGACACAGAGTCTGTCCTTTCTGTGGCCTATCTTAAAGCACCATTTGAATAGCAATATGATTTTAATGCTTGAAACACTCACTTTGGAAAACACTTTGAATCTATCTGAAAACGCACTTTTAATGACCTCTTCATTAGCAACTGTTTTTTTGAAGTGTAAAGAGTATTTGGTGCTGTTCAGTAAAAGCTAAGCAAATAAACAAACCCACCAATGTTGACCACAGTCTCCAGGCATCCAAACAGATAGCAACAAATTCAACAATTACTTTTAACTAGACATGTTAAATCCAAGTGCTGTAACACTTTATTTTAGAGGAATTTATCCAAACCTATTCTCCCTTACCCCCTCCAACCAAATCCTTTTGGATTTAACTTGTTGCTAAAATTATCTGTGTTTTGCACTCTAAGACCTGGGTCACGACCTTACTTAGGGACAGGAAATAGTTATCAGGTCACTGAATGGTCAAATGAAAAAGGATTTGAAATGCTTCGGTACTCCAGGATCTATTCATCTAAAATGATTGCCTTATGCAGCATTAAAAGCTGTGGATCTGAATGTGAAGTCAATTTGCTTACATAGACATTGGTGAGATGAAGATATATACACTACATGGATTTTGGACATAAGATAAAAAGGAAAGGAGAAAAAAGAAGGGTAGAACCTCAGGAGATGAAAATAAAACTATCTGAACCATTATATCATCTAATTCAACAATGAGAAAAAACAGTTTTCAACATATCATGACATTTTGGGTGAAATCTCATTCCTACTGAAGTCGTCACTGGGTAGTTAATAAAAAAGAGCAGTAAGATTTTTTTTTTTTTTTTTTAATGTGCAGTGACTTTTAGGTTGGTAAAAATTGAAAAATTACTATGTTATGAAAGCACAGGTATTACACATTGTATAAAATCCTAGTTTTGAACGTTTGTTGGAAGCAACATGCTCTCTAACTTAGAGACCCCATTTAAATCTGATGCAATAATAAAACCCTTAAACCACCACAAACTACAACAGTCTGCAAAATAGCAGAGTCAGGAACAAAGAGACAGTACACAGGCAGGTGAAATATGTGGTCAGAAACCTTTAACATATGAATACAGGAACCCTGAAGACTAGAACCACAGTGAAGATTCATAATATTAAGTTGGTATTTATACATGACAAGTACCTCCTGTTCAGGAACTTCAAGGAAACAGACAATTGTTTTTTTTTCTTTGTTTTTTTTTTGGTATTTAATGTGAAAAACAAGAATATTAATAAAAAAGTCATATGTCTAGATCATTTATAAATATTCAGACACTGAAGTGCACTGCATAAATGCACATAAATGATGCTTTACGTTTTATGACATTATGTTTTTAACATAATTTCAGGATTGCTTCATTCCAAGAATACTGAAAAAATCCTACACTATCATTGATGGACAGGAGGCTAGAAAATTAGGCACAGATTTTATTTTTTAGTTTTATTTTATAATAAGAAACTGGGCCACTAGAAGTATGTAACCGAAGCTTGAGTGCGTGCACTGTAAGGCCCCTGCAGTCTTTTACAACTTTTCAGCGTACCGCTGTTGTGAACTGGGTTTGCACTCTGCCAGCAGAGCAGCTCTGACCCATGGAGAGCAGTCCTTCAGATCAACACTGCCTCAGGCTTTACTGCTTTCTCCAAGAAGTCTTACATTTCAGGCATCAAGTTGAATTTCTTCTGGAGATGATTAACCCAAACCCATGACAGATTTTTTCCAAGATATCCAACTCCTCATGTTTATTTTATCCTGGCTCTTTTTGGATGTACTGGACACAAGTAACCTACTCATTTTACATGTTGAAGGGCTGGTAGAGAGCCATTAATTCCTTAAAATGAGAAAATATTTCAATGCGAGAGTTCTGTTGTGTGAGCTCAAACTAAATAATAAGAAACAAAGCCACAGAATTCTGATTTTAAAAGATAGATCCCTTTCCACAATACAGGTTTCTATAATGCATTTTCATCACATTTCAGGACAGATTTTATATTCTCTGAAACTGCACTATTCTGTCATTTTTTTCAGGTTTATGGTTCAGAAACTGCTTCCCTAATGTGGCATACAAATTTAAAGTCTGGGAGATATGTAATAATTGCATTTTACTGTAAACACGACAATGTAACTCACAGAATTGCAGCAAGCCACAGTTTGAATGTTGTTATTAATCCTTTACAGACCGTGTTCAATAAAAGATGACTTAATCTAGAAATGGATGTTTACAAACAATGTAATTCCTGGGAGCTGATGCCATCTATATTTCTCCATTGAAAATAGACAATTTCTAAAAGATGAAAACAACTAACACAAATAGTTAGTTATAGTTCAATGTCTTTTTAAATGCTCTTAAATCAAAAAGCAACAAAACATTTAAAGCCTATAAAAAGATGAGTACTAGTATCCCAGTCTTAGTACTTCTCTTGAGTGTCATGCAGATATTTAAAAGCACAAGTGATTTGAATCAATATGAATTCTACCAAATACCACATATACTTTTTCTTCAATGTATTAATATTTTGTAATCAGAAATTCTAAGAAACTATGTTGATCATTATGCAACAATATCTTAATGAACTCTCAAAATTAATTAAAAGGTTACCGCTTTCTGAAGTCCCAAAATTCATTTTTTTAATTGTCACTAGTAATAATACATAAGAATATTTTGCAATATTTTCCACTTTAGACTACAAGGAGTTTCATAATTATGAACTATCAGAAAGCTGGAAAGCAGATGACTAAATAGATTCCTTGATATTTATCTTCTATATGACATAATCACAAGCTCATTTTACTACTTTTTCTTGAAAAAGAAATGTTATTTCTACCGACAATTTAAACAGAAATTAATAAATACTGCCATAATTAAAAGCCACCTGAGAAAGCATTATCTACTCATTATCAAATTTGTATTGGTGAATGCTGTCTTAACATTATACCCATGACATTTTCTTTAGTTACCAACAAGCATAAAATGACAGGAAATACAGTAGTGCCAATTAGACCTACAGGTTCCCAAACTGCAGCGAACATATCTTGACAATACAGTCCAATGTATTTTTGAAGTAGTTAAACTTCCAGAAATAAGTCATTGTGCACATGTCTGGGTGAAATCACATCGCACTGTTTCCACTTTGAAGTGTATGGTATATATGTGTCACTGATGGATATGACCAAAAATATACTATATATGCCAATAAATCATCTAACCTACAAAATTAAGTGGAGTACATCCCATGAAATTCTGTGAAATGAAGTGAATCATAGCCAAATAATACTTGGATAGTTTGATCAGAATCTCAGCTGATCTACTGCATTATTCCAACTTTCTCCACAGATTCGAATCAAGGTTCCCATTCCACTGAACAAAAATTATTTGGATAACCCACCAAAACTGTTGAGTCAGCTGGCTCAAAGAGGACCCAAATAGACATATACTATTCCCAAAGCTTGTAGAAAAACAATGTGCTAGGCCTTAGGGCTCCTTCTTTAGTTTTAAGCTGCTGTATTGGGACTAAGCATTGACACTGTTGGCTGGAAAAGTATTCTTCCTCTGTGTAAATGAAATTACAGGTCCTGTAACTAAAGATCCACAGATGGCAGAGATGCTCTGTTACATGTTCAGCCAGGACTAATTGAAACTGTCCAAGAGAAGGAGTCAAGGATAGATTCTTCCTTCAGTTCCCAATCTACTTTATCCCAAATAGTCAAATCTATTTTACATTAAATTAATAACTGAAATAGCTTCCAGACAAAAAGAGGGGAAACAGTAACAAAGATTTCTAAAAAATATGTTTTGATGCAAAATAGGAAATTATGACAATTATCTGTGTTCCTTATAAAGTTTCCAGAATTTTGAGATCTTCAAAATCTCATTATTTACAAACCACAAAAACAAAAAAAACCTCCAAGAATGTTCACTGAAACAGAATATTCATTAAAGCAGGCATATTTTGTCAGCTACCTGGCACTAACTGAAACTCAACAACCATGATGGAAGCATAACCTTATCATACCAAACAAAGCAGTGTAACATACATGATACCAGGAAACTTTCAGCAAATTATCAGAAGCAAAAGTATATCAGGTCAGGCTTTCATCTGCCTTTGGGTTTTTCATCAGGGTATAGTTTGTTATGAGAAACAGTAAATACATGTTTACACTTGCTTATTCTGAGGCTTACTTTACAACTTACTCAAGTTAATGTCACAATATAAAATCATGATTCAAATGTATTATTGATTTAAATAATAGTTTTAATGAATCAGTATTATACACATTATACATATATATACATTATACATATATACATATATGATACACATATTATAACACATGCATTAAATTAATTTACAAAAACCTGAAACAGCATCTGATAGAAAGTGTTAGGATTACAAGTAATCATACAAGTTCATAAGAGTAATTACACAGAGTAATTGTTCATAATTTACTTTCCTTTCAAAATATACAAATAAAAAGGTGTAAGTGCTATGCTTATTTAATTATTATACCTACTTATGGTATATGCCTATATATTTGTGTGAGCATAGATACAAGTATTGCATGTATATGTATTGACACACACATGTATACACATATATATAGTAACATGCAGAGAATTACATTCCCATGGTTTATGCCTTCACATGTTCTTTGTATTTTTAAATTGTAAGCTCTTGCCTGTCAGAATGATGGTTCCACATGGTGTTCATGAAGTGTGCAACACAAAAGGGTTTGTCTCTGAATAACTTCTGTGTGCTGTTGCAATATAAATGTGAAATACTGGTTCCTTGTGAGGCTTTTTCTAATATCAGTGAGTAAATCATGATGACTCTTCTAAAATTTAATAAAAATTTATGATTCTGCTCAAGTTTTGAAAATGTATTTTCCTACAATCTGTATGTCAAATTAGAGAAGAGTGAATTGCCCTATGGGATTAAAGTTATGCACAAGTTTTCGAAATTTGGTACCAACATTTTGCGTATCAGCTTATCAAAACTTTTATAACAGGAAAATGAGAAGGCAAATTATGACAGACTAATAATCTCAGGAACACATAAGTATCAGATACTAAACTCATTCCTTTTCACTCTTTAGTTTTATACCTCGTACCTTTTTATTCCTTTGAGTCTTGTTCATACTTTTACACACAAACTAAGGAGACAATGAAGACAAAAGCCATTCATTGTACATTTTAACTAGATTACTTCTTAAATATTCATTACCATGATGTTTTTCAGTTTGAAAATCTAAAACTGTTCTAATTGTTTCACTTCCTAGGGCATCCCCTTTCAAGAGCAGTGATTCTGTTATTTAACAGATAACACATGTGTACTTGCTGTTTTGCTGTTGATGCTATAACTTCTCTCCTCTGTTTCCCAATTTAAAGAAATAAAGAAGGAATATATAGAATGTACTTTTTTTTATTTTTTTTTTATTTAGTCGTTTATGAAGAAGATGGATTGGAGTTCAAATTTTCTACCCAAGGACTACCAGTCTGTGAAGGTTAAAGGGATTGAATGGAGGAAGTTTATTTCCACCATGCAAAGGACAGGTCTGTGTTCTCTCATGAGTTAATGTACAGTATCCACAAGATTTATGGGCACAGAATGAAAACATTCCACCTTGTTACAGAAACAACTCCCATTGCAGAACATACCCAAAGAAATCTCTTCCAAGCAAAAGAGGAAGAAACGCTCAAAAGGTGAGAGAGGGGAAATGGGAATCAAGGGAAGAAATTACCTGTGAAAATATAATGCAGGTGATTTGCTTTGTACTAGATAACATGTAAAGTGTTACCCAATTCTAAATTGAGGAACTCTTAGTTCTGTTTGATGGTTTCTCACATACATATAAATAAATGTTCTGTGTTGCACTCTGCTTCTAGTTCACAACCTAGTATTTTCTGGACATACCATCTGAAGTAGCAGTACTTCAGATAGCAGGACAATTTTATATTCTGGTCAAGCAGAATAGTATTGCTTGTCTTCTTGAAGGCTCAGCAGATTGCATGTGAGCACCCATGACTAGTGAAAAAAAATCTCTGTTTATTATCTGGCCAAAGGAGTACAGTGGTCCTTGAAATAAGACAATCAAGAGCGCCACTACTGTGCTTCCCTTTTGATATCTAATCTGCTTCATTACCTACGATTCAAGAAGTAATGTCAGTAATATTTAGAAAGCATACACCGGCTTTTCAAAATGAAGGGATAGTCTCCAAGAAGGAAAGCTAGGCTAAACCTACACTGACTTTCAGATTCTGAACCTGTAATCAAGCTTATCTCTGACATGGTTTTGAACATTCTCACTACTGTTTGTAGTCTTGGACATCCACTGTTTTGCAGGCAGTCTGCATGTCTTGTTTCCTCACCATATGATGAATTCTGACATATCTAAGCATATGCTGCAGGAATGTACATGAGACACAGAGAATGTTCAATCAGACATACTAAGTCAGTATACACAGACTATAGTCAAAGTAAATTCATGCTTGGATCCAAGGAAAACAACAGTGAAAAAATATTTCCTCTTCAGAACTCACCAAGAATTGTTTTGCAACAAATTTGAGCATGGGCTCATGAATGTTAAGCAAATAATAGTTAGGTTAATTGACTGAATTGCAGTTCAGTTGTACTGAGTTCACACCTGTCTCAGATATGTTTTTTATCCTCATGCAGTAATGTTAATAAGCATAATTTGTAATTTTACTTTGTGGAATTGGGAATAGATCAGATAGCATATGACTATTTCTTTTAAAAAGATAAAAAGATGTGAGAACTTTCTGAGCACACTATTGAATTACAAAAGAAATCAAAACAGTATAAGAACAATGTCTCTGGAGATGATCATCTTCTTACAAGAAGGGCATTTTAAATAGAATTGGCCTTGCTCTAAACAACAGTTCACAACAGTAAAAGAGCTACATAAGTGTTTAAATATTTTTTGAAAACTAATTCTATATTTACATGCTGAAGCTTCTTTTCCTGTCTTCTGTCAAATGGTGTTTTTCAAGGGAATATTTATGAAAGCAGCTTCCTAAAAACATGTTAAGGATTGCAGGAAATTAATGGCTAGCTTGAGAAAAGGTGACAATGAAGTGAAGAATTTGAAGTGATATTTAATTTATAAAATTTTATTCTAGAGCTTTGTGCTTTATACCTCTGTGATATTCTTCAACATTTCTTTTGATGAAGATTTAATAATAAAAACAGGGTAGGCTCCAGCTCCATATGAATTAAGCTCTAGGAGCACCCTCCACAAGGAATTGAAATTGAAATGCTTCACTGCTGTAACTTGAGATACCCAGGAAGAGATAAGAACATTGAACATCTGCCTTCTTCTATTTATGCATATTGTTTTACATTTCAAGTAGGCTTGCTTAAAAGATGTTGTAAGATATACATGCATAGGGATAAAGTGAAATACTTGTTCATACCTTCAAAGTATCCAGCATTTATAGGCTGTGTCTTCCTTGGTGGTTTCACATGGAGATGTTTATTTTCATTGTTTTTGAACAACGCCAGGCGCACAGCTGGGTCTAGATGACAAGAACAAGTTAAAATCAAAGGTCAGACCTGGCTCATTCATTCCTTCAAGCAGTTTTTCACCTTTTAGCCACTTAATAAATGAAAGTACCTTTAAAAGTAGGTTTTATATTCACAAAGGTTTTATATTCAATACTTTCTAAACAAAGCAATGTAAATACACATGCAACTGAGAATCAAAGTCACTATTTTTCAGGATTTTAACACTGTCAATCCTTGCTTGCTCACCTCCAAACTAAAAATAGACTAGAGCATATATTTGCCGCAAATATTTTTAAAAAATCTGATTTTCAGGCTTGAAATTAAAGCATGAATATTAACAGGATGCATGACAAGGAGTATTTCTAAAAGCTTTGGTCCAGAGTTATTCAGCAGTCTAAATCAAGACATTTACACCTAAAAAATGTTAACAGGAAGCGGTTTATTTTTTGAGGCTTAACTTGTAGACAATAATCTAGTCTTTCTCCATGTCCCATCCTAATTAAAAAAAAAAATACACCAGAAGTCTATAGACTTATGTATACCACAGTATGAAATCTTGATTAGTTTTTTGACTGTTACTTTGAAAACTGTTCAAAGAAGCAAAGATAAACACAGAACTGTATATAAATCTAGATCTCTCCCTACACTGGAAAAAAAATAAATACAAAGCTTAATTAACAAAAGATAAACTGATGCAACACTCACAGAAGTCAGGAGTGGTGATTTTCACACATTATTTCCGATATGAATGATAAAAGGAAAGTAGGAGTTTAAGGGAAACAATGCATTAGAAGGAACGTGAAAATTCTGGGCACAGTGCACAATAAACCAACCAGCTATTAAAAAAAAATAAAATAGAGACTGAAAACAATATAGAAACAAAAGCAGATACACAATGATGAGCAAAAGTATATAGGGTCTTGTAGGTATGCCAACTGGGTGTGAATGATAACATGAGTAGCAGAAAGCCAAAGATAAAAATAAAAGAAATATGTTTGATGTGGTGAAAAAAAAGACAACATCCCAAGCAGATATATCCTCTCAGGAATATCTGAGAAACAAGGATGCAAAAGAAGTTTGTCTACAAAGGTGACTACAAACTGTCTAAAAATGGTAGAAATTAATAACAAAGAGGAAAAAAAAAGCAGTTGAGTTTATCAAGAAACTAGATATGGCAAAGGAAGGATCTAAATTTTCCCAAAGAATATAAGTGTAGCAAAAATGAATATGTGAGACACTGCCAGAAGAGACAGAGCAGGAAAAGAGGTTATAGAAAGCCTCAAAGAGCATTCAGACAAAACAGATTTAAATGACTAGTTATGTCTGGTGCTTCATTTTGAGCCTGTACGTGACCGTTTTAGTGTTTATTGAGAGAGTTCATAAGACCATCTGTAATACAGCAGCAAAGAAAGTAGGTGTTTTGTTTCTTTGTTTGTTTTCTTATTTTTATAAATAAAGGATCAGAATGTCCTGTTAAGTCCATAGTCAACTTATGAATTTTAACAACAATTTCTAAAGTTGGTTTTGATTAGACCTCTATATTTGCAGTAGATGCTTCAATTACAAACTAATGGAACATAAAAGGATCCTAGGAGCTCAAATTTTTCTTAGAGAATTCTGTCTTGACAAGCAGACATACAAGTTTTTCTTATAAGCCTGGAGAAAGTCTCTGTAATGGGATATGGCACTTTGAAAGCTAATTAATTGCCAAAACTCATCCAAAGATTATGGTGTTCTTGGTCACCCCACACTGCAGCAGCATGCGGTAGGTAGCATGTTCTTAATGGTGCTAACCTCTCACAAAGCAACGCACTTCTCTCACAAAGCAATGCACTTCATTAACAAAGGAATCATGGCAAGTGGGGAGGGAAATAATTTAGGTCATGCTTTGTTCCCAATGCAGAATCAGTGGTTCTTTATACTATAAAGTTATAAAAAAATATTAAAAGTATGAATTATTATTATTATTTCTATAGTTGTAAGATGCATTGCCATACAAGTCCTATGCATGTATAAAAACGTACAGGATAAAATTTTTTAAAATTTTAATTTTCCAACATTCAGCATACATTGTTGATAAAAAGAGTTCTAATTTCTTCCAGCTTTACGCCAGTTACAAAAAACAGTGTCTTTCTTCAGTAGAAGACCAAAGACAAAGTGAAAAAATCAATTAAAACCTCTGAAGACAAAATGCAATTGAGAGTTTCCAAAGTATTTTTGATTAATTTAAAATAATCCCTGAAATAACACATCTTTTTACTTATGTAGGTCTATTGACATTGTTCCAAAAGGCTCTTAAAATGTCAGCTTTCCTTAATCCAACCTCCCACCCAATTCTCTGAAAACACCAAGTCCAAAGTTAAACTACTCAAGGAGTTTGGGTGAAGTCACCCAAAGTTATTAGTGCCAAGACAGATTTTTCAAACACTTATTTGTGCACAGAGATGTCACCAGGAAAGAAGGTCCATGAACTGGGAAGAAGGGTAATGGAAATTGCTCTTCTAAGAGATTTCTATCAGAAGTTTTATCTTTGAATCTGTGCAAAATAACTTAAATAATCTACAGGGATCTAACACAGTGCCAGACTACTTGAATTTGTACCTACCTGGATCACCTCAACCATTGCCTACAGCTCTTTTGTTATTAAAAATGAGTCTTTTTCTTTATCTAGTCTCAAATGTAGGCAATATTACATAGATTACTTCATAATACTAGTGCTTTTGAGTCTCTGAGTGAGCTAGTGAACTGCATGTATGCTTTGATGACAAGCAATCAAATGTTTTAGATTTCACACAGAGAACTGTGAAATAGTCCAATAGTTCAAAATCATACGAATATCTTACTGGATTTTGCCATACTCATTTAAATGTGGCTTATTAGATGATGATCTGTGCTGGCAATCTACAAACCAAGGAGGTAATTTAATGCACATTGCTTGGCTGCCTCCAAATATAGAAGTTAAGTTGGACAAACACAAGAAATGTTATGGAAACAATATGGAAGGAATAGTTAGTGCCTGATCTGGCACCATATTTCTGAACAGCTTCAAGATGATATTGAAACTGAAAAAATTAAATATCTGTCATTCATTTTTGTTGTGCAATATCTGTAATTAAAATATAAGGAAGGAAAATATAAGCATAAGTGTGACAACTTTAAAGAGTTGATAAATCAAAGTAGCACAAAGTTACAAGTGACTAAGATAATTCAATTTGTAAATTCATTTGGAAGAAAGATCATAACTGAACAATTAGAACTCCTGCTACTCCATGGCTGGAGTTCCCAGATGATACTGCTACATGGAATAGACAGTCACAACAAAAGTAGCTTTCTTTCTGCTCCTAAGAAAATATAGATCAACGGTAATTTATGTAATGTGTAACAAGGATTAATAATGTCCTCTAAATTTTTATTCTGATTGTTGTCAGAAGTTCTGTCATCTATTTTGGGGTTGTGGGTTTTGAGGGAGGTGTGTTAAGTTTTTTGTTGGTTTTTCTTTATTTCATTTTTTAATTAGTATTGCATTGCTGTCTGAATTTCTAAACACAAACTAAAAAATACTTGCTGACCTCTATGACGTATCTTTTTCATTGTGCTCTGGTTCTAGTGATCAAAGCCCACTTCAGCTGCTTTTTACCTTTTTTTTTTCATCCCCTACTTATGTGGCATCAAGAATTACCACAGAATCATAGAATCATTGAAAAGACCAAAATCATCAAGTCCAACTTTGACTGAACACCAACATGCCAACTAAACCATAGCACTAAGTGCCACATCCAGTCATTTCTTGAATGTTGACTCCACCACTTCACTATGCAGCCCATTCCAATGCTTAACTACCCTTACAGAGAGAAAAGACTTTTCCTGATGTCCAGCCTGAACCTCCCTGGCACAGCTTGAGGCTATTTCCTCTTGTCTGTCTCCTGTTGCCTGGGAGAAGAGTCCAACTCCCACCTGGCTACAATGTCCTTTCAGGTAGTTGTAAAGAGTGATAAGGTCTTCCCTGAGCCTACTCTTCTCCAGGCTGAACAACTTCTCAGTCGCCCCTCATAGACCCTTCTCTAGACCCTTCACCAGCTCTAGACCCACTCTCTAGACCCTTCACCAGCTCTGTTGCCCTTCTCTGGACACGCTCAAGCACCTCAGTCTTTTTTGTAGAGAGGGGCCCAGAACTTGACACAGTACACAATGTACGGCCCCAACAGTGCTGAGTACAGAGGGACAATCACCACCCTGGTCCTGCTGGCCACAATATTTTTGATACAGGCCAGGATGCCATTGGCTTTCTTGGCCACCTGGGCACGCTGCTGGCTCATGTTCAGCTGATTGTCAACCAGCACACACAGATCTTTTTTCTCTGGGCTTCTTTCCAGCCACTCTTCCCTAAAGCTGTTGTGCTGCCTGGGGTTGTTGTGACTCAAGAGCAGGACCTGGCACTTTGCCTTACTGAGCCTCATTACCATTTGCCTCAGTCCATCAATCCAGCCTGTCCAGATCCCTCTGCAGAGTCTTCCTACCCTCCAGCACATCAAGACTCCCACCCAACTCAATGTCATCTGTGAACTTACTGAGGGTGCCTTTGATTCCCTCATCCAGATAATCAATAAAGATATGAAACATGACTGGCCCCAACACTGACCCCTGAGGGACACCACTGGTGACCATCTGCCAACTGGGATGTCTCACCATTCACCACCACTCTCTGGGCCCAGCCACTCAGACAGTTTTTAATACAGCAAAGGGTTCACCTGTCCAAGCCATGGGCTCCCAACTTCTCCAGAAGAATGATGTGGGAGAAGGTATCAAAGGCATTACTGAAGTCCAGGTAGACTGCCTTTCCCTCATCCACTAGGTGAGTCACCTGGTCACAGAGGGAGATTGGGTTGGTCAAGCAGGACTTACCTTTTCTAAACCTGTGCTGGGTGTGCCTGATGCACTGACAAGAGACTTTTTTTTGGAGAGGAAGAGGTTAAACAAGAAGTACTACAACAGTGTAAGAGAGACAAGCTGAAAGTAAGACAAGGCTTTCAACCATCTTAAAAGAAAAAGAAGTTAACTTTCAGAGGCTCATATAAAATCCACAGAAACAAGGAAATTCCAATTTAAGCAAAAAATTCTGTCCTGCTGTGCCAAGACATCTTTAGGAAGCTAGGATTGTTATGAGTCACAGACACTTAATGTTAAAGCACAGTGAGGTGCATTAATGTCTACTGTATTTAGGTTTTGAATTAGAATTTCTATAGAATTTTATGCGCCCATGATAAACAGAAATATTTCTGATACCATGCCAGTTTTACTTGGCTGAAAATTTTCTGGTTTCTTGCCCACACTTTTTGTATTATCTTACTGTATAGTAAAAACAGTTGAAACAGGCACAGCATACATTTTGTATTGTTAAAATATAGGCCCCAACTTTAACTACATAAACAAGCATACATAACTGTAGTGGATAAGGGCATAACAGACCTTAAGGCCATTAGTTGGTGGGACTGGTCTGCTGCAACATAAGCCTTGCCTGAATCATTCCCTATTATAAGGTTATGCTACTTTAAGCTCTTCCTTGTAATACAAACCACAGGATTCAGTGCACTTGCTAGTATTTTCCATATATTTTATCTCTATTGAGAGGGTATGTAGCCAGACATATGAGGTAAGATACTTCTCAGTTACTTGTACATATCCACAGTTTAACTCTGTAGTTCAGCAAGTCACCCTAGGTTTTGTGTCTAGGCAATGGAGAACTATAAGCGTTTTTACAGTGAGACCCAAGTAGCCTGTTTTTGAATTATGTTTTAAGAGGAAATTTCTTTCCATAAAAAATGCCGATGACTAGCTCAGATGTGGACTTCTATAATTATCAAATGAATCCCATCACTGTTGTGCTAGGAGAAGACAAATTTTTTAAATGGAAAATGAAAAGGAATAAATTCCCACACCTGAGCATGTTAAGAATTAAAGCCATTCACGGCTCTCTAATTCAAGTTCCAATCCAGCAGACATCTTGACAATATTAAAGAGAAACAGTAAAACTGTCTGAATGCAAGCTGATTTAGTACTTTGTATTTGTGAATTTCAGGCAAAGGAGTTTGATAGTATACGGAAGCAGAAAATATATTCTGATAGCTAATTTGTTCCTAGAAAATCCATTACTCACAAGTAGTCAGATCCTTACCACAGGATGATCACACATAAAAGATGTTTGAGATTATGTTGAAATCTCAGCATAATCAACCATTAGAGTTGTTCATTTGTTTTGACTCAAAACTTAAAGTTTTGCTTCTAAGATAGATGTGTAGCAGTAAAAGGATATAACATGAAAAATTCATTCTTTATACCTTTTAAGTGGATGCTGGTTACTTACTTTCTAGTGAGTATGAAACTTTATCACTAACAAAATTATTTTATCGCAGTTAGCATAATCTCAACTATTCTAAATCAGAAATATAAAAAGGAAATAGTTGTAACTATAACACTGAAGACCTGGAAATTCAAAAGAAAGAACAGAAATAGTAACATTAAAACTAAATCCTACAACCTTTCATATGTAGTTTTAGTAAGTACAAGATAAATGAACCTCATTTCAGGGGAGATGAAGGCAATACGATAGCAATTTCTATGGAAACATTAAAAGACAACACTGACATCTACTTAATCAGATCAACTTCAATGAAGTCCCCTATGGAATTCATGTTTCACTAGGATTAAATTCACAGCAATTGCCTAAGATTATGCACTCTCCCTAGTTATACAGGACTTGCTACAAGTAATCTAGCAGGAGCAGCACCACAATGATCCAAGAGAGATACTGGCAGCGTAATGGATCTGGTTACAGTTTCCTGTTGGAGCTGGCTAGGCTCACGATAAGGTATACCGCTATAATTTAAATCCCATAAAGCCCCTCTGTTCAACCAGACCCTCACAAAGACCCTGACTTACTCTCACCACTTCAGAGTCTGTAGCTGATGTAAAACATAATTATGTTTGCGGAGATTCTCTTTACATGGGGAATATTTGATTAGTTCATTGTTTTAGTGCAACATCTGAGTTTGAAAATCAGTTTAATACAAAAATCCTTGTTTTAACTGACAATATTCATTTGATCCTCACTGACCAAGGAAGGACCAACTTTGTCAGTGTGCTGCATGAGAAAGAATAGTTAGCTTGATAATCTTTGTACTGAAAAAGGATGAAGTGCAATATTTTCAGTCATATTTTTTTTGTTCTAAAAACTACGTTTTCTGTTCATCTGAAAAAAAAAAAAATACTGTGATTTTAATGACTGACAGTGAACTCCACACAGGTAAATTATATATACAGGTTATTTTTGTGCTTGACATAACAGCCAGAAAGACAAAAAATTTCTAGATGAGGTAGTGTCAAGAAGAGAAAATTTGAAACTATAAAAACATTGGGCAAAAGCTATTTTAATTTTTTTTTGAACTAGTGATATACCTTGAGAGTCTCCCAAGTGACACATTAAAAAGCTCCCCCATACACTGCATTGCATAATCTGAACAAAGTGAATATAAACATATCCAAAATATCCATTAGAACTACAACAAAAATAGAATAGCAAATTTGATATGCTCAATCAGACATTTATGACTGGATTAATTACTACTAACGTAAAACAGAGAGCATATGGAGAAAAGATGATATAACCTAATAAGCTCTATTCATTGAAAAATTATAGAGGCCACAAAATGGAATATGTAAAAAAACCTCAGCTGCACACAAGATACTTTTTTTTTTTTGATAACGTACCATGGTAGGGTACCATGGAAAGCTATCAAGATTTCTTTAACTTCTTGTCCATATTTTCTCATTTTCACAAAGCATGGTTTGCTGCTTACATGGTTTTTTCTCTCCCTCCCCTTTTATGTTTTTCTTTTTTTTTTGACTACAGATCTTTTTTTGTCATAGTCTTAGGCATGGTATTTAAAGTAGAAAAAATTGTACACTTTGCTTAACTATATCTGTAGGCTGAATTTTTTTCATTTGAAAAGCAAAATGACTTTCAATACTTTCAACATTTAATACAGAAGAGTTTTGCAATGTTATGCAAAAGAGGAAAATTAACTCTAGCTTGTGATACAACATATATGTAAATCAAGGTACATTTTCCAAAAACCTTTCAGTGTTAGGTCCTATTGTCAACCAGGCTCTTACATATTTGAATGTTTCTTATACTAGCAATATTTGACTACTATTTTTATGAACATATTCCAGTAAAATTTGTATTAGCATATCAAACTAACAATTAATGATTCTAAGTAAGGTTCATTGGCATGAGAAGTATCTGAGAAGAATCAGAAGACATTTACAGTGAAGCTGGATAAGCTTTACCTATTTCCACATTGAATATTTAATTAAAAAATATGACTTAATTTCATATGTGTCAAACTGTCATTTTCATAAATATTTCTTTCATAAGTCAATAATTTCAACTTAAGATTTCCCCAAGAGGAATACAAGAAGGACAAAATACAGAAATATAAATTACATCTAGAAAAAGAGATACATGAGCAGGAAGAGAAAAAATTCTTTAGCATGGCTGTCAAATATTCAACTTCAAAATCCATCAGAATGTTTTTTAAAAACTGAATATTGTATTTGTGGAACAAATTGATTTAAATTGTTCTTACTTAATCACACTCCAGCTTTATTCACATTAATGTTTAATGTCGTACAAGCAAACTTTCTAAAACAGAGACATTTCTTTGAGATTTAAGAATGGAAAAATTACATCAATATAATGATTATTTTAACTGTTGACTTACCTAAACTTTTATTACTATATTTTTTGGGCTTCATTTTATGGGCTCTCTTCAGCATTAGCTGTGCAGTAGAAATATCCTTGAAACCCCTAGGGGAAAAAAATAACTTACTAAATATTTCACATGTATTATGTTACACCAGCTGCATATTACTGTTTAATACACTTTTCAAAAAGAATACCAGTGTGTAGCACTTATGCATGGTATGAAACTTTCTTAATTACAGAATTACAGAGATAGCTGCAGTTCATATCTTAACATTACATTACTGCAACATATTAAGATGGTTTCCCAGGCAATTGTAAAAGTAATTACAATAATTTTTACTTTGGTAGAAAACAGAGATTCTTGAAAGGTGGAACCTGGAAAAAGCAAGCACAAGCAGCCAAATATACTATACCTATTCCTGGGAAACACTAGGTAAGTAAAATAGTTTAACATACCATTCTTCTGAAATTTTCTCTTCTTTTTCAGACATAAATAAAAATTTCTCTTTTTCCTTCCAGTCAGAAATCTGTGACATTGTTCCCTTCCCTGACCTGAAAACAAAGTATAAGAGCAGTACTAAAAAGTAGGTAAATAAGAAAGGGTCTCTGGTGACTACTTTGCAGCCTTTGTTATTCTGCAACAGGTTTATGCCTTTTAAAGGCAATTTTGAAGCTTGGAAATGATAAAAAAAAATTCTTTTAATACCCCATGAAGGTTTTATCTTGGAGAATAATAAAAGTCTGCCATTAATTTGAAATGTTTACATTTCAATTACTTGAAGCATATTTCAGTCCTTTCACAGAATGCAGCTATATAAGAAATCTCTTAATCTTTATCTAGTCTTAAAAATCGCTATTTCAACATCTATCTTGTGATATATGTGAAAAAATAGAAGTTTTATGTTTTCTAGTCATACCCAAGTAAATAAAATTATACATATATATTCTTATTTTCTTAATTCTGGTAGTCAATGAAAAATGAAAACTGAATTTAATATATTGGGTTTTAGCAATTAAACACATTTTAACACCAGTAATATCACATTAACCAAAAGTAGCAAAAGCATCAGAAAATAGCTTCTTTTTTTAATTTTTGTCAAATCCAAATATACGAAATATAATTCAAAAAATACATTATTTAACTTACCTACTACGGAAGTGGATATTTTCTGCTGAATGTGAACGTGGCCACTGCCAAACTTCTTGTGGTGACAATGGCAAACTATTTGAAGGTTCAATGGAATCTGAAGGCCTAGAAAACTTCCAAGTAAGACAAAGAAAAATAATGCAGCTGATGGCCCCTGTAAGTTTGAGTTTAAAATCTGCAGGAAAACCTGCACTGGCATTTGCAGAGACTATTAGTATAACTGAAATGATTCTTAATGGTGATATGCCCATTACAGACCTTATTTTCAACTAGGACAAAAAGGGGACTTCAGTTACACTTAATGTCCCCAAATATAATGAATTATACATTTATGAGACTTCTTTGTCTTAGCTGTAGGAAATAAAACATTAGTAATACTGTGCTTGTAACAAGAATGGAAAACCCTACCAAAACAAAAAGCTAAAACTTCAAAGTTTATCAAATAACTAGAAGACATTACAGTTTGATGACCTTTAGCTGTTCTGAAAACATTCAGCTGTTTTCATATAATGCAGATCTTAGTATTTTTAAAGTAGTTTGTCAACTAGCAATTTTTAATCCATTGCCAAATGAGCAGATGAAGCACATCATCTTTTTTTTTTTTCTGCTACTGTGAAGTAAAGTGTTGAAATAAATCCAAAATAAAGAAAAACTAAGTAAATGAAAGAAAATCTAAAAGAAAAATTGCATCTGGAGATGAGGAGGAAGTCTGAGACTTCTAAAAGTAATTGCGTTTTTCAAGTCACTAGATTGTCATATTAATCACCCCAGAATAGCATACCCTTAAGGAATGAATAAAGACTGAAGACTAAGATGTTTCTGTGACATGTTACCTTTGGCCAGTGCAGCTGGTTTGAGACCAGGAGTGTTTTTGAAGGGAAACGGGTGGAATCTAGAGTTAGCCATTCCTTCTCTAATGCAGCCTGCATGAATGAGCAAAGTCAAATAGTGCACTGATAAAATCAGTTTACTTTTGATAACTTTTGCAAAGTTGATTTTAAGTAGTCCTACATACTGCGTTAGTGTTTTCAAGTTGTGTATCAGAACTGCCACCTGCAGAGCAATCACACTCAAAACACCTTTGGAGATGCTGTGTGGTACTGGTTTATTTTAAACAAATCAGATCAACCCTATTTGTGGGTTGTGTCGGGGTTTTTTGGATTTTGATTTTGTTCTGTAAATATGACACAGCCCTTCCTTCTCAAATTCCTGTAATTTCATTCCAACATTGTTAGTAGACCCAAGTTATTATACAAGAGTGCCAAACTTTGAAAAAATACAGACCTAAGGTACTTAAGGCGTAAAGAACATGAACAGTTTTGCGTGCTGTTTTCGACTAATTGACTATTTTATGTCCAGATGTAGGTGCCTGATTCTGTAAAACTTGCTTTTCCTGAGTTGAACTGAATAGGTAAAAAGTTTTCCTTGAAATATGGGGTTCAAAAATAGAATGTTATATGTACTTATTCCTTCAATTAAGCAGTTTTATTTTTGATGTAACGGAATAATTTGGAAACTAAAATAATGGTTGGAATGAAGAAGGGTGACAGAATGAGTTGCTAACTGGTGTCTCTAGCACCTCAAAGCAGAATTGAGTTTTCTTTCATAAAAACAATATTTAGACTTTGTTTCAAACTCAACCTGTACATGACTTATTTTTCTTATAGGTCCTCGACATTTTTTTCCCCATGTTCTTTCAATATATTCTAATAAGTGAGAGAAGCAAATCACAGAGTAAGTAAATACTGCTGAAGAATTTGGCTTGACTTAGAGGGCTCAGTCATTCAGGTTCTTCCTACTTCAGCAGTAAAGAGCCTGGGGTTCATTCTTTAGAAAATGGCTAATTTATAAAGCTGGACTACCTTTCTCCCATTTATAAAATATTTCAGACTGTACTGATTTCTGACCCTGAGAAATCATCCTGCTTTGGATACCTTACTGTGTAGTTTGTGTAAACAGAACTTCGTACAGCCTTAGATTGGTGAACAAGGTTTTCCAAGCCCTTTGAAATTCCAAGGGAAAAAATGATCATATTCCAGTTATTTTGAAAAGTTACTTCAGGTATTGGTCACGTAATTTGGTGGCTTGAAGATCACTCTATCTGCTTCCATTCTGACCAAGCTTTTAAAAATAATAAATTTAGATTTCATTTTCATATTTTAAAAGGGATCTTTGATTCCCTGCTTCTGAAGTTCACTATTATTTGATTACTCTAGGTTTTGAGTTTCATTCATTTATTTAATAAATCTGGATAAATTCTATGCCTTCATTATTAACAGGTAATGTCTCTATCATTCTTCCCCTCTTTACCATTTCAATTCATGATAAATATACAACATTATCCTTTCTATTACCTCCCCTCTCTCAGGTGGTTGTATATGTTAAGAAATCTATATAAATAAACTGTAGAAGCATGCAACAAATAAAATGTATCACATTCTTTAACTATCACAATTGCCTACAACCCACTAACTTACCTCTCAGTGATTACTTTTATGCTGTCAACCACTTAGTGGTCAATTCAAAAACTTTCATTTAACAAAAAATCAATTCCAGAAGCAGACTGTAACAAATCAAATCCCAAAGATGATCATTTAAATATGTGAAATTGGTACAATTTGGACACAGAAGACTGACAAGTTCATATCTCAGCAGAGACAAAGTTACAACATATTCAAGTTTTACAGTTGGCTGGGGTCTATGGGCAGAATGGTCAAAATGAATTTCCATGAAAAAGGGAGAAAATCTGACTAAATCCAGTGAAAAGAGATATTATTCCTCCGTGTCCTCTTTATTTACTTTTCAATTGCACTATGCAAATCATATTTTTAGCCTTTCAGATGAGAGTTTTTCCCTTATTTTTCAAGTCTGGGCATAAAATCCAGTCACAGGTGAACTCTGTGTATGCAAAGATATGTCTTCAACTTTGCTGGTATATATAGGTATATAAAAAGCAAATTTCAGAAGTATTTTTTTCCTCCCCATTTGCAAAAGAATAAATACAGCTAGAAGAGAGGTAGATTTCCTCGTTATACAATTTAAATGTCAATCAACATCATTGGTGTGTACCTGACTACCTAAATATTTTACATTCGCAGTGAATAGGCTCCAAGTTCTAATGTCAGATTTGAGGCCAAGCCTGCACCCTAGATATTTGAAATTTTTCTTCTCTCATTAAATAGTTTGTGATAGAAATAATGAAAAAAGAAACATGAGAGATAACACTCAGGAGTGTAGCAAATTTTTGGAACAAGTATCACTTAATAGTACACTGGTTGAATCCTTTTGCTTTATAGTTGTACCATAGCCCAATTAAAGTTCTTTACTTTTAATATTGATGTTGAACCTTTTCTGACAAATAATTTCCTAGCCCAGCATTTGCCATTTATCAATTTAATATTAATAGTGTTTTTATTTCTTTCACAGCCTATAAAATGTACTTCAGTGCTCTAAGTGTGGAAAATATCAATGAAAATGTAAAAGCATTATTCTAAGGTATAAATATGCAAAAAAAGAAAAAGATAACTAATTTATCATTAAGGACATCTCCTATAAATGTCTAGCATATTACAAAAATACACCACACTGATGTTTTCTTTGACCAACAAAAATAAAGACATAATTGATTGTCAAATATATATTCTTCCACTATGTTTTCTCCAGATTTTCATAGCACTAAGCTCAAGAAAGTTATATCCATATCTTTCCCATAAACAGTCATAAATATAACTAAAGAAAAGTTTATGACAGATTTATAAACACCCAAGGCTAGAAACTAGACCTGTTTCTACTGATATTTTCCACTAAGAGAAAAAAACAGTCTGAGATGAATTACATAGTAAATAAAATGATAGTATTTGATTGTCTGGTCTACCTAAACAGCTACAGGCATTCTATATATATATTAATTTCTAAAGCCAAATTTGGGAATTGATTTTATAAATACTGAGGTATACAATGTAGCTTTACACATATGTGTAAATCACATACGTAGTTGATTTAATACACATTAGTTCATCAGAAGATATCTTTATGCTTTTGTATCCTCCATACTTTATTTCCAGTGTTTGTTTCAAAAAGACTGTAATAATTACTTAGGTTTCAAATTTCACTATCACACAAAACATACACAGAACTTTCTATTTTTCTGCTACACCTCACCTCATAAATTAATTTTAAACTCCTGTTTGTATGAAACAAATTTTTAAATGTTTAAATACAATGCAATTATCCCTGATACCATTCTTCAACAAGAAGGAGGTGTGAATATATTCGGGTTAGCGGTTTTCTTTCTCAACTTTAATAATAAATCTTGCATATTATTAGCAATTTCCATGTACCCATTAGGACCAAGAGCCTTTTATTCTGATTCGCAATGCACTTTTAATCCTTTGAGAGACTACTCCAACAGGGTTTTTTTTCCCCCTTGGGTTTAGCAGCTCATTAATAAACTCTGAAGACTTAGGGATTTATTTTTTTTTCGTGACATATCATATATAGCCTTTTTCATTTTGTTATTTCCTTCATTTTTCAAATATTTACTCTATTGCTTCCTTTAGAAAATGCAATTATTTATATGAAACACTAGACTTCTGTTTTCTCAGAAACAGAATTCAGTCCAACAGCCACCAAAGTCACTGAGAATGATTCTTCTAACTTTAATTGGGCATGAATGAATTGCAGAAAAGTAGAGTTTTAGTGCAAGTGTTATTTATATAATCTAATCCTGGGCATCTTTTATATGCTCTGGATTACATTCTGGAGCTAAATAATCTTTTATAATGACTATACATGTAATTTGGGCAGTTCTGACTCATATTTATACCATGAACTGGTATAGTATACTACTATACCAGTAGTTCACAGGACACAGTGTCAAACCTACACTCATCTTTGAACCACTTCTACAAGTAACTGTCCAAACTGTGAATAATGCCATCACATATTGCCTTTCATCTCTTTGAGATCAAGGAGGATCAGAAGAGTATAATAGAAACCAAACGAATCCCTGAAACTATACTATGGCTTGAAGCACAGGATGCAAGAAGGCACTAACAATACAGGCTGAAAAGTAAGGCCGGCCTTTGACATCTCACAACTCTGTTCTGGTCAAACCAAATAGCTATCTACATCAGTACTCTGCTTCCAAAAGAGCTCAGTAGCAGATGCTTATGGAAAAAATTAAAAAAGTTGGACATGATGAGGACAATCCTTCCTTTAGTATATTCTTTCAGACCTTGAAAACTGGTGGTTTAAGAACTTTCTGCCAAAATCTAGGGAACTATTCCTCACCTTAAAACAGTAATCTAATTTCTAGTGACAAATATAACTATATAATCAGCGTGTTTGCCAGGTTGTCTCTATGTCAATCCAGAAAGAAAGCAAATCATGTACACTGCTCAAGGTGTAAGACCAACATGTTGGATGCCACGGGAGCTGAAGCTACCACATGTTTTCAAACATGGCCAACCTCTATCACCTAACAAAACTGTGAAACTATCTTTGAAAATCAGGGAAAACTAACTCTTTATATCTTTTTCATCTCTTCTTTCATTTCCAAATTGACTTATTCACTGTTACCAGGAGAGCAATGGTTTAGCCAGAAAAAAAATATTTATTGATATTTATGTAGTGCTTTTATTTATATGGCATCCTAAGATAAAACCAGGAAAACTATATGACAGAATACAGGCAAGCAGAAGAAATTAACATCCAAAATGCTCTGCGAACTCAGAGTTATGACTGGCTCCTGATTATTACAATGGAACAGGAAGAATGGTGGGGGGTGGGGGGTCTGGAAAGGATCTTCTATTATAAACAGTATTTACACATTACAATTTCACAGAAATAGTGTGTAGAATTATTTTCTTTTCTAAAAAAAGATTTACCCTTCAGTTCACCTGCCTGGTTTTGTCTAACATGTTTTCCTGGACTTCTGCTCCTCTCTGTGAGGCAGGCCATTAGTGTCATTCTCAGGAAGAATGGCCCTTTTTCGACCAGATTTTACAAAGTAACTGCCCTCTCCACATTCCAATTAATTTTTAATAAGAACACTATGTAATAAGAGTGAATAAATGAATCAGAATGAACCTTTCCACTTTCTCTATAGAATACAAATTTGAATAAAGTTCTTCAGGGTGGTGATGTCCTTGGTTTCTATTTTCCTAATTTTTAGTGAGCATACCTGAGCAGTGCAGTTAAAGTCTTGTTCTCTCCAAGACAATAAAACAGCTAAAAGAAAAGTGAAAGGCAGAAACTTCAACAGCCTTCTATGACTATTTCAAATAAGGTGACAAAATTTTTTTTTCGGGCAATATATGCCACATGAAGAATTATTTTTCCTGGTGTTGGACATCTTGTAGGTTAAAAAAATTGCTTAAAGTGGGAAGGGGAGTGGTGAGGCAGAAGAATCGTAGGCTGAAGGTTAAGCCAAGGATACTCAAAGCCAGCCTACTATACTGTCTTTCATCTGGCAGAAAGCTGTAACTTTCTCTCTTGGTTTCTGGCAAACATATTTCATTCGGTGGGATATTTCATTCAAATATCATTCTAGTCCAGGACAACATCTTTTATTTCTTTTTAAACTAAACTTCTTATCTGCCAAGGCCTAAGTATTTGCTAGGAATTTCTTCTCTGAAATCCTAAGTTTTAATAAATTTCTTAAGACATCACAGATTTTTAGCTCTTATAGCTAAAACAGAAGGACCGGATCACTTATCTATGCTCTTTTGTATATTGTTGATAGATTGTGATTGAAAACTTCCTTTGAAATTAAAGATCTGAATATATTTGTGTATTTAGGCTTTTCTTTTATCCAGCCCTTTTAGGAATCAGTTTACAGTATGGACCAGTTTTTCTGTGAAACTAAAGTTCATGTGTAAAGCTTAGTTCAATGTTAGGAAGTTGAGCATCACTTTAGACCCAGATGTTCTAAAAAAACTCCCAAAGCTAACAAAATACCAGATATAAACATCCTTAACTCAACACCTATTAGTTGCAGTACTATGCCACGTCCACTTCTACAAATCCTCAGTTGAAATTCTGCCAATTTAAATCTATATGTAAATATGTTAAACAATTTTATAAAAAATAATTATAAAATATTTTAATTAGACTGTGTAGTTGATATACATTTTACAGAAAATACATCCCTGAACTGCAAGCTGTAGGAAAAATAGGCCTTTTCTCTGAGTTTGTCTTCCACTCTTTTTCACATATTTTATGTGTTGAAGATAAATAGGTTAGCACCCTAATAAAGGTTATTTTAACCTTTGGCAATGCTTCTTTTTCAACCCTGTCTTTACATAAGACAATATATATATATTAGAAAAGAAAGTTGGGTACAGCTGCATTCTTATGACTGCTAAAACCAAACAAAGTTTCAAGCCAAAAAAAGTAGTGAGTATCATACGAATTCCAGAGAAACATTGCAATGATTAACTGACCCCAAGAGATTTTATAGACTTACAAAAGCTGGTTAATTATTAGGTTAAATTCTTGTAGGAAAATTAGAGGATAAGGATAGTTGAATGGTTGTCCATTTATAAGAAGGATATATTGATGATTACTGGAAAAAATCCCAACATTACCTTAATAAAAACATTCAAGAAAATTTTATTGGGGAATGTTTTCTCCAAATGTAATTTTCCTTATTTTTTAATAAGCTTACAAAGCTAGCTGTTCTCTAAAATTCTAATGCATATAAATAAATAAATAAATAAATCACATATCTATGTGATTTCTTAAAACCAAATAAAATTATGAAAAAAAATTATTTTGGAAAAGTAAATGAACAATGAAAAGTTCAAGGACCATAAAAGTTTGTTAAAATAAAAGGTTGAATGCGTACATACATAATTAATTCACCAAAAGTCTGAATCTTGTTGCAGTTCATGTCAGTCATTCATGACCTACATGACCTAAACTTTTCTAAAAATTCATTTTTGTCTTAAGCCTGACAGTGCTCAAAGGAAGGTCTCTGTCTATTCTTTGAATACAGAAATAAAAAATACAGATGGGTGAAGAGTGACCTCAACTACAGAGGTTAGACATGATTCAAGTAAGCATCAGAAATGTATGCTTCAAAAATCTTTCAAAATGTATACTCCCAACCATCTCAATAAACATCAAGCTCCTGGAACCTTCAGGCCACCCCTCAAAAAGGGTCTAAGGTCCCAGATATAGTCTTCACCATTAAAATGACAAGAATCTTCAGGACTTTCGCTCTCTGACTCTGACACGACAGAAATTTTAGCTGCCATGTCCCCATAAGCCTTTTTCCTGGTTTTTCTTCTTCTGTGAAAACAAACAAAACTTTCCCGGACAGTGAATTAAAAACTTTCAAAAAAAAAACCCCAAACAAACAAAAAACCCAAACAAACAAAAAAGCCAGCCAAGGAACCCCTCATCCACACCCCTTAAATACTGCGCATTCAAAGAATATACAATTTCAAAGGAACATAACCCAGAATTAACTTGTTCTATCAAGTTTGGGTAATAAACACTAAAAGCATAATAGAAAAAAAAGCTGAATTTCAGCTTGCAGTCAAAAGTAGGGAAGTCAGGCAGAAGCACAGCGTAATAAAAAATAGACTAGTCACAAGTTTATAGTCATTTAACCTTTCAAATGTTTCAAAGTTCAGGTCACATGAGAGATTTTATTCAGACAACTTTTCCTTTTTGCTTAAAAGTCCCTGTTTCTGAAAGAGCAAAGAAGGACTAAGTTTATAAGCACACTTTTAACACACTTTTTTTTTTAAACATGTTAAAAAAATCTCTAATTACAATACAAAATGATTACTTCTAAAGAAGGTATGTCTCACTCATCTCTCAGCTTCACTTATATTGTCCTCCTTACATGTCCCTAGCATTGCCTCTTCTATTTGAAATAAATTATGCACAAATGAATCTGTACAATTGCTGAGATTGCATTCTGTTACAATATACAGGTTGCTAATTAAAATTTTAACTATTTTGGTCTGCCTACCATCCATGATGGGCTCCATTCATTATTGTACAAAAGTTGGACTCTGCACCACAGAGCACAACTATTTGACCCTGGTAGTGCTGTCAATTTGCCAGTGACCTTTATTGTCTGCTTGCCGAACCCACTCCTCAACACATTTTGAGAATAAGACTGGGGGAGACAGTCAGTGTCCTTGCTAAAATAAAGGCATGCAATATGCACTGCACTCTCCTTATTCACAGTGCCAGTTACCTTGTGACACAAAACAATGAAGTTGCCTAGCCCTTGGTAAACCCACGTTGTTTTTTCAATTCATCTTCTTTCATGGCTTTACAACTGGCTTCTGAATGCATTTGCTCCAAACCTTCCCAGGAAGTGAGATAATGTTAATGGGCACCTAGTTCTCTGGATCTTCTTGACTTTCCTGAAGACGGGTGTGATGTCTGCCCTTTTCCATCCAGTCACCAGCAACCTTCGCCAGTTGTGGGGATCTTTCAAAAATGATAGAAAATTACCTCAAAATGACATGAGGCAGCTTGTTCAACCCCCTTGGATCCATCCTACCTATTCCTTCAGACTTGAATATGCACAGGGGAGGTAAGCTGTGCTGCAACTGGGTAAAACCTGCTATGTTCTCAAAGGACTTCAAGCTACAGGCAGTGAGGTACCATAGACTTATGTGTAGAGAAAAACAGAAGCTGACATCTCATGTTCCTCTTTGGTTCCTCCATAAGTACTGTAATTTAAATCAATTACAGTATCCACCGCATCAATGGCCTCTTCTCACAGATTTCCAATCCATTGACTGGAAATCAATGTAGGTGGACATGCTAAATATCATTTAAACTAACCAGACACTTTAAACACAATCTGTACCTGTACTAAAACATCAATTTCAACATTTCACAAAAATTAAAGAACATAGGGAAGATAGATTCACTAATTTGAGATCCTTAGCTCAACTTTCAAAAGAGTCTAGATGCATATGTACTCACTGAGAAGAACTGATGGCTATATTATTGCTTCCATATATGCAATGAGGCATTTAGATTGGAACAATTTTTCTATGAGGCTACAGTAATGAGACTAAAAATTCAAAGAACTAAATCTTTTTTCACTTTGATACATTTTTTCATGGCTTGGCCTGTTTATTCAATTCCGATGCTTGACTTTGTATTTAGAGAAATAAGACTAGGAAGTATAATTAATTACATCACTACACTTTGATATTTCATGGAAGCTAATTGAAATTTAGAAAAATTCTATAACACTGGCTACATAGAGGTTCCAAATTGTATCTGTAGTGCCATGCACCATTAGTGGGCTTTCCTTTGGGAAGTATTTGTTTTGAATCCGGCTATTTAACCAAGAACTAGATAGACACAAACCGTGAAGATAGGTTCTGTTTAAAAATTAACAGGATTTCAGATGGTATGAAGAACGAAGATCTCATGGCAGAAGGCCAGAAAGCAGTCAGAGCATGTTTTGCATGAGATGTGAAGATGGAGTGTTAGTGATGGCCACAACTTCTAGTAGCCGTGTTTGTGTTTATTTTATCAGCTACTGCAACAATCTAAGACCAGAATGTCTATCAGATAACTAGAAAACAAGAAGTAAGCATATAAGATAAGCAGCGTTGCTGAAAGAGGTAGAAGTTTTATGCATCTGCTGATGCCACAGACTGAGAATGGCATGCAATTCATTAACACAGAAGCTGAAGAAAGAGGAACATATCAAGGGATCATTGATAAACACTCATGGAAAAAAAGTCTGATCATTCATTAGGACTGAGTTTTTCCCCTCCTTTTTGAAAGAAGGGGATACATCTAATGAAATTTTCATCAGACTCTTCATTGCTTTTCTACACCACTGCAACTTCATATGGTATTTGATGAAAAAAGGATTATATTCTTTGCAGCATACAATATAGAAAAGCTGGAACCTGATCTGACATTTATAAGCAATTACAAGAGCTAGACACAATAAGAGTGTCAAGCCACAAGAAACATTATGGGGACCTTCCAATCCATAGGCTATACTTATTTCCTGGCACTAGCCAGAAAATGGCAAACACTGTCACAAGCTCACAGTCACAAGCTCACAGCCTGAGACAAAGCACATTATGAAGGATTATCGGCAAAGAATACATTTTATGGGTCTTGTCTGGATATGTAATAAGAATACTAAAGATGGGAGATATATGGAAATTGTTGTTCTAATTACTGTTTACTTTCTAAGAGTTAGCACACATGAGGTAGTTTTCATTCTTCCCACCCCTCAAAAAATAAAAAATGAGAAAAAAGAAAAAGAAAACTGCTACCTAGATGTTGTGGAAGGCAAGCAAAAAATTAGGAATGACTATGTGTCTGAGTGTGGATATGCAAAAAAAGTGAAGGAAACTCCTGGTCAGTAATTTCAAAAGCTGACAAAAAGACTGGAGTTTTAAAAATCTGCATAATCAAGCTCAGAAGCAGAACAATACTTTGTCTCAGGGCAACAGTTATTCCCTTTGATGAACAAAGGAGTGGCAGATTCCTTTTTAGCTTGGTTGTAACTTACAAAGTGACTTTCTTTTTTAAAAAGTAAACTAGACTTTTAATTTAAATTAAAAAATGAAGGTTTGAAAAATAAAGTACTTACTTTCTGTGCCATGTAATCATCAATATTGATACTTACCTTGATGAGAACAGGATGCGCCCATATGCTTACTCAGTGTAGAAAAACAGTAATTTATTCAGTGATTAGTGCTCAGGGTAAAGAATTGTCTAAATACTCATCATATTCTATTTATTCAGCATTCTGACACATTGGCAGTCATTTTGCTTCTGGCTCACATCATATTCACATCAAGAAAACAACAATACTGATATTTAGATGGTATAGAAAGTAAGAACTGTGTCAAGCAAATGTGTTGTCACATTTTGTCCACCAGAGGTAAAGTGAGCTCTGCCTTGTAGATCATTTGCTACATGGATGGACTGCTGATGAAAGCTTGCCTTAAGATCCACCTTCCGGAGCATATAGGTTGGAATTCTCCAAAGTCCACATGAAAGATGTGAAAATATCACAAAATACCAGGCTCATACTTTCTGAAACATCTGTTGGCCAGATCTTTCATCTCATCTGGGATAGCCTGTTTGACAATGCACAATAAAACAGACACAAAACACTACTGCAATCAATTGCCTCTGAATGTCTTGGGCAATGTATGGGAGTTCATATGAATACAAGAAAGTATCAGTAACTTTTCAGGTGAAATATTCATGCTGTTGTGAACAAGATAAAGGTCATTCCTCTAGTCCAATCACATGCAAACCATTTTTCATGAGATATGGTGTCAAACTTGTACTAAAAATATACCATTGCTCAACAGGCATAAATGAAGTAAAGTGAAGATCTTTGGCAAAGATTGAGTTTTCCCCATGCTGTTCCACAGTCTCACCTTCCATGGAGCACTGGTAACACTGAGGTTACAATGAAGATATTAAACAGTTACTTAATGCACACTGATGCTTGATGACTTCTTGCATTGTGATATTTGCAAGTAGTTTAAACAGTCATGTCATAGAATGCTAGGTAATACTGAATAAAATCATTATGACTGAAATCTACATAACATAATAAGAAAAACCCAAACAATGACCACAAGATAAAACTGTGAACTACTCAAAAAAAAAAACCCAAAACCTGGGACAAGATTTAATACATTTGCATCCGTTTGCAATAAGGAAAGGTTTTTCTGCCCTTCTCTCTCATTTCACTCACCCTATACAACTGTGAAATCTGCAGTGCAAAATGGTGTTCACATTTTTTACTTCCTTCACACTCTAGCATATGGGATCTCTTAGCCCAGCAATACGTACTCCTCCCTACACACTTGTTTGAGACACAACAGATAGCCACTGGTATCATGTGTCATTATTTGGCTCTGCTTCAGCACTTTGCTGTAAAACACTGAGGCCAGAAAGGAAGGAATAGGAAGTACTGACTGTTCCAAGTTGCTGTGGCTTTTTTCTGCAGAAGTAGAAAGTCCATGTGATCTGGTATGACCCAGCTGCAGAGAACGAAAGAGCTAAAGACCCATGGAAACAGGCAACCTAGTACTGAGTAGCAAGTCTGGGCTAGGCAGTGCAGAGTGTACGCCCATCACAGTTAATCCACAGATTTCCCACAATCAAAATTTTCAGCACAAACAAGACAGATATTTGAAAAAGAAAAAAAAAAGGAAAAAGAAAAAAAAAGGAAAACAAAAAGAAAAAAATACAAATATTGCAGGGTATAATTCTAATTACAATCATCAACCATAAACATTGAAATGTTCACTCACTGAACACAGGATCTTCTTCACAGACGTGTACATTGTAAATTTATCACTCACACTGCCCTGTAGAAAACAGATTATATTTTTCATCACAAGAAGCTAGGGGCTTGAGTAACTTATTTGACCTCAGTCCCTAGTTTAGCCTTTGGCATGCTGTGCAAATAAAAATGTCAATTCATAGTTCACCTGCCATCATCTGAACCTAAACACTTCCTGAGAATTTCTCCTTAAACTCACGTTTTATTTCTTACCTAATACACTCAATAAAAATTGGAAAAAAAAGAAAAAAAAGGAAGAAATGTGTGGCAACACCAGAGGGTGATACAGTACAAGTCTCCCTGAAATCCGCTGGGCTTCTTTTTCTTGCCTTCTCCACCCCTTCCTTTTCTCCCTGGCCTCAGGAGCACCTGCCCAAATTGTGATTGTCTTGCTGACAGATAGATGGAACAAAATTGTCTACGTAGTTCAGTTTAGCGATTTAAAAAAAAAAAAAAAAATAGAGCAAACCAAAAAAACCACGACAGGATTATTTGGGCCAAACAGAGTGAAACAAGAATGGCTCAACTGAATTACAGTGTGAAAGACTCTGGCCTACTGGCTGAATAATTCAAAACAGGATATTTTCCTTCTTTAATATATGAACAGATACTTCCTTCCTGTGTGAAGAAATAAAACCTTCGATGTTCTGCTTCTTATTATTTTAGAAAGAAGCCAGGGATCAGAGAACATCAGCTAATGAAGCTGTTTTGTATATATATTTCAAATTAAAATGAAAAAAATCCTAAAATTTAAGCCAGATCTCTATGTTTACACGCATACATTTCCTGTCTACCGAATGATTCTTGGGACTTCTGCCTCAACCATTTCGCATGCTCTTAAACAAGGCAGTAATTCTGAAAATGTATCTTAAAATAGTTGCTGAAAGGGAGAAGAAAAAAAATTACCCTAAGTCATCAAGTCATTGGTAAATTTCATACAAAGCCCAGCTATTTTATATGGGGAGGGGTTGGAAAAAGAAGGCAGATACTCAGATGACCAAAGACTCATCAACTGTAAACTGCACTGCACCAGTCAACAACGTATTTGATTTCATAAGTCTCTATGATCTGCACAAACGTGATTATAAATGGGATCTAGTCCTGCCAGTATAGGCAGTAGCAGGGTTATCGCATCAATCTTCTTTGGAAAATTACAAAGTGGAGTATTGACAAATGGCTCTTGCAAAGACACAGCAGCTGAATAAGCACGTTCAGAAACAAGGGTTCATGAAAAAAAATCTCAGTCATATCCTCTCAGGTCTCAAATGGTCACAGTGCTGTCAGTTTGCTTTGCTTTACCTGAAAGCATTTAAAAAAAAAAAAAAGGCAGCCAATGAACGTGAACAATTCTAGAAAGCAATGCTCCAGACAAATATATAGGTAGGCCATCAACAGCTGCCTTACTACTTACTATGCGCACAGGGTCTAGAACTTCCCATGTAGACTGTCTTTTGAGGCTATAAAAGATAAAATTCTTTTAAAGTTTCTTCTCCTTGTTTACTGAATGGCAATATTGAACCTGTAGACATTTTGATTGAAGTACAGCTAAACTCAGTTTTGAAAGTGACAGTATTCCTCAAATTCCTTTGGAGACTGCTTTTATTTCTTAGAATGGAAACATCTGATCCAATTTCAATCCTTTGAAACTAAAAGACTACTATTACCTTTATATAACTTGCAAAAATTATTAGTAATAATTTCTGGATTTTGTGTGTTACAGAGCTCTTAAGTGTTGGGTTTGGGGATTTTTCTGTTTTAACTGTACTTCTCTTATAATTTATTTCTGTATTTAGACCTGTGATCTTTTTGGCACATTACATATAAGATAAAAGAAGAGATAAGCTTGCTTCACCTCTGGTTTTGGGGATGTGTTCTTTTTACTGAAATACTGGAACACTATTTATAGCTATATTATTGTTCTAATTCTATTATGAAAATGAACAAAATACACACTAAAATATTGTTGACAATATAATCTGTTACTAAAATACTAAAAATACAAATACTTCAGAACAAAAGCAGCTTTCTCTTTATTGTCATTTGATTGCTTTAACGGTAGAAATATATGGGATTCTATGGTGGTTGTGACATTAATAGCACAGTAACTATCAGAGCATCTCAAAGAGCAGGAAGCAATTAATCCATGACAAATACATTTAAATCAGTTATATATAATAAATGCATCTTTATTTCTGGACATCCTACATGTTAATTCTAGCCTTGGAAGTCCTTTCAATTTCTTTTATTTCAAACACCTACATGATTGTTTAACAAGAACAATGAATATTTTATCCTAATGACAGTGCTTACTTCAGAAAAGGTGAAAGCATCCACATTTATTTCTTCATATTCATCCTCCACTTCATCACTTTTAACAGCTGCAAGAGCACTGGCCAGTTTCTTTCGCAAAAGAAAACCCTTCCAAAATGCCTAAACAAAAAATTTAAAGCATGTTATACAAAGCCATAGATCAAACCCAAATCCAGATTCTCTATGTTATCCCATTAGGAAGATAAAACATCTTGGGCCTTTGTTTAATAGCTCAATGATCTGTTTTTTGAACTTTATGTGACATTTAAAACTACAAGACAAATTAAATGCCAGCATATGTCTAAAGCTTAGAGTACTCAAGAGGCTCTCCACAAGTAAGCAGAAAGGAATCCTGCAACTCCCTCAACTACAAACCTGGGTCAACTAATTAATTATTTGACAATTCCTTCAGGGACTATTATAAACTGAAAGAAAAGGCTACATAAGAAAAACCTGAGTGTCAACTTTCAAATTACTGAGAATAAAAATACAGTTGTACTAAATGTCTTATAGTTTACAAGTAGCAATTCTTGAAGACATCTCATGCAATTGACCTAGGTCAGTTACTCTTCTTAAATGTCTACGATCTTTATCTTAAAAAAAAATATTACCAGTAGGCACAATCATCTGTAAGAAGAAGGAGCACATTAGGAATTAAAGTGCTGGAAAATGACGAAGGGTGTTAGGAACACATGCCAAGCATAGAATCAGATCCAGGAAAAACATTTCAGAGATCACAATTACATAGATGGAGTTAAAAAAACTAAATTCAAGACAGCAATTTTCTCCAAAATCAGTGTTTGACAATGTAAGAATACAAGATGCCCTAAGCATTTAAAACACCACACAAAAATTTTTCACTGCCATGTTGTCCACCTTTAATGGCTTTGCAATAAAGGCATGAAAATAGGAAGGGTAAATCTCATATTCTGGCTTACCATTTAGCTTATTAATTTTTAGAAAATGATTTTCTAACCATGTAAATTAATGAAAATTTTACTGGGTTTATACACATAATTCCTGATTTTTATAAAATTATAAAATGTATTAGAACTGCTTTCTTATAATTTCATTGTTGTTATTTTCCTACAGATATTCATAAGCATCCAGATAAAATACCCTGATATTACTGAGTGATCAAACGACAAATATATTTCATTCAACAAACACAACTAGTTTTAACAAATGCAAAGGAGAAAAGCAGTCCTAATGACATATGCAGAAGGATAAACTGTAAGGCAGCTGCTACCACAGATCTATGAAAGCACCAGGTCAGCGCTCAGTCATGATCAAAAAGAAAAATTACATGTTAGTAGTTCCTAGGAAATAAGAGAAAAACTGTCTTACTGTACAAATTCATTATATATCTGCCTATGGAATTCAGTTCAAGTTGCTCCTTTAAAAAAGATTGTACCATTGCAGCAAAGGTTCAGAGAGGGACAAAAAGAAAGAATTACAGAGTAACGTGACAAGAGACTAACCAGTCAAATTTTATTTACAAAAAGTGTATGTAAGGATGGATATAAGAGAGATCTAAAAATCTGTAATGTACAGAAGATGGATGATAGAAGACTTTATTTTCATGCACACTTTGGAAATTGTCATGCTTGAAACAAATGAAAAGAAGCACATATTAATCACTATTCAAATTTGTGAAACTCATCAATTTAATATGTAGTAGAGGTCAAATATATAAGTTCAAAAATCTATTAAATAAATTTATGGAGATCAATTGTTAATATGCTAGCTACACAATATACTCCTGTAACAAATTTTTGCTCCTAAATCACTTTGTCGCTTTTGATATTTTTATAGAAGACTTCCAATATGGAATGTTTCTAAGTTAACTTGAAATGTGAAAACAACACAAGGTCAATTCCCTGCAAAATGTAGAAAAAAACACATTAACCCTGGAAACCTGGCAGGCGAATACTGTATCTGGTTAGCAAACTAAATAGAATCAAGGCATGGACTTCAGCTCTTTCACACAGTAATCCATGCTGTTTAACTGCTATCAGCTCGGTATCTACTATAGGACAGCCTAGGCCATGGTCTGTTCCCAAGGGCAATACAGATGAAGCGATCCTGGTTTTTGGAGATGGAGAGGATAGAAGAGACAGGAAGAGTAGTCAGTTGTAGAGATATCAGACATGATGTATTAGTTATGCAGCATCTATTGCTTTAATAGCACAGACACACCTTGGTAAGAACACGGGCACAGTATCTCTTTGGCATAATATTAGAATTAAACCAAGCAAAAATAATTCAGGAAAATATTTGGTGAAAAAAGGGAAAATATTTTTATGTTTCTATAAAACTTTCTGTAAAGAAGTCTCACTCTTAGAAACATCAGGCTTATGTTGCAAACCAAAAAATGTTTAATTATGAAATTATTAATAAAATCATAACCTAAAATAGATACATGACAAGTGCACAAAATGAGTAAGATTTTTTTTCCTATTAAATTTGCAAAATAAGTAAAGAGAATACCATAAACCAACCTGGATTACTGTGGCAGCTTCATGCTTCTGTCTCAAAGCTTCTATAAACTGATGATTATCAGTTTTGTTGCAGTCATTTTTATTCCGAGCATGGTACTGCCGCCAATGGGACTGGATCACTGATGCTGCCATATGTAGCCTCATAGAAAAATGAATACTTTTATGAATGACATAGCCTCATCAGTACAACTGGATTATCATATCTGCCAAACTACAACCATAAAACATAGCACTGTGCTTTGAGACAAAAGAAAAGCTCTGCCATTAAACAAAAAATTACAATCCAGATGTGACATATATGTTCAGAAACAGTGGAAGATATTCACATCACATAACTTCTGAAATTCAGTTATCTAAGGACTAACCTCCACTGGGCTCTGTTCCGTTTCTAATCACTCTAAAGGAAGAGTCCTCAAAGGGAGGATTAGGAGCAGAAGTGATTTAATAATGACTGAATAAATTATTGGAAGGATCCACTTATTCCCACTGCCGGAAAACCCCCCAAACCAAAAAAAGCCAAAAAAATCCTCAAAGAAAAAACACCAAGCACTAAAGAGAGATAAATGCTAAAAACTGCATGAGACAGATATTTCCAATGAAGGAGACAGGAAAACCAGAGAAAGTGCAATTTCATCTTTTGCCTGCTTTTACCCTTTAATTAAAGGCTACTGACCACTGGTTACTGGTGTAAATTTTCTAATTTGGTCATTATTTAACAACCACTAATTACAGTGTATTTAGATTGAGATTTCTAAACATACATTCAATTAATTTATACTGATGGAGAAAAAGTTTATTGTCAGCTCCGCATTATGGCTTTACTATCTTTACTACCTTGGAATCCTTTTCTCCAAAATACTCATTTCAATTGGATGGTGGGTTAAGGAAAAGACATCTAAGTTCCCCCCCTATCTTCACATAATTTCTTTCCTTGTGCCGTGCATCTATTTAAATAGAGGAGTAGCAGTCAGAAAAAAAAAAAAAAACAAAACCAAAAACAAAAAAAACAGTCACTTCAGAGGTCAAGACAGATTGCTGTTTCCCCTAAAATGTGTTTATTAAGTTTACCAACCCACAAAAATGACTTCTTTATAAGCTTTGAATCTATAAGCAGTAGGTGAATTAAAAAACAAACACAAAAAATGGTTTACATTCTGTTTTGAAGAGACATCTCCAAAAACATAGAATGCATTTAAAACATTAGCTAAAAAGTAAGTGAACTATTTAAAAGATAATTTTTTAAGCATTCGTCTTCTGCAATTGACTACTGCACTCTTGCTTTCAGCTTGCTGAGAGGTAATGATGAATTGCATGGTCTTCCTGAATAACAAATTTTATGACAAATTATTAGTGTCTTAAGTACCTACTAAGCACTACTGCCTATTTAACATAAAGAAGCACAAAGAAGCACACCCACCATTACTGCTTTTCACAGTGTTCTCAAGACATCTATTTTTGAACTGAATTCTTATGAAATTGTAACTACATTCTTGTCCCTTTAGGGCAAAAAATCAGCTTCTGTTTCCCCTGACTGTACTCCAAATCCATACAAGTCAGCAGCAAACACATTCCAAAGAGGTAATAAACGAGTCTGTTTCATGTGGGAGAAAATTTGGGGGCACAGAAGAAGTTAACTGGCCTCTCACCCCTGTTTCTACTTTTAAAAAGCAGGTTGAGGCATGTTGGAGGAGTACCAAAAGCAGGGCAGGCCACTAGCTCTTCACTCATCACAACAGCAGGAGACTGGCCTAAGGTCAAGGGAGTAGGATAGTAGATTTAAGGAACTTTTACCTCTTGCCTTGTAAATAGTACTGATTGTAAAGACTACACAGATGAATGTTGAATGTCTAATGAATAGTATAGCAAAACAGCTTTACACTAGTTTGTAGTTAAACTGCTCCAAAGTTCCTGCAAAACATCCAGCATTTGCATTCCTAACACTGTATGTGTCATTTAACTGGTGTCATAACATTATTGCAAAAAAGAAAGAGAATGTAGGAGACCAAGAGAAAGTTTTCAAATTCTCTTATTATACAGTATTTTTAAATTATTTGAAGTGCTTACGTATCTATACTCTAATACATCAACTGACAGAATACCACAAAGGATTCTTGTTAATATGGAAGCCTAATGTGCAACACCTTAATATAACTTCATTGTCTAATAAGCTTAAAAATATTAACCTACAAGTTCTGTGCCTCTTTTTTGAATAAGAAATTCTCACTCCTATTGTCTATCTGAATAATCTATTTGAAAGCAATCTGACATCTGTCTTACCTTTCTGTATCATTCTCAAAATGAGGGAGATTTCTTCCCATATTACTTGTTACTATCTCTGACTGTTGCGATGTGAGTTGGGCTGACATGTTATTGTTGCCTTTGCTCTCCCCACTGTAATTAATACAAGATTCAGTGCTCTTCTGCTTCACTCTCTGATCTTCTTTATTTTCCTTTTCATGCACAGGTATGGAGGAGTTAATGAATGTGGCCTGAATATCTCCAGTAGTAATCCATCTTTTGGAAGGATTCAACAAGACCTGTTTATTTTCTGTCACACCCATGATAAAGAAGTTATTTTCCTGTAGGCAGCCAGTGGATGTTTGCTCTAAATGATTTTGAAGTGCTTCTGGTCCATCTCTGTCAGTAATGTTTAGTTCACCATGCTCATGTGCATAACGGTGTTTAATACTAAGTTTCATCAACTGATTAAAATACCAGCATTGTCCCTGTGCAGAATCAATAGAAGAGGCAATTCTGAAAAAAAAAAAAAAAAAGATAAAAATGCTTTAACATGTGTTTCTGATTGTAAGAATGCTTTAAAAATATATATATTCTCCCTATTATTTTCTAAAATACCTTGTATTTTCAAGTATCCTTATATGTTTCCATATTCTTAAGAAAATAGCAATCACTCTGATTGGAAACTCATTTTCAGCACTTATACATCTTCATAGCATTTGCCTTTTTTTGGACATATTTAAAATATACTCACATTGATTTGTTATTTTACTTTGCCTTTTTTTAAAAAAAAAAAGAATTTTTCAGTCTTTTTAAAATAGGCACTAGGGAAGGCATTTCTCTATTAATTTGTTGTGTGGTTAGGGGCATGTGAAGCCAAAAATTTTAGAGGATTTGAGGCAATTTGCGATAAATCCTGTAACTGTGTTAATAATCCAATTTGATCTGAGAACTACAAAAACTAACATGAAAATAACAATAATTTTAAAATTTGGATAAGAACTAAAGCAACAAACCCCAAACTTAGATTAAAACCAACAAACCTCAGTGTCTAGAGAGAATTTAGGAAAACAGAAACTTTTAAGTATAGATATTTTTATCAATATAAGGGAAAGTTCTAGACTGAACCAAGACTGATCTAGAAAGTCTGGCTCTTATTAGGCCTTGGTGATACACTCTGTAAATGATGAGAAAGAGTAAATATGAACTAATTGTCACAGATTCAGATGGCATTCTGTACTTTGGATGGTGTTTTTCCACTGTATTAGGTAGCAGGTATTTCTGAAATAATGAAAACATTTTTCCTTAATACCATAAACAGATGCCGACATCTATAATGTGGTGCAGATTTCAGAGGAGCACAAAGTTATTCAAGGACGGCAATCCAAGAGAAAAAGTAGAAATAAGATCAATTTTCTTGTAAGTCTGGAAAAATCAGGTTCTAAAACTACAGTTACAAGTAACATGATTTTCCTTCTTGTTCAACACTCGTGAAAGGTGAAGCTTTTACAAGGTTTTACTGTGAAAAGACTCACTAGCATTATAATTATATACTCTAATGAAGTTGAACTAAGGACATTTTAGATTTTTGGGAACATAATTAATCAGTTCTTACAAGATCTTAGTGCAGCTTCAGTGCTATATGGCAGCCAAATCCACACAGCGTAGCACACAACTCCTTGTGCAATAGCTGTACATTTGTTTAAGTATCTAACATACCATAATAATAGCAATTTCTTCAACAGAAAATACTTAAAGCATTAGTTAAATACATTGAATCAGTTAAAGTATTTTAAAAGATAAATTTGGTACAAGATCATTACCAAATTTCTGCAAAAAGTATGATGGTGAGAAGACAAAAAAAAACCAAAACAAAGCAACAAAAGAAGTCCATGCCCACCTTTTCTTTCCATTTTCCTTGCTTCCTTTTCTTGTTGGTTTGTTTCTTTATTTGTTTGAAAATTAGAATAATAAAGAAAACCCCAGAATGTTTTATATACTGGGCAAAATAAACTTTTGCATGAAAAGCATATCCTGATCCATGTTCATTCTCAAAAAAAAAAAAAACAACAAAACAAACAAATAAAAAACCCCCCAAAAACAGGAAAAAAAAGGAAAAACAAACCACCCTAACAGTTTATCGAGTAGGATACTTGTGCATCCTCTCCTTTGACAGGTGCAGGGTATCTCAAGCTGCTGTTTCACCCTTCCAGTGCCTATGAATATGTCAAGCAGAAATGGGAGAGGAGGTTGATGGGAATTGAAAATTCAGGCAGGAAGTAATTCTGTGGTCACCAGGGATCAGGTATTACTTTTTTTCACAGAGGCTGCTTTTGAGGCAGTTTTTCCAAGCAGTGGCTGCAAAATAGTCTTGTCACTGTGGGCACATACCCTCTCGCAGCTGATACATTCCCCGGCACTTTGCAACTAATGCTAATAGCAGAAAGCTACCTGCAGCTTTTTTTAATCAAACAGATATCTCTCTGTGCTAGAATTTTCCAGGGACTTTGAGGAAAGATAAGAGCATGAGAATCAGCTTTTAATCTACTTGGAAATTGAACTCAGGCATTTATTAATGACTGTTGTAACTTCAGTCCTCACAGCAATTCACGAAGAGTATCCATCACTGCCTCCGTTAATTTGGACCATGCAGTGTTTGGGAAGGGAGAAGTAGAGGTGGGAAGGAGTAAAACCCCAACTGCAGTGCCTAGGCAGCGTAAGGATCCATGCACAGGCTGACTTAACAGATATGGAAACAGATATGGAAAAGGACAAGTTATTCGTCCTTAAAGGCCCTTAAACTCCTTTAAAGTGGAGTTTAAACCAGCCAAAGTGTTGTTACTTAGAAAGCTTAAGGTGGCAGCAGAAGCTTGCTTATAGAGCTGACACGCTTTGTATAGAATTTCCTACTGCAATTGTATATACAATGACTGCCAGGTTATTCAAAGAGCATAATTTTGTCAAAATGAGACAGTATGTCTGGAAAAGTCAGCAGAACAAATCTCTCAGAGGCAAAAGGGACAGTGGAAAAACAAGCCAGCTCTAATCAGGAAAGGCAGTTTTCTCCCAGCCATTGCAGCTAAATCTTAAACAATATCCTACTTCTTTGTGTGCTAATTTGTGTGCTAGTTAAAATCTTGCTTAATATCATGTTTTTCCCGTTCTACTGTGATTTTCATAATTATGACACATGGAACAGTCAGATAGTACATTCCAATTCATGTGAACTTTTGTTTGCAATAGTGTGGTAAAATCTGATTTGTCTTCAGGAAAGCTTCTATAAGCATCATTACTGATGTTCAACTGCAGCCTACAAAAGTCCCTTACAAACACATGAAAGAGATCACTGTTTACATATTTTCTCCTTGCAAAATAATTTATGAAATTCCTGTCATTTTCACTGTATTACACATACAGTATTTATAAGTTCAAGTTCCACAAGCCAGATATCTGCATATCTCATGACTGAAAGCAAATTGCTCTAACCAAAGTGTCATATTATGATCACTCAGTACAAGTCATCTAAAGAATACATGAGAGAAAACATTTATTAGAATAGAGAAATTCAATTTTAAAATGTTTTATTATTAATCATGGCAACAACAGAGAAGTCTCAAAAAAACCCCAACAAACCAGCACAGAGAATTTAACTGGGCAGCAGTGGTGCATGAAACATGGATTAGGGAAGCAAGCAGTGATTACTTTTGGCAGCTTACATACTTGAGGTCGCACCTACAGGGGCTTAAACTTAGCAAGATGTGAAACAGACAGAAGTTTGCTCTATTGTTGGCCTGTTCTTTAGCAATGTCATATTAATTCAGTTAAAGTATTGCAATATGTACGTATAATAGCTATTTATGTTAAGGCTTATATACAAACAAATTTTTTAGAGTTCCTTTTCTGAAATGCAGTTTTCAATGGTTTTCAAGTCATCCATAAATTTTACTTTAGTCAAAATAAAATACAGAGAGCTTTAACACACAAGAAATTCATTTTAAGACTAAATTTGATACCAGATTTTTCAATCATGTCAAAGTTACCAATTTAAAAGATTGTGAATGAATTCTCAAAATCTCAAAAACCCCACAAACCCTCCTGCCTCCCTGCACCCTGCCCTCCCCTTCTCCACCCAAACCATATATTCAGGAAAGAAGATATGTTTACATAGCAATCTCATCTTTCCACTACTGTTCTTCTCAAACATCTGCAGGCTCTTTCAAACAAAACTTAAGACAGAATCATATAAAAATTCTCAACTGAAGGAACCGCAGGAGGTCTCTAGTCCAACCTTCTGCTTTAAAGCTGGGTTATCTCTCAGATCAGACCAGGGTGCTTAGGGTTTTATCCAGTCAGGTTTTCAAAATCTCCAAGAATGAGACAGCACAACCTCTCTGGGCAACATGCTGCAATTTATCACTCTTCCAACAGTGAAAAGGTTTTTTGTTATGTCTAGTGGTACTGATTCTGGCTGAGATGAATTAATTCTCATTACAGGTGTCCATATGGTGCTATGTTTTAGATTTGTGACTAAAAATCTATTGCTAAAGATCAATGTTTTGCTGAACAGTGCTTGGACACAGTCAAGGCCTTCTGTCTTCCACTCAGCAAGTAGCCTGGGAGTGGGCAGGCCTGCTTTCTTTACTTCCTTCCTAGGTAAAGAACTTTGTACTTGTCCCTGTTGAATTTACAAGGCTTTGTCGACCTGTTGCCCCAGCTTGTCTACATCCTTCTGGCTGGTAGCCCTCCTCTCAGGCATGTAAACCATTGCCTCCAAATTTCTGTGATCTGCAAGCATGGTAAGGGTGCACACCATGTCCTGCTCCCACTCTTTGATAAAAGATGTTAGAAGTACAAGTCAGCCTCCAGAAAGCAGCATGAGCCTATTAATTAACTATTAATAGTTAATGTATAGTCTGAGTCTGACTACCCAACAAGTTTCTTATTTATCTTTCTTACTTATGTCCATTCATGCAGCCCACTGTTTAAAAAAAACATTAAATTTTATTAATATCATCTTTCTCTCTCAGTTTTTACCACCTTGCAAAAAGGCATGTGAAATTCAAGTCCATAGATACTACTACCATTCTCTCACAAGTCATATCCTAATTACAGATTAGCAATTTTTTTTGCATGGGATAATGATGAAACAGGTCCTAAAAATCAGACAAGGAAAGATTTTCTCAGTCATAAAAGAGGTGAGTTCTATTTTTTTTCCTCTTCTTTTTTTCTTTAAAAAAAAAACCAAAAACAAACAAACAACAAAAAAACCCCACCATATCAAGATGGTAAATAAATTAGAAAGTATCAGCTTCTGACTTGCAACCCAGAAGTCAAAAATCACAGACATAAAAAAGACATATCTTAGTGGTTTAATGGAGAAATATATGAGTTTTAGGAGCCATCTACACATTACATCTGTCATAGAAAACTACACTATGTAATTTCTCCCAAATTAATTTCAATCTAATTCTTAATGCAAACCTTGTTTCAAATTAATCTGGTTCTGAGCTATGAAGATTTTATTGCTGCCAACAATACACCAAAGTAATAAACTGTTGGTAGTAACAAGATGCCACGGATATACAGGTTTACATGCAAATACAAAACAACTAGATTCTCATAAAAAATGTGGATACTTTTCCTGAACCAACAGAGTGTGCAAAGTTAAGTTCACACTAGAACACTGTCAAATATCACATACTTCACTTGCTCTGGGATAAAGTCCGATACCTGGCAGAATCAAGAAAACTATCTTTCCAAACGTTAACAGACAAGTTGGATATGAAAAGGACTAAAAAGGTATTACAAACCTGATAGGAAATGAAAAGCAACTATGAAAGAAAGAAACAGTGCAATTTTATCAAGTGCAGAAACATGCAAGTTTGAGCTATTTGCATATTACAAAACACTTAAAATATAGCAGGTAATAATGATAAATTACCCCTTGCATGGTCTAAGCTGAAGTCTCTTGACAACTAACCATGGTAATAGAGATAAAGCTGATAAGTATGACAAAATCAAAGACCTGAAAACAGATCCATCTGATGCACTACCTTAAGAGAAGAGAGGCCAAATTTTTTGCAAGTGTTTAGAATGTGAAAAATACACGCATGGAAAACAAACTCAGAAAGAAAAATAGAGCATATTGCACCAACAGCCAAACTAGATTTGATTAAGGCTGGAAATCATTTTAATATAATTATAGAACTTTCAGTGTGCAAGCTAGTACTCCTGCATAGCACCATGCTATGTTGTGCGTAGAGATTCATTCAGCTACTACTAACTGCAGGTTTTGAATGAAAGAAACAAAACTCAAGGCCCACATGCCTTAATATCTGTTGAAAATAGACTTTGCACTAAAGTCAATGATTCTAATCTCTTTCTTCTCATAATACATTTCCAGGGAAAAAAACTAAGTAAAATTCATAAGACATGAAGAACTTCACTAACAGTACATGATAAAAGATTTCTGAATGCAATTTATATTCACATGAATACATACACCAATTCAGCAGCCTTTTTTTCCAGTTGAATATTTTCTTCAATTTGAACTTGACAAAGTTCCAGAAAAGTTCTTAATTCTGATTCTTTAATTCTTTCAGTTGTGGGTAAAGTATGATAAGTTAAGACTTCACCATCAAGAGACTGTAAACTAGGAAGGACCGTAAACAAGGAAGACCTTAGGGAAAAAAAAAGTCATAATTAGTTCTACAGAAAAATTCTTATGCTAAAACACCTATTATATTTATACAATCATATAACAAGACAGAACATGAAGATAGCCTCTAAGTATTTATATATATTTGTCCTTACTTCATATATGAACATGCTAACTAAAAATCTATACTTAATAAACTACAGAACACAAGCAAAGAACATAGCAAGACTTCTTAATATTTTGTTAGCATAAAGAGTACTGCTGAAATAACTGACACCAGGAAAGCCATTGGCAATGTTCTCGATTCAATAGAGCTAGAATTTTACCTACACAAAACTTTCCAGGAAAATTTGACACACTTGTGTGTAGGCACCTTTAATGGGTTCGATTAGTAGGCAACACAGCAAACTAAGTCACAGGATTAAGACAGAGCACTGATTTTGCTGACACATTGAAAAGTTTAAATTTTAAAACTGCACAAAATACTAAATCTTGTCAATTCTAGTTCCTTACCATTTGCATATACCACATAAAGTGACATGATATGCTATATGACTGACAGGAAAAAAATCCACTTTTGAAATATTGAATTTGTGTCAGTGAAAGAAGTGAGAGTAAAGATGACTTTCTTTGCTACAAAAAGGACAGTTTGGGCCACTGATGTAAGAAAAAAACATGTAGGAGAAACCTATCTACCAAAAAAAAAAAAAAAGTATCATCAATGAAGTCCGGTTTAGGTTACTGTGAAAAGTAATCACGTACTACAACCTTGTTTCACATACTTCTTGTACCAGATCAAATTTTTTGAAAGTTTGAAGACTGCAAAATTATTTCAATCAATACATCAATACTCAATATTTTCATTAAGTGAATATTAAATAACCCTTAAGAACTCTCCAAAGAATACTTACTGCAAGCTGTAAATCCCCCTACTGTTAAAAAGATAACACTTTTCAAAAATTTTAAACTCAGCTCAGACAACATACACTAAGTTTTAAATCAGAAAACTTTTCTATCAATGAGTTACAATATTCCAAATAAGTCAATAGAACATTAGTGATTTTTTACAAATAGAAAACTTTCCTTCTCTACTGCCCATTAATGAAGGCTAAGACTGTCTGAAGTACATTTGGAATAAAATTATGGGTTTAGATCAACAGTTCCTGAACACATAGAGAGAAATTACCAAAATTGGTTAGAAATTATCAAAAAAAGTACCATATCAAAGTTGATAGATGATAAAAATATTGTGTCTTAGAGCTATGGGATCTCATCACTAGTTTTTCCAGCTGGGTTTCTCCTGGTGAAGGGCTGAGTAAACATTTCATTTAGTGAAAACTTCCTGATGAATATTCTGTCACTTAAGAGGCTCTATTAATCACTACAGCATTGAAACATATTCCCCTAGGAGTGCTCAGACTGATCCCAGGGTTTAATTCTTACAAAGAAATTTCTTACTACTTCACTTTTGTTGGTGTTATCACTGGCTGGACATGAAAGTACAAAACTGATTGGGAAATTTTACAACTAATTCCTTTGCTGGTATCAAGGGGTTATGTAAAGTTCACTGGAACATATTGCCTGAAGTTACAGTCAACGCTGTATTCAGCAAATCCATATTCTATAGTATCCCATACTTTAAATCCTTTAGACAAATGAATCTTGTCTAATCATAAAAGCTCTGTTGGGTTAAGTGTCAGTTCTTACAGTTAAATTGGAATTCAGAATGCCTTTCCCTCCAGGTTACAAGTGAAATAAGATTTAGTTCTGTAAAATAGTGGGAATTAAAACAATGCAAATGGAAATTTAAAATATTGTCACAGTCACAGAATTTTATTAATGAAATTACCTACAGGAACCATGGGAATGCAAATAAGTCTCTTCATTAAAAACCAAACAAATCAATGAAAAAGGTACTTATACAGGTATCTTTTAAACTACTCAAACATTTCCAACTAAATGTTTCAAATAGTTTTTTTCTACTAGAATACTAATCATAAATTTGTACAAAAAATCTTCAAATGGAAAAAATATAAGGGTGGTTTTGTTTTCTTTTTTTTTTCTCTTAATGCAACACACACTCCAAAACACATATCCCGAACTTTGTTGTCATTACACTAGGCAAGATAATATAGCAAATATGAACAGAATTCATCTAAAAACATTCTTGTGTGACATTGCAGTGTAAAGCCCTGCCTTTAACTGTCTTACACAAGTATTAATTTTGGTGATTCTGCAAAATTACTAAGCTTAAAAAAAATTCATATTTTTCTAATAAAAAATCTGCTATGTATTTTAATTACACTGAAAAGGCAAGTCCAGCTGTTATGCCTCATTTAATTTCCTCGTACATTTTATTATGTTAACACTTTTCCTTAGTTGAAAAAATAGGCAATGATTTAAATTCTTACTGATTAAATGCTTCTTTTTACATTTAATGTAATTATAGTTACAGTTCACTAATATATAATCTACCATTTCAACACATGTATTCTGAAACATCACCTAAAAATCTAAAATATCATTTCCAACTTGTCGATCTGCTCTTGAAGTCCTGTAGACTATAAAGTATTAATTCGAAGGAAGAAGAAAGAAAACATTAAATTAAAAACCACTACTGCACTTTTGCTGAGCAATTGTCTCAGACAACTTTAAGTATTCATAGTACTGGCCGATGAATGGGGTTTCAGATTATCGGGAAATCTTAAGAAACCAGGAGACTTCTACTGCGGAGTAGTGCTACAGCCAGTTGGGCGCTAGTGGGGATTCCCAAGGCTCAGTATTGGCCCAGTCCTGTTTAGTATCTTTACTTATGATCCAGATGAGGGGGTCAAGTGCACCCTCAGTAAGTTCGCAGACAACACCATGTGGGGCAGTTGTGTTGATCTGCTGGAGGGTAGGAAGACTCTGCAGAGGGATCTGTACAGGCTGGATCAATGGGTTGAGACCAACAGAATGAGGTTCAATAAGGCAAAGTGCTGGTCCTCCTCTTAAGTCACAACAACCCCAGGCAGCACTACAGCTTTAAGGAAGAGTGGCTGGAAAGAAGCCCAGTGGAAAAGGATCTGTGCGTGCTGGTTGACAACTGGCTGAAATGAGCCAGCATGTGCCCACGTGGCCAAGAAAGCCAATGGCATCCTGGCCTGTATCAAAAATAGTGTGGCCAGCAGGACCAGGGCAATGATCCTCCCCTATACTCAGCACCGGTGAGTTCACACCTTGATTACTGTGGCCAATATACAAAAAATACCTAAAAAACTTATCCATGTACTATTTTATTCCTAGGGTTTACAATCCTATTTGTTAATCCTATCATAAATACTCATTTCAGGGATTCTAGTAACTGCATATCTTTTCATATGTCAAGTTTCTTTTCTACCCTACCTATTTTTCTATATAGACATAGTCTCTAGGACCAACTCTTTGACTTTTTAGATCATTATTTCAGTATTATACACCACTGAAGGGCAAAGGACAGAATTATTCCTACATATTTTTCATAATTATAAGAGCTATTAATTTCTGATGCAAAGATAAGGAATTCTAAGAACCAGAAAAAAGGCTAAGTCTCAACTACTAAGGAAAAATCAACCATTCTTTCTGATCATTCATTTTCTTCTAATAAACACTACCCCTTCTCTAAGTAGTATTACAGGAATTACTTCTCCAGCTGCTGTAAAACCTGTCACATCAGCAAGACTGTTCAAACTGTGTGGTAGTATTTCTACTATTTAACTAACATACATACACCAATTTTTTGTCTGATTTTGATTTTTTTAATTTATCAAATCAATTTATTTTCTTACCTCCAGTTCTTTTCTTGGAGAAAAGGATTTCCAGTAAGTGACAACTCCTTCAGTTTATGACAGCCACTTAACCATGTAAGGACATCTTTAAGGTCTGTGTTATAGTAGGGAAGGAAACTAAATATAAATTAGAATGTAGAACTATATTACTTCACATACAATCTTACACGAAAATAAAATGTATGCAATACCACAAAGTCCTACAACAATACTGTAACCTATACAATACAGTTATAATTAATACCTATAACATTCATGTTTGGAAAATATGTATATATTTTCTCTATAAATGTCTCTTATAAATACATATGAACAGTTCCATTCAAAACAGTTTATAATTTAACTAGGAAACTCTTTGGATGGGGCTTTATGGTGTTTTTACACAACTCACCTGACAAGCAGTTATTTTTGATATCCAGCTTTTCCAAAGACACAAATGAATTTAAAGGCAAAAGCTCAGTTAATCTAAGAACAAAATAGAAAAAAAAAAAATTAAATTAAATAAAACAGCAGTTCATAAACAGGAAGGCACCAGAATCTTTTATAGTTATGACAATTTACTTACAGAAGAAAATGCTCATTTAGCTATCCAAGGTGCTAGAACTCATTACTGAAATTTTATCTTTAAAGTATTTCTTAGTCTTCTCAGTAGCTAATTTTTAAATATTTTCTCATTAATGTTTTGTTTTATCTGGTAATTATTTAATTCTCCTTCTTGCATTTAGTGCTGAAGATCTGAAGTCTTGTAAAACTTACACACCTCAATTGGCTTTTCTTTAGGCTCCATAACTAGAATGGAACTAACAGAAGGTCCTGATTATGGGGAAATAAAATCTGCTTGTCTTCCCTCCTCTTCCTTCATTTCTTATTGCTCAAACTTCTTATCAGTTTGTTTCTCTTCTCCACTCAGTACATTACTTTCTAGATCCTAAAACTAACAAAATTGTTGTCACAGTTGTATTTTTTAAGAGGTCAGGGCTGCCCTGTCCTGTAATACAGTTTTAGTGTTTCCTCTGTCTTACTTCTTCTGTAAGATGGTGTCAAATAGGTGCTAGTTATACAGACAGTTACGGAATTGCTCTTCTTGCATTTTCAGAGTTTTCTTGTGTAATAAAGCAGCAAAGCAGTATTAAAGACAGGGAAAAAAAATCTTATTTGTAGTATTGAAGAGTAAATGTAAAGAAACTGAGCTGACATTGATCTACATAAAGGATTTGGGACTGTAAGATACGTATGATCACTATTACTAAAGAAGGAATGCTCAGTGTTATTCAAGTTTCTTTACTAACAAACTTGCATTCATGCAAGAATGTTGAATGGTTCATTCAGCTTCCAGGCTATTGCCAAATATTACCATTCAGGTTAAAGTTTATTTTGATTTATGTTAAATATGAAAGAGGGAGGAAAAGTTCAAATCAAGATGCAAGAAACCCCAACCATCAACTAAAACAGGAATGTTTATGTATAAGCACACACTACATCAACTGCACCTTTTTTAATGAAATATATGTTTAGGTAACATGCTTCATCCCTGTAAGGACAAGGCCCTAGCATAAAGAAAGGTAACAGAAATGGCAATGCATGTGGTCAGTTTGTGAAAGCTAATTTTCACAGAAAATAATATTTTCTAAGAGTGTAGTGCCTTTGAAAGGTATAAGTCAGAATTCTTTTTGTCAGAAACATGACCCTCCAAAAAAGTTAAACCCACTCACTCCACAAACTTAAAATTGTTCAGAGTCAAAAATACAATTAGTTGCTGAAATGTGTGACTGTGTTGTGTTTCCAGCACAGGCTTTGTAGCTGGAAAGCAGAGCCGAATTTTACTCTGGTAGACTGGTTATGGGGTTATGGACCAAATGTTGGTTGTAGATTCTTTAATTTTACTGAAAATATAATGAAATGCAAAACAGAAAAAAAATAATTTTCACATTCACTTAACAAGTATTTCTATATGACATAACATTTTAACAGTAAATTCAGAGAAACAGATATAAAGACAATTGAGTACATGTCACTGTACTTGCATTTCTTTCTCAAACTACACTGTAAAGTTGTCCTGGTTCTAATCCTACTTAGTTCTATTACCTTACTGCGATGGAAGTTTTCCGTGGAATCAAATAAATAGGAAGAAGTATTAACAACTCTAAAAAGCATAAAGCCTTACAAGTTGATCTGTACATACTGCTACAAATTTTCACGATCAGTCAATAGTACATAAATATATCCAACATTTGACACAAACATCATCATAGATATTATTGACTTAACAGTATGGCTACAAAAACTGAAAATCCATGACTAAGATTATAGATTCACACATTCAGAAATATCTAGGAAAATAAATGCCATATCTTGCATATGGGACAACAGATAATGCAGGGGTTTTTTTTATTTATAGTGAGTTCTCTGGATCTTTATCAGTGTATGCTGTGGTGAATTAGAAATTGTCTACCGGACTGTCCTTGCCTGCCGGTGGCATTAGGAGAGTTAAAACATTTCCCTGTCATTCTATAGCTTTCCCTTTACTGACATTCTTTGTTAATTTTTTTCCTAAGAAAATTCAAACCAGAAAGACAAAGGACATTACTGAAAACTTAATACTACTTGACCTTGTCACATTAGCCCTGGGCATAAGAGAGATATAAATTACAAAGAAGACACAAAAGTAAAAGATATTCACAAAAAAGCAAGCTATAGCTTCCTCTTTCTGCTGCCATTTAAGGCTCTAGCAGAACAGGTCACAGTCACATAAACTACATAAACTCTATGTCATAAAACAAAATTTAAGACTAGTTGCAAGTATGCATAAGATAAAATAAAGATTTCTGAACACAAATGGGAGTTGCTGCATGAGATGGTCTAAATCCTGCTGTGCATCTGCCTTTCTCCAGAACAATGATCATTAATGTTAATGAGCAGTTAGCAGGAAGGAGGGCAAAATAATTAAAATAAATTAATTTTAATCTAGACCTTTAAGTAAAGCCCATATTTCTTTTTCATTCTTTAAATTAAAAATAGTTTAGGTTGCGATATTCGCTATATTTATGAGTAGCAATCACATAGAATATAGGAAATCTGTCAGTTAGCTGCTTGCTTCTTGAATACTCAAGTAGGCAGTACTTCAGCTCTATTACCCATGATGCCACATACCTAGAGATAAACTTATCACCAAGCAAAGAATTACTGAAATATATATAAATAAAAAAACCTAGAATGATATAGTAGCCTTTTCATGACTGTCTTATTTCAACATCCAATGACATTTGCATTTATTACGATAACTCTGGAAAGTGGTCAAATTCTGAAAACATCGCAGCTTGCAATCACAGTGAGCTCATTTCTTACATCTGAGAAATTAGGTTAAAAACACAGATTCTATATATATTCAATTAGAGGGAACAATATGTGATAAGAATGAACTGAACTGACTTTTTAGCATTTCTAACATAAGTATTTTAGGAACAGCATGTATCTAGTTGCAAAAACACGGGAGCAACATGTCTACAACAAATTTGATTCTGGCTGAACCAGTTTCCCCAGAAAAAGAGGAATTCTTGCAGATGACTGCAATTTTTTAAAAAATATTACATTTTTATCAATCTCAGGTTATCTTAATGAAAAGCAAGAGATAGCATAAAAAACCCCAAACAAAACAAACTTTGCCATTTAATGCCATACTAAAACTGAAATGTTGAGGGTTTTTATCTATTTTGAAGTTGAATAGTAAAAAAAAAAAAATGGCTACCTGAACAGCACCCAGTTTTAGTGTCTCACTATAAAACTTTTAAATGAAAAAGACATTAATAAGCAAGCTACATAACTAAGTGGATTACATGCAAATATAAATGCCACACGAAGTTTTAACACGCACTAAATACTCATTAATTTTAGTCACAGCAACAAGGTTTTTCCTCTCGTACACCTAAACCTTTATTTACAACAGAAGAATAAAGAAAATGTACCTTCTTAAAACTAAATTTAACAGTTGTGTTGTCCAGCTGCTATAAAAAAGAGCAAGGATCTTCATAGCCCCCATTCTGCAGTAACCGTGTCAAAAGGATATTCATCATTGTCTTTGGCCAATTGCACATTGATCAAGAATATGCTTTGTATGTGAAAGCCACAAGAAAACACATAGTAAAAGCAGCAGTGTTGAAATACCTGTCATTTTTATATTTGAAGGAGTTAATCACTACCTGTTATAAATTGTTATTAAATTGTAGGTTTAAAACAATATCTGGAGTTTTACCTTTGACAATTTCTGGTTTATGATGCAGACAGAGCATCTCAGGAATAAAAAAATCATGTAAACTAGTGTAAGAATTTTCTTTTCACACTATTTCACTTTTAAAAAGAATACACAGCATTACCATTATATGGGCTTCCTGCAAACAGTAAAAAGGAAATGGCACTCAGTGCACACTTGGAAAAAATTCACTAAATTGCACTAGCTGCAGGATAAAAGACAAGAAACAGCTTTTATTTCAACAGCTTACTCCATTACATTCACTGTTTCTATAGAACATCAAGTTACTTATGGTATAGCACACACATATGGAGCTGCTTATAAGTGTACATATAGTGAGTGTACCAGAGCAGGCTACTGAAATGCCAGGAATTTTTAGGCTTTTAATATGAATTTAAGGCTATCTTGTCCTGTTTGTCACAAAGATTTGAGGTAAAGTATAGATACATCAAGTTAAAAGAGGGAACTATCTGGGGAGGAGATGTATGTTTATTTTCAGCACGTCCAGCCTGTTGATGCAAAAATACGTGCTTTCTCTCAGTCCAGCAAGAAGAAACTCAGTGGATCAAACACTGCATCTCAGCTTGGCTACTGGAATTATAAGGAACACTAAAAACTGTAAGAACATGCGATAGGCAAATTACTTAAGGTACATCTAAATGGCCAGTTAAGCACAACCTAGATCCAGAGGCAGCGTTCAAGCTAAGTCTGAGATCATGCTCACAAGTCCCTGGCAAGTCCATGAGGTCTCCAAGGAGTTTTGCTAACACTTTATTACAGGATAGCTACACTGGAGGAAGAGGAGGAAACTACAGATATAGAGCCACATTTTTGTGTGTTCCACAAAAAAAACCTAAACAATCAAACAAACAAAAAATCAAAGAACATGAATTAAATCAGTAAGTGTGATTCAAAATCTAACATTTAACAAATAACACTCTTGTTAATCACAGGCAGGAGGCACCTTCTCCAAACTTCAAAAGAATTACTAAGAAAAAAAAATCCCAAACCCTGAAAGCCCAAGCAGTAACTTGAAGATTAGATTCTGTAGGTATTATACTTACATGTGAGAGTCTACATAAATAATACTTCACTATAGATGATAGTAAAATGAATGGAAGAGCTATATAAAAATTTGGTTGTATATACTTTGGTAATATTCATTTTCCATGAAGGACATTCCTTATAATAAGAGGACTCAGTCTTACGGATCGTTTTTCCCACAGGCTCCCAGATGCAATTGGCCCTGCTAAACTAACTATATGTCACATAGGACGGGATTCATCTGTTTAAATGCAGACAACCTACATATGAGCTGGTCATTTTGTCTCTGTTAACAGTCAATGAAAATGAACAGGCACTTGTAGGATATGATTAGCCTCAAAGCAAAGAGCTAGAAATGGAAGATGAATCACCCTTTAAAAACATCTCTTTGCTAACAGGAGAGTAAAGTGATTAATTCAAAGTGTATATTCTGTATATGGTATGTAACAGAGTATATTCTATCTATTTAGGTAAGATCAATCTTGTTCTGAACAAAATGATCACAGTATAGAAAAATAATTGATACTAATTTTCCTTCTAACACATTGTAAGTTATAATAAACATTTCATAATTTTTTTAGCAGAATTTAAATTGAGAAAAGGCAATGGGGAAAATAAAAATGTTGACTCCAGGATATCTGGTCATTCAAACTCTAAAGATGTAAAGATTAGCTTAGAAAACAAATGGTAAGCTAATTAGAGAGTATTTGAGAGCATGACCCAGTTTTATGTTGCTTGTCTTGATCCTTCTTTATTTTATACCTTTCAAACTGAACCATAAGAGTGGAAAATTAAAGCAAATTGTTTTGGAGGGCATTAACATATGTATGTAAAATAAAAAACATTCTTATTTGTCCTTTCTCACTTTAGTACTTGTACTTAGCCTTCAAAGTCTGTTTTGAATAAGTTAGCTGTGAAGTACGAAGTTTGACAGACATACTCTAGAAACAATTGCTAAAGAAAGAAAAAAATAAACAACCCTTGGTTTTAAGAGTGCCACGGTGCTCAAAAATTATTTTCACATAACATCTTAAAGAAAAAAAAAATTATTTCATAGTTAATGCTGGTTCAAGTTTTCTTAGCTAGAGGTAGCCAATGTAATTACATGCCAACCACTTACTTTCAAAGAATATCTCAAAGACAGAGAAATTTCAGCCATATTGAGAAAAATAATTTTCAGAGAAGTGTTATGTTAGTAAATTCCTCTCTGTCAGTTTTGTAAGTAGAAGAAGGTTTCTTGCTTACCTATTTCGAGACAGAAAAAGAATCTGCAATAGAGGCAACCAGTACGAAGAAAGTATTCTCACAGCAGAAATGCTATTGTCATCTAAATCTAGTTCTCTTAGAAGAACATGATTTTCCAGTCTTGGAAGCTAAACAGAAAAGAGGTTATTATTAAAAATTAATATAAATCAGAGAAACAACAATGGAATGCTTACCAGATGCTTTTCAGAAGTCATTACTGAGTACAAGCAAAACTCACATTCTGGATATATATATAATTTTCTTATTATGTAGGTACCAGTTGTCACACATAATCTCTACATATCAGGTGACAAGTAATTTTTAATGTCTTCTATCAAGTTTGAATAGTCATTATAAATTAATTTTTAAAAAAACCAAGAGCCCAGGAGGCACAGTCTTACTGTTTCATTCATGCAGTTATTTGCTGTCCATTGATAAAGCTTTTCCTCTTTCAAATTCATAAGAGCATAATTGTCAGTAAATATGATTAAGCATACAGTTAGGAAACAGTTTTTCTATTTTAAATTCCGCAGCACAAATTTCAAGTTTTGGAGAATCAACATACATCAAATCAGCCTGATTATTATTGAGCTGATAATAATTATATTATCATTACATATAAGTAATTGCTTATTATTATTTAAGCAATTACTTATATGTAATGACAATGACATCATTCAGCCCAATATAATTATCTTATTACTATAACATTATGTATCAGTAATGATAATAATATCTTGTTACATTCTAAACAAAAATCAGAATCATATAGTAAAAACTGAAGACTAGATGCTATAAATAAAGGAGGAACTATAGTTACCGAGGAGCTGATTTTTCAAGGACTTAGTAAGAAAATACTTAACTGCTAGCCATTTGTATATCTGAAAAATTTCCCTCTAAGAAGGGAGAAAAAAAAATTACCTACGAGCATGAAACATCCCACACCAATCAAAGAATACATGATCAGAATGCTAAAAAATAATATGACTTAACAAAGACGTATGTACATGAGCCACTAAATTCAAAGCTTTTACCTCCTGAAGATTATTGCCTTGCAACTTCAGAACTTGAAGTAGGCCACAATTCTCAATGTCTTCAACTTGTGTGAGATGATTAAAAGAGCAGTCTAGGTGAATGAGAGTAGGTACTTCACTAAGACCTTTTGTGCTGATTAACTGATTATGGTCGACAATTAATTGCTGAAGATTTTTCAATGACTCCAGACCACCTGAAAATTAAAGATTTAAGTTACAATGAAATAAAAACTTGTTTATTGTTTTTCAAGTACTACAAAAAACTTTGAATTTCTGTATACTTATATTAGCGGTAGTAATAATGAATATCTGTTCTCTATAAGGTTTAAAAAGAATTACTGTATTTTGACCCTATGAAATATGTAATGCATATACTTCACCAATAATAACACACAATAACAGGTCATAATCTCTTTTGTACTTCCGTTGGATGAGAACATTCTTTTAGTGATAAGTTGAATTTACTATGCTTTAACCACTTTATGACTGCTCTGAACTCTGTGAATACTATCAGCTCTCTTAAAATCATCCCTCAGAATTAAAACACTATATTTAAAAGTTAATTTCATTTTTTCATTTTTCAAGGTGTTTTTTTTTTAATGTATCAGCAAGGTTAGAAAAAAATCATGTTAAAACAGTCCAGCGCTGCCTCTATTATTAAAGTTCATCTGGTTTAAGGAATGTCATAAAATATTTTTATTTAAGAAATTTATAAAGAAAATGCAGTGTCTTTAAAGCTATACCAATATAGCCATTACACTCTCAATTTACTCCTGTCAGCTAAAGAGCAAGAATGTGCGTTACATCTACCGCTCCCCCCCCCCCCAAAAAAAAAAAAGGCAAAGAAAAAGGTTCCCATCAGCATTTGTTTCTTTCACAGAATGTTACCCAAATCATCCTCCTACAGCAGCAAAAATCACACTGTCTTTCCATGGTCTCACACATGCCAGATGTTCTGCAATGGCACGGATGCGTCTGACTTGCTAGAGGTCCAAGAAGCTTTTCTGTATCTTTGTAGTAAAACTGCTTTGGAAGGGCACACTTTACAAAACACATCTAAAGTTAGGAATTTCTGATTTTACTTTTCTTTCATGTATTCTTCACAAGATTATTTGAGGGAATACTTTGTCTCATCTTTATCTCACCCAAAAATTCCCAAGTTCCCAAAAGGAAGCTGGGTGAGCTTTACAGCAGTGAATTTCTTTGCGATTGTCCTCTGAAAACAAACTGGATTGTGAAACCAGACATTAGTTTGCACTGCAGAGTACTGGGAATACAGAAGAAGACTTCAAAATGAAAACAACAAAAAAAATTACAGGGAAAAACTGAAGTAAAAAATAAATACCAAAACTAGCAGTACCAATCTCAAATATAGGTCTTCAAACCATTTTAGTTTAAAAATGGAAAGCACCTAGTAAAAAGACTACTACTGTCTGATATTAAAGTGATATCATTCTAAATATAACAAAAATGTCCTATAATGTAACTTCGAAACTGTGCTTCAGGAAATAAATATATAAACTTTTAATTATTCTGAAAGAATTTCAAACATGCCCACGGCATACTATCCTGACTGCAAGATCCTGGTCTGCATTTTGCCTCTTATACTTGGATAAAAATAAGGAAGCAGCACCATCTAGTGGTTTCAAAACACATTTTGTTTCAGAGTGTGTTAATAGCTCCCAAGACTTCCTCAGGGGAGCAGTCCTTAAATCTCCACTTTTCAGTTACCAGCATAGCAGTACTGGTCAGTTTAAAAGCACTCCATGAGTCTGCAGTGGGACAGAGAGGAGAGACTGCACACAGTAAGAAAAGACAAGGAGGTAACACAGTATCTGGAAATATCCTATTCTTCATGAGGCACAAAGCACCTATTTTTACAACTCCTCATCCAAGTATTATTCAGAACAGACATGCCAAGTCTACATACAACAAAATCACACATCTATTCTGGAATTACCAAACGTAGTCCAACAGAAACATGAAGAGAGAATAATGTTATACAAACAGATGATATTTTAATGGGGTTTTTGCCCAAATACCAAGTTAAATATAAGCATGAAGGTCCTTTGCACATTTCCAGAAGATAGTGCCTGTTTTACATATGATGCTACAAAGAACAGCTATAGCAGTGTATGGGGAAAGCATTTTGTTGACAAACATACAGTTTCAGCAAGATATGAGGAGAACCTTTATATAAGGAGCTCTTAACAATTTACAAAGTGCAGCTTGAGTCTGTTTGCTAGGGACCCTATCTTAGCTACTGATGCAGTTCTGAAGTCACTTCTATGTGTGACAAAGGTGACTGATAAAAGCGAAAGCTGACAGTGAATGCAAACATGAAAAAATCCCACATAATAAACCTTAAACAACAAAATCAAAACTGAAAGGTGTCTGGTAAAAAAACCCAAAGCACCTCTTTGTGCTGTCATAAAAAGACTAGATCTAAAGCAGCATTTACAACCATCCATGGTTATGCATTGCTATTCTTCCAGCTGCCAGAATTTTAGGTAACATGCTATGGCAATATAGACACCCTACAGAAGCGTATTCAACGATTTCAGTCAAAATGCTACTTTTTGCATAAGAAAATTTTTTAATAAAGCATTCATCTTCCAAGTGCAAACATATGTACTGAACTTCAGTGTATTACTGTCACAATTACTTAATTTGTGATCATGCATTCTTAAGTGGAAAAGCTTAACTGAGAATATTCTTTGTGCTATTTTTAAGGGTTTTCCGGCAACTCTAATTTTTCCCCTACTGATGCTATATTTCAATGAAAGGAGAAAAAAAAATAAAGAGAACCCAAAGAATCATAATATGCTAGAAGTTTCCTACAATAAGTTATTAATACTTAGGTATTACAAACCTAAATAAGCCTTACTGCATAGTACTGCAGCTTCCAAAATTGCTAAGGGACATCCTACAAGACTTACAGAGGGGAGGGATATGCTAACTTCTTAAAACCCATCAATCCATTTTTGTGTATTCTATACAACTACTCATAAGCAGTAAGTTATTGTATGAAATAAATCCTATATTGTGCATCTGTTATAACCAAACATCCTCAAAGCAATTCTGGAGAGGAGAAAAACTGATTCCAAGATGATTTTTGTGAACATTTATTTACCCACTTAAGTTTGTTAGAGACGCGGTAACTGTAGCAGCGCACTGCACAAAAGAGAAAGTACAAGATACAACACTCCACACAGATGCCACATTCTTAAACGTCATCCACTAATATTATGTCATTCTTACAGTACTCTTATAGACAGTTTCAGCAAATGAGATAAATCTGAATTAGAACCTTATCAAGGCTTATTTGCCACAAGGATACAAACGAAGATTTTTAAGCATTTTATTTTTACCTCATTAGGGTACTTATATACTAGTACAGTAAACATTGATATCCCAGCACTCTTATTCTTAAGTATTTTCATGAATGCTAACATTTGCACATATTAGCAAAAAATATTGAAAATATTAAAGCCTCTACATCTATAGATTTTTTTAAGTTTTCCCATTTCCTGTTTTCTTTGCCCTTACATTAACACAGAATTGCATTATCCATGTTCATAGTGTTTCAGTCTTATTTTTTTTTAACAGTGGAAATTATTTCTTTATATAAATGCCTTATGTGATTGTGTATCATCTATATGCTTAATAATAGTTTTAAATGATTTTCCTGATGTCCAGTGGACTCAGACAGACAATACGACTTCTATATAACTACTTACTGTGTCAATCAGGAACACACTGGAATTCTCTGCTGCTCTAAGGCTAGGCTTTACATTCATTATGTCTGTAGATAAACTGAACTTGGGCTACTCACATATTCTAAATGAATTAGTGCAGATAATATTAGCGGCCCTTCCAGAAAGATTTTAATTCTCTTTGGCTGACAATAGTTATATGACCCAGTAGATGGAATACATGGCAATAGCTAAGCCATACTATAAATAAATGTGAAATTGAGTATGCTTTATAATGCATGTTTTTTCTGCCTCCTCACTCTCCCCAGGCTTAGCAGCTGGCTGGCTCTTAATCCAAGGGGAGTATAATTCTGCATATAAACTACATAAATATTGTTATACAAATTGGAATCATTTCCTTACCAATACGAGTGATTCTGTTGTTGGAAAGTTCAAGATTCTGGAGATTTTTGCAGCCATCTAAGCCACGAATTGATGAAAGATGGTTCTTATTCAGAATGAGAATACAGAGATTTTCTAGATTTTCACAGTCAATTATCTGAATGTTGTTCTCCTGCAATAAAAGCAAATCAGCATATTAAACAGCATCTGAAGTGAAATAGCAGTAAAAATATGTCAGACTGACATCATTGCTTATCTTTATCCTAAACTTCTGTCTAGGAGTAAAGGCATCTTTTTTTTCCATTAGGAAAATAAAATGATGCATCATAGACACTGCCTTTTGTGCCCTGCTGAAATAGCACAAAAATATATCTTGAACTTCATTCTGGCTCTGTAAATGTCCAGAAGTTAAACTAAAACATGTAAGAAGTTAACAACAGAATAGCCTTTTCCATATATGGTTTCTTATCTTCCCAAATCATGGGAGACTGAACTAAAAACTGCAAAGAAACCATCATATTTACTAGACACTAATGAAGACCACTGTAATTTTGCTGGAATCCTATTTACTAATAGTGAAAGTCTGCATGAATCAGAGGGACTGAGGTAATGGAGACCTACCACTGTGCCATACTAATGCAATCTTAAAGTGATATTTTCTTTGTACAGGTCAATTAATTCGCAGCATGTAGTTTTTTTGTTATATGCACAGTAAATCTACTGGTATAACTTTGCTCACATTTGGGAGAATTTTGTTGATATTCCTATGCTCTTAAGGCATTAAAAAGTTATGTATTCAGTTGGACACAACTATATAAACAACTAAGCAGCAAACCTGGCAGTTCTCCCAATGTTACAATAAAGAATCAAATATCCTTGGTACCTCCACATTGATATACTTTAGTTCTTTGCAGCTACTTAGGCCTTCCAGTGCAACTAGTCCACAGCGCCTCAGAGTCAAAACTTGAAGATTTGGACACTCAGATAACGTTGAGAGGCTACAAGCTGGCAAATCTTCAAGCATAAGTGTTGTGACCTAGATGCATTTATTGATAAGTAAAATTAATTTTTTGTATATTGAATATTCATTGTACAATGTCATATGATGGTAATTTTCTTTAAGATGAAAAACAGTTCAAAACTACAATCTACTAATGCTTTAGAAAATGCAAATAACTAATGTTCATCTTTTCATGTAGAAAAGGATGGAAGTGGTGGGTTTGTTGAATGGGAGAAGTTAGTATGAAAACAAGTATCACAGTATCATAAATAATAGTGTAAAACAGAACAGAAAAAATTGTTCAGATTAAAAGTGTGTATAGTCTAGTATATCATCTCAGAGTGGACGTCAAGATGAGAGCACAGAGCAAGTATACCGTGATAAGTTAGTAAGTGGTAAGAGAAACAAGTCCTGGGAACACCATCTATACACTAATCAGTAATGTCTTGCTTCTAGAAGAGACTAGCCCTCTGAAACCTTTGAAGGGGCTAGTACAGCAGGAGCTCAAATGTGGGCCTTCATACAAAGGCAAAACCTTGTTTATTTAGCAGACAATAGGAGCTCTTGCTTTTCAGAGGCTTAAGATACCATCAATCATCTGAAGACTAATACCATGCCAGTTTGCTCCTCAACACTCACAGGAATTCAAAAAACATTGTCATTGCCTTTATTCTGCACTTGGGCATAGGAAGTCTCACCAGATCTATATCCTGACCAGCAATAAACTCCTTCTCTTCCAAAACAACCTTCTGCTGATATATCAAATAAAAATAAATAAATTTAAAACGTGATACTATGGCTTCCCAGACCATTCTAAATCTTCCATGTACTTACCTGCTGCAAGGTACTCCAAGGGCCACTATGAATTATCTTTTCTGTACTTAATGGAGGCATCTTGCTAACTGAACTTCTCCTTGGTCGTTTTTTTATAGTTGCTTGCTTTCTTTGATTTTCTTCATATATTTTAGACCAAGATTTACATGTGTTCACCCAGTTTATTCTCTTCTTTTCAATATCATCAGGAAAAATTAGTTTACTGCAAGACTCTGTTACATCTTCAATTCTGTCCCAGGTGTCTCTGCCTTCCTCATTAGCATTTTCCATTAGAAACACAGTTTTCTTCATTGCTTCATACTGCCAGTGTTGATCTTTAACTTCTGTATTACGGGCATTTGGTTCAACATTTGGTGGACTGCTGCATATGCTGCTTGCCTTATTTTCTACCATGTCATTAGCTCCAAAGTTAAGAGATTCATCCTTCGAAGTATGAGAGTTAAGAGATTCATCCTTTGGAGCTTCACTAAGATATCCAGTTTGTGAGTAATTTTGTTCTACTTGTGCTACTGAATTCATGTATGTCTTCTCATTGTTTTCTTGAGAAGAGTGTTCCTTCTCAGAGCCTAGCATACTTGGTGTCAAATTTCTTTCTGCTGGAATCACCCAATTATTTGCTTCATCCATCATTTCAACATGTTTTTCTTTTTGCTCCTCTTCTTGCTTATTTAGTTCCTTCTGTTCTATTACTTTCGCATTTTCTGTCTGATTATCATTTTTTATTTTTTCCTTGTTATTTTCTCCATTTTCAATCATCACAGCTTTTGCTTTCTTTTCTCTTATCTTTCTTTCTTCTTCTTCTCTTTTTATTTGAAGTTGTTTTTCTCTTTCCAGTCTCAGCCTTTCTTTCTTTTTCTCATATTCTTCATGCCTCTTCACCTGTTCCAAATATTCTTGTCTTTCGAGTTCTTGTCTCTTTTTTCCTTCTTCTCTTTTTAGCCTGTTTTCTTCCATTCGCCTCTTCAGTTTTTCCTCTCTTTCTTTCATTTCTCTCTCCATTTCTTCAAGTATTTTCTGCTTCTTTCTCATTTCGTACTTCCGCTCTTTTAAAATGGGAGCATATTTTTTATGGACTAAAAATGATCTAAACCTAGCTTGAATTTTCACGGCGGCTATATTCTGTTTTTCAGCCACTTGTTGTCTTTCTTTTGCTTTCTGCTCTTCCAAGGCCTTTTTCTCCTCTTCCATTTGCAACTGTAGCTTTGTGATCAATTCCTAGGCCAAAACAATTAGGGCAGACCTCAGCCACTTGTAAAATGGGACAGGTATTGGTACATATTTATCATTAATAAACAGAATATGGTATATTAACTGGCCTATTTATTATCAAATATATGACAGCAATCAGTCTTTTGACAAAAGCTCATTGTAACCTTACCTCATGTTGCATCATTTTGTCTCGCCAAGCTTTTTTTTCTTTCTGTAGCTCATCTTCTATTGCAGCTTGGCGTTTCTGCATAACAAATTAACATAAATGAATATTGTAAAATACCTGGAACAACACAAAACACACTCTCTCAATCTCACCTATCTCCTTGACTTTTCCAACAGTCCACTTTTGTGAATGCCTGAATTTAAATGAGAAACACAGATGTGTGTGGATCAAAATAAACAACAGGACACTTAGATCAGTAATGCAGATTTGGTCATGTACTGAGACATGCATATCTTCAGAGTCAGCATCATGGTACTGACCCAAACAACTGCTATCTTTCTCTCCAAATTCTGTACTACTATTAAAGATGAAAATTACACTTAGGAAACCATTCAAAGTACAGGCAGATAACAGAAACATATCTCAACAGTAGCATGAACAGTCTCCCTTTAATTGCACTGGTATGTACTGATAATATCAAAATCTTTCAGATGGCAAATTTTTTCAGGAAAGCTAAAGAAATTTTTTTCACTGAAATTTCTTCTCATGGAAAATGAAAGTTCTACATTCTCACTATTTGCAAATATATAGCACTTCTCTCTTTGCCCAGTATAGTCTCAATCAGGAAAAAGAAAACCACACTGTCTGGAATTACATGTGACTGAAAGTTATCAGACAGTAATTAGAAAACAGAGGCTGATCTAGAACCACATAATTCCTGGTGGAACCAAGATATACCAGTATTAGCCAAATCAAATATAGAGAAGAATATGAAGAAAGTATAAACATACTAGCACTTCCAAGGTGGACCATTAAGACTCCCAGGTTTCTAAGCACTGTTTTTCATAGATATTCAGAAGCATGCTGTTCAGACAATAGTAGACTAGACACCTAGATCCTATCTCTCACCTCCAAAAAGAATGCTCTAGTAACAGGAATATCGAGTGTCTAAATGCAGCCATGCCCCACTCGGTCTAGAGAAAGAAAGCTATTCTACATTCAAAAATTATTTGTGACATCAAAAGCCAAGGAGGCCTATCAATTTTGTGGTCTGTTGAAAAGAGAGCTATACTGGACACTGAACCGGCCTTCAGAGGCCAAAGGTCTTTTTACTAACTAAGCCCTTCCCTAATTTTGGTGACTTGAATGACCTCGCTGGGAACAAGGTCCTCACCTCTTCAGAAAGCCACAAATTAGTTACCTGAAAATGTAGTGTTAATGCACCTCTCAAAGCACAATTATTTAGGCTAAATAATAAAATACTGTGGCCTCACAAGTATAATAGCTGAGAATTAAATTTCTTCATGTTGTTACACAATTTTGTGGAAAGCTATCAAATTTTTTCCTTCAGTATGCACCACACACTATAGCAAAATACGACTAGATATTCTGAGAATGCAACCAGTCAACATGTGGAATCATGTTCTGTTGTGGGAAAACTGAGTAGATAAAGCCTGAGCCAGCTTCCCAGATAATGACAAGTAAAGGAAGCATTGTAACTTTTACCTAGATGAAGAACTGCACCAGCATTGCTGAACTGAGTGATTTTGGTTCTGATTACTTAAGATTTCACATCTACATGTGAAACTGGGGTGGGAGGTCCAAAGCAGGTAAGTATTTTCTATTAAAGCACAGTGACCATTTTTCATTTGGAATTAATTCAGCACAACTCTTATTTCCAGTACTTTGGCTGTTGTTATAATGTAAAAACTTTGCAATGGCAAAGCTTAAAAAATAATTTCACATTTAGCATAACAAATTCATTTGCTGTTGATTAAAGCAATAAACACAGGAAACCCAATGGATTATACTTAAATATGTCTTACAAATTGCTTCAGTAACGCAAGTAGTCAAGAGGTTAGAACAGTCACACAGTTTGGGATAGTACTGTTTTTCACATTAGATCTTGAATTCAGATACTCTAGATGGGAATGGATTGGCTTCAATATCATTAATTACCTTATGAAGAAGGTCTAACTTTATTCTTTCAGCCTCAAATTCCTCCAGATGCCGCACCCTTCTTGCGTGTTCCTCTTCATTCTGTTTTTCCTGTAATTCTCTCTCAGCCTTCCACTTTTTTCTCTTCTCATCTTCAAGCTCAAATTCTTGTCTACACGTTTCTTCTACTTCATGACGAGTAAAGCTTATGCTCATTTCAAGACCAGCTATGAATTTGTAATCAGCCAAGCAAACCTTTCATTTAATTTTCTAATAAGCATTAGGGGATATTAAAGAGTCTTAAAATATTTGACAAGGAAAGGATTCTGCACTGATACAGTGTGGTGGTTTAGTTTTCTTGGTTTTGGTCTGGGCCTTCCTTGGTAGCAAGGTCATAACTAAGGAAGTATTCCAC
>JAWWMP010000041.1:40717650-40763883 GCA_035047865.1 Dendrocincla tyrannina | reverse complement strand
GTGTGTATTTGTTTTGTTTGGTTTTACCCATTTTTGTCCCATTTCCCTTTCCCCTTTCCCCCTTTTCCCTTTTGGGGTTGCCCTGGGATTTGTTCTGTAGATTCATAGTGTTTGATTGTATATAATTGTAATATATGTTAATATATATATACTTTTACTAAAATTGTCTTTTTGGGTACTTTTTTTCCTTTCTCTCTTGGGAGGGGGGAATCCGTGTGGCTGGCCCTTGGGCTTGGCAAGGAGCCAACCCAAACCTCCACATACAGTCAGCAATATAGAGCCCCAAGGAAATCAGAACTACAGCATGAGCCTTTTGTGTAAGAGATGTCTTATTTCACACACTTACTAACTCTGCCACTATTATGTTTATTTTTACAACATATATTAGAGGATTACAGAAGATTTCTGTATTAGTGGATATTAGTGGAGGTTTTACAACTCATGCACTCCAGCTCAACACATCTGATCTGGTTTATAATTTGTATTAATAACTATTTAAATTGGGGTTTGGGTGATATTTTTTTATACAAATTCCTACGATGATTTTGTCATCCTGAAATGAGGTAAAAGCACAGGTGTTTATTCATGCCCAGTTCATCAAGTACCAAGCCCTGCTGTATACTGTAATGTGCAATTCTTTAAAAAGAATGTTATAATACTTATGGAAACAGAAAATCAACTAAATGACTAATATGTTTACTTACCTGTAAGGAAGTGGTCATCAGTGACCACCAGTTCATCTCTGGTGGACTGACTACAACTAGGTGTTGTAGTAATCTGCAAGTCTTCATTTTCAGTTTCAAACAGTATCTATTGTTTAATAGATAACAGTTTAATATTGTTATTAAAAAAAAAAAAAGAAAAAAAATTAAAGTGGAACATTATAAAAATCTTCCAGAACAAGGATAAGCTTTTTATCCTATGACAAGTAAAACAATATGAAATTTACTACTGACTGGAATCCTTACACATTGCATAATGCAAACATATCAGTCAAAATACTGTTATCTAGAGTAATAAATATTGCAGTATTTCCCAAAATACATAATATTTCTATGTGCTTTTTAAAATACATTTTACATTTTTACTTGAAAAAATGAATGTTTTGCATTTGGGATTTATTGTACTTTCTGTGGAACCAAGTACTGTATTTATGCATTAATACTGTTATGCACATAGGGAAAGAACTAGTAAAAGAGTAAATTTTAAAGAAGTCTATTTCAAAACAATACTATGGGCACAAAGATTGCTATATTTGTTTCATTGTTCTTTACTGGCAAGTAATCTATTCCTGCTCATTTATCATCTGTTCATCACATGCTTGGGGCATATATTAATACTTGTAATGCAGCTCAAGTTACATGAAGTAATTGTGCTGCCCTAAACAATGGTCTTTTGAGAACAAAAATTCAAGTTTGCAAGAGTGCTCACTAATAAAAGCCAGACTACAAATTAAAAGTGATGAAATTAAATACAGTTTTATGTTTCTCTTAGAACTTCAGCAAGTTATTCTGTCAAATCCTACGAAAATATAGAACTCATCTTCATAATTCTTGATATGTCTTTGAAAGGTACAGACATTATTATGTTTACATTTTCTATAAAATAATGGAGTATATTAAGAGCAAGATTAATAGCACATCTTCCTGATCATCATAAAAAAATAACATTAAAAAGCTTAAAAGTGTTATAGGATAATATTCTGCAAATAATTAGCAATAAAGGATCATTCAGTTTTATTTAATTTTGTTGATTTTTGTGCTAATTATCTCAAGTACTGACGTAGAGAATTTATTTTAAGTTTTAAAGCTTATAGATATGGTGTCTATAAACAGCTGATGTCCCAGTTCTAAACAGTTGTATATACAAACTCATCTTAACACCTTATGCATAGTCCAACAGAAACAAAACTGACCACATTTATAGGTCTCCTTAAGAGGTCACTAAAGCAAGTGTAAGTTGTGCCCTATAAAAACTGTATAAATAAAACATACCTCTTTAAATTGTTCTGGATCTTCATTTGATTCAAAGGCATGACAAGAAACTACTCCATAAATGTCATCTAAAGAAAAAATAAATATATAATTTAGTTCACAGATATAAAAACCCCTTACCAGTGCTCAGTTTTGGTCTGCACTGCTTAGCTACTCAATATGTTTAAACTAAATAAAGTAGCTTTTTTTCCTTTCACTCTCTCCCAGTTTTACTTAAATATATATGGGAATCATTTATACAAGAAGTAATAATGTGTAACTGAAATACACACAATGACACTGTAAGAATACAGTAATAGCAAATATGAAAGAGAATTCCGTGACATGGAACACAGCTGAACATGTTCTGTGCAGAAAAATACTGTAGAACTTGTATGAAACAGGTCAAAACTGACAAAGAACTACAAAAACAATGAAAAAGAGTAAGACTGCACTATAAAAAATGAATATTCCTCAAATGTCAAAATTTATAGACAATAACGAACTTCTCTTCACAAAGACTACAGCACTAATGGAACAGACAATGCCAACTCTCTGGCATATAAACTATGAGCTTGGCTTCAGTCACACAGCTGACAGCAATATTGTTCCTAATTGCAAGGTCATTTCATTTAATGCTAAGCTTGGGCATCTCTCAAGACAGACTTTAAACATATCCTATGTGGGGTGAACTGTATCTGAACTCTGAACTTCAGCACCTACTGACTTCATTTTAGATTCCCATGAAGAGTCTGGCTTGGACCCTTTTCCAGAGTGATCTTCCAACTTGCCTTTAGCATTAGATGAATGTTTAGAAAAGTTCAATTCATACTCAGACGTTAACCCTAGAAGATAGCATTGCATGGTGATATTTTCAGCATGCATTTATAAGCTGATGGAATAGGTTTCACTGTTTGCTCTACTTAAAAATTTGCATTCTTTTAACTAATGATTGTTGGTCTAACTTCTGCAGGCAATATGAGGTGCACAAACATTTAATTGTGATCCCTGCTTACTTGTAGTTTGCTCATCTTCTAGGTCTTGCAGTATAAGCTTTTCAGCATCTTGATTGCTGCTCTTGATAAAGTTTAAATAGGACAGAACTGATTCTGGTAAGCCATCTGAAATCTAGAAAAACACAAGCTTTGACATAAATTCTACATTTTCATCTCACAAGTTTGACCAGAGGTAAATACTTGACATGAAATAGTAAAGACTTATTTTGGCTTCACCTATAAAGCGTCGATGCAGATTTAATAGCAGTTGCCACAAAAATTTTCCCATTTCTTTCCATTGTCTTACCACTCATTGAACCACTAATAATTCTAATTTTAATTACATTCTGATCAAATTTTAGTAACTTATCTTACCCTATCTTCAGAAACATGTTTCAATTAACACTGTGTTTATAAGAAATTAAGGAAAAGCGTAAGACAAAAATGAACAAATACTTATGATGCATGGTATCTTGTTCTTTAAAATGTTTAGACTCTTTAAAAAATAAATTAATTTAAAATTTGCTAATGTTTAAAGTATGCATTTAAATCCAATGCTTCAACTTTCTTTACCACATAGAAACCCTCTATGCAAAAGACTGTCTTTTACTGCAAGAATTTGGGAAAATGTGCAAACTGCAGTAAATATTGCTGACATTCAGCATGTGAGTGCATGAACACTTACCACTGATGACTCATCTATCTCTACATCATCTCAAACGTGATTTATGGTCATATATGACCAATATTATCAACACTAGTAGCCTAGAAACCAATCCTTTTGCTTTAAGTCTGAAAAATTAAATAGCTGAAAAGGACACAAACAAGTGATTGTATTTCAGAGGAAAATCATTCCTCAAAATAAGAAGTCATTCAAAAAGAGGACCTGAAGCACCCATTTATATGAAATTAATATCTAGAAGTCTCATAAGATGGTCTTTTGTAAGATGTTGTCCTAGTTACGGTGGTCAGGACCAGTTTATCACTATGTGGGTATAACTAAAACTGTGTATTCTACACCATCTATGTAATTTCTGACTAACTGTTGATAATGGATCATTTGCAGCAGCTGCCCAGGGCACACCTGAGCCCTCAGGCTACAAGCTGGGTGCTTAAGAACTGTGTAAGATAAGGAAGTTTCCTGTCTTCACACCAGTGACTCAGGTGTGTTAACTCCCCTCCAGGCAGGCCTTAGCACCTTCACACCCAGCCTGAGGGGTCATGTCTGCTAATGGGTCATCAAGGATTCCAAAAATATCCCATGACTCACAGAGTAAATCACCCATTGTGAAACTCCTTGCCCTGGGGGAGGTGCTGGGCATTCCCATCTGAATCTAAGCATATATAATCTTGGGGTTTGGGGACTTCTGGTACAACTTGTTGGATTCAGAGGAGGACCAGAACCTCACCAGGACTGTGACTGCCACTCTTGACCGGACCACAACCATTATCCTCCCCAACAGGCTTTTTTCTTTCCTTTTACTTTGTACTCTGGGGGACCACGTGGTGCTCAGCACAGGGGCTAATGAACACCATTCTGTTTGTGCCCCAGGGTTCTGGGTTGTACATATGGGTTTTGTGGATCAAGTGGACTTTTTTCTCTGTATCATTGTACTTATTGTAATCTTTTTATTAAATTATAATTCCGACTTGTAATCTCTTTTTGAGTTGGGTTTATTTCTCCTGCCGGTTTACCTTTGAACCAGCACAGATTTAAATGCGGATTTCAGTGAAGAATCATTGGCTTATTCATCCAGATTTAATCAAATCTGCCAGCTTCAGAGGATTCTGAAACTATTTCTGGGTCTGATTTTCTCCCTTAAGGAGAATGTTGATATTCATCTCCCCTATTGTCTAGTCACCACTGAAGGCTACAGTTTTTATGAAGCAATACTACCGAGACTCCTTTTCAGAAGCAATCCTCAGGTTAGGTATATCAGGAGAATGTTCATTTATCAGATAGTATTCCCAATACCCGTACTACTTTCAAGCAAAAATAGATGCAGTTTTAGCTCATCCAATACTTACTGTCTCGTTGTCACTCAAAGGTTCATCTGATACCTCTGATGTGTCAGCATCATCTCCTTCAAAGGAAGTAACACTGATTCTGCCTAATTCAATTTCTATTTCTTTTTCAATTTCTTCAATATCTTCTGACATTCTGCTTTCCAAAGTGTCTTATCTGCTTTCAAAGCTACACAAAGAAAACAATACCTTTCAACACATTATTAACCAAAATAAAGAGAGCCTTCATTTAGCCGAAGTTCATTTAGATGTATTTATTGAACAGCTGGCTTAAAACATGAACACCCCACTGCATACCAACAAGCAAAAACTAAGAAAAACATTACTGTGTGATAGGAGAATCACCCTCAGACTATGCCTCAAAATTTGGAAAATGTTACCAAATTTCAGTATTAAAAACCTCTTCCTGCTCTATTCCTTGTGGACGGTATCAGTACTATAAACTAAGGCTCACAAGGAATTTTTTTTCCTACACTAATAGCTACAAAGGGAAAAAAAAAAAGTTTAGAACAATAAATAAATAATCATTAACAATTACAAAATAAGACTAAGTATCCAGAAAGCATTCAATGACGTTTTAATGATACAGAGAGTTAGAAATGGAGTAAGCCACAGAAGTACAGGACTTGTGGATGGATACAGCCAGGGGAAACGATGTCCCTCATCATCTCCACCTCCCTCCTTCCATAACCCGTACTCGTTTCCAATCAATGCACATGGGAGGCAGCCCAGATCCGCCCCATCTGAGGGAGCGAGCAGCTCCCGGTCCCTCGCAGGCTCCTGCACCAGGAGGGAGGGCACTCCGAGATCTCAGCTCAACGCAGACGCCGGCAGAGGAAAACTACACCTCCCAGAAAGCATCGCGGGGAGGCAGCACCGCCTCCCGCCCGCCTCTGCCCCTTTGCATGCTGGGAGACGTAGTCCACCCCTCGGGCTACCCGCAGCCCTCCGTTGCCCCCTGCTTGCTTCATGTACGCACTCACCTGTCCTTCATCCGAGCTTCTCCCGGAGCCTCCGCCTTCCCGGCCGTCTCCAGCCGCCCCTCCGCCCTGAAATCCCGCAGCCGCCAAGGGCGGCCGGTCAGGCTCTCCGTGCGGAGAACGAGAGCCCCGCTGCTGCGCCGCCGCTAGCGTCGCCACGGCAACGGTAAACAGCGGCTCGGACGGGGAGTGGGAGGAGCCAAACTTGTGTCCGGGTTCGGCAGCGGGCGGTGCCTCCCGGCGTGGGGCGGGGGGCAGGGATTGGCGCGGGTTTGTTTGTTTGTTTGTTTGTTGTAGTAGTAATAGAGCGGAATTTAGCACTCACAATAAATTGGAATGTGCAATTAATCGTGGGAAAAAAACAGACCAAAGACAAGTTAAAGGTGGTTAAATGGAGTTTTAGTGTGTAATGGTGTCCATAGGGAAAGCATCTGAACCTAAGTCTGGTGAGGAATATCAAGATACAAAAGCAGGTAAAACAAACAAACAAACAAAAAAGCTGAAATGTAAAGTCAGGGTTTACTTAGGAAATGTGCATTTTGGGAGCAATGGGAAAGATCTGACTAGAATGGTAAAGGTTTTCCCGTCTACCATCTTTAGAATAAACTGAATACCTTTCTGAGAGATTTAGGGATGTTAAGCACAAAACACCGGGTTCAAGGGCAGCCTTTCGCTGTTTTCTCACCAGTGCTATGGTTGACTAAGACGTTTAAATATTAAAGCAATGGAAACTCACCCATGTGGAACCCACCACTCTACAGGATCGTGTAACTGGTAAACCTTTCAATGTGGTCAAGGTTTTACTGAGCTGAACATGCACTTGGTACTTGTTTTGCAATGGAGTTATGCTGTGGCCATGGCGAACAAAGACAATGTCATGTATTTAGCAAACAACTTTGGCAATAAAAGAGATGTTTCTGTAGGTCTGTTGCCTGTATCTAGGAAGTCAGGGCTAGTCAACAGAAGAAAACTTCTCTGTTGTAAGAATGTGGTTACACTGGGCTTCAGGAAGAAATGTATCATTATTAGACTGTGCTCTTTAAGGTTGGATGCAAATACTCAATGCTGCTAAGGATTTTCTCATGTAGAAACAATGTAATATAAAATGTTAGTAATGTTATGAAGACAGTACTTCTAATTTTCAGAGAAATAATTTAACATAAACTGATTCATTTTAAAGATGGCTCAAAATAAAGCTTTGAAACCACATAGTTATTACAGCAAAACTATTGGAGATGCCAGCTTTCAAAGGAAATATGAAGCCACTCATGGGGGGTTTTTTGGTTTGTTTTTTTTTTTTACTAGAACAATGCATCACACCTATATTTTAATGCAGTCTGGTTTTGAATATTGTCTTGAAATTTTATTACTCTTAAAATTGGTGGGACTTCTTCAGGGAAAGTGAAAAGCCAGTTTTGTCATACAGCCCATAAGTTTACGTGGTTTGTTATTGACCCCATTATTGACTGCACTCCACTGCTTGAGAAAGTTTTCAGCAGCAAGTTTTATAATCCAGTCACCGAGCACCTTGACAGCGCTAGCAAGGCTTGTGCTTGCTGAATCTTTTCTTCTAAAAACCAATTTTTGATACATATGTAACATGTTTTCTTATCTAAAATAAGTTAACGCAAGAGAGTTTTAATCAAGAAGCTTCACATTTGTCATCTCTTCACGTCAGCTGATATCCGTAATAATTAGTAGGTGCATTGAAGAATATAAGCACAGGTCTATACCAGGCTGTGTAACTTTTGCCATATATGTCTTCCAAAATATATGCTGCTTTCAAATCTGTTCAGCAGTTAAAAAGAAAAAAGAAAAAAAAAAAAGCTAAAAAAAAAGCTAAAAATAATGATCAATACATGTGTACAATGTAACATTGGAGGCAATGGAGACCAGACAACATCTTGATACTTCTGTTGTTGCTACTATTTTCTGTTCAGTGTATCAGGTGACTCTTTAAATTTATAAAACATTATCTGAAAAAAATAAATACTATTGTAATCTATAGGCTTAGTTTTATTTGTTTCATATTGAACTGAATATATGATTGTTTTTTCAGCTGTTACTCAAAACTGAAAACAGAAGAATGAAAATAAGAGATAAAACGCTAATACAGAAGTACTATTTAAATGTCTTCAATGGAATTTTCTTGGTAAAAAAAAAATCTGTTTACATTCTCTTATTTAGCATATTCAAAATATTTTTTAAGATGGTTTTAATTAAAACAACAATTCTCCTTTTTTCTTTCCCAGGCTCTGGGTCTTCTGCTTTTGACATTTGGCCTGTGGCTTTTATTTGACAGAAACAATTTATTCAGTGTTTTATGTGAGTATAAATAGAACTTTACTTTTAAATAATTTGATAAAGAAAAAGCCCCATCCCTGGAAGTGTTCAAGTCCAGATTGGATGGGTCTTTGAGCAACCTGTCCAATAGAAGCTGTCCCTGCATATGGCAGGGGAGTTGAAACCAGATGATCTCTATGTCCCTTCCAACTCTGACCATTTTATTGTATGTAATCAACAGAAATGGTAACAGATTTTCATTTTCACAAGGTGTCAGTATTGGATTGAACTGCACAGTTGTAGGGGCTTTTTTCTGTTGAGACAGTATGATTATGAAAATAGGAGAAAACATATATCCCTATATCTACAATTTATTTATTATTATATTTTATGCAATTGAATTATTTCTTCTGGTGTGCAATCTATAGATCAATCACTGAAAAATAAATCAGCTCTATTGATCTTTTCTTTGTATAATTTACCAGACTGCATTTGACCTGCATTTGGCAAGATTTTAGATCCTTTAAGTGAATATTTGAGTGGAATGAATAAAAGTTTAAGAGCTTGGGCCTCTCTGTATGGACATTCCTTTTTCCCAGAGTGTCTATCAATTTTTCTCCACAGAAAATTAAGTTTTGAATCACAAAACAACAGCTGTGCTCTTAGAGACTTGACTGCCTTGGCAATGTTAAGAAGTATCAGTTCCAAACTGATGGGATGAGAACCATCCAATGCAGTTACTCTTAAACAAAGCCTTTGAGCCTTTGAGGAAGTAATGAAAATCCCTACTCTTTTCCATATCTATGCAAAAATGGTTGAAGTAGAAAGGAGAAAGTGCCCAGTCAGGAAGAGGGAAGATAGCACTAAATCTGAGCCTGGGTTTAGTGATGACTATATCTATGTCCTCATAGGATTAACACATGTGATGAGATTTTTTTTTTGCCAAACAGAAAAAATCTATAAACTTCTAATTGGTCTCTGATTTCAGTGTGAGTGGTTCACATTGTTCAATTGAGAATGCTCTGTTTACATGTCATATGTTGCTACCACTGTCTGAATTTATGAAACTATAAGATTTATTTTTCTGGAATAAGTTTTGTAAGTGTAAGTTTCAAAAAAAAAAAAAAAAAGAAAGTAAAGACAAAGGAAAAGAAGTAATAGTATGAATGTACTGTGTTACAGTTTCTTCAGGGGAGAACCAGCTAGTGACATACATTTCTTGTATGTTACTTGGCACTGGATCTGTTATTACTTTTACATCAGCCATGGGATTCCTTGGAAGTGTTGTGGAAATCAAATGTCTACTAGTTACAGTAAGTGTAAATTAGTGTCCAACTTTCTTGTAAAATGAAAGGAAATTTTGTGTGCATGAAAAACGTGATTCTGTCTTGATGTGTGATCCTCTCTTGATGTGATTTCCACATATAGTGCTTAAAAATTTGCTGATAGAAAGACTTATTTGGATAAAGCCCCGGCTCAAATGAAATCTCATCAAAATTGGAGATCTTTCCATATCACTGCATGAAAGTTTTCAATGGCAAAACATTTGCAGTTTGATGCAGCTAAGATTTTAACCACTGTATTTATTAAGTTAGATGTTTTAAAAATAATTTAGTATTGAAATTATGCAGAATAACTGTGTCTCAGTATGTGCTCACATGCTTAGTATGTGCTGAAGAAATAAAGAAAAGCCTGCTCTAGAATATTGCAGCTTAAAGGTACAGGTAGCTACAGTATTGAAATAACAAACTGTGATTAAGAAGCTGTTACCTATATAACATATGTACCCACCTCAAAACTCCATACTTATATACAATTCCTGCTTTTTAAGGGAAAACCACTTTGATTTCTGAGAAATTGCACTGTAACTATATATTCTTAGGACCACTTCCGTTGCATTTTTTTCCTCTGTCTTTTGTTTATTGCCATCTCTTTTGAGTTATCTGCTTTAGACTGCGAAGGCTGAAGCAGTGAACTGTGCTACTGATTCATTTGTTAAGCACTACAGTATTAATCTATACAGCAAAGATTGGAGCCCAGGTGCAATAACCAGGGGCCTTATTCCTTCTTCCTTCCTGCTACTGCCTAGGCATGTAGTGTTTACCTCACAATTTATTAGATGATGAAAGAAAAAGAAGCGTCTCATTTCCAACTTCCATGAAAGAATAGATACTGTAGGTAAAAATTGGTTTTCACTGATAATGAGCAAAATTGACTTTTTTTTTTTGATTTTATGTCTTATAGCTCAAAGGAGTCCTTAAATAAGCACAAGACTTAAGTAAATTATAATTCAAACAGAAACTAAAGAAATAAGAATTTTCTTTAGTGAAGCACAGCTGCTTAACAGCAACAGTTTTTGACTTCTAAGAAAGTTATGGCTGCATCTTTAAGCCCAACACAGTGAGCTGTGCTTTGCCGTAAGCCTGTCTCTTAGACTGAGACATCACTTTCTGTGGGTTTCCAGGAAAATCACAAAACTCTTACTTTTGCTGGAATCACTCTAAATAATAGTCATGATGGATTATTCATGAGCTTCTGGAATTTTTTATTGTATTGCTCACTTGTTCAAAATAATGTTTATACATAACTTGGGTCTTTTTTTTTCCAGTATTTTGTTTTTCAAATCCTAGTGTTTGTTACCCAGATGGCAATATTGGTGCTGATAATTATGAAGAAAGAAGAGGTATGTACATAAATTATGTGAGATTGCTAATAATTTCAAAATTGTTTCTTTCAATTAATTAAAAAAATATCTAAAAGTCACTTCTCACTGTATGCTGTATTACCCTTTGATTGAAGTTGAGTGTTCTACATGTCGGCCAGGAATAGCAGAACATGTGGAAAACTGAGTTTGAGGAATTCAGCATGGCCCAATACAGTAAAAGGAAGTGCATGGAAATATATTTCCAGTTTCTCCACTGCAAAAAATCATACTCTTCCTATTCAGGAATGTGGAATCAGCAGTGGAAGGGACAGCTTTATTCCTTACTGAGGAATGTCCCAGGAAGTATCTCTTTCCTGGAAGAAAATATTAGGGGTTGAGCTGTGGCTGCTAGCAGGTGATAGCAATAGTCCCCTGTGCCATTGATAGTAGAAATTATTGGTATCATGGCATGCAAAGTATAGTAATGAACTACTGACTTTATTGTTTGAACCTGTATTTTAGGTACAAGCAGAAATCTAACCTAGGGAACACGTATCTTTGGTTCTAACAAAATGAAGCAACAAAAATACCAGCATAGCTGTTGTCACTAGTAACTGTTCCACTTTAAATCTTTATTCAGCCATTAATATTTCTACATATAGCAAGTCCAATAGCTTGAGCAGCCCTGAGAGTATTTTATGGGAGGTAATCTGTATTGACTCCATGCTGGTCTGGCCACTTCTCTATTCCATAATTTCAAAATCTGTGTTTTGAGAAAAACTCCAATGACAGTGTACTCATAAGGTTCATGCAGTTCTCCAAAGCCTGCTGCTATTCAGGCAGAATAAAGCACAAATAAATTAGTTTTACTCCTTCAAAGTGCATCTTTATAATCAAGATTTCTTTATTAAATGTGGATTTATAACGATGGAGTTGTCCCTGTTTTATATGATGGTTTTACATTCTGAAATACTTGAACTGTCAGGAATGATGCATTCTAGAGTCAGCTATATGTGCTAGAAAAAATGATTGAAAGTTTGCAGTTAAATTTACTTTATATCAACTGTGATTGCACTTGATCTCAACCTTAATTGTATGTTACTGAAATATAATAAATGATAGTTACATCATCATTCACTCTGCCAGCTTGTGAGTTTTGTTTTTAGTATGGATGTAGCAAGAGAAATGAGTGGGAGCAGGCTGATTTTTTTTTCTTGTTTTATAGTGAAACCTTTCAGAGGCTTAGGAGTTCTCCTCTGCGTGTATTCTGCATGCATGCTATAGTCTCTCTAATCACACTCTTTGTGATCAGCTTGTCCACTTCAATCAGTGTCGAAAGTGTATTTTAATAGTCTCAGCAAAGATGCCTAATCTAGGACCAACCTAAGCTATTAACTCCTCTAGCCCAAAACAATACATGTCCTGGCCAGATTCTATGGTGCTCACACAAGTTTGTATCACATTAAGTCTAGAATTATTTTTTTTTTTTTTAATGCTTATTATTATATGGCACTGTACTTATTAAAAACAAGTATGAGAAGTAGGATTTAGTATTTCAGGGCAGATCAGATGCAACTAAACTGTTGCCGGGCTCTTGCTCCATTTGGGCTAATCACCTTGTTTGCCTGTGTGATTTGGAGTCCTTCATTTATCTTTCCCTTTTGCGTCCAACTTTTCCATTAATGCAATGGCTAGGATATGACTTAGATCATATTTGGCCTGTTGATGGTAAATGCTGCTGCTTGAAGTAACCCTTGAAGAATTCTGAATGTCAATTAAAGATCAAGGATTGTACTGCCCATCCACACTCTTACCAAAATGCATATATCAAATGATATAAATATTTTTTAACAGGTCCACAATCAGTTGAAGAACAGAATTGATGAAGTTATTTCTGAATATGGGAATGAGAGTCTGGCTGAGCAGGAACCTATGTGGAACATTCTGAATGCTATGCAGCGCAATGTAAGGATAAAACCCCACAAAATATCACCTCCAAAAATACTGCATTGACCAGAAATGTGTATACCAACCAGAACTTAGTTTTAAAAAAACCTTTTAATTTAGTAAATGATTAATTTTTCAAGATGTGCTCTTACTATCTGATGCAGGTTGGCAGATTGCTTACTATTATATGGATTACTATGGAGGAGATTAGGCTTTAAAAGAACTTGTCAGTTTATATAGGAGATGACAGTTCTGGTCACTGAAGTTTTCTGCAGCTGAAAAAATTGATGGATGTCCTAGCATTTTTTACAGTGCTAGATACCATAAAACACTTGATTTGCTTAGGTCTCAAGACTGGTGTGAACCATGGACAAGCAGAGATGCTATGAGGTCAAAGTAGAACTACTGTGACAACATTTGAATAGGTATTGAACTGAGACTCTCTCAGAAATAATGCTTAAAGTCTAAAATGATCTTGCAAATCAGTACTTTCCATACATATACTTAATTATTAATCATAATGCTTTTTCTGGCCTGGCAGCAGGTAATTTGTTTCCCTTTTTAGAAAAGTCCTTTAAAGCATTTGGATGGTATCAATTATTTTGGATGTTGTTAGCAAGGCTTTTGACCAGTGCTCTGCTATTCACCTTTCAAATTAATTCTGCATAATGAGCTTTTAATTACAAACGTTACAGTTCAACAGTTTAATATGGTTTAATATGCTTCTATAGTTTAACTGTGAGTCCTTTAATATGACTTCTTGCAGAGGTGAGTTACATGTTTTTAATGATTGTTGAAGATAATATATGATTCCAGATAACTCACAAAGCATATATGCCTAGTCTCAAGATTACAAATGCATTCGTAATGTATTTTTAAAATCTGTTCTTTGAAAATCCATTAATTGTATTCATGGGTTTTCAAGTGATTTATGGTGACCCCATTATGTTATTGGTGCAGCTAGGCTGGCGTACTTGACCAGTTTTATCCAGCTGTTGTAGGAGCACAGACTTCAGCGAAGCTACATACTCGCTACCTACCCAGGTGGGCAAGTTTAACTTGTGTTGGATCTCAAAGTCCTGTGGATATTTTGCTGCTGAAATCATTGACATATGTGATGAGGAAAAAACAAAAACTTAAGATCATCAATAGCATTAAGGAAGAACTGCATTTTATATATTCTCGGTGATATTTAATGTGCTACTTAAAACTTGTGACTATTTTAACTGAACTCAAAGGGTTGTTGAAATGGAATATTTATACAGAGAAAGGACATCTTTGGCTAAGTTACCTAATTTTCAAAATTTAGCAGTAGTATATCTTGAATTGACTCTGCGAAACATGAAAATGAGAGGGCGTTTTTTAGCATCTCCCACCTAAAATATAGAAGATTTTCATCTCACAAAACAATTCAAAGATTTCTGAAGTTTCATCTTGATTCAAATAAAAATCTCCTGAATTTCCTATATGAAAAGAATTCCATTCTCCGAGCTGTTTGATATTTCAATTTGGTTTTATGTTACTGGTATTGAAACAGATTATTTGGAACAAGTAGCTGATAATCCATTTGTGCTTCATGTTTGAGCTATGTGTTCACAAGAGATCAATTGTTGCTAAAACATGAGTTGGAATAGAGGGACTTACTCTCTAAGAGGGGAAAATTTTTGCAAATATGGTGTTAAAAGGGACAAAGGAAAAAATAAATGTTTTCAAAATCTGGTCATTATTGAAGTTTCTAGAGCTGAGTAAAACAGAGTGTCTGTGTTTTTGTTTTAATTATACGTTTTATAAAATTTGTCCCTATTTACTGCATTCATTATGAAACCACATTCATCCTGCTTTTTCCAATAATACACAGTTATATTTATTCTTTTAGTTGTACTACACAGTGAGAACTTCATTAGTCTGTCTTACTGCTTACACACAATTCCCACACTGAAATTACTTTTTAAGGCTAAGGGTTATAGTCAGGATGTTTTACTTTATTCTGGATTTGCAATTTTTTTTTTCCTTTCTATTTAGATGTGTTATAGAATAACTTAGAATCAAAAAGGAAGTCCATAGAATCATAGAAAGACCTGTGCTGGAAGGGATCTTCAACATCATCTAGTTCCAACTTCCCTGCTATGGGCAGGGACACCTTCCCCTAGACCAGGCTGATCAGAGCTTCACCCAACATGGCCTTGAGTGCTTCCAGGGAAGGGGCATCCACAACTTTTTTGGGCAACCTTTTCCAGGACCTCACCACCCTCACAGTACAGATTTCTCTTTTTTCTAATATCTAATCTCAACATACTCTTTTTCAATTTGAAGTCATTCCTTTTTTTTTGATTTGAAGCCATTCCTCCTTGTCCTGTCAGTACATGTTTTTGTAAGTAGTCTCTCTCCAGCCTTCTTATAGGTTTCCTTGGGGTAATGAGAGGTTACGATTAGATCACCCTGAAGCCTTTTCTTTTCCATGCTGAACAATCCCAATTCTCTCAGCCTTTCCCCACAGGAGAGGTGCTCCACCCATCTAATCATCTTGATGGCCCTCCTCTAGACTCACTCCAACAGATCCTTGTCCTTCTGCTGGGGAACCCAGAGCTGGGTGCAGTATCCCAGATGCAGAATGGATGCTGGATGCAGGATCCCAGAGCTGGATGCAGTTCCTTTCAAAAGTATACTTTAAGATCATATTGTTCTTGTCTGTACTCTGCAGTGCATGTCATGGGACATGATACATAAACAAGGGTAAATCATCTCCTGCAGAGTTGTTTCTGTATTGAATACAGAGGGAAAATATCCAACTAATTTAATCAACTAATAGCTAGCACTCCTTTGGGGCGAAATGCCTGTGTGCGTCTTTATAGGTGTTGGAGCTACATGATTTCAATTTCTATTCTAGATGAAATGCTGTGGAAGATACAATGCCACACAGTGGAAAAGCAATAAAAGCAAGAAAAATAGTACTCAAATCCAATCCGAAGAAATGGTTTTGTGATGTCTCAAGGGATTCGACATACAGTATGGTAAGAAATAAAAAATATGCCTTGAAGGATGTAACTTTTGCTACTAAATAAACTTTGGAAAAAAATGTATAAAACATGTTTTCCATCAACATGTGGCTTACAAATACCAAAGTTTTAATAATATTCATTGTTTTGTCTCTGGTCATGCTGAAGCCTTGTGGTTTACTTGTTAGCTGTCAGTCATGTAGGCAGTTCTAAAATAAGGATACTTGAATAAAACAGAAGTTGTGCCTGATCAATATCATGGGGAAATTTAGAAGTGGTTTAAGAAGTAGGAAGTGTCTTGGCATTCATAAATCCATGCTGTGCAAACCAATGATGACAATGGAAAGTGACAGTACGTAAAAAGTGTACAATACATTTTCCACTTGTAATTACTATTCATTATTGACAGAATATGAGCAATATCACCTGTTTGCATTATATGTTTCCAGAGCATCTCCAGTACTTTACAGGATAAAAGGAATGAAAAAGACACTGAAATATGAGATGTGTTTTCCAAGACAAGTCCGTATTAGCATTTATGTGTTTTAATATCAAGGGACCAGTTTGCATAGGACCATCAAATATCACCACCTGAGCTAGAGCAAAGTGATATATATTATCCTCTTCTATAAACCCTGCAGTGTTAGTAGGACTCTCCAACGAGGATTAAGTACAATGGGCAAAAGTTGTTTCTTGACAGTGCAGAGCAGTAAATAACAAGAAGAATGTTGTCCAGTGACATCTGCTATTCTCTTCTTTTGCTCATTATTTTGGAATTTCTCCCTGTTTCTCCAAACTCTTGTAATTATTAAAAGATCACTTGACAATATCAAAAACATTTATTTATATGTTTTATTATATTTATAGCTATTTTAATATACATAATATTTTGAAATTTATTTTAAAACCCCAATATAATAAGCATAAATTGTATCCTAGAAAATATGCATGTCCATTTCAGGATGAGACTCAATGAAAACTTGAAAATATTCTTTTGAGCATTTACTTGTAAGGTAATCTCTCAGTTAAACTCACACAAAAGCAAATTCCCTTTTGATTAAGTCAGAAGCTTTGGAACATTTCCATACAAAATAGCAGAGTTCCATATGAGCAATCTGTTTAGTTTAGATAGATAAAAAAATTCTATAGCTAATGCTCCACAGTACACATTACAGTTATATTTGCTTTTTGTCAAGTAAATATCAGAATCCATCATACCATGCAGAAAGTTCTATTCTATATATTTTAAAAGTATGTTCTTATAAAGATGCAATATGATTTCCAAAGTTTACATGATTTTTCTTGACATCTGTTCATCTGTACTTGCCTAGGGATGTGAAGAACATTTAAATGCATGGTTTGAAAACCATGTTCTTATCTTAACTGCAATTACTGTCAGCCTACTAATTACAGAGGTAAGAGTTCTTTTAAGTTAAAAATAAAAATCCACAAAATACTGATATCCTGCTGGTAGTAAAAATCAATTCAGTGCCATTTGGCTTGGCTTTGGCATGCTTTCCAAAAGTTTGTAAAGCTTTCCATTAATTTTGGTTAGAAGTGGGATCAAGCACTATTTACCAACAAGATTGCATATATTCAAGCACTCTCAGAGATGATGTTGTCCAGTGTCTGTGGAATGAAGTGTTTCACCAACTTGTGAAAGCAAACAGCATTGCAAGGACAGGAAGTGGTTAAAGAGAATGTAAACTCCCTGAAGCAAAAGACCTCTTTTGTCCCCTATTTGTGCAGAACCCACTCCATGAGTATATTAAATTAAACAATAAAAAATCATGAAACTTCAGCTCCCACATATCCATGAGAAAATTTGATTGGGTAGGAAGAAATAGAGCTTTCAATATCAAAACAAAATCATATGAATAATGGCAAAAAGAATTCATTGTTCACTCCAGAGGCACCCTGAATGTTCAGTGACATCAAGCAGACAGACTGATTTTTGGTAATATCTAAAATTGTGAAGATGAATATAAAACCAGTGCATTTTTACTCAGAATTAAAAGTGTGACCTATTTTACCTCTTCCATATATAGTACCTTCCCATAGATGTGGATAATAAAAACATTCTGGCTATGAAGTGAGCCATTTCAATAATTAAAAAGTTTCTTTTTCATATTCACATAATCCTCACTAGCACAGAACATGACTGTCTCATGATCCTCAGCATATTATCACTGGCACATTCTTGCCAGATGGGAAAGAACTTTTATCCCCGTTCAAGAGCTAAGACCAAGAATCAGAGAATCATTTCATTCGGACAAGACCTTTAAGATCATTGAATCCAACCATATTTGGATTCATAGAGTGCCGAAATCTTTGACACTTAGCTGAATTATGTGCCATTTGAAATAGATTTCAACATACTTCTATGAATGTGGGTCCAAGTGACTTACTGGAGGTCAGACAGCAAGTCTGCACCAGAGCAGATGATTCAGCTTGTGTCTTCAGACATATGGCCTGATCATTCTCTTTTATATCTTCTCCATGGTCATTCTTAGGAGCCAAGTTAGCAGTCAGATTGACTGAGTCATAAGTGAGTATCAACACTTCCTTTATTGTTTTTAACTCACCTTTCTTCATTTCTCAGATTTTTTTGGTGACATTTACTCATCGGCTATTTAGAAACATCACAAAGAATAATATTTGGCCAAATGAATCATGAACTCTTCTGTGCATTGCTGTGGCGCAAGAATTCTCTTATCCATTTCCGTGAGAGTCAACGAAATTGCTTCTATTAAAATTTGGATCGGGCTCTACTTATTGTAATCACAATGATATCAACATTCGGGCTTTAATATGTTTGGGGTTTTTTTGTGACTATGGATACGGTAGTATTCTACAAAATTATGTGTGTTAGAATTTGAAGTACTATGCTGTTTACTGGCTGATTAATAAATCTACCTGGTAAGATGAAAATTAGGTTCCTGAGTCTCTGGAACAACTTGTTCAGAGTGTTGTAGATAGTACTGTATAGTATACAGCACTTTGAATCAGAGGAAACCCTTTATCAGATTCAGTCAAGAAAAAAATTTAGTAAGCATTGCTTCTTTTGGCCTTTACCTTTCCTTCTAGTCCTTCTCTGTTTTGTCCTTGTCTGTTGTGTAATTCAATCTCAAAAAATTTCACTGAGTCTTCTAAATATTGGACTCCTCAGCTCTTTTCCAAGAAGTGTTGTAGTAGACATCTTTTTCTTCTTGCTAAATGTCTCTTACCTTTAATGCAATCAAATGTCTTTAATGGCTTAGAGTGGAATGAGTTTAAAACCCTAAAGCATACTTTATCCTCTGGGTAATGAGGTGATCTGAAACATCTTGAGAACTGAGGAAGGTGTGGTCTTACAACTGTAGGTGGTAGCATTGTTCACTTTTTCTCTAAGACTTCCCTTTCAGTAATCCATTTTCTGATACTTATAAATTTGGTAATTTCTTTTTATTTAGAATGAAAAGAGCTTCATGTCAAGTTCCTGTCAGAGGCTGAATTTTTTATTTAGAGAACTTCAAATACAAGAAATGTGTCAATTCAGAGGTGAACAGGATGCTTAGAACAGAATCTGAATTCCAAACTTATAATTCCTATTCTACCATCAGCAAAAATCTAAGGAACTCAGAAATAAAGTTTCTTATAATTGTTTCTCTACAGCTATGGGGGATCTTTCCCAGATCTTTCAAGATGATAGAAAGTGGCTACTCAGTGATATGAGCAAGGTCCATATGGATTCATGGGCTTGTGAATGTCCAACTTGTTGAAGAGCTCTAGCTTCTTAGCTTCTTGTACTATGGGTTATTCTTCCCTTCCTCAAGACCCTCTTTCCAGGCTCAGTGACCTGAGATGTCTGAAGACAAACACTGCCTGTACATCAGCCTTTCCATACCCTTTATCACTAGGTTTCCCAGCCTTTTAAGCAATGGGTTCACATTTTTCTTTAACTTACTTTTGCTGTCTGTTTACTTACAGAAGAATGTCTTATCACTGTTCACATCCCTCAGTAGTTTCAACTCAGTTGAGCACTGGCTTTACTGCATCTGTCCCTGTACGTTTGGGCAGTTTGCCAATTTGTGCAATTCTGATAGGTAGACACTAGAGGACACAGGGAGCTTAAGGATAATGCAGGACATGGAAAAAAATATAAAATTTGCGGAATGCCATAAATACACGCCTTATACATAGCCCACACTTAACTGAATAAGTCTGAAGCTAATAGCCATGTGGCACTGCACTAAAGGGAAAAAAGGATGTTCAGAGGCAGCATACTTCAAAGGAATGGCATGGGAACCAACTCTGTACCTGTGTTAAAGCTCTGCAAGGTAGTAAGTGGATCCAGTTCAGCTAATTTAAAAGTTGTATCACAAAAATTAAGTGCCCCTAAAGGAATTATTAGTGTGAGTGTGCAAGGGGAAATCATAACTGCATAAATTCTCTAAGATAATTAGTACAGAGAGAAAACACACCTTGATTACACAGCCACTTTCATGTAGCCTACAAGCATTCTTCTGCTTCAGAGATAGCCCCACTGTCTTCATGTCCTCAGCCTTGCTCCCATCCCTGGCTCGGCCCTGGCACTGGTAGCCATGCAGCTTTGTGAGGAACTGGTCCAAGGCTCTGACTGGTCCAAAAAATAATCCTGCGATAAAAAAGTGACGTGTTTAGGCTTTTTGTTTGGTTGTTTGTTTTAGTTCTTTATTTTGGTTTGAGATTCTGGTGTCTGTTTCATTATTGGGGTTTTTTTGGTCAACACTTGTCCAGTGTAAAAAATATATATGTTTCAGCGGTTGGAATTTCTGTTCTGCCTCTCTGTACATAGACTGCTCTAATCCCAATGTTATAATAGAGCTCCCTCAGGCTTTCTTAATATCTGCTCCACCATGTTATATGCCTGGATGCACAATGCTTACTTTTAAATAAAAAGATACTGAATCTTACTCTCAGTGTCTCATTACTTGAAATTTTAAGATGGTTTCAACCTTTTGAGAAGAATTAAGCTGTAAACACGTTGCCTATATCTGTAATTGGTTCTTTGGTAACACTACATAATATAAGGAAATGGGATCACAGTGAGTATTACATCAAACAAATAGTCATAGTGTTCATTAATGTTTGGGGAATTCTCCAAAAGGCTTAAGGAGAGCTGAGGTGGCTCTGAATAAATCCTACACTGCTCAGTTTAGACTTGAATTTTTACAGAGCTACAGGTACAAGCTAGATGCTACATACAAATACAGCAGGCCCTTTGAAATTGCATGGTGACTGAAGCTCCCAGAAAACTTGTTGACAGGTTAGACACAAATGAAGTATATGCCTGTCTCCATGGCTAGTCAGCCCAAGAAAAATAGTGGTGTGAATACCACATGGTTATTTTGTTTTCATATTCTGAAAGAAATAAAAATTATATCTATTTGGTTTGCAATTATATCACTGATACTGCTCAGCTCCCAAGGGAACAGAATCTGCAGTTCCCATAGGGCATTTGTAATTTGTGTTTGGTACTTATCCAAAGCTAATGTAATCAGTGTCAGTTCTGTGACTGTCATGTGTATGTTCTGAATAGGATGGTCCCATAATACTATCGATAGAGCTACTCCAGTACAAAAGTCATGGGGAAGAGGCTTGCATAGTTTAAATATGAGTTTGGGCTAGAACATATTAGATAATTTCAGGTATGACATCCAACAATTTGAGGACCCAAACTCAAAAGAACTCAAAAGAACAGATGAAAGACATAATTTGTCTAGGATGAATCTTTGTAATGAAAACTTGAAACCACTTTTTAATATAAGTATACTAGCAGTTAGGACATCATCATCCAACAACAAACAAACAAATGAATCAACACAAAGCAAAACAAAACAAAACCAAAAAGAAAGAAAGAAAGAAACAAAAAAGAGGAATACCTAGCATGAAAATATAACAAAAGAAGTAAGAAGAAAACAGCTTTTTTTGAGTGACTCAAGCTTGCTAGATTTTTAATAATCAGTAGCCAACCTTCTGTTCTCCATTCTTATAGAAAAGTTTAGAATTAAAAATACAGTAAATAATATCCTATTTGCTTTAACAGACATAGTGACATTAACAAATGATCCCAGTGATCTAAAGATATTTCAAAGTGATAGGAGACCTTTCTTTCTTTAAAGAACATTCTTAAGCCTCCATTATGCTAAACACAAATGTGGACAGTCCTGCACAATGCTTTGATCATAGAACTTATGGTATTTATCCCTTGTGACAGTAAGGTGATTAGAATGATCTGTATATTTCATATTTGTAAAACAAAACTCCCTAGCCAACTTTCCATTGTGCATTTTCCCCTGGAAACAATACATAATTACAGCTGATTTTTTCCCAGTCTGAACTATTTTTATCTAAATCAAATTTGTTTAATATTCATGCAAATAATTAATCTACAAACATTAAATATCAATATTTAACACTAGATCAACCACATAAAGCATTTCAATACCCTGAAAAGATATTATTTTTTTTCCCCTGCAACTTACTGGACTTTGGGGCTCCCTAAATGACATTTTAAAATACTTCTCTCTGCAAATAAAAATTAGTGTTTTCATGCATTGACAGTTTCAAAATCTTGAACTGTTGGAAAGTAACTATAAAATTAGTGTAACTCTACCCAAATACAATTCCATTGCAGTGTGCCCAGAGATCATGAAGTGCAGGGTGAACTTAAGGGACCTGTCAGGGTAGGCAAAGGGCACAACAGCTTTGGAGAAACAGATTACTAATATTAGGCATTTATGATGTCCATGGGAAGTGCAGGGTAGTGTACGTCTCTTTTTGTTGTATGCAGGATAAAGAATATAATGATGTCTCAAATGGTTGGATGGTGTAACCCCTATCCTCTTTGCTGTATTTCTTTTCTGTATCAAGTCTTATGTTTCTAATCGAGGCTGTGTTTATATAGCAGCCCTTCCTCTAAGCCATTTTCTCCTATTCTCACTCATCCATTTTCATTACTGTAGGAGGAACATTAAGATTTTCAAACCTTCCTCTGGCAAATCTGCTTGAGAGTGGCAACAGATGCAAAAGCTCTGGGGAAGGAATGGACACTCAGGCAAGGATGTGTCTGCCTGTCTCTACATGCACACTTGTGCCCTTATGCACTCACACAGGCATATCATTACAGCATGGCTCATCTCATGCTTCCAAGAAATGGCAGTGAAATGTTAGACTGTTAGCATACTTCCTAAATCTATTGTGCTATACCTCTGCATGACATGATTTCCACACTCATTACACTGGGTTATGGCTGTATGTAAACAGCTTGAAACACTAATAATATTTTCCTTTACTAGAAAGGAAACTATTCATTTCATTACTTCTGACAGATAGCTGTGTGCAATAATAATTTCCAAATCCTCAACATAATATCTGTAAATTCAATCATCTGTGGAAATTTACATGAGCTAAGAGTCTGATCCGTATAGCGGAAAGTAGTGACATTTTAGAGAAACTAAAATTAACAGAGTTAGCCCAGTATTTTAAAAGCAAATAGCAGAGTCACTGGTATTGTCTTTCCAAAGTGCTGTGTCATGGCACTGCTACAGATCTTAGATGTCTTAGCTATTCTTGCTTCAGTGCCTGAGCTCAAAACCTTCAGGCAATGATTTTTTTTTTTTTTTCCTACACATACTTCTTATGTTTTGCAGAAATAAGAAACACAAATGCAAAATCTAAGAGCAAACACATTTAGGATTTTGGCTCTGCAAACATGAAGAGGAAAAGAGCCACTGAAATATTTTTCCATGTCTTTATTTATAATCTTTTCAATTTCCTCTTCCTCAAAGACATATTGATTTAAAGTGCATCATGAATATATAAACATATAACTTTCAAATAATGCTGTAACTGGCTTATTTGTATTGCACACATTTTATTGTGTCCTGTATAGCTCTAAAAGCCAAAGAGGAATTCTTCTGGAAGAGAAAGGCCAGGTTCTTCTTTACCTCCTACCAGTTCACATGAGTCTTACTCCAACATATTTAGTGGGGTTCCTCAAGGTGGAAAATAACGTGGGCAAGAACAAATCCTGAATCACAAACCTTTCTCCAGCTTTTTTTGGAGACAAGAGATATCTAAAGAACTGAAGGTATGTATTCCCTTTGCTGCCTTCATAAGAACAGATGAATATTCATGTGTCAAATGTGATGAGACTTCCTTTAGACTGTATTTCATATAAAATATATCATGTAACACACTGAATTGGGTGTGTATATATAAGATAAACTACTGTATTTTAAGAAATGTAAATAGAAAGAAGCAGTTTAAGCTAAAAAAATTATTCAAGACCACCCATAGCTGAATCTTGATTTAGAAATAAAGTGTTGAAATCAGCTTTGAAGTGCTGTACTTAAGACAATAGTCAGAAACTCAGAAATTCTTTGTTCATTTTTCTTCTCTGTCATTGACATATTGGGTCATTGTTAGCAAATCCTTTCATCTCTTACTCTTCTAAATCCCTCAAATGGAAGAAGGACACTTCCTCTTTGTCTTCATTTGACTTATTTTTTTGAAATGTTATGCCTTTTGGATATAGGGCTTGCTTTTTAACTCTGTATATTTGTGTAGTGTTCTTTGTTGGCAGTCACTGAGCACTACTGTAATAAATAATAGTTTCACTGTTACCGATGAGCTTACTTTAGTTGGGTTATCCAATGGCAAAAGTCAAAATTCACATGCTAGGATCACAATAAAGTAATTTATAAAACTGAAGTGAAGCTGCCTAAAATCCAGCCATCAGCAGGCTGTGTCTGCTCCAATTAGCAAAAATCAGTGCTTCTGCTCTCTAGCAGTGAGAAAGGTGTTCAGCTCTTTTGTTGAAGCCAGTTAAATCCAGACAAGGGCCAGACAGCTTCATCCACAGATTTGCACAAAGCTTATAACATCAATAGTAATTCAAGTCTAAAAAGACACAAGTTTGGATAGCATTTCTGTTTATATTAACAAGGTATTTCTACCAAATGCATTTTACTACTGTATTGTTAGGGGAAATGTCTGTGGACATTTTCATTAGTATCTGGCAGAGAAAAGCAAGGAGTTTATGAAAGTACAGAAGATAAAATTCTTCTAAAGCATATACTGTCAGATGACAGTACAATGGAGAAAATGTTGAGATTATGTTATGGTTCCTCGTTGGAATCTTTCACGTTTTTAGCTGTTTAAGTGTAGTTTTGGTTTTTATGCAAAAGTGTCCTTAAAATATTTTACAATAGAGATTATTGATTGCACTATTCCCATGCTGGCAGAGGATTCTGGTGAACGAGATCATGTGAACATTTAAATAACCTAGGCACAGATCTGAAAATCTGAATTCTTCCCTTTTCAATAGTCTGAGTCAGATTTCTGACCTTAAGTTTCATAGAAATTATTAATATTTTTGACAATCTCATCTCAAATGCAGAACAACTGGGTTATTTGAACTGTCTGAAATGAAATTTTTGAAGATTATCACAGCTAGTTAGGTTTACAGAATTTTTATAAACAACTGCTGAGTCATGAGAACAACTCTGGAAGTGTGAATGCTTACAAACCAGGAAATTCTTTTATATATCAGCTAGCCTTGCTAGAAAGATTCCATAAATAGTGGCCAGATTTGGTTCAAATCAGAAAAGCTTTGACCCCGTCTTTGAAGTTATCTGAACCTTTTTCTTAGTTTGTAAAAATGTTTTTGGTCTTCTCAGCCAGAGAAATACATGATCTCAGGAAGACCCTTACACGCACAGAAAAATGGAAAGCTGCAGCTCAGCTCTGCCACTTTTGAGACAGAAATTGCCAACACTTGTTTTTTGGTGTTGTTTTGGGGTTTTTTTGTTTGTTTGTTTTGGTTTGGTTTTTGTTGTTGTTGTTGGGTTTTGGGTGTTTTTTTTTGCTTTCTACTTATCTGATCCAAGGTGAAGGTAAAGCAAGCACTCAAGATGTAATGAAGAGACCGTAACTGTAATCCTGTTGAAATTTTACTGTTAGAACTTGCTTATTGCTGCAATCTCAGGTCTAGGAGTTATACAGCTACTGGAGTGCTATAAGCTTACTTAGTACTCTGCCTTACTTACTTGAGTGTGCCAAGTGGCACATTAACACAAATATTTCCCAAACCAAACGTTCATTAGTATTATATTTCTTAGCTCCGTACCTTCAAGTTCTTTACTGTAATTCATGGCATGACTGGGGTTTAATTTTTTTATCTTTTTTTTTCTTTTTTTTTTAAATTCTTGTTCTTAAGAAGTAGAGACATGAGTTTTTAATTTCTACATCTAAAAAAATTATTTTTGTCCTTTGACATTGAAATGCACTGAAGCATGCTGTTTCATAGACTAAATAAATGTATTGAACCTAAAAACTTTTACATCATGAAGAATGAAAGAAAACAACTGTGAAATCTGTGTGAAATAGAGCTTCCAAATGTGAGAAAAGTCATCAGCCAGCAACTAATTCAACAGGACAGTTTATTGAGCTGTGGTGGAAGGTCAGGCCATCTAAGCACTCAATAGTCATCTACGAAGACCAAACTTGCAGACAGATTGTAAATACACATAATAAAAAAAGTTTCCCTGCACTCACTGATGACTATGAACTGTGTTTCAGAGAGTGTAAATGATTTCTATAAGATCACACACAGAGACTCAGGCCATGGGTACACATTATGCAAGAGATTGAAGCTGGCAGAGTAGAGAAAGCAATGTGGCAGCCAGAGCAAGCAAGTTTGAACAGGAAGTGAAGAAGCAAAAGACATTCAGACCATCCCTATGAAGAGTTTGTTCCCTAACCTACATTAATGGTAGTGAAAGGCATTATAACCCAAATCTAATGATTTTGAATTTGTACTTAATCCACTTGGCCATGATTGTAGGCCAGTACTGTACATGTGAGGGTGTGTACATAAAAGCAGAGAAATTTGGCTATGACACAAAAATGAGGTACTGGACTGTTTCATGTCATTACAGAAAAAAGATTTTATGTGGTTTCTAATGAGTTTTAACCTGTTCAGATAACACCACATAATAGTTTGACATATCTTGTAATTGTCCTCAGTAATTATAAACCCGCCTTAAGGGCAGCTGACTAACAGCAGCTTCCAACGATTTTCTTTCATCAGCAGCTACAGAAACAAACTCCAAGATGAGAAGGTCAACTCCATTGAACTAGATGAGGCCACATGCTTAACAGAGAGACATATATATGTTTTTTGCTCTAACTTCAAGTCATTTTTCTCAACAGGATGCAGTTTTTCTTCCATGCTCAGTAATGCAGATGTTTAGAATTCCCTCATGATTTCTATTCACGTCAGACTTGCCACAGTGCTGTTGGATTCTTTGCAATTAAAGATGCCATTCTAATTTAAGCTTTGCTAGAAATCACTTTGAAATGAATTAGCACTATACTTTTCCTATGGATTAACACAGTGAGTGTGAGCCTCTACTACATTTTGTTGAACCTGAGTATATGACTTCGCTATCCAGGGGTGCAGGGAGGCCTTTGGATCTTGACAGTTTTAAATGACCAATGAAGAGATCTGCTGACAGTGAACAAGACTTTCCTCTGATAAACTGCTTAGCCATTAAACCCACAAGTTTCATTTGTCTCTGGATATCTACTGAAAGATTTTAAATACTCAAGGTCCCTGAAATATGGAATAATAAGTTGAATTTCTCCCAGTGAGTCCAAGAAATTCCAATAAACCCCCAGGTACTTTGAAATCAGGTATGCATGGACATTGTTCTCTGGATCCTTCTGCCACAGTCCTGGACTCTATTCACTATCAGATCAGGGGTCAACAACAAATTTCCTCATGTTTAGAAGTTGAGGATAAAAAATTATGCTTATCTGAGAACATAAAAGGTCAGGCCATAAATAGCTTAGCAGGGAATCACAGCACTTATTCAGTGAGGGAACATTCTGGTATAGATTTCAGTAGAGCTAAATATCCTTAAAGGATCTGAAAAAAGTAAAACCACAGAAATTATGCTGTCTCATGGAGAAAAATGCTTAGAAATAAAACTAAAAAAAATCTTGAAAATATCTAACATCAACCTGTCCTCCCTAACCTACTTTTCTAAATTCCACCACAGATTTCCAATTGATTTAGTAGTTCAAAACAAATATTGGATTGATTTTTGAATATTGAAGAGGGGACTCATAGCTTTAGTAACTGGCTTAATTCATATTCTTCAAAGAATGACATTCTCCTATTCCTAGTGCATTTTCTATCTTTTATTTAAAAGCTGTTTTGAGAGTTTCTTCATATATATATACTTGGGGTAGATTCATAATTAAAATTCAAATATTTTCAGTTATAAAGAACTAGAACTAGGAAATTGAATTTATTTGTAAAAATATAATACCCCCAGTTAAATATATCTACTGACAAACACATTATGAGACGTTGTTTCACAATGGTTCTGCATATAATTTAGTATTTGACAATGACAGCACTTGCAAGTAATGGAGAGGTCTTGGTTTTTGAACAGCTCAAGGAATAACCAAGCTTACATGATGAGATGAGAGTCCTAAGGTTAAGAAATAACATGATAATCAAAACTTTAAACAGATAAAAGCATCTATATTTAGCTATAGTTAGTACCAGAAAAAAAGAAGCAAGCATATGGAAAACCATGGGTCTGAAAAATCCTTGTTTTTTCTTCTGTGTAAGTGTAACTTATGAGCTGCATCCATCCCCATAATCAAAGCTCAGATTATTGCCTGCCTCTAAGCCTGATCAGAATGCTCTAGCGATGTCTTGTCCGTTGAGGGGCTTAACCCAGACAGTTAACTGGTTAACTCTCAGAGCTCATTGGCCATGTGAGACTCCAGGCAAGGAAATCGTGGATGCATCTGCACACTCACCATGGGAAGGACTTGTGGGTGCTTGCATTTGGGTATGCCGGAGATAAGATCAAGGAGTGGAGCTCTACAAAATGGGACAGAGAAAAGGTCATGGGGTGGGGTTTTTTGCATGGCATAAGCAACTTTTTCCTTCTCTTTTCCTCTGCTCTTACCATGACAAAGTGGCATCTGAAAGGGAAGCAAAGCAATAATTTCAGACTGAACTCAAAAGTAGGGACATGCAGGCAAGTGCAACAGAGTTCAAATAGGAGAAGGGAAGGATAAAAAGAGTAATCAATCTCATTTTCAGCTGAAGAAGTTTGAGTACCTTAAATGGCTAATTTTATATTTTCTCTAAATGAGAGAGAGGAAGAGCAGCAGCAGTTCTCTATGCAAATGAGTACAGAGAGTTGGTGTGCACTTCTGGAACGAGACGCAGAGTAGGTGGAAGTAAATAAGCAGGTTTAATAGCTTTCACTCGCTGCCTGCTTGTTCACCACTAAATCTGGTGTCATTTTGTTTCAGAGCATTGCTGTTCCAAAGGCAAAGGTGAAGTCTGCCCTCTTGCACAGTCTTGGAAACTCAATGAGTGGCAGGCAGGGCCCAGATGCAGCTGGAAGATTGGTAGGTTATAAGACAACCCTCAGGCAAGTGAGTCTGAATATTCAAACCACTGAATTATCACTGTCTACAGCTGGGGTTTGGAAGGAAGGAACAATCTGTTTCATCTTTGATAGAAGTACAGAGGTAACTACATTTAGGAAAGGATTCAGGAGCATTGCCGCCCAAGAGGAAGAAAGTGCATTCAAGTAGTGTCAAATAAGGTGAAAAAGAGCCACTCAACCTCCCAACTTTGGCCATTTCACTTTCCCGCATGGTGTATTTGAGATTTAACTGTGATGGGCTACAGTTTTAAGCTGCAGGAACAAATTTTAACTTTGTCACAGGTTTTCAGCTGTAGAGGGTGGCTAAGCAAGAGCTATTGTTCACTAAGGCAGTATAGTACAGACTTCTATAGTTTCTGAAGCAGGAGTTATTTTTGTAGAGATAAGAGGGCAGTAATGAAGTTTGAAAAATAATCTCCTACTAAACTGTATACCCTGTCTCTGCTCAGGTTTTAAAGGTAGTCTCCATATTAGGAAATCTGTACTCAGATCAGGGATCAGGAAAAGAAGTTGAACCTGCAAGGCAACATGTATAATGCTGGCTCCTGGAGGTAATGAGAGATTTATACCTCTGTCTCCCTTGCTCTGCTAATGCAGCTGGTCAGGATGTGGGTAGGTGGTAAGAGAGGTTAATTTCGCTGTCTCCAAGCATATGAGAATCATGAGTATGGCCTGATAATATCATTTGTCTGACTTGATTCTCACAAGATTTAAAAAAAAAAAGTTGTGGAACAGATTTCCTTTCTTTATGTTTTGATTCGAGTCTCTAGACTACAGTTGACTTTTTTTATGTACAGTAGGATTAGAGCAGTATATTGTTATAAAGCAAAGCTTAAATTCTCACCTAATCATATAATTTTTGAGAACTTAAAGAACAGAAAATATCATGAAGTATGCAATAGGGCACTGGAAGCTGTGATATGGAGAGGATGGACAAATAGGCTGCCAGCCAAGCTAAAATGTCAAAAAAAGGGGACAATTTGTCACTGCTACAGTACATTGATGTCTCAGAAAAAGGGAGAAATGTAAAGATATGCTTGTCACTCTTAGAGAAAACTCTGTAAATTCAGAAGAAAAATGTCTTTGTTCATAACAGTTTGGTCTTACAAGCTAGCTCCCTGGTGCTCACCCTTGTACTTGGCCATGAACTATTTCCCCCATAGCTACAGCAGCAGAGAACAGGTCAGACATCATTGTCTTCATGCTGGAATTACTGAGGTGTTGGCAGCTGTCCCATTGTCTGTTGCACCTGCCTGTCCTCATAGCAGACACAGCAGAGAAGGGGATGTGGAATCTGGAACCAGCACACTTCCTGCTCCCCTTCAAAAGCTGTCCCACACACATTTATTAAGGTATTAGAGAGCTTCCAAAGGAGGGCAACAAAAATGGTGAAGGGCCTTGAGGGGAAGCTGTATGAGGAAGGGCTGAGATCACTTGGTGTGTTCAGCTTGGAGAAGAGGAGACTGAGGGGAGACCTCATTGCAGTCACAACTTCCTTGTAAGGGGAAGAGGAGGGGCCGGCATTGATCTCTTGTTGGTGACCAGTGACAGGACCAGAGGGAGTGGCCTGAAATTGTGTCAAGGAAGGTTAAGGTTGGATATTAGAAAAAGGTTCTTCACCCAGAGAGTGGTTGGGCACTGGAACAGGTTCCCCAGGGCAGTGGTCACAGCACCAAGCCTTACAGTGTTCAAGGAGCATTTGGATGATATTCTCAGGCACATGGTGTGACTCTTGAGGATGGTCCTGTGCAGGGCCAGGAGATGGACTTGATAATCCTTGTGGGTCCCTTCCAACTCAGCATATTCTGTGATTGTGTGATTCTTTTCATAATCTATTCTTCCCCATATGTACATGAAAAAAATACAAGAAAGCATTATTCAATATCCTGATTACAAAACTCTTTTTAATCAATACTAGAAAAAAAAGTGTAGTGGCAAAATTTCCTTATATTAATGAAAACTTTCTTAAATGAGCACTATCAGAATGGGTACAGATTTATTTTAAATAAACTCATAGTGTTGTCATTTTGCTCCTAAAGACATTTACTGAATGATGCAATGCAAAATGCAGAAAATTTTTATGTAAATAGGGATATTTTTCTGCAAAGATTGGAAGTATATCTAATGACATATATTATCAATTTCTTTGCCATCCCAAGAAGATATTTGGATCTGAGTTTGTGAGTTTGTGTTATAAAAAGTACGAGAAGATGTGGTTCTTAGTCCTAAGATGCATAGTGTGATGATAGGTTGAATATTTAGCTATAGCCCTTAATGAGTGAGAACATATTGGCTCCAATATATCAATGTTTAGGTTAAATTTTGATTCATGTTCTTGTCTATCTATATATGTGTTTGGGGATGCTTATTTACTAATTCTAGTTCTTGACTGAGCTGTAGTGACTGGTGAATTAGATTGGAGAAGAATCAAGTTCCTTTTACACCCCACTTTTACCTGCAAATGGAGCTGATATCTTCTGTGTAAGACAGTGGGTAATTTTCATGTGCCCATAACAAGAGCTGAAAAATAAAATGAGGGATTTCATTCCATGGAAAGAAAAAAAAAAAAAAAAGGTTAAAATGGTAGTTATATTCAGGGGATGATATCAATGGACCCAAAAGTCAGTTTCCAGGACTATACCCTGTGCATTTCCAAATGAATGCTACAATGATGGAAACTGTAGCATATATGAGAAATGAAAAGAAATGTGGAAATCAGCAACATTCAAAGCTAAAAGTATTGTTTACAAAAAAGGTCCATGCAGTAAGCCACTAATATCTTGTAAGTCGCTTTGCCCAAGGTATTTATGAAACCTTTCTGTAGAAAAGAATATAGGAAATCTTCATCAAAAACTTACCTCAAATTCATCCTTAACTTGAAAGAAATTCTGCCTTAGGAGGGGTTTAGGCTTACAATTGCATCTGAATTAGAGTTTGATCGAATTTGTGCTATAAATTTAAACACATTTCAGGAAACCCAATGGACTGTTCTAAAGCAATATTATAGCTGTATTACAAGTATCTTCTTAATTTCATGTAATAATGGCTGTAATAATGGTTGGAGAAATACAGTCTATTGTCTTACATAGAACCTTAAAAATGAAAGATCAGACTTAAGAGACATATTCTCCATTTTGTACCATAATAACACACATCCCAAAAGAATTGTGTTACAAAAATACACTATCTTGCTGAGAAGGAAAAAATAAAATATTAAACCTGTAGCTTCTTAAACATTCAGCAAACATAAACTTCCTAATGCATAAGTGGTGGGGAAGTCATAATCTTTTTGTTTGTATCTGTAGCACAGAAAGATGAATTAGGTACTACCTTGGACTGGGTGACCACTTTCCCATACTGTTTCACAGATTGCTTTGTCCTTTCAAGAGCTTCAAAGAGTTTTGGTCATTTTCATCCCTTCCTGGCTTCTACTCATTTGTGCTAATGTTGTGGATGGAAACCTCCTCAAGCCTGAATTTTAATAATGGTATCCCAAGAATATTCTCAGCACAGATCATGATGTTTCTTCAGAGCACTTGTGTCCTGGAGACTGAATGGAGGATATTGGTAACAAGCTGTCTCTCTTTTGGAGACATCACTTTAGTGAGTGCATTCACACCTACAGAGTCTTCCACTTCTGCTCTCCTTGGGTAACTTCCTGGAGAAAAAACCCCACAACTATTACTCCTACTGACTGCCATCTATGTACTCTAAATCTCCCTATTCTAGTTTTTCCTAGCTCTAGTTTTGTCTGTTTTTATCTTCTGAAATAAGATCAAGGTTAAAAAGTTAACCTCTGAATTTCTTATTCATGTAGAGTGATATTGTGACTTATGGCAAACCCAAGTACTGTGAAAAACATATATTTCTTCCATATTGAATTCACCTCTGACAGTTAAGTGCCAAATAGGCACTGACCTGAAAGAACTGATATTGGAATAAATAGCTACCAGTATTCCATAAAACCAGGCAAAACCTATCTGTGACTGTTTGTTGAAGAGCTGTGTCAAAGGTGGTGCGTGAATTAAGAACAGTCTGACAGTTGCTCAAATGTTTCTTAATTTTCTAAAATCCATTTATCTCAATGAACATAAGATAGTTGGTAATTGGACTTTTTTTCTTGAGGGTGATAAAATTTCAAGCAATAAGGATAATTTTACAGTTCTTTTTATTTTTTAGCTTTGCAATATGTTTCTAAAGCTATATCTCAATCACCATAGACTATGTTTTCCCTCTCTATCTCCTTACTGTTCTCTCCAAGATACAGGTGAAAATGAATGAAATGAATTTTATGAAATTTTGTGAATTTAATTTTATGAAATGAGTGAAATGTATTTTATGCAGTATTTTTAATTTATCAAAGAAATTTTGAAAATTCTCAAGAGCAACAGAAGCTTCATGCACACCTTAAATCTTTCTAAATTCTATCTTTCAACAACAGTCAGAACTACTTTCAATTTATCCCATTTTCACTTTTCACACTCTTGGGAATCAGTAGTGTTAAAGGCAGTACTTCAGTGGGAGTAATATGCTATGCCTTCCTCTCTGTAAAGAATTGGTAATTCAGAATTGTCCTTGTGCACTAAACAACTGAGCAATAAATGCTCAACTTTGCTCTTATAATTGTACCTTCCCTATGAGCTTTTCTCACTTTTCTCTGTTCATCAGATTCTCTGGTGCCCACCAAATTTTTGAGTATGGATTTGGAACCAGCCAGGAGTAGAGGATGACTATGGTTTGTCAGAGATATAGTTCATGCCAACCCTTACCCAGCACTTCCTTGGGAGCCATGGGTCTATCTCTGTCACTGAGAAAAACCTCAGTATACACCATTATTTGGGGCTACTGTGCTGCCCAGGACAGAATATATGGCAAAGGGCTGGATGTAGCCTGCAACAGTCTAACTTTCCAAGAAAATTTACCACCTAAGTATTTACAATCTCTAAGTTTACTTGGTAGTTCTCAAGATGTCTCATTGTAGACAATTACACGGTGAACAGAAACACTCCATTTTAGGAGTAAGGGCACCCATCTCTCAACTAGTAACCTCTGTAATGCCTATTTAAGCCCACAGTTGGTATTCCTGCAGCTGTGGAAAAACCTGAGCAGTTAGTTGCAGTTTGCGCAAAAATTATTCACCTAATCAGTTATGCTTATTAGTTTGAAATATGGCTACCAGGGAAGATGATCACTTTTGCAGGATATCCAAAGCACTGGCTCTATGAAATACAACTTCTGTTTTAAAGGAGTAGGTGCTTTTTGGGGTGAAGCTTTTCACTGTTGTCTGATTGCAACACATAGCAAGACAGAAAGTATAATTTGTTCTATTTACTTGCTATTTTTTGTTTGTGATGCCAGGAAACCTGAATGCTCTCAGGTCATTCTTGAGGGGAAGCTACCTGCATGAATCTGTGGTTCACACTACCAGGGCTTGACATAATTCTGTTGTTTAAGCTGACTAATTATCATCAGAGTTACTACAGTAAGCTGTAGTTTACTATAATGGGTTTTAAGAAAATGGCCATGGAAATTACTTTCATGAAGTCACTCAATTGCACCTCTGTACTAATGCAGCAGAAGCAGGTGCTGTAAAGCAAGTACCTTTTTGTCTTCTTGAAGAACCATTTTGTAGCTAAGCTCTGTTTTTTTGAGTAAATAATGTTATCAATCACTAAATAACATACTAATATTTGAGCAGTATTATTTCCCTGCTTTTCCAGATGATCTGAAGTATATTGATTAAAGGACTGTGTTGCTTTAGAATCACAATGAAAATTCTGGCTCTATGTCTGGTCAGAAAATTATAATGCTGAAAGTGTTTCTGAGAGGATATTATAAAGATAGACTGACATAAGGTCATCTATGGTTCTCAAGGTGAGACAAAACATATAAAAGATTAAAAAGAAGCAAAATAAAACACTGAAACAGGGAAACTTCAAAGCCATACTTTTTTTCCAAATTTCTTTTACATTTTTCAATTTGGAAAATAATTACTCCTACACCGAAAAGGAAAAAGTGTTTTAAAAGTAAAAATGTCAGTCAAAAAGAGCACAATTTTGAAGCTGAATGCAGATGTAGTTAAAACTTTAAAAAAATTAAAATTGTTTAAAAAACTGATGAAAAATGATTTTTTTTTTCATTTTTATTATTCATCTTCATTTGGGTTATAAATGTATTTATATTCACAGAATGAGAAGTGTGGCACTGAGCTCTCTTCCTGTCTGCTCTGGTAACTTAAAACACATTTAGAAAATTGTAGAAATGTATCAGAATGGTGTCATAAGACAAAATAGTAGGGCTGGCACAGGGAAGTCCAGATGGCCAGTGATCACAAAGCAGTAGTAGCACAGCATGTAATCAGAAGAATCATGAGAGGCACCAACTGAGAGGAAAGCAGAAATTTTCAGTTACTCCATTAGCTACTCCTTCAGCACAGCATTTGCAAAAATGGCAAGGAAAATACTCAAGGCATCTCCATAGCCTGGTTGGCTGTGTCTGGGATAAGTGTTTGAGATTTATCCTGCAACATTAGAGCAGCATGAAGTATAGAACTTAAAAGCACATCTGCTGAAGATACTTTGAGCTAAAGCAAAGTCACTGTTGAAGCAAATTGGAGTTCGTCAACAGGAGGTTTACAAGTGCCAATTTTAATCAAAAACATTCATTTCAAATACAATTTGCAGCTCTTGCATGGTGAGAAATGATTCTCACTAGGTGAACTGTCCAGGTTATCCATAAAGTTAAACAAAACAGCATCTTATGTAGCACTCATTTCTAATCAGACATAACACCTTTCGGAAGACTTGATTGACTTCAGGCAACAGTTATGGATAAACGACATTGAAAAAAATTAACTGCTTTAAAAGACAATATATATTTAAAAATTAAAATAATAATAGTAAAAAAAAATATATTTGTTTCTTCTATTGTCACTTCAATGGGATTTCGACTTCCTCAAGAAAAAAAAGTTCTATACAGTCATACTTAATGTGTGAGTTCTTGTGGAGGCATGTTCCCTTCTTTCTAACCCATTTGCAGTTACCAATATGAAAGAGAAACAGAAGCCTCAAAACTGTTATGTTCATAGAAAACCAGCTTTTCTGAAAATAAACAACTTTCACAGGGAAAGTTTCTCCAAACTCTGGTTTCACTCCTAAGAAGACACTAAATAATCCAATCCACATACAAAATTTATTAAGCCCTAGTACAAAACCATCAGACAATACCTGTGAAAAAAATCCAACAGGGCTGCTCTCTTTGTCCCCCCCATTCTCCACCACTGCTGAGCAGAGTTCATGCAATATCAAAACCTGAAAGTTAACACAGACTAGATGTGGGGTAACATCTTTATGACTCGAGTGACGGACTAATAGTATCTAAAGAAGTGGCTGGACACAAAGACAACATAAAAAGTACTCTGTAGAATACTTACAACCAGAAATTGAATGTCCTTCATCAATAAATACACCACACCTGTTAGTGTCATCAGCTAATTTGGTGCAGATGCTTTCAAACCTATCATTCAGACCATTTATGAAGGCGTTGAGTAGTGTAGGGGCCAGTATTGATCCCTGCAGGACCCTGTGTGTGACAGGCTGGCAGCCTGAGTAAAAAGTATTGATTAACACCCTCTGACTTCAGCCTGTTAGTCAGTTTCCTACCCATCTCACTGACCACCTGTCCAGTATCTTGCCAGTTTGCCTAGGAGGAGGCTGTGGCAAACAGCGTCAAATGCCTTGCTGAATTCCAGGTGTTTGGAACTGCTTTAATTTCTTTTCAGCCTGTGAACGTGGCTGCATCTCCAAAAGGCCTTAGAGAATTTCAGAGGTCGCTGAAATGTTTTCAGAACAAGTTAAGGAAAATATGCTTTTTTTTTTCCCATTATGGCAATTTCTCCCATTACACACATTTGGGAATAATTTGTAGAAATTGGAACAAAATTAATTTTTGATACTGAATCTTGTGTATCTAGAGAAGATTTAGAAAGCCTGAACTGAAAACAGAATTCTGGTGTCATGTTCTTTTCTAATTTTTTTTTTTTCTAATTAACCCATGCTTTACTGTAAATCTAGTTCTTAAGCCCCTCCAAACATCTGGCACGAGTTGGTCCTAACTATCAACTATTATGATTATAGTCTCCAAGTCTACTAACTTGCACTTTGCCTATATAAATACAAATAACAATTATGTTATATTGTTTGGCCAAGATCCCCTACAGTTTAAAATTCCTAAGCTATGAGAAATATATTCAGAATGCATGTCAGGGAATGTTCAGGTTCTTTACTTGCAAATTATTTTGTCTGTAGGTTTTCCAGTAAAGTAGGCTAAACAATAGATGATTTAACGATATCATTCTGCCTAGCACTAGACTTTTCAAACACCTGTGGGTATGGTTCATTAATTTTCAATATTATTTTTCAGTGTAAAAATAATCCAAAGGTACACAATGGCACCTATACAAGGTAAGTCAAAAGTCAAGATTCAATAATAAATTTGGGGGTTGACCAGAATGTTTTCTGTATAAACCTAACTGATGAGACTATTTAAGAATATGAAGACATAGAAAGAGAAATGCATGAAGGAAAAAAAGGAAACCATCTGTCATGTAAATGCAAGTGTATTTGTCACTGTCCTTTTGATATATTTCTTTATATACAATAGATACTTTTATGTTCATATCCTTTTATTTTCATTCATATTCCTCTATAAATGTATGCACGTGTTGTTGTCCATTGTCATTAATTCAGCCTCCTGGTGCTAAACTGTGTAATACTTTTATAACTATTTGACTTATTACAATCATATTCTGTTTTCCTCCTTTGATGACTTCCTCAATTACACAATACCACGAAGCAGGGAAAATGTTAACAAAAGTGGTAATGGTATAATAAAATCAAAACTCTCCTTCAGACTCCTGTTTTGCTGCTCTGCAATCAAGAGAGCAATCTTGATATGAAATATACAAAGATTCACAGAACTAAACTGCATATTATTATGGTGATTGAGTGAATGTAGAAGGAAAAAGAAAACACATAATAATTCAATTCCAAACTGATATATTACTTTCACTCTAACCATCCATTTGAATGCAACTGGCTGGATGTGCAGCACGCAAATTTCTCTTACAAGTGATTTCCAGTAATGATGGCAAGCCTAATGAGAAAGTTATCTAAATTAGAAAGTAATGCAAGACTTTTCATATCACAAATATTTAGCTTTGATATAAAATAATGTTTTGGAGGGTTTTTTCCTAATTACTTACAAAATTTGAGTACTAATTCCATTTCTTGAATCTCTGCATTTAATGAAGAATTTGTTTAATAGATAAAAATGTGCATGTTTAATTATGTTTTAGGCATTTTTTCCTGGTGGAAGTTAAGTTTTGAGAGAGGCACTTAGGCTTCCAAATGAAGAGGAAGAGGAGAATTAGCTGTTTCAGAACGGGATCCAGAAAGGAAAAGACACTGTGAAAGGGCCAGCCTGCACAGTACACTGAGGAACTGTGCATTTTAAATAGTGGTTTACAAATGAAGAACGGTGGCTCCAGAAGGACAGTTTGTTTTCAAAAGAGCCAGATAAGTATATAAAAATTGAATCAAGCACTCCTATACAGTCTTTTAAGTGACTGTGGGATTTACTATTCTTTAGGAAAAAAGAGAGGGGGTGAGAGAGAGAAATAGGAAGAGAAAGAGAAAGAAGAGCAATGGAGATGTTGTATTTTACACCTCTGTTAGAAAGCGTCATCCACATGGATCCAAAATTTTCCTTACTAAGAGAGTTTCAAACCTGTAAAGCTTCATTATATGGCAGCACGGCCACGCATGCAGTGAACAATGACTATTATGCGTGGTTAGATCCCATTTTGCTGTCCCTGTCCTGTTTCAATATTGCAATTAATGAGGGGAGAGAAAGAGGGCTTAGTACCATAAGCTGATGGCCAGGGCTTGAAGAGCACTGGAAGATTTTCTGGGTCCCATCTCCAAACCCTGTTTCTGTACTTTAAATCAAAGACAACACAGACTTGCTGTGCTCAGATGAATACCCCATGAAGAACCCATAAACCTATGTGCCTTCTGCTTTTAACCCTCAGAAGTAACATGCAGGCAGAATATATCAAGAGCGCCCCTTCACATATTTTGCTTTGCTTCTGTTCCCTCAAATAACCTACAGCTTCGTTCTTACATGACTCTCCTGGGAGGTAGATAATGTTGGTTTGAATCCCTCAGGCGAAGGAGAGAATTCAATCCGGAGCGCCTCTTTCCTGGTGGAATGTTTGTATCACTGTGGCGACTACCTTTCCCCTCAGCTGCAACTGGAAAGAAAGCAGCCACAACATTCTTTTGAGGTCATGTCAGCCTGTGTCAGACGCTACTGAAGCCTGGCAGAGAAGTGCTGGTTTCTGGGTCTGCATCATGTTTAGGCAGGAGATAAGTATCTCCTGGGGCTGGGGAAGCCCTGGGCATACACTGAAACAAAATTTCAAGACTTCAGAGAACTTTAAAATCAAACAGGGAGGAACCAACTTCTCTTAACAGCCTTCAGGTTTAGACACCATTGAGTGTGAATATGAGGGGATTTTTGTTTAGGCATCTCAGATTTGCTTGCTTAGGTCCTCTACTACATCTAATTGAAAGATCCTGTTGAGGACTGAATCAGGCTGTTGAATACTTGTACAATGTGATGGTCAGATGCTATAGGTTTCTATGATTTGCATTTAATCCTGTTCTTGCAAAAAGAAGTATTTCCTCAGAAAATATTTCTATTCTAAAATAAAACAATTAAAATCTAGCAAACAAATTGTTACTATTAGAAATATGGCTCTGATGAATATAAACAACTAACATTGGTCCAATACAATGCTTTGGAGAATTTTATTAAAAGTGCCTTTCTTATCCATCAGACATCTGAGTAATTTTTGATGCTCTTGTTTTTTGAACACAGTCTATAATTAATTATTGTAAGATATACTTACAGGCATACACTCATGACAACCGCAAAGCTGTAGGGTTAAGGTATTTCTGTCAAATATATATTTTTTCAGAAAGAAGAGAGCAAAAAGACAACATATTATGTTTTATAAATTAATGAGTAAATTTTTGCTACATTTATAAGGTTATGAGCAGGAAAGGGTTTAAACTTCGGCAAAAATGTCACAATTTTAATTTTTTGTTTAGAAAAATAAAAATGTTTTATTATAATTTGATGTAATTTGATAAAATAATTTGATGAAATCTCAAAATTGTTTATAAATTACTCAAATATATAAAAAGTGCTTTTAACCAGCACTGAAGGTAAAATAGTAAAAAAATATAACTTTTAAGAATGAATTAATAATTCAAATATAAGGGAAAAAATTGAAACAGTGGAACATGCATTTATCTTACTTCACAGTAGGGATAAAAGGATATTGAGAAACTAATAAATGTTACTTTTTCCTCTTAAAGATTTATACATTCTACTTCATTCTTTAATTTCCTTACTGAATATACAATGATTTCTCTGTTAAATGTCTTGGTCATTATTTTTTCTTACATTACGATACAGTAGCCAATGATGAGAAAAAAACCTAATCCATGCTAGTGTTTTTAATCCTAGATAAGTGCACCTTCTTGATTTTTCTTCTTTTTTAATAAATAATTCTTGGAAATATATCATAGAAAATTAATTGGCGCTTCTCCTCACAAGGTTTGTGGGTTTTTTATATCTGTCCTCTTTTCCACCAGAATTATCAATCCACATTATCACTGCAATGCCCTGGGAAATTCTAGCTGTCCAAATCAATATTTCCACTCCTCTCCTTCAAACCCGAGCTTTTGCTGTTGCTGAGTGCCTGTCACACACCAGAGCCATCACGTTTCCCTGCTGCCAAGGGCAAAGGTGCAGTGGGCAAGAGTCGGTTCCCGCACATCACAGAACGAGCTCTGACATACCATGCCTTTAGATGGCTTCTTCTTGAATTGGTTTAGCTGATATCAAGACTATATGATCTCCCAAGAACTGAACTAGTGCCAGTCAAAGAGTGAAATTATATTTCCCTTGTTAATGTGATACACTTGCATAGCAACTGCTTCAAACAGATGCCTGACTTTTTCTGCTAAAAGGAAGGGGTAATCACCTAAGCAAAGTTTATGGTCCTACTTTGACTCTATTTATTCACGCTGTGAAGGTGTTTCAGATTTGGTTTTATTATCAAATTATAGTTTTGGAGTATTTACTTCAAAATTACAGCCAGCTGAACACCCGTTATTAGGCAATGGTGTTATAGATTGGGGAACACTAGGTTCCTCTGCTATCTTATCTGGAGCATTCTTTTGGGGAACACTAGGTTACTCGGCTATCTTATCTGGAGAATTGCTTCAGGTCACAAGTGGAAATTAATTTCTTGATATTACTTTCCTGTTAACTGGCTAGATCCATGTTGCCATAGATTGTATGACTGTTAAAATTTTTTCAAGGGAGGCTTAGCTCTGGAATAGCAAGGGCAATGCAGGTCAAGCATGCTGTGCATTGGCAGAAATACAAGACCCAGTTCTGAAATGAACTTCTGTCACTACCATAAAAATCACAGGGAGTAACACTGGGGAAAAAAAAAGTATTTTTCAGATTTACATTCTTATGTTCCACACCAAGGCATAAGAATGTAAGTAAAAACCAGCAATTAAATATTTATTTAATTTGTTAATACTGGCTCACTTGAAGTATTTTATACAAAATATCTTCAGGTTCACCAACTTTCAGCAAATTTAGTGACATTCAAAGGATTCCCAACAGGTGACTTGTGGTATGGGGGGTCCCAGGAGATCTGACTCTCCTTATGGAGGGCAAAAGGGTCTACCCAGATTGGGAATAGTAGGGACTGCTGGTAGCTGGTTTTATGAGGTTTCTATTAGGAGACTAAGCGCAGATTCCAGAATGTTGGAAACCTGTAAAACAATACAGAAACCAGAACTCTGTAATCGTTTTTTGGGGGAGTGAATGCTGAATATTTTTTAAGTTCTGCTCTAATGTCAAGAAATGTAAGTATGTTCTGAATGTAAAATACTGCTTTTCAATAAATAGTGCTTATCAATTCAGCTGAATGTGTCATCACAATTCATCACACCTAGTAATCATCACAAAATAGCCCCTTATAACCTGTCTTTTCAAAATGCCTAGATTGAAATGTCAGTATGGAGTTGAGGGTGTATGTGGCTACAGATAAGACTGACAATGTGATGGCAGGAAGAATAGAGGATTCACTTTTCCCACTGAAATGTTACAGTCATCTCATTTCACACATTTTAAAAACATCTCTATTCTTTCCCTAGTTGAAATCCACAGGATATGTATACTTACCCAGGGGCAAGCAATATAGAAATAGGACTTCTCTTTCTTTCACTTCACGACAAATGTGGGAAAATGTGTAATAGTTGCAGGGTCTCTGAATTAAGCCATAAACCCAGATTTGAAAAACAAACAAACAAGAATCACTGAATAAAATCATTAGTCTCCAAAGCACAGAAACTCTGTGAGTTAAATTTGCGTTCCTTTAATCATTCCTGCTGCATGTCAGGGCACATGAAAGCTATTTCTCTGTATTATACTTACGATTCCCTCAACAAGCCTCCAATAAAAAAAAAACACTATGTAGAAAGAAGATCCATTGTCCATAATATAATGTCCACATAATATAACTGTCCACATATAATGAACCTTACATTATCAGAGGTCCAGGGGCTTTTTTAGTGTTCTTTCATGTTTGATTTCATGGAAGTAATTCCATTTCTTTATTTCTTTAGCAAGGTGCTCTTCTGATAAAGAAGTGAGTGAAATATTTTCCAAAGCCCTTGGAATGCAACTTTTTTAACCCAGTTAAAGAAATTGCTTAGGCTGCAGGAGCAACAGAATGTTATTTTTATTCTGTAGTACCACATTTCAATTTCTCTAAACTTTAAGTATGAACAAAGTTCCAACATTCAAATTATTTCACAGAATCACAGAATGGGTGAAGTTGGAAGGGACCACAGTGGGTCACCTGGTCCAACTCCCTACTCAAGCAGGGTTATCCTAAAGCACATGGTACAGGATTGTGTCCAGACAGCTCTTGAGTATCTCCAGTGAGAGAGACTGCACAACCTCTCTGGGCAATCTGTTCCAGTGTGCCATCACCCACATAGTAAAGAAATTCTTCCTCATATTCAAGTAGAACTTCTGTGCATCAGTTTCTGCCCATTGCCTTTTTTCCTATTGCTTGGTACCACCAAGCAGAGCCTGGCTCTGCCCTCTTGCCACCCTCCCTTCAGATACTTACAGACATCCATGAGGTCCCCTCAGTTACCTCTTCTTGAGGCTGAACAGGCCCAGGTCCCTCAGCCTATTCTGTAAGACATATGCTCCATCCAGTCCCTAAATCATCTTTGTAGCCTCTGCTGGACCCACTCCAGGGGCTCCATATCTCTCTTGTACTGACACTGTCCAGAACTGGACACAACACTCTAGATTTGGCCTCACTGGGGCTGAGTAGAGGGGCAAGACCACCTGTCTTGACCTGCTGGCAATACTCTTCCTAATGCACCCCAGGATACCATTGGCCTTCTTGGTCTCTAAGGCACATTGCTGTGTCATGGACAGCTTGTTGTCCACCAGGACCCCTACGTCATTCTCTGCAGAGCTGCTTTCCAGCAGAGTGGTCCCCAGCCTGTACTGGTGCTTGGGGTTATTCCTTCCCAGGTGCAGGACCCTGCACTCAGCTTTGTGAAACTTCAGACAGCTCTTCACTGCTGTATCCGGGTAGAATTAAATGTGGGTATTTTTGGTCTGTGTTTGGCCCAGCCACCTGTGAGAAGCTGGATTTTCTCATGCCAAATTATGGGAAAAGAGTCTGATAAAGATGGTCTATAGCCTTGAGAAGAGAGATTTCGGTGTACACTAAAATTAATTGGTCTCTCATGATTGGCTGATGGCCTTCTAAGGGCACTTGAAGGAGAAACGGAGGAGGAGGAGCATGAAGTAAACCCCCAGACTCAATTAAGGGAGACCCTCTGAAATGGACTGTGCAGATGCAGGGAGACTCACGCACGTGCAGAGAAGTACCAATTATGTAACATTAGGGGCTGTGCCAAATACCTTTGCCTGGGCAGCCCTGGCCATGTTGCTCAGGTAAACATCATTTTGGCCAAGTGGATAAAAGGCAGGTGGCTCATGTTTTGGGGCTCGCTCGGTTCATGTGACAGGACAACGTTGTCTTGGTGGGGACGCCTGCCTTCACCTGTGAGCCAGCCGACCCTTGAGGATGCAGCCACTGCTCGGGGAAGTCTGGGCATTCCAGGGGTTGGTGAGACAACTCCATGGAGGACACCTGGGCAATTTGGGTGTTTGCACCTGGGGGCTTATTTTCTCTCCTCTCTCTCTCTATTGGGTTTCTTTCCTGTTTACTTGGCCACCTTTAGTAATAAAACTGCTGCTTGGGTTAAGTTTTCTGTGGTGTCTCAGTTTTGGCTTCCACATCCCTTCGGACCCCTATTTTCCCTGGAACAACTGCCCATCTCTGCAATCTGTTGAGGTCCTTCTGAAGGGCTACACAGCCCTCTGGGGCTGCTCCTCAGAGCTTTGTGTCATCAGCAAACTTGGTGAGGAGGCACTCTACCTCTTCAACCGTTATTTGAATATGTTGTGAAAGTTCCATATCTTATGAGAAGTTATAGAGGTAGAATTTGTCCAAGTTGCAAGTACTTGCGTTTATTGTAGTTAACTGTATTTCCCTCTTGCCTAGATGGATCATAAGGGAAGGTACAATCATTGTTGTACCTAGATCCTGCCTAGATATGACTCAGAAATACTGATTAAATGTCCATAACCTACAGATCACAGACGTGTAGTAAAAGCATTTAACTATAAAATAGGAGTCCCAAGTTTAAATCTTGGTTTAAAGATTTTAAATGAGGATATAAAGTGTATTTTTACCATCTCAGTATCCTATGGTCAGTATCCCCCTCAAAACAAATTATGTATGTAGTCTGAGAAACTGGGGAACTAAGTTATAATCTGAATCAGACAGAACAGAATTATAATCCCTGTCCCACATCAACAAGTGTGATAATTGTAAAACTATTGCTTGCTAAATGGGGAGAAAGGAAAATATTCTTACTAATTATAATCCCCCTCTCCATCTCCCATTCCTCCCAAACCCCCTTTCCCGACCCCCAAAAGCAGTGGTCATGCCATCTGGAATCCTGAAATGTGTTGCAAATCTGGAAATATTGTTGCTGGAGGCAAAGTGTTGATACATTCTTGAACTTCTTAAGCTGAGCAATGCAACTTCTTGAACAGGGAATGGGAAGGGATTAGGACCTCAAGGATGAGTTAGAGCTACAGGGTAAAGGTAGTGACTCACCTAATTAAGGAGCTGCCTGTTCCATCTCACCCAGTTGGAGCTCTGCCCTGATCCCATCTACAGACTGAGATATAATGGTTTATAGCAATGCATCCTGAAGATGATAAGCATGGGGTAGTGATGAAGATTTTCAAATGAATGTGTTCTTAATAAAAGTCCATGGGAAAAGCCAATTGAGAATTTTCTACTCTGATTACATAAAATCCTAATTTTGAGACCTGTGATGGGCACCTGCTTTATTCCAAAGTAATGGGTTAATTGTAGCTCTAAGAATTATGTTAGAAGTTGAAGAAGTAAACATATATACTATCTTACAGGATAAGCATGAAGTAAAAGTATAAAAGTACCTTTTATGCAAAACCTGATTCAGGAAAATAAACTATTAAGAACTGCAGACTGGTAGCACTTGAAGAGACTGAACAGAGCCAAAACATTAGACATAATTAAAGTAAAACTCATACTCTACCCTATCAGGACTACCAATATTTCTTATTTCTTTCCAAACAGCTT
>JAWWMP010000041.1:40701049-40717550 GCA_035047865.1 Dendrocincla tyrannina | reverse complement strand
CGACGCTCTTCCGATCTTCTTTGTAAGCTTGTAGAAAATTGTGTGCAAGGGGGCAGGGGGGGCGGGGGTGAAAGAAAAAGGCAAGGAAAAATATGATTTTTGATAAAGATGAAAATGGGTATGTACGACATGTCCTACTACTTCAGATGCTCATTTATTTATAGCTAAAAATAGTAATTCATTGCTCAAGTCACAGTCACTCATTGTAGTTAATTGAATCTTTTATTTTTTTCAGCTGTTTACCCTGAGAAAAATTGTCTCAAACATCTTAAAAAAATATAACTTATGAAAGTACAGATTTAAAAATTGCATTTTTACTCATACTATATTAATCAAAATGAGCTCAATTGTGAAATAGCTAGATGTTTTGCTTTTAACACTAACAGTACTAAGATTTGACCTTAATTTTCTGTACATTCCTTTTATTTGTTGCTTTTGTATTAATTTTGATTCATATCTGCTATTTTCTGTTTCATTTTGTAGTGAATTCAAGATTCTGTTTAAGCAAGGGAAAGGGAAATCCTCGAGACTTCTAATTTCAACCTGTGATCATTATATAAACAGACCAGAAGCCAGAAGTGTTTTACCCTGCCCCACAGCCTAAGAAAATCTCCTATGACTGTTGATGGAGACAGATTTAATTATGACACAGTTTCTCAGAAGCCTGAGCATGTGAGCACAGAGTGGACACAAAGTGTTGTCAAGGTCCATTTGGCAATGTTTCAGCTGCCAAGGGCAAGACTAGAGATCAAAGGAAAGAGCCAAAACTCCTAATCGCTGTATGAAAGCCTTATGAAGTCCAGGCTTGCTGGCAGACCTTGATCAGATTCATTATTACTTTTGCTATTTCTAGTTATAGAAGAAAAATGAGGCTTGCCTATGAATGTTTTCACAAGAAAGACAAATAGATTCTGAAGAAAATCTTTTAGCCAGCGGATGCAAGAACTTTTTTCCCTAAATTCTAACTTATGTGAACAATGAGAGTCTAAAATTTAGAATTAAACTGAAGTCCCTTGTGAACTTGAGATTCTGTCAGATTTCGCTTGTTTCCTCTAAGTCCTGATGGCCTCAGAGAAAAAATTCCTTGTTGACTCAAGCAGATTCACTTGATAGTTGATTTTTGAGATATAAAAACAGGTGTTTCCTTCAACTGTTGCTTTCAACATATGATAGCAGCAATGTATAGGTATCAGACTGCTGCTTTATTTTTGTATAAGCCTGTGCATTTTGTTAGAAGGCATACATTTCTTTACAGACAGGGAAGACAAAATGGCTCACTTCAGAGAAGGGGAAGAAAAAGAGCTCTCTACTCCCCTCCCCACTCCTCTCTTCCTCATAAAAATGAAGGAGGGATACACATGTACGTTGCTCTACATTCCTCTCTCTCGAGGCTCTAAAAAGTCGTCTGAATAAGAAGATAAATACATGTATGTAATCCACTTTTTCTCTGAACCAGAGAATCTTCATCTTTGCTTGGCTGACAACACAAGTTCAGACCCCCCTAAAACCCAATCTGTTTTTAAAGATAAATGAGTTTCCCAAAATTCAAAATAATTTCTGAAAACAAAATCACACTCATATTTTGGAATGTGATTACTTCAACACAGTTGTTAGCAGAGAAGTGTAAGGTAAAATAAGATTCAGCATTGGGATTCTCATTTGTTCTATAAAACTTTGGCATTAAAAAGCCGAGGTCAGTACCTTAGCTAAAGCTAAGCAATGGCAGCTGTTTTGTCAGAAAAATTTCATAGATTTTTTTTTTTTCACTAGGTTCTGGGAAAAAATGTTAAAAATCACTCCATATGCGTTCTCTCCATATCGTGCAAAGTGCAAATGACCTTCCACTGTTGCCACAAAGTTCTCTGAAAGCAATCTTTGTTTGGTATTATTTCATCCTGTTACTGAGAGCAGACAGTAACATTTCATTGTTCACTGTCTATACTGACAAGATATGTCTATACTTCCTGTGTCTCTTAATAATTACAACACATGCATTTGTTTTCTCCTGAGCATATGAGTAAAATTACATGGTCATTAAATTATTTTATTATGTTTTCAATAATCTCTTATTATCGACTTTCTGAGTGTTTATAGAACCTTACAATCTGAAATAGAAAAACTAATTCTTGAAGTTACATTTGAAAATTAATCATGAAATTTCAATACAACACACTTGTCTCATGAAATAGACTCTGGCTCTGTTTCCTGTGAAACCAGTGGGAATTCTGTCGTTTGTGTTCAGTGGGAGTGGGACAGCACCAAAAGATATTCTTTTCCCTGGGAATACTTCAGAACACAGATTTCCTATTTTATTTCCTGATATAACCTTTGGGATTTGACTTTTTTTTTCGTTGGTCTGTTGGTGTTGTTTGTTGTTGTTGGTTGGTTGGTTTTGTTGTTTTTTTGTTTTGGTTTTTTTTTTTTTTACATGACCAACATTTACTGTAAGTAGCACAAAACCATCTTTATTTTTACTTTAGTGGTTCTCTCAGCTACAAAAGGAGAAAGTGGGTTGGGAAATTGCTGAGGAACCTGCCAGAGCTGAGGAGGCGGACTTCCTGGAGTCAACCAGTCCAACTTTCCCATGCTTCCAAGGGCAGCATATCATGCCAACTCCTACTCCTGCCCTTCCATGTTTCCTTTCCATACCCTGCCATAAGCATCTTCATCCTTGTCCCTCTTTTCTGAAGTGGTGAAATTCTATTTTTCATGGTGGTGAATTCTATTTCCCCACTATTGAGAAGCCTTGAGAAAACTAATTTTCATTCTTTTTTTTTTTTTTTTATTCTGCATTATTTTCTTCATAATTTACAAAGTTAATAGCAAAATAATGTTGACATAAAACATGTCTGGAGCTTTCAGGACAAAACTGAAAACCTGACCCTTTCTCTGTGGTTGAAAACTGGTAATCAGGTGACAAATATCCTTTGACAGATGCATATGCACACACCAGACCAGATTATAAATTAGTCTCCGAAAGGGATTTTTTGTAGTTATGTCTGAGCTGCTCAGGCTGTACAAGGAGACCTGACAAATAGTTTGTATGAGCTAAGTATTAAGACTAAATCTTGTGATACAATTGGATTTCATTTTCACTAACTGAAAATTTCTGCTTAAAAGAGGCAGATTAAAATGTCCTAGAAGGTGTGAATTTGTATTTGAAAAAAAAAAAAAAAGATTGCTTACATATGTTTATCATGAGTTCTATTTTACTGTTTAGGTTATGTTTTCGGTATGTTTTTTCATACAGAAACCAATCACCAGTTGCAGAAGGTGGCTATTTCCATGTATAGTATGAAACCTCTCCTCTGCCCAGGAAACAACCCGTGACTTTTTCTAGGCTGAGGAAATGTGTCCTGCCATTGGGTCCCTCTCCCTGGGCCATGTCATTGGATAATGTGTGCATGAGCAGAACTTGGACAGAACAGTGTACATCTATGAAGACTAGCAAGAACATAGAAACATTTCCACATTTCCTTTAAATGAAAATAGTTTCATTGTCATGGATTAAACAGTAAGATACTGGTAGAAAAGTTTTTGTTCTTTAGTGTCTTTCAAATGAAGTTGCAAAGAGTATGAATTTTTTGTTATTCATTCTCCGAGATTACTAAAATATCACATAGGTTCAACCTTCCTGTATGACTGTACAAGATAAACACTTCAAAAGGGCACAGAGGAACAGAAGAGAGAGATGTGGTATCTCAAAGGAATGTTGAACATCATGTGAATACCCACACTGCAAATGAAGAATTATTAAGATGACCTTAGGAGAGCACTTTAAAAATAATCTGCTAAAGAATGATATTTTTCTGTGGATATACTGTCTGAAAATGTTTAACTCATTGTGTTGCAGGGAAAATGAATGAAAAAATTAGGAGAGTCCAGTATGACAGAAATACTCAGAAGGGAACAATTTATGTTCAACTTATGAACCCAAATGATTGAAAGAATAAGCACCTTTCAATTATAGTTGTCCCCTAAAAAGAGAGAGAAACTGCAAACATGTAGTAGCATAATTCACAGCATATGCTGCAAATTCATTCTTAGTTCATTATATTATTGAAAGATGCAAACACTTTTTTTGTTAAGTAACACTACAGATACTTAAAAATAGGAGTCTTCTAAATGACACTAAGCATACTTGCTGAACCAAACCAATGCAGAACTACTAAATTTGTGGAAGCCATCTGTAAACCAAAATTTCTATTATTTCTACTGCAAAGTGATATTATATGACTATTACATGACTGCATCATCACCTGAGGTATTTCAATCTAACCTTGAATACCGGGCCATTGTAAGTGTGGTTTGTCTCGTGTTGAAACTCGTTGACTGAGATGCTGCTGGCAGCTTACCTGTGCTGCAGCTGAGCACAGTGTGGATGGGATATTCACTGTGCTTCTCGAGAGATTTTCAGTATGTGATAGGCTTTTATTTCCCCAGTTGGTTATCTAGCCAAGCAGTAGTAACTGAATAACTTGGAATGGAAAGAGGGAATAATTAGAGGTATCGTGCAATTTCTTTTTATTTTACAGATGATGACTGAAGGATCTGAGAATTAGGACAGAAATTCAGTACTGAGAAACTTTCTCTTGTTGTTGCTCAGTTGAGAAGCATCATTCTTGACTCCTCAGCTGCGCAGTGCATCAAGTTCAGAATGAGAGGCTTGGAGCACCAAAGACACCTCATGGGCTACCAATTATCTGCTAGGTGGAAGATGTAGCTTGACTTGTAGGTTGTGTGGGATCTACAAGCTAGATTTGTTTCTCCCAACAAAAGCAGACTAACTTCTTGACTGCTGAGCTACTAGGTAGGTATATTTACCATATGCTTCTCTCCTGGCAAATGAGTGAACTTCGCAGGGTTTATATTTCTTCACCTAATGTATATGGGCTGTTCAGACTACTAGTTCAGTAGTAGGCCAGCCACTGAAACTATGAGTGAAATAGCACTTCACTGACACAACTTAACTGGGAAAGCACTCAAGATATATTCTTGAATTTATCACTTTATACTAGCATAACACATCAGAGTACAGTAATGTCTGGAATAGATATGAGAGCTGTACTGTAGCAGCAAATATCTGCATACATTACAAAAAAAACCCAACAACAAACAAACAAACAAAAAACCCAACAAAACAAAAATACCCTACCATGTTTTTTCTGCTATTGTTATAACAGTTCCTCAAATGAAATAAATAGTGCATTGGAAAATATGTTTAAACCATGATGGCTCATGGATCTATTCAAACATTTTTGTAAAAGGCATCCTCTCCTTCCCCCAAAAATTGTTAACAACTAACTTTACTTTTCTGCCACAGCTTGTGTCATAAACACAGCTTGAGACAATAACATTTGTATCATGTTTCTCAGCAGAGCTAAAAAAGAAAGTGTGTGATAAATGGTGATTGCTCACAGCCTGTCAGTACAATACAGAACTTTTCTATACTTGAAAGTTGGGTGGTGTTCTCTGCAAGCTCACAAAATATAGATTTTTTTTAAGTTTGCACTAAGAGGTTCGGGTTCTCCTCTACATTTCTTTTAGCATTTGGGCACATATAATTCTTTTAAGATGGAGCATGATGAGAGATATTATCTGTAAGACAGTTTTTTTAAGGTACTCAGTGTATTTATGAATGAAAAAAGCTCAACTTCTTGACATCTTGACATCAAGGAATCAAACAATGGAATAAAAATTTTGCCATAATGCTGGAATAAAGTAGCATATTTTTATATGTTATAACTACAAGTATAGCTGCAACTTGTCAAGAGCTGTAGAAACATTAAGATGCTGAAAATTACATTCAATTAGAAATGCTTAACTGTACAAGCATTCAATTATTTTGAAAGGCAAATTTTCCTGAACGTGTTGCTTCATGCACCAATAATGTACTGTTATTAATCCCAATTACCTTTTGTAACTTTAATCCACATATTAGGCCACAGATCTGTGTAAATATTTTAGAGAAGTCAGTTAATAGACATTTGCTATGGCAAGTGAGTGACATGTGAATATTATATTGTATTTAGGCCATTTCCTGAAAGGAAAGAACAACGAATCAGGCAAAATGCATATACAGTGACAAATGCTGGCACTGAACAAGTTATTGCTGCAGAGTCAGTAATTACACAGTTCAACAAGCCCATGATTATGAGGAAGAATTCAGGCAGGCTAAGTTAAACCAAATTTTGAAATCACTGAACTACCTGTTGCAACCTGCCTCTAGCCTGTCATCCTATGTGTTGCTGTTCCCCACTATTTTGCAAGGTGGACTTTGTGGAGTACTTTTCCGTGCCAGGACAATATTGCCCTGATTTGGACTTATTTTCCAAACCTGAGTGGGCTAGAAAAACCTAATTCCTGTTATCTTGGTTCTTACTCTTGCAGCAAGACAGAAAAAAATAAGAATTGAAAACCCATGAAAAAACAGTGCTGGGGGGAAAAATGGCAAAATGAAATACAATAAATATTTATCTTGAAGCAAAACAGATACCTCAGCATTAAAACTCAGCCAATAGTGCCTGCATATGCAGTTTTCTTGTAGATATAAAAATGGTTTGCTCTCAAAGCTGTTTCATGATATGAATACTGTCCCCCAGCTATATTGAAAAGGAGTATAAACCAGCAATGGAAAATCAAAAAAACAAAAATAAGATTGCATGTCCTTTCTCCAACACTAACCCCTTAACCAATATCCTTTAGCATGCCTTTTCCAAACTTTAACTAAAACTGAATAAAATGCCTATAGAGATTCAGTGCCATTCTCTCTAACAACAGGTTTACCAAATAGCCTTATGTGTGTCAAGCCTGCATCACAAATCTTGGTCCATCTACAAAACAAGTTTCCTGGTGGTTCTAAGAACTTCTCCAAGAAATATCTGGATGAGGTCTTATGAATCCCTGTTCAAAGGATCTCTTAAAAAACTAATTAGTTTTTCTGGATTCTTCAACACAAACCAAACTGAAGTGCATGTGAATCAATTCCAACTTGCTGAGTAAAGAAAACCCCAGGTGATCCTTAAATATAGAGGGTAGTTTTTTAAATTATACGTACCTACTTGCATACATACATGCATGAACAAAGCCCTGGAAACAATAAAGACATATTAACAGAAGTAACTAAGAGTGAATTCTGGCCTGTGCCTTGCCAGGTCACTACCTCATAGCTTGTAAAAGACATCCATTTTGGTACAAACTTTAAGAAAATCAGAACTGCAGATATTTAAAAATATTTCATGTATCTTTAAATTCCTTGAGGGGTAGTATACAATTCAGCATGAGTCATGGAGACACAACAAAGGAACAAATATTTCACGGATGAATGATGACAATGTGTATTCTGTTCTCAATAAAAATACTCATATGCACTTTTATTTTATTTAATATGAAATTGAAATGGCATCTAGATATGAATATTGCCAACAGTTAGCATATATATGAGTGTAATGTAATTAAAATCTTACGGGTAAAACTGTTGCAGATTAGTATTTCATGTATCCTAATCAGGCCAAGACACTCTTAAATCAGAAATAAATGGTGTCTTCATGCACAAACACCTTTGTCTCAGAAAAACTGCAGAACTCTGTGATACAGAGACCATAACATTTGTATGAACTTATATACCTATAAAGTCTTAGAGAACTGGACTAGGGTGAGAAATAGAGAAGTAATTTTTTTATTAGGCAAAGGAGATGTTAAAAGTCTAAAGGATCATGTTGAGACAGCCAAGATGATCAGGAAAAGAGCCTAATCATGTTCTCGTTCAGCTTCTGTGTAGCAATCACTTAGTTAATGAAATTACAGATTTCCCCTCCCCGCCCAGCCTGAAGATACAAATTTCATATCTTCATCTGGGGGTTTTGTGCTGGTTTTTTGTTTGTTTTCCCTCTCAATATTTTTAATATAATTATTTTGTAATTTATGGTCATATGGGGTTCAATGAATGTCATTCCTCGCCTCTTTTAGGTGTTGTAGCCATACAAAAGAGCTTACTCAAATCCTAATATTTCTTAATTCTTTCTTTTTGTTGATAGGTGTCCTAAAGTCGTTTTGTACAGTTGAAGTTTGGATGCTGGAAGCAACATTAAGGAAACTTCTATTGAAATATAACAAATACATGCACTTTTTCCTCACGTATATGTCAGTGTAGTACAGCAATGCTGCTCAGGGCAAATGGCTGATAAAGTCCCCAGTTAATACACTGATCCTTGTGGGCTATAACTAGTGCTATAGTAGAGCTGTAGCACTGAGTCCTAAAGTGACCATGTTGCCCTTGAGAAGTCAGGATGAGTGGATGACACCATTTCTGTATTGATGATTGCCCCAGTGACCTGTTCAGTGACCATTGCTCATTGAACAGTGACTGAAAAACAGTGAATTGTAACAGCTCACACCAGTAGAGCGAGAATCATATCACCCAATGTACACAGTAAGTCTCCTCTAGTCATCCATACCCACCTTGTAATCAATGGACAGAAACTGGGGCATCTCAAGAACAGCTCATGTTGTCCTGAGGTCAAGGGAATTGCACTGCAAAATTGACTGGTTTTCTCACTTCCTTACAGAGGAACAAACCAGCTGTCAGTGTTTATGGTGCAACCAAGTAAATTCAGCTTTGAAGGTGTTTGCCTTTTGTGTCCATAGCTGTCATCAAGCTCCATCATTATCCATTTTAAGGCATAAAAGCTCTATTTTGAGCTCGTATATCATTTTAGCAGAAGGATGCAAAAAGGAGCTGTTTAGTTTAACAGTGGAGTAATGTCCTCCTGAAAGCTCTGTTGGGGGAAGGTCTATTACAAGGTGATGGAAACAAGTCACATCTTGGAATGTGCTTGTGAGAAAACTAAAAACAAATCTGAAATTAAATACAACACAATATTGATTTCAATGTTAAGTTAAACATGTTAAAAACATGTGCAAGCATAGTAAATATTGTGTATATATATATATATGCATTTTTTCTTCATATGAGTCCAAACAATTATGATCAGAACTGTTTATACTTCCATATACAGAATTATTTCCATTGTGTTAATGATTAAAAAAAACCACGTTTGAAAACAAACAATCAGCCAAAAAATGCAATTAATTTTAAAGTGTGTCTTCCATTTTGTTCTTTAATATCTGTGTTTCAGCTTTTTTTGGTTCTTTCAGCACACAGAGGTCATCTTTTCAAGCTTTTTCTGTAGCAGAAGAGCTGGAAAATTTATATGTGATTGTGACAACACTTAAATTTTCTATAAAAGCTAGTCTTTCATATACTAGGATTAAGATTGTAATTTGTTTGTAATTTATCTAGTTAGAATGTATGCTGCTTATGCCTCAGTGTCTTTTCCTATGTTACGCACATTGCCAGAGCCTAATTAAAGAGATCTTGGTTTTCATCTGCAATTGTTAAGAATGTTTATAATACAACAACAAAATTAGATTATTTTGAAAATTTAAAATACAATCTGAATTACTGAAAAATAGGCAAAGAAAATATTTGCTGAGCTGCTAAAAAAATAAATCTGTATTATAACAAAGTAGTTAATACCTGAAATGCTTTATATTTTTTTACCTCCATCTAATACTACAAGAAGAGAACAAAATGGAGATCAAAGGCCATATGCACTACTACATGCCACCTCCTTCCCATCATTTCCTGTAGTAATAAGCATTTGGAGCACTGTGATGAATCTGGGCCTCAAATCCTTTTCTGCGTACACTTTCAAATTATGTCTCCTGTGTAGTACAGAAAATTTAACATTCACTGCAGTATTTTAATATAATGAATTATCATAATTAGAAAAAATTGTGACACCATATCTATCTGCATGTGATTATTCAGAATTTTAAAGAACGGGACTTCCTTTTTAAAGGACTAATGGATCATGAATTGAGAGAAAAGATAAAATGTTTAGAACATTTCTTCAGGAAATGGCAACATACAAATATACATGCAATAAATCAAGATTTGATTTTGTGCATTGCTAATTTTTCTACAAGTGAGAAACACTTTTGATTCATCCAAAGGGTTTTGTTTTGTTTTGCTTTGTGTTACATATCTGTATAACTATACATCTCTGTGTGTATATAGGGTGGGTTTAAAACACCTGAGCTTCAATTTTCATTAAAAAGTGAATGGTGTGTTCAAAAATAAAATCGTGTGTACAAGGCATTCAGTATGGCTGAAATGCTCACTTTCTGTGGAGGAGAGATATAGCAGTATCAATGTATATAAATGTATAGGAATGGACAATTTTCTTTTTAGTTGGTTCAGGTTGGGAGCAAAGTCATATGCACTTGACATCATATGTAGGTAGTCAAGAGGCATATTCTCTACTGAATACTTAATGATTAATTGGAGAAATAAGCAGAAGAGAAAGGTATTTGTACCAGAATTAGTGTTTTTTACAAAAAACACTCTGCAGGGTCACACTATTATAAAAAAGGGCAAGTACAGCCTATAAAAGGATCTATTCAGCTATCTGGAACATGGTGATCTCTATAGTTTTTGTGTGACTAAATGTGGAAAAATGGCACATGTAACAGATAGGAAGTAGAGAAATTATCCATGTCTAAGCTTTTCTTTGCCAGCCAGGGAATGCTTATTTTTCTCATAACTATTAAGAAACAATACAGATGGATTTTAATTTTCAAAGGAACTTGATTTTCACAAGAAAATTGCTCAACCTTCATTAATATTTAGAATCCTTTAAAACAAACTACAAAAAGTATTAGAATTGCAGAAACCTGGACTTTTAGAAACGAGTCTGTCACAAGTATCATTCAAAGAGCGCAGCAACATACTACCCTAATCTGAAAGATTTGTCTTGATTGAGAAAGAGCTTAAAGATTCTTCAAAGGTTCGATTGTGCTTGAATACCTTTTCAGAGACCACCATGTGCTCCATCTGTGTGGTTCACTGAAAACAACAGCCTTTCTTTGTCTTGGGCAGGTTGCAGGCTACAGTAAAGTAAAAGATAACAGGTAAAAAGTATGTCTCCATTCAATAAATAATTCAGTTAATCAGTGTATGAAATCACTGGCACCACATAACTTAGTGAGCAGAAATGACAGCACAGAGAGAAGCAGAATGCTGTTAGCAGAGACTCAATGATCTGGGAGGCATGTGACCCATGTTATGGTAAGAATGAGAGCAGTAATTAGAAGGACTGTAATTAAAACATCAAAGTCTTCAGGTCACAGAAACAGTAATTTCCTACATTTTTCAGTTCCCAAGAATCAAGCTTAATGTTAACCCTATGCATGCAGTACCAAGCAGGAATAGAAGTATTGTTGCAGTCTTCTAGTCAGATTTAAAAGAGTAGGTAACAGAACCTTAAGAAAAGCCATATGGACCAAAAGTCTCTATCTGGCTCCAATTGTAGCCAAGAGTGGGTGTCTAATGAAGGGTGAAAGGACATAAAAAGCATATAGTTCCCCAGAAGAGTGTGGCAGTCCCAGACATCCTTTCAGCTTCTGGTCTCCTGTGTTGGGAGTTTTGGACTTCACCTGCCTCGCCCTGCTCCTGTCAGGTACCAGGTGGCTCTTGGGGCTGCTCAGCTGCTTCTGAAACCACAGAACGATTTGGGTTGGAAGAGACCTTAAAGATTATCTATTTTCAATGCCCCGGCCATGGGCAGGAACACCTTCTTCTAAACCAGGTTGCTCAAAACCCCATCCAATCTGGTCTTGAACAGTTCCAGGGATGGGGCATCCAGAATGTCTCTTGGCAACCCATTCCAGTGCCTCACCACTCTCACAGTAAATCTAAATCTACTTTCTTTCAGTTTAAAACCCTAATGACCACAGCATATCATCTTAAGGTAAACCACTAACAATTTCAGCTTTCTGTAATATCTCAGATTGTCTTTTGTGACAATTCAAAACCAGCTGCCTGAGCAATTCACCCATACCCGTGGTTTAGGGTTAACTGGCAACATGTTATGGGTTGCAAATGTCCCAGGGTGGAACTTCTTGTCTTCTTTTGAAGCAGCAAGTCTGCTGATAGCCAAGGGCAGTATTGACATGTTGATATGTGATGCCTAAAAAGAAACCGACCCACAACAACACATAAGAGCACTGATTTCCTACATCATTTTGATGAAATATTTAGTAGTTGATAATGCCTGGTAAGTGTGGTAGCTCAGCAATCTCAATTCTTTATGACAAACCTAAGAATTTTTATCTTATCAGCTATAAGCTGACAAAAGGCTGAAATATTGCTATTGGTTATGGCTATTAATTTTGCCTCACAATAAGGTGGTGTTGTTATTGGCTTTGTTGTACATTTCAGTGAAAAGAGCATTATTTCCTGGGTGCAGTTGTGTCATGTAATTTAAAAAGGATTATAATTACTAGGAGGAATAAAGAGTCCAGTAGGGTTTTATAAAATAATTCAATACCAAGTAAAAATCCACATTCCTTTGCCTTCACAGAAAATGTAACATCATCAGACTCACCAGACTTCTTTCTACTTACAATTTGCATAAACTGACGGATTCTTTTTCTCCTTTTGTTGTCTTTAAAGTATGATGTGTGATATAGAATTAAATAGCTTCTGAACTATAACAGTAAAAAAGTTCCATATAAGAATATTACACAAAAAGACAGCAGAAGTACAAATGCATATGTGGACCAATTCCCAATTAATTTTCCCTTATTCCTCAATAAAATGCTTATAGAAAAACTAATATATGGGTACCTACATATTTTACCAACAGAATAAAAGATATTTAGTAACACAATCAAATCTACTAAAAATGCAATGAGAGGCTAATATCATATGTAAAGGAAAACAGGAACCAGAATTTAATTGCATGCTTAAAAGCGAATCTCTGCTTGAGTGAATCACTCAAGACTGGAAGATTTATATTGAGTTGGAAATCAGTATTTGATGTGTGAAATGGCATATGATAATCTTATTTTCTGTACGGACCATTATCTCAGATATATAAATGATTCTATTTTGAACAGTATTTAAAAAGTCTCTGTATGCTTCAAAAATGTAAGCCAAGATGGAGAAGAAATTACAGACAAGTTTATTCTTGTATCATTATTTTCTTCTCTTAGTGTTTTAGCTCACTTTTATAGTTCCTGATTTTCTTTTCCTTCTATTCCTTTTACGTCTTTTATTATGTAATTTCTCATAACATTCTAGCAAACACTTTTTGGTTTAGTTCTACTATAGTAGAAAACCAGAAAGTTTTTGTCTTTGAATGTCTATAGATTTTGAGTTTAAGGATGTTCTTGTGACACTGGAGTACAACTGAAAAAGGAAGTACTAGTTTAAAATATCAAGTATATTATCAATATTGAAAGAACATATTTATGAGGTGTAATGTTATACTATAATAATACGGACATCAGATTTTCTGTATTTATTTACCTTATGATTTCTATCCTGTTTTTGTGGTAGTAGGAGCAAAATCTTGAAAACAATTAGTCTAGTCCTAAAGATTGTGATTATTTATGAACTACACAAATCTCTGTGTCTTCCCTCTGCCTATATTCAAAAGCAAAAATAAATTAAGGAACCAACATAATTTCTTCATATCTCTCCTGCTGGTGTAGTTTATGCTATTCAGTATTAGGCAACATATTTTAGGTTAAAGGATACTAGTAAAATATGAGACTTCAAAATAATCTTTCAAAATTACTTTGTCTCAACAGCTTGGTTCTTAATTGGTTTTGGATCTTCCAGGAAAAAAAAAGCAAAAAAAAAAAACCCTCAAACCAACCAACGAAGAGAAAGAAGTTCAGCCAAGAACTGCAGCCAGCTCCCATCCTTTCAAAATAATTTTGAAAATATCTAGAAATTTTCTTTTCTCTTGTGCTGAGAAAGAAATGATCTTTTGTGTTACCTGAGAAGTGATGTTTATAATGTGTTAAATGGAAAATTGAAGGTGAAAAATTCTATTTCCGGAGGTTTCTAAATTAACAGCCAAGGCAAGATGGTCTGACTGATGAATCGAAGACTATTGATTGTAACAGAGAAAAGAAACAAATGAAAAAGTGAAGACACTTCAAAATGCAGTGAGAAAACTTATTGGCTTTTAAATTCATTGCTGGATGGGGCTACATTTTTTTTCCGTTACCTATGAAAGGACCAGAAAAGCAACATAGCCCTCTGAGATGTAGTGAAATTATTGTACCTAACTATAGCACAATAACATTATTATGGCATGGATTACAAAGTAAGACAGAGGATCTTCAACTACCTTTACATGCCCTGGTTGAGGGAAGGGAAGAAGCTCAGCTGCAGCACAGGGACACAGCACACCTGGCCATGGACACAGGCTCACTTAGCAAACAGCAGTTGCCCCAGATGTGTGTAACTCTGCCTCTTCCAGAAGTGCTCACATTCATAACACAGGATGAAGTGTTTGCTTTCTAATTATGTTTTCGAAAAGTCAGGTGGCCAAAACGCACAGCTGACAGACAACTTTCAGCAGAACAATAAATCAATAGGCTACATGGCAGAAGCAAAAATCAATGAAGAACCACTTTGATAAATACAGCTGAGACTTTAAATGTTGCTTACGAAGTCAAACAAGAAAAAAATTCTCTGCACCCCACACCTTACATTGGGATATAAACCTAAAAGACATTATTTATATTAAAAAGAAAATTGTTTTGATATCATTATCATATTAAAAGTCAGGGGTTTTTTTCTAAGGTGAATAAATACAGAAATAATGTCTTTTTCTTTTAGATTGCTATCCTTTGAAAATTTTTACAAAATTCTTTTAGATAACACAATTATCATGAATCATAATTACAATGGACGTAAGTTGCTGGCTTCCACTTACGGAAAATTATGGAAATATATTAGAAGACTGATAAAAGGGTTGTGAATATAATATGCATTTAGCTATTTTAAGCAAAAAATTGCTTATATTTACTTTTGCTGGGTAAATCCATTAAAATCTTTTGAATGGATTTTTTCCTCCCTCTGAAAAGGTAAAGGAAAAAGAAACCTCTTCCTTTTTTACACTCTGATTTGCTTTATTTACATTCATTTCCTGTACTGAAACTTTAATTTTCAGTCTCTTCTGCCTGAGTCCAATCCTGTGCAACTCTTGACTTTGATGGGATAACACAGAGAAAGGCTGAAAGACTGAGAAGTACTCAGTTTCTTTGACTTACCTGCTGTTATAACTACCAGTTTTGTTGACAAACAAAACTGTATAGGACAGCAAACCACTTTGATGCTTACTGCATTTATTTTCCTTTGGAAATAATTGGAAGGCAAAAGCATTTTAAAGGTACTCACTTAAATTCATTCCATTAATGTCCCAGAGAGACAATTTTTTTTTTAACATAATATTTTACTAAATTAAACAGTAACAGGGGAAGTGGTACCTCTCAGTCTGTTATCAATCAGAAACAGACAGGGAAATTGTGGCCGTGATGCAAAATGCATTAAACTGTGGATTTTTTTTTTTTTTTTTTTTTTGAGCATGCTTTTCCTCAAGTTTGTCCAGTTGATGATTGTTTCATCTGGTATTTACACCTTATCCTTTAGATTAAAAGGTTTTAGGGACACACACTTTCTCATCAGTTATGTTCATGCAGTGTTTAGCATAATGAGGCCAAGACTTGTTTTTTAAGTGGTAACAAGTAAAAATGACTGGCAAATACAGATAATAATAATCATAAGGCAAAGCATTGGTTGCTCTGTCTTGGTTTGGAGAGGGCTTACTTATACTTGACAAGATGAGATCAGGTAGGATGTCTGGAGGGACATTGTATCTTTCCTATGGAGCTACAGAGGGGAAAAGGCTGTTCAATCTCATACAGACATTAAAGAGACTGCAGTGAGCAGCAAGGAACAGAGAGACTTCAGCCTTACCAGAATGTGCTTCTGAGGACCAGAGTAGAGAGGGCATCACTGAGAAAGTCACTGGTATTCACTAAAAAACCCACTCAGGAAACAAGAGTAAGGAATGACCTTCAAGAACACTGATGGCAGAAGGAGAGTGATGTAAAAACCTTATAGCTTTTGTTTTCTTCCCTTATTTCATCTACCTTCAAAATGGAATTTCCATTCTTACTTTAGTAAAATAAAACTGAGCAAGGAAGTTCTTAGGTCCTTGTGGAGAAAGCTAAGCAACTCCAAGTCTAGCTTTATTATTCTATAGGAAAATATATAAAATATATAAAAGAATATTAATCTGTTACTAGGACTATGTGAAATGTATAAATAGCAAATGTCAAATGTTGTAGGACAAACTTTTTACAGAGAAAAATACATCAAACTGGTCAAATCTATACTCTGTGTTGCACCTTAAATATCATCAAGACTGTGGCTTGCACTTACTTGATTGAAGAAATACAAACTTGCTCATGCACTCTGGGAGTGTGAAATGGTCTAAGCATGAAGAGAAAAATCATTGTTTTCCCCTTAAAACATTAATTATTACTAATACAAATATTTTAATAGGACAAGAACCTGCATGGTACTGTTAGTTAAAATAACCCATCTTCTCTTTTTCTGAACATTTTAAAGACA
>JAWWMP010000041.1:40678038-40700949 GCA_035047865.1 Dendrocincla tyrannina | reverse complement strand
AGCATGAAGAGAAAAATCATTGTTTTCCCCTTAAAACATTAATTATTACTAATACAAATATTTTAATAGGACAAGAATTTAATAGGACAAGAACCTGCATGGTACTGTTAGTTAAAATAACCCATCTTCTCTTTTTCTGAACATTTTAAAGACAGTTCCTTTTCATCATCTCTGTGTAGAAAGTCCTATTAATTTGTTCTGTTTGATATCACATTCTGATGATTAATATTAATTTGATATGGCTAAGGGGGAAAAAAAAAAAACCATGTTTGGTCTGTGTAGTCAAGATAAACATCTGCCATTTTACAAAATTTCCCGCAATTTGTGCTCATGCGGCTTTGTGGAAGAGCACACTGCTTTACCACAGTCCTTTCCTCCCCAAGTGTCCCTGAATTTCCATTCCCACCTCATACACATGCCACCTTCACAGCAAGTTTGAGAAGATGTGAAGGGAAAAGCACTTTGGTAAAAGGATAGCAGGACTACTGAGCAAATACATGGAGTGTGTTGATTGCCCTTGGGAGTGATGACTACAAACAAAAAAGCCTGGGCTTCCTCGGGTGCCAATATGGGTATTGTCCTGGAATTTGCAAGATTCAGTGCATTTGTGCTCCTGTGATCCAGATGGACCTGATCAGTAGTATCCTGAAAGAGGTCAAGGAAGTGTTTAGAGCTATGATGCTGGCTTCCCAGCTGGTCTTGTTCCCCTGACCAAGTGAAGCAGCACATAGCAGAGTCTATAGTGCCTCATGATTTAGTAAAAAAGAAAGTCAAGGCGTATGAGCTCTGCTGAAGAAATTTGTATTAATACATGCTGATGTTTGCTTGGGATTTACACGTTAACATAATGTGGCAAGAGATGTTGCTGGCTTTTCTTATTTGAAATGGAAATTACCTTGCAAAAAGAAATGTGCTAACCAGAAATGGAGAGTGAATTATCTTTTTCCTCAGACTAACGTGTCTGCACATTGTAATTAGAAGGCAACTATCTTCAAACAAGTCTGAAAACTGTAGATTCCAAATTTTCTTTAGCAAAGCAAATACTGAGATAGCAAAATACAAACTGAGGAAAAGCAAATAAAAGTGTAATTTTCTCGTACTGATCAAAACTAGCTAAACGACTCAAAATGTGGTTTTCTCAATGAAAGATTTAGAATGATAGTGCTCATATCAGAGATTATATAAGTGAATTTGAAGATGAGATATTTCAGTTTAAAAGGGTGTTTTGTTTGATGTGGAATTTTATTCATCTTGTTCAGGTTAAAACCCCCAAACCTCTGGCTTGTATTAATTTAAACTATTAAAGCTGTCTGGGCCTAGCCCTTAATCACTTTCCAACATCATCCTAATCTGAAAAGCTCTTAAATTCAGCATGAGTTACATTTTCTCACTTAACACTCTCCTAACATCAAATAGGAATGGCATAAGACCCTATTAATTTAATATTTCACAGGTACCTGAGACTCATAAGATTATAATTAATTCAAAGATATTTTTTATCCTGTATAAAACTCATAATCCTTTCATTCTATGATCTCTGATGATTATAGCTCCATGACTTCTTTTTTTTTTTTTTTTTTTTTTTTAACCTGCAAGGTTAAGTTTATAGTATAAGGAAAAGGTTCCACTGTTTCAGGTTCAGGACCTCAAAGCAAAACTTAATTAAAGTTGCATGGAGACTTGTCAAGAAAATATGTCAAGGAAAGCTAAAGACAAAACCTATTATTTGCTAATTATTCTCTAAGGTTATTCTTCAATTGTTTCCCTTCTCTACCAAGCAAAACTACTCTGAGTACTGGCATGTTGTAAATGTGTTGAAGTGGCACACTTTGTATATTGCTGTTTGTTTTTCATATTTACCATCATCACCTTGGTAGGGAAATCTCTCTGAATAATAAAAAGGGGTGCACTGTGTGTGTGTGAGCAGAGGAACAGACCACAGCAGCAGACTCCCTGTTGGGGGTAGGTGAGTCACAGCAATTGCTCTGCTTGCCCTGGGTAGGTTTGCCTGCAGGAATCATGCCATGGGTAACTGTGGGCATGCTGAAGTTCTTGCAGACCATAGCAATGCCGTGAATCACGGTGCAATATGCAAATCAGAGTAAAGTCACACGGAATGAAAGTATGCTGCTTCTCCAGTCCAAGGATGCTTTGTCCATGTAAAAGGTAAGCATTTAGGTTATATGTTTAGCTGTACTTTTACATTATATATTCTTCTCACTCAATGAAGACCTTTACAATTAATTAAATTCCTTTAAGTAGCAGCAATAATTAATGGTTCTTCAGTACTTGAAATAGTTTGAAGTAGATGTCTAAACAACACTTTTCTTGATCCCAAATTCTGTTACTCATGGAAAATTGGTTTTCTAGGAATACTCTATACCTGTGTAGCTCGTTAGTATCTTTAGTATTTTGTTTCTTAAAAGTGAAAGTGAGTTAAAAGGTAGAATTTCTATACTGTTAAATCAGTGTCAAAACCAGTTTTGACATGATTTTGTTTTAATGCTAGACCTCAGATCTCTCTGTCTCTATAATCCCCTTAAACTTTCAAATTTTATTCTAGTAACATTTTGGACATTGGTTTTCAATACACATGTAGTATCCTGAAGTTAGAAGAAAAAGATGTAAGTAAACATTCTAATTTGAACTTTTATAAAATTGCACAGACCAAATTAGAGAAGAGGTTGAACATCAGAATAGGTCTTTGAAAAATAAATTGTATAATAAGCAGAAAAAGAGAATGAAAGAGAGGAGGATGAAACAAGAGGAGCATACATCCATCTGTTTTTTTACCAGTATTAATGGAGTTGTATCAGAAACCAGTTTACTCTTGTTACCAAAATGCACAGCATCAGCCAAACATAAACAAACCTTCAGTTATGGAAGGGAGGAGCAAATGGCTAAATGGAATTAATCAGTTAGGAGGGAGAAAAAATATAGATAAAAAGCTCTTTCAGTCAGGCTAAGGCATGCAGAGTAACATGTGATATTGCCCTGAGCTTTGAATACGATGAAATATTCCTAACAGGATGCTAAAGGAGAAAACAAAGAAACAAACAAATAAAAACAACAAACCAAAGCCCACAAAGCTAAATTAAATACTAGTTAATATACACTCCAAGAGTTTTCACAAAAGTTTAAAATTTCTGGACTTGATATGAAGTATTTCACAAAACTATGGCTTTAATTAAATATATGTTTTAGCCGACAAATTTCAGTGAATACACATCAAGTCCACATTACTACTTTTGCTGGTGGTTCTTCTCTCTCTTTAGAAGACACTATTTCCATGCTCATTAATATGTGGAGATGTCCTGTATTTTGCTACTTCCATTATAGTGGTGATTGTCTGGTAATGGATTCAGTTATCTCCCCTTCTCGTTGTTATCTGTGTGCTCAGCCATGACATAGGAGCTTTTCTCTGCCTCTCCATCTGTTTGAGTATCAGTAGATTTGGGAAGCAAAGAATATACACACTCTGACTTAAATTTTTTACAATGTTTTGGCCAACAAACATTTTCTGAATAATGTTTTTTATTCTGTTTTCAGGCTTACTTAGACCTGATTAAAAAAAACCCCAACATAAAATAAAAATTGTGATTGCTAATGAAGTGTAAGCTTCCCTACAATGCACTTTGAAAGGGAGAGGTTTCACTTCTCTGTCTACAGATTAATATCATTTAAAGAAACACTGTTTTGTGAAAAATTCAGAGTAGTTAGAATTTTTATGCTAATATTTGTAGTTCATTTCTTTTGCTTGCAGGTGTCCTTGTCATGAGGAAATACAGATGTATGTTTGAAATCACCTAAGCCAAGATTCAGTTCCTTTGCGGAGAACACAGAAGAGAAATTCTCTTTCACACTAACTTTCAACGTTTCAAATATTATTTTGGTTCTGTATTAGCATAACCCAAATTTTCTGAACTTTTAATATGAAAAACTTTCCAGCATTCAAATTTGTTTCCCATATTTTACAATGAAAGGGCATAAATCTAAGGAAAGTTCATATTAAAGATAGGTTATATTTTAAAACTCACTGTTTCATGTTTAGATGAGTTGAGAGCAGAAGTATAAGAGGTACACTGTGTTCCACACAGATTGAGAAAACCTGTCCTTGTCCCAAATGATTTTCAGGCCAAAAAGTTGAGATGAGTAATTTTTAGACTCCATACTTAAATATATTACATTGTAGAAATCAAAAGTTTGTAAAATGGAAAGTTGACTTTCCCTAAAGACTAATTTTAATTCTTTTTTAGATACCATATTACTTTTTTAAAAAATTATTATTTTATTTCTTTATTTATTTTATTTTGAGTGGGTGTGTAGCTATATCCAGAGTAGAAGTACCAGACTATTTCTGGAAAAGGAGGCAAAGGTAAAGAAGATCCTGAATAGCTCTGAATCTAATAATGACTTTGAGGTGCCAAATATATGAACTTTATAGAAACACAGGAATTAATTAACTAAGCCAGTGGTGAGAAAATAAGTGAGGAAGGTGACTACCTTCCTTGGTATGAGAAAGGGAACCTTGTACATGTTATCACAGCACTGCAGAATGGGTGTACCCTGCCAGAGTCCTGGCTCAGGATCTTGAACCTGGCAGATGAAAATTAAATTCTGGACCATCTTTCTAGTTATCTTACACCTAAAGGATGATATATTCAGCTTGTTGGTGTTTTTTATTCCTGCAATATTGTCACTCACAGAAGAGAATAAAACTGGGCTCTGAGTAGTATCTGTTTTATTGTAGCGTAAATGTGGAATCATAAGGGAGACAAACTCCTTTGGCCTGTGTGTGCTTCTGAGGTTTGCTCATGCTGTTATGGATTGCCTTGCTTAATCCCACAGAGTTGTAGCCCTAAGACAGTCCCTCATGGTCCATTTTTTTCAGCATGTATTTGTAGTAGGTTTTTCCACTTCATAACTCAATGGTCAACTTACTTCTTAGAGAGAAGAAAAAAAATGACTGAATCATATATTAATATAGTATATTTAAGTTGACATATAAAATGTTTTCTACTCCACACACCCTGAATGCTGAAATAATTTTGAATTTAATCTTCATAATAAAAACAAGCTCAGGAATTTCGGTAGTCAGAAATCTGTGATTATTTTAAATAATATATGCATCTGCTTTTAGTTTATCGGACAATTCAGTCATTTAAACAAATGGTTGAGTAGCATTTTCATTTTACTGTCATCACTGTTTTATCTGAGATGTCACAAAAAGTACATTTTGTCCTACAGGATAAGTTGGAGCACTCTTTATGCTGTCATCTAAATGATCTATCATCCAAAAAATTTGTTTCTCAGATAATAAAAGAATGTGCAGTATGAAAAAAGGATATTTTTTCTCATCTGTAGAAATGGGAAAAAGATAAAAAATAATCTGTGTCCATCTATTAGAGAATCTGAGTGTCTGTCACTAAGGTGAAAGGAAAGCAATTTTAAAGTATATCTATAATTCAGAAGCATGGCTCTATTTCAGACTGATAAAAATCATGTTTTAAAGTAACTTACATGCTTTTAAAAATCATGGCCAGAAGCAAATACTTGTTGTCAGGAGAACAGGGTTATATCCTAAGGGAAATGATTATAATCTATATACCAAAAGAATGTATAACTTTGCTGCTTGATTGAGACGATTTTATTTCAGATTTCATTTGGCACTGATCCTCATCCTCTGCAGCCTGCAGGACAACTTTCTTCTACTCCACAGGGAAAGAAATAAGTGGATAATGAACAATAAATGATATAGTTTATATTTAGTCTAACAAGATGCAGAAAGAAAATAATTTTTTCATATTTGCAAGTTATGACAACATTTTAAAATTGAGACTTGTGTAGCCAGAGGACAAATTTTATGGCTCACAATGGGGAAGCTGGCAGGATATCACTCTTTTGATTATACACAACAGACATAATGTTGTCTAATATATGTTCTAGAAAGTGGCATTAGCTTCTCAATTAAGCCAGGCAACTAAAGGAAGCAAATATATCAATTAAGTAGATTTTCCACATGCTGTTTTGCCATCACCCTACTTTGACCTGTTTTTAAGTAACTCACATGAGAATACACACTCACAGATGTGGAAAGCATATAGCATTTCTAACATGCCTTACTTTATCCTAATGCCCTTTTCAGAAGGCACAGTTGCTCCAGGATCCCTGTAGTTACGCCTGGAAGGATGATCATCCAAAAGACAGAGACCTCCAACTCTCTCCAGTGACCACACTATCAGGCCTGACCATTGAATGTCAACGCACAATTCCTGAAGCAAATCCGTACTGTGCTTTGTAACAGCAGCTTGTCAGCCACAGTCTTTAGAGGCAAGAATGCCGAGTTGTGAGAGTTCGTGGATCTGACAAATGGCTATGATTCTGTGTCTCCCTCTGTGTCTCTATGCAATATATGATTTATCCATAGATGAGTGTATGTATGTACATACACACACACATGCACACAAAGAGAGGTATATTTATATGTATGTATATCCATGTATATATATGAAAATGTATATATACAGGTGTACATATAGATGAACAATTTATGTACGCATATTTACAAAGAAAGAATACATTTCAGCTCCAGTAAAAATAGACATCATTTTATAAGTATTATCTCATAAAAACACCCATCAGTCAACAGGAGTTACATTTTGAAGCTATTTTCATGTTAATCCATCATTTGTAGAATGATTGATCCCATTCCTGCCAGACTTGCAATAAAAAAGCAAGTGATATGACAATAAGTAGCATAATAACTATCCATCTAAGTACTACAAGGTACAGTAATACCTTTTCTTCGTAAAACAAAGTCTGTTCACTAAATTAAAACATTACATGCTAGTTTGCTTGCTTTTTTTTTCTTTTCAATGAACTTCAATATGAACCAGAGGTGTTTGATTTATACAGAAGCATTTCATAACAATATTTATTTAGTCTTAATTTCATCCCATAAACTTCATAATTTTCAATGATATTACACTTTAAAATGCATTTGTAGAAAGATAACCTTTCTTCTGCAAGTAGTATCATGATTTTTTTACCAGCGTCTCATGTTGCTAATTAATATCTATTAAGTTTCTTTCTATTTTCTGCATTCCCTCCTAATCTGTATAAAAACTATAGCTAATTCCTTCCCACCAGACACTGTGTACATAATAATCATCCTTTGGCTGGTATGAGGTACTGAAAGCTCTCTCTTTTTCCTTCCAAAACCAAAAGCTATTTGAGTTTGAGTTTCACAGTGGTGCATCCAAATTAATTTACACAATTTTTCCAAGGGACATAATAGATTGTTTGCAGGAATTCTGTGATTTATAATCCTTCTATTTCTCACATCAAAGGAGATGACAGAGAAGAGATCAGAGTGTTTTAGCTCAGATATAACAGAGAAAATTCTAAAGAAGAAACTAAACACAAAATGTGCTAAATCACTGTAAAGAGAAAATAGGAACATCTGTTTGTTTGTCTTTGTATTTTTTAAAATAAACTTTCTAAACATGCAAATCTAAATGCCTGCAATCAGCTTCCCCTCCTCCAATCCCATTTTAGTTTTTAACTCCAATCCCTTGAGTATAGTACTGTACTACAACTCTAACCAAATCCAAACTGCATGAACAAAAGTGCTGGCCTAATGAATTTATACAACAGATGCTTTGCTCTTTTAAATACAAGGTTAAATTCTCAAAGACATAAATATTCTACTGGTGCAAAAAGTAATTAGGCTAAAATGATGAAAAAGTGTTAAATTATCTAAGATTTTAAAGCTTTGCCTTTATATTTTTGTTTTCAACAAGTCTCTATGTATTAAATGTCTGTATCTTGTTACTCAAGTACTTATCAGTGTAACTTGATATAAGGAAAACTAATTGAGTAATTCCAGTGACTGGAAGATTCTCTCAGTTTGCAAAAATCCCCAAATGAACATGTACCTTCTACTGATGAATAAAAACACAGCACCTTACACTTACACAAAAGTGCAAATATATGTACATATATATTTGAAGAACTATACTTGCTAAACTAAATCACTTTCTTTGGCATAGTCCACTCTTGGCTGTTTCACTAAATGCTGAACTGTGCCCTTGGTGCTGCTGCTTCTCCACACCCAGGATTTGTGCTAATCCTCCAGCAAGTGCCATACTCCTTATGTATGTGTGAATCTGGCAGCCAAAATTAGACAACACTCATATTGCCATCATTACCAAACCTCATCCTCCCACCTTCTGGCATATTAATGAGCTTATTTGTTTAGCAAGGTATTTTGTTCCTATTAACTTTTCCCAGATTTTGACAGATTTATGAAAAGCTTTTGAAAACACATAATCCTCTGCAAAACAGCTGGAAAAATCCTCAGTTGAATTTAGCAGCATTTATCAGTTCTATTAGGCAAGCATGACTGTAACTCTCTGTCCTTAGTCTGAATAAGCATTTCCCATAATTAAAGACTAAAGTTTATTTCTGTATATTCTGTCTACTTTTACAGGCAAAATAATAATATTATTCACATGTTTTTTCACTGAGATCCCTTAGAAAATCAACAATATATTTTCATTTTATAACAAAATCCATCCTTTTCATTGATTAAACAATGATATCAGCACTACAAAGCACACAAGGCTTGTTTTGCAGGGTCTTGTGGTCCTCGTTTGTCATGTTCAAGTAAGACCATTGCATTTTAAAGATAAGAGATGAGGAAAATCAGCTTTCTAACTGGTGCTTTCATGTGAACCCAGCATTAATTGTTTCCTTGCACATATTCACAATAGATTCATTACTTTGGACATACTACTTTTGTGAACAAAACATGTATATGTAAAGAAGCTTTCTGTCTGTTTAATCATATACTTCACCTAACATAGATATCAAGCTTGCCAAACTTTCTCAACCAGTTACTGCTGGAAATGTTGGGTCTGTGTACTGACTTCCTGGGAGATTTTGGCTTAAAGTAAGTCTGATACACAAAGCAGCAGTGATTACAAGTATCTGTCTTCCCCGAGGCATACATGGCTGTTCTGCACATTCTTTCCTACTTCTCTTACTCTGGGGAGTTATTTCTTGCTAGTTCATACCTGCAGCAAAGTAAAGCTTTTGTTCATGTGTACTTTAACGTTTTCAAGGATTGGGAAACTCTAATTGTTACTTACCATGGAAACTTTGCCATTGACTTCACTAAGCACAGGATCAATCCCAGCTGTCATAGCCCTGAACCATGTAAGCCAGACAGTATTGTAAGAAAAGCACATGTACAGAGAAATAAACCCTCAGTCTGCTGATTAGTTTGTGATTTCAATTCCACAGCAGAACACTCCATACTGCTTTCAGGTATACAGCAGTATCCAGGCTAAAGCAACAGCCCCAGGAAAAAGAACTAACCAAATAAGGCCTCCCCAGACTCCAAACTCTGGTCTGGTATCCCAGTCTCTACAAATTGCACTATCACATCTTCAAATTGCATTAAAGTTTGCTTTTCAGTCACAAGCCCTGTATAACTGAATATCTCTCATTTTGAAACTTGAAACACACTGTTAGAATGACTCTTCACAGTCTAGGTATCATTTCAAAGAAAAGTCTCACCAAAATAATATGAATTCCTTGATAAACCATTTGTCTAGCAGTAAGGGAAATGAAATTAGAGTACTTTGTAAACAAAACATCCTACAGGAATATCAGTGTAAATACTGCATATTTTGATTTGTGTATGCAGAAAAGAGTATTTGTTTTCAGGCAAATATGAGTTAATGATTTCCAGCATTTGTAAATGTACATTCAGAAAAACATAATTTGTGAAAGTTTTATGCCCAAATTGAATAATAATAGTCTTTATATAATATTCATACTAATATCATACATAGGGTGCAAAATAATATTCATAATACAAAGTAAGTTTTTCTACAGTCTGTTCCTTTCAGACCAGCATTTTCACATAGTCTAGCAGTAAATTATGTCATTTAACATTCTGTCAATTTCAAATCCTTCCACATCATAAGTTCTCATAATTTATGATTTAGTCAAAGCACACAAATAGTTAGGTTGAATCTCAAGCTCATGTCAAAATATTTCTGTCATAATGAGACCAATTTAAGGACGTGGGATCTCATATCTGTACCTATGTAAAATGCATGGGTGAGGAATGGAATTTTTTCAGCTGCCTCAAAATTAGGAGCCTGGATTAAATTAAGTTTTTGATTTTTCTTCAGCTTCCAGACAGAATAGGTATCCACAGAGCAACCTTTCATATCCCACTAGAGGAACCTAAATAACAATGATATTGGGATGGCTGACACTGTGTTAGATAAATCTTTTCTTTGCAATAATTCTGATATACCCATATAATTTTTGCATTTGCTACAGCAAAACCAACCAACTAAAACCCCCAACCCAAAACAAAAAAAAAGCGCCTGATTTTCAAGAGTGAGCTAGTGTTTAATATTTGAGGGAATTATTGATTTTTCTAGTGCAAATTTGAATTGGTTTAAAATTATAATTAACATCATAATTAACACTAAACAAGATAACATAATTAAAGAAAATTATACCTGGTATGATTCATTGTAAATCACAAAACTAAAAAAAATCAACTCCTAAAATCAGCAGGTTTTTAAAATGCTATTTTCAATGTTAGAACATACAGTCATATGTTCAGAGTTAATACAAATGTATCTACTTACATAATAGAAAAATATTTTACGATTATGTTATTTACCAATTCTGTTTTCCCTTGGGATGGCATGATGTTAAACTGTTAAATAAATAAATTGTTATCCCATAAGGGAATAAAGTACTAAAGCATAAAATAGGCCTTGACAACTACATGCCAACAGCCTTGTGTATAGCTGTAGCAACTACCTTTCTTCATGGAAACATGAGTGATTGAGTAGTTTTATGGTTTTTCCCACTAAAAAACACTTTTAAATTAATCAGTGTAACTACTTAATAGTCTCTAGAGGGTAAGTTCTAACAAAACAGTTAAAACAAATAGATAAAATGCAAAACCCAGATCATTTATGTGTGTATTTAACTTGAGTTGAAGTCTTCTAGTAGTTTAGAAAAAAAAAAAAAGTTTTCTGAATAAACCCTTTATTTTCAATATTGTTCCTGTAGGCCAATAGAAATAATGAAATAAAAATAAAATGATGCTATTTACATCAAAATCTTGGATTAAGTGGTAGAATTATAAATCAGTACTTTATTAGTTGGAGTTTTACAACAGCCAGTGTTATTAACATTATGTGATGCTTCAAGGGAAATGGAAAGACTAAAAAGTTAAAATTTTTGTTTAAAAGATACACAATAATTGATTAAGCCAATAGTAACAGAGATAGGGTAATATGGGTGCATGAAGGTACCAACAGTGAAAGAAAGACAAGGTGGAAAGCAGTTGTGAGCAGAAGACAAAGAAGACCGGGCCCATGCACCCACCCTGGAAGGCCATGGCGAGTGATCAAGGACACAAACCCATCTAGGACAAATCTGTTTAATTGTATAAGGTTAACATTATAGTTATAAGGAGTTTATTGTGGTATTATAATAGGGCTTTAATGTTTAAATGTTCTATGTATTCTGATCCCTCATTGGTCATTTGTACCCCAGTTGTCAATTGTGTGATGTTTGGTGCAATGCACCCTTTCCTTTTTTGGTGGTCCCCTCCTACATATTCCCTTATACGGTTTCTGTCCCTCCCCTATTTCCCTTATATGAGTATGCGCCACCCATGTTCCAGAACCTTCCCCTCAGACCCTATATAAGCGATCCTTTCCCCCTCAATAAACGGCCATTCTTGTTTCATCCTCTGAGAGTGTGCCAGTCCTTTTTCTCCTAAAAAAGGATCGCGACAGGGTAAAATCAAAGTTGTTTGGTTGGGTTTTTTTTTGTTTGTTTGGTTGGGTTTTTTTAATTAGCACCATTAAGGACATTAGAAGGACTGAGAATTTGGTGGAAACTGTAAAGTACCTTTGCAGATCAGTAGCAGTAATATATCCTCACTTCTGCCAAAATAAGAGTGGGTTGCATAGATATTGGGAGGGAAGCCCATCTCAATAGTAAAATTTGAGGAAGAGATCATGAACCAGGTAAGAAGCAATGACGGGATGATACACAGGAAATGTAAGAATGTCTACAAGGCAGAATGATCCTTAGACACGAACAGAACAGATGGGAGAGAGTCTGATGTTCACTACGACATCAAGAAAGTTGGGTCTTTTTGGTTAGAAATCCAGAATCAAGAGGCCTGTCCACTGAATAGATTCAGTGATAATAAAGATTTAAGATGTGGACTGTGGACTGAAAATAATTCAAACACAGAAAAACCACTGACTACTCTTCATGTGCAGCCAAACAACTTCCTGATTTCCACTGAAAACCATGAATAGGAGACATGGGCAAAATTCGTAAAAGTGAGAGGTCATTGAAGACAAGTTACTAGTCCAACAGTCCTCATAGCAGGAATCTGACCACAAATGGAGTTTCAGGACTTTTGAGGGAGAGAGCAAAAACTCACTTTGATTATTAAAATTGGTATTTGGGATTATAAATCTTCAGAAGTGGATCCCGCAGGCAGCAGTTCTTTGGAAATCCAGATCTAGACAACAAGGCTGAACAGGAGATTGAAGGGAGATGTCCAACTTCTGGGAGGTATTTGCAGAAAAAGAATTCTTCTCAACAGATGGAGTCAATTCTAAGCATGCAAGTAAGCCCAGGTACCTAAGATCAAAGCTGGTCCCTCAGGATTTATTTTTTTTTTATAATCGGAGAGTCTCAGATAACCAGTCTACTTACATTTAATAAAGAAGAAAAGAAAAATTAATAAATGGAGTGGTAAACTTACAAAAAATGAAAAATTGTAGTTTAAGAGAAAGGAAAAATATGAACAATGACGAGAGTGTCAAGAGAAGAAATCAGGGGTGCAACACAGAGGAAGATTGCCTAATTCAGCTGGGCAATTGGATGATCTCAAGAGAAAATAACAAACATATCTTCACATTAATGCAAAGACCTCTGAAAGTAACATGAAATAACTAGAACTGCTGGCATAATATATGGAAAAGATAAAAAGTTAGAGATGATTTGTAGTTTCCGGAAGCTGCTGCTGTAAGCTTTAATTAAATCAGAATTTAGCATGAATAAAATCCATCTAGGTTAAAATAATTTGTTGGAGTGGTGGTGGAAAATTGGTATTTGGGTTTTTTGTTTATTTGGGGTTTTTTGTTTTGGCTTGTTTGTTTGTTTCGGGGGGGGTTGGGGGATTTTTTTTGGTTGGTTGGTTTGTTATAATGACATAGATCTACTATGAACCTTCAGAACAGAACACTAATATGAAGAAAATAATGTTACTGGCAAGAGAAATATTACTGAAGCCTGTGTAAGGGGAGAAACTATAAACAACTGGGAGAGAAAATATTACTATCAAAAGCAACTACGCCTGAGCAGGACATGTGATACATTTCTTTCATTTACAAATAAATAATGAAGCAAAAATATGTTAATATTAATTTATTTTGGGGAATACTGGAGTCATAAGGGAAATATACCAGCTAAAGAAGAGTTGAGTGATCACAAGCTAGTGCAACTGCATAGAGGGGTTAAATAACTCTGTGACTAACGTTTTTGGTTTCAGAGGAGACAAGAGTAAGAAGTTAGGAAACGTATTGCAGAAGTTTGTGGACTTACACAATGAGAAAGTAGACTTTCCTTATGTAAAATATGCAAAAATTAAGAGAGCTTGCTAGACTCCTTAAGCAAAATTGGTGGTGTAATTTTTGGTGGCAAAGGCAGCTTTGCTAATTAAAATGATTAAAATGGAGCAAATCTCAACAATAACACTTCCATTTCTATGTAGCTGGAGACAGTACAGGGAGGAAAAAGCCAATTTCCACCCCAGAACACCAAGAAATACTATGCATGATAGGTTTTAATATGTTTCTAAGATTTTCCTTAGCAATTTTTGAAAATGAATAAATTAAGTCAAGGATTGCAAATATGTCGAAAATAAATATATTTAAGGATAAACAGTGAGACTACTCATTTGACTTCAACCATATGCAGATTTTCTTATGAAATTGAAAGAAAAAGTAGTCAAAGAAATAAATAAAAGTCAGTAAGCTCTGCATGGGTTTACCAAGGATAATTCATGCATATTAGCTTCATTTTTTTATCTGATAAACTAGTATTTTCTTTTTATTATAGGAAATGTTTGAAATTTATTAAACATTTTATGTAATATCAGAAATTATATCTGAATTGTTCTTAATGCTTTTCTGTAAGCATCTAGTATTTACCAGTTCTGCAGACAGATGCTGTTCAGGTGGATCTTTGTTCCAGTCCTATATTTAGCTGGAAACAACATTGGCATTGTACGGTGTGTGAGCTACTTGCTGTTTCACAGAGATGCACTTGATTACCTCAGGGATAACACTCCACTATTACAATACTAGACTAAACTATCTCATGCCTGCTCCTTTTAAGACTCAAGCTGGTATCTCTTCATGATGTACATGACTAATATGCATGAGGATTGTTTTGTATCATCTTTCATTGCCCTAAAAACCTTCAGTTTTATACACTGCCAAAACAAAAGGACAAAAGGATAGAGTTACTCTCCATAAATACATAATGATACATAAAATAGAAAGACAGAAAACAGTTTAAGAACCTTTGGCACAAGAAAAAATGATGAATAGGCTGTGACTGTTCAAAGAAGGTTTCAAACCATCACAGAAGAGAAGTTCTAGAGGAATTTTGACAAGATGCAGTGGTGAAAACAAAGTAGTTTTAAGGCTGAACATGATAAATTTAGGGACAAGTTTATAGAGGTAGGTTGGCTAAGATACCACAAAAGTGGATTTGCTAGATCAAGTTGTCCCATTCAGTCTCTTAGTTCTGTGAAAGAAACACACATCTTTGTTGTCACTCTCTGGCCTTAACTGATGGCCCAACAACTGAATTCTAATGCTATATTCTATAAGCTTGCATATCCTCAGATTTCCTTTATGACTGTAATATATTAAAATAAAATTATTTCATGTAAATTGCTTGTGCCTTTGGACACAAGGCTCAAGCCGTGGGTTTCAGCTCAAGACATATGGAATACAGCAGTACATTGTACCACAGATTTCTGGGAAAATTCCATACAGGAGTAAAAACAGTTTCCAGCTTTGTACAGCAACAACTAAGTACAAAATAGCATTTTTAAGACATGGGCAAAATCTAACACAGATTTCATATTATTATTACAAGATTAGTTATTAGGCTATTATTATAGCTAACTATAATATAACTGGCTAACTATAGCCAGTTATTAGGCTGCAAGTAGAGAATGATAGCTTCTGTAGGCAGTGATGACTGACAGAATTACAGACATGAGAGAATCCTTATGTTTGCCCTTGCTGGTCCTGAGATTAAGAAATATGCTTGGATTTTCTAAGACGAGAAGACTGTGGTCAGAGGACATATGTTAAAATATACTGGCAAACTGGTTTGCTCTGAAATCTCACTGAGAAAGCCAACACATCCAGAGACATTTTGCAACTTTTTTTTAACCCAGTTTTCTTCATGCAATGTATATATTAACATAGCCCACATTATCATAGATCCATGTATTTTAGAATATATTTGGGGAGACTAGGATTTCATTCTGGCTCATCACATTATGAGATTATAAAAAACACCAAAGCATAGAAAAACTTTATACTTAAAATAGTTTACCTAGCTCAAACATAAAGAACAATTCTGAGTATCATGTGCAGTTTCAGGCATGAATTGAACATGAAGGCCATTCAGAACTGGGACCTTAGTAAAATACCCAAAATGTGGCATATTGTTCTACAATTTTCTTTAGATGACTACTCTGCAAGCTTTAATAAAATTAAGAAACTTCCTGACATTTTAGCATTTTATCACTTCATTCAAGACATAGTCCAAGACATGAACAGATCACTCCCTATGCTCAGCTGTATGTTGAACAATTATGTGATGCTTATGTGTGTGTGTGGCCTAAAATATAATGGTTTAAAATAATTTTAAATGTGCTAAAGCTGACTATGTGACAAGCTGGAAGCATTAGATTTCTATGTAAACATTTAATTTTTTGAATGCTGTGTTGCATTATAAATCCACTTCTAGTGTAAAGAAATCAAGTCAGTAAATTGTTGGCTTCTTACTTTCCAAGGTAATTACTCTCTTAGCACAGCCCTAGCAATGACACTCATGATTGTGACTTTTTTTTCTTCTATTTTCTGGAGCAGAGGATTTGTTCTTTTTCCTAAGTCCTGCGTAGCCATATAGAATGGTCTGTACAAAACTGCATTCATAGACTCACAGAGCCATAGAATGGTCTGGGTTGGAAGGGACCATAAGGATCTAGTTCCAAGCCCCCCTGTCATGGGCAGGGACACCTTCCACAAGCCCAGTTTGCTCCAATCCTCATCCAACTTGACCTTGAACACTTTCAGGGATGGGGAGTCCACAACCTCTTCAGGCAAGCTGTTCCAGTGCCTCACCACTTTCACAGTAAAGAATTTCTTCCTATTACCTGTTTCAATTTACCCTCTTTCAACTTAAGGATTTTACCTCTCGTCCTATCACTACATGCCCTTGTGAAAAGTCCTTCTCCATCTCCTGTGTAGGCTCCCTTTAGGTACAGGAAGGCTACTATATGGCCTCCCTGGAGCCTTCTCTTCTCCAGGCTGAACAGCCCCAACTTTCTCAGTCTGTCTTCACAGGAGAGGTGCTTCAGCCCTCTGATCATCTTCATGGTCTTCCTCTGGACTTGCTCCAGCAGGTCTTTGTCCTTCTTATGTTGGGGACCCCAGAGCTGGATTCAGTACTCCAGGTGGGCTCTCATGAGAGCAGAGGGGTAAACCTGCTGGCCACACTGCTTCTGATGCAGTCCAGCATATGGTTGGCCTTTGGACTTCAAATGCACATTGCCATGTAATGTCAAGCTCCGCATCCACAAACACCCTCAAGTCCGTCTCCCCAGAGATAGTCTTGATCCATTCTTCACCAAGCCTATACTTGTGCTTAGGATTGTCCTGACCCTGGTGCACAACTTTGCACCTGGACTTAGTGAACTTCATGAGGTTTGCATTGACCCACCTGTCAAACCTGACAAGATGCCTCTGGATGACATCCCTCTAGTATGTTGCCCACACCGCACAGCTTGGTGTCATCTGCCAATTTACTGAGGGTGCATTTGATCCCACTGTCCATGTCATCGCCAAAGATATTAAACAGCGCCAGCCCCAATACTGACCCCTTGTCACTGGCCTCCACTTGAACATAAAGCTATTGACTGCAACTCTGAACAGCCAATTCCTTATCCACTAAATGATTCATCCATCAGATCTATGTCTCTACAGTTTAGAGAACTAGAATGTCATGCAGGACAATGTCAAATTCTTTGTACAAGTCCAGGTAGTGATGTCAGTTGCTCTTCCTTCATTGACTACCACTGTAACCTTGTCATAGAAGGCTGCCAAATTTGACAGGCACAATTTGCCCTTAGTGAAGCCGTGTTGACCATCACAAATCAGCTCCTTATTTTCCATTTGCCTTAGCACAGTTTCCAGAAGGATCTGCTCCATGATCTTGCTGAACACAGAGGTGAGACTGACCAGCCTGTAGTTTCCCATGTCTTCCTTTTTTCCATTTGTAAATATGGGTGTTACATTTCCCCTATTCCAGTCAGTGAGAACTTCACTAGACTGCTTTAACTTCTCAAATACGATAGAGAGTGCTTCCCTCAGGACCTGCAGGATGCATCCTATCAGGTCTCATGGACTTGTGCACCTTCAGGTTCCTTTGATGGTCTCAAACACTCTGTAGAAGTTGCCTAAATGTGTTTAAGTATCTCTCATGGATAACTTGCAGTTGAACTTCTTACACTTTCTATTCCTTGCTGTCATAAAAGTTAATTCATCATTAATTGTATCTGCAAAAGTCTTTTTGGGATTTCTGAAAATAAACACTCTCATCTTAATATTAGATTCAGCTATTTACATGTTATTCTGAGCTGAAGTAATTGAAATAGTTCTCACCTGTTTCATTCTATCATAAAAGTATGAATTTATTTTAAAAATACATCCCCAACTATTTTCTGGAAAATGCATTATCTTGGATACAACACATGATGAGACAAAATTATTTTTAACTCATGCACAGTTTTGAGCTGCTGTAATCTTTTTTTTTTAGTCTCAGTGAGTTTTGGGAATCAGAGAGAACTTCCCTTGGGTATGACTTTATTACTATGAATTTATGGTAATCATATGAGTCTCCCAGATTTAAATGGAGAACATAGCTTCTGAGATTCTCATAATGGCTTATATAGGTTGTACCAACCGTGTCCTGGGGGGCATCAGGCAAAGCATCACCAGCCAGTTGAGGGAGGTGATTATCCCACTCTGCTCTGCACTGGTGCGGCCTCATCTTTAATACTGTGTGCAGTTTTGGGTACAACAATATAGGAAAGATATCAAGCTCTTAGGGAGTGTCCAAAGCAGGACAGTGAGGATGGTGAAGGGTCTTGAGGGGAAGCTGTATGAGGAGTGGCTGAGGTCACTTGGTCTATTCAGCCTGAAAAAGAGGAGACTGAGGGGAGACCTCATTGCAGTTGCAATTTCCTTGTGAGGGGGAAGAGGAGGGGCAGGCACTGATCTCTTCTCTGTGGTGACCAGAGACAAGACTTGAGGGAATGGCCTGAAGTTGTGTCAGGGGAGGTTTAGGTCAGGAATTAGAAAAAGGTTCTTCGGCCAGAGAGTGGCTGGGCACTGGAACAGGCTCCCCAGGCCAGTGGTAACAGTGGTAACAAGCCTGACAGAGTTCAAGGAGCATTTGGATGATAGTTTCAGGCACATGGTGTGACTCTTGGGGGTGGTCCTGTGCAGGGCCAGTAGTTGGACTTGATGATCTGGGCAGGTCCCTTTAAACTCAACATATTCTGTAATTCTATGATAACACATGGAAGCATTTCTTAGTAAGCAGTAAATTCTGTATTATTAAAAAAAAAATAATATGTTTATGTTTACATCATAGTTTGTATCTATCTGAATAATATTTTGAATGCTAATTCCTTTTTCTCTGACTAAAATGTACTTATTTAATTTATTCTGCTGAAGAAATGATGTCCATGTACCATTCCACTAATTATACTTAAACTTTCAATTTAGTGAAAATTAAACTTCAAACACACATTTCAAAACCTAACTAACCATCCCCTGAATTTACAGTGTTCCTGGAACTGAGTATTTTAATCTTTATACAGACACAATTATTGCAATGTACTTCGATTTGCCACAGACTGAGGAGAATAAGGTGCTATTCTAAATGTCTCCAGAACACAAAAACAGGTGCTGCAGTCAGCAAATCCACGCTTACCATGTCCAAGGAAATAATTCATGTCCTGAGCAATAAGGAAAATTCTCCTTCAGAATCCTGACCAGATGCCACCTCCTAGAGAACTAAGAGCAGCCAGAATGATGCTTTTGTAAGAAGTCACAGTGTCTTGTCTGTGTTTGTTTGTTGTTCAGCTGAAGCTATTCAACATGTTCATTATCACAAAATCAGTGAAAATAGGCAACTTACATAAAACGTTTTTACTTTTTTTTTTTTTAATTAATCCTTCTGCTACTGCTGGGGACAAAGTATATTTTTAATTCCTTGAATGGACCACTACAGTTCTTAACCAAATAAGCTACTTTTAAAATACAAATTTTTAGGTTGAAAAAGATTCAAGTGATTTAGAATTACTGTATCATGAAGCTTTTTGAAAAACAAATTGGAAAAAATAGGAATGGCTGCTTCTTATACAAACTAGTATATCTGATAATTACAGGTATCCCTCAATTTACAATCCACAATATTCTGAATTGCAATAGCTTAAGCTGAAACTCAGCGCTGAGCTAACACTGAGACAGAGGGAACATTAACAATAGTGACAGATTCAAAAGGAGCAAGATGCCATACTATCTAATTTCACATTTAGCCAGCATGTGAAAAAGTGTTGTTTATATGCACTAAGAATGATACTTGCATGCAAATGGCCCATTTAACAAGAAAATGTCTTTATCAAACTATGCAACAGATTTTATGTGAAAGTCTGAATCACTAAACTGTTCTGTCCTGGAAGTTCAAGAGTGTAAACCTGAAGTATGACTTTTAGGCCACAATAATAACAACCACTTACCATAGTTTCCATTCAAATTTACAGGAGCATACTGACTCGTATTAATTCCTGTTTTGGTATGTGCTTGTCTACTTCATTTTAGTTACAAGAATGTTATTCCTAACTTTCACCTATTACTGAATGGCATACCAATCTAAGAAATATAAATAGTTCAGGGCAGACTTTTAGAGGACTCAGTACATTGTTAGTTAAGACTGCAGTAATTCAGGAGTTAAAAGAGGTACAAAACTATTAAGTGACTTATTTCGTACCCATTTACTTTCAACAAAATTATAAAATAATGAGTTACTTTTGTTACATATTTGTTATATAGTGGACAAAATGTCCATCACACAGCAGGAAAAATACATCATGCAATGGGTGAACAGCTGGCTCTTGGGTCAGGTGCAAGGGGGTATAGTACATTGGGCTGATAGTACATCAGGCTGATGACCAGTCACTAGTGGGGTTCCACAGGGCTCCATCTTGGATCCTATTCTCTTCAATGTCTTTGTAAATGCAGGACTGAAAGGAGTATTAAGTATGTTTGCCAGCAATACTAACCTGGGAGGAGCTCTCATCTCCCTTGAAGGCAGAGAGGCCCTGAAGACAGACCTTGACAAATAGAGATGGGCAGTCAAGTTTACCACAGACAAGTGCCGAATTCTGCACCTGTCTGGACATCTCTGGATGTTTGTAAAGACTGGGGAATGTTATACTGGAAAGCAGCATTATGGAAAGGGACCTGGGGGTCCTGGTCAATGGCAAGTTGAATATGAGTCAGCAGTGCCCCAGCAGCCAGGAGGGTCAACCGTGTCCTGGGGGCCATCAGGCAAAGCATTACCTTTGAATAGCTCACTTCCTCATCTTTACTATAAGCCTTCCTTTCTAGACATGATTTGCCTTTTGTTTTTCCCAAAGAAAACAGAAAAATGCAAACAAAAACTGACAGAAGGGCAGTGAACAGGCTTTGTGATAGCGTGTTTAAGCAGGGTGTTAACGTGAAACATCACCTTCATGTGACTGAGGAAAGCGTAAGACTCTGGGCTACAAGATGTACACCATCACCATATGGACGGTGCCTTCCATCCTCCTCATCGTCTCCCTCCACCCCTTCAGCCTCCAGGCTCACTCCCACTCAGTCCTCTGCTATCACAGCACCAAGACTCCCAGAATTCAAGAACTGTTTGGACAATGCTCTCAGGCACATGGTGTGACTCCTGGGGATGGTCCTGTGCAGGGCTAGGAGTTAAACTCGATGATCCTTGGGGGCTCCTTTCAACTCAACATCCTCTGTGATGCTCTATGCCTAGTGGCTCCCAGCCATTTCCCAGCCTCCAGCACACAGGTGTACTCGCTGCGGCCTCACCCCTGCTCCTGGCCGACCCCTCTTCCTTCCTCGGACCCACACCCTTCATGCCCACTCAAACCCTTCTTTTGGAAAACCTCCGTGCTCCCCACGGAAGCTCCCACCTGTGCGCCCATTTCCCGGCTCCGGGCCTCCCGAGGCCACCCTCCGCTGCTCCGCCACCAGGAAGCCGCGGGCGGGTCCCTCGCAGCCCGTGTGAGCGGCACAAAGGCCCTGAGGCCGCCACGCGTCCGGGCGGGGGCCGAAGGCGGCAGGGGATGGGGATGACAATGGCGATCAGGCACCCGCCTCAGCCTGGCCGCGGGCATCTCGGCGCGGAGCCGCAGACAGCACCGCCTCCTCCTCCTCCCGCTGCCGCGTCTCTCTCCTCCTCGCCCGCCTCTGGCGGAGGAGATGCCGCTGCAGGCGCTCCTCCCTGCGTCAGGAGGTGCGGTCCCCCGGCCCGGCGCTACCCTCCCCCTTTCTCTCCCCCCGCCGCTTTTATGTCTGTCTTTAAACGCCGCCGCAGCGAGGGCTGGGCACATGTGCCTGCTGCCGCCTGCCCGCCGCTGAGCGCCGCGCCCGCACGGCCCCTCTCGCCATCGGCACCCGCGGGGGCACCCGGCCCTCCCTCTCCGGAGCTGGCGCCCTGCGGGTGGAGGTAAGGCACGGCAGGGCAGGGCCAGGCAAGGCATGGCACGGCACATCACGGCGCGGATGCGAGCGCTGCCGGGGTGCGCGGGCTGGGCGGGCGGTCTCCGCGGAGGGGCGGCCCGCGCTTTCCCAGCCCTGCCGTGCGGCTGGGGCCGCGGGGACAGCGTGGCCTCCGCGCCGGCCTCGCGTGTGCCGCCGGGCGGGAAGGGGCACGGTGTGCCGGGGGTTCCTTTGCGCCCGGTGCCCGCCTTCCCGCGGGGAGCAGGGGCGTCCCGGCAGCCCACCCGGCAGGCTGCCTTCGCCCCGGCGGCAGCCTCGCCGCCCCGCAGGAGACAATAGCGGGCGCACGTTGGAAGCCGCCCACACGTTTTAACTCGGCGGTAGGTTAAAAGGATGTACGGGGCTGTCTTAATTATTGTTACTGTTATTATTGTTACTGGGAAAGGCGAAGAATTTACATCCTTTTCCTACCGCGAGTGAAAGAAATTTCATTCATCTCCCGCGTGTTGCGTAAAACGCCTCCAATGCATGTGTAGCGCGTGTTTCGGGAGGAGCGGGGGCGAGCGCTGCCTCCTGCATCCCGGGAGCACGGCGCTGATGCGCCCCGCCCGCGGTGTCGGGCGCTGGGGGGGCCGGGCACCGCCGGAGCTGCCCTGAGGCGCCCGTCGCCGCCCGCGCCGGGGCAGGGGCCGCGCTCGGGGCTGCATTGTTGCGGCGGAGCGCGGGCGGCGCCCGGTGGGGCCGA
>JAWWMP010000041.1:40634687-40677978 GCA_035047865.1 Dendrocincla tyrannina | reverse complement strand
CCCCCCGCAGTGCCTCCCACCCCGAGAAGGCGGGGGCAGCCCCGGCGGCCGGGGGGGGCTAGGGCGCCCCGGTGTCAGCCATGTTTGGGTGGGTATGGTAATGAGCACCTTCTCCCTACCTTTGTGCCGCTTGGGTGTGTTTTCTGTTCAGGATTTTGATGGTTCCAGCGCGCTGTGTACTACGGCATATCCATCGGGTGGATTCAGATTTGCAGTTTTCCATGAGGGATTCTTTTTCTCTTCGATTTGCTTATTGATCCTTCTTATTTCCTATGCTCATAGTGGCTGGTTTTGCTCTGATTTTGCTAGTATTAGAGCAAACTGGAATTTCGTCACAAGAAGAATTTTGTTGCCTTTGTTGTGGAAGCAAATGAGATGACTGAAATATGGCTGTACACTGATCTGCCACATGAGGAATTGTAATAGGACTTGATATGTTTAAGTAAATTGCACTTTGTTTTGTTTTTAAAAGACCTTATCTGCCATTTTTTTCCCATGTGGTATTTGTACATAACAAGCTCACTGCTGCAGTGATGATTTCTAAGAGAAGCCAAGTAATCTTTAAGTAATAAGTCACCATCAGTGTGTTGCTGTGACATACCATAGGACAGGGATCCAATTCTCTCCCCCCTCCAAAGAAAAGCATGAATTAAGTAAAGATTTTGTTATCTGCTGTCATGTACATGTACACTGGATGTATTACGCTGCCAGCTTACTCCATTTGATTAAAAAAATTATGACAACATACTCAGTTTCTTTCCATTTAGTAGTGTGTTTCCCATTATCAGCATCACATTAAAAAGAAAACTGTAAAAAATGCTTGGGAAAGATTGCCTGATTTTGTCTTGGCTAATACAGAAGATTTTCGTTTACACATAGACCCTATTAAAATAAAGACAGCCTGCATTCAGTACATATCAGACACTCCCTTTGGGCTCAGCTCTGCACTTCAGACTCAAGAACAAAAATCCTATTGGTTTTGATCTGTGCATGAAAACCCAAACCATTTCATAGCCGTTCAGATGTGTCACCAAGAGTGAAACTGAATATGCGAAACTGCCAAGGCATCTTGAAACTAGTTTTATAGCGTAAGCTGATTTCTGTTGGCCTTTCATGTCTTGTAGTTCTTACAGGTTTTTTTTCTCTTTTCACGTTGTAAAAGCCTGTATGCACAAAACTTTTAAATTGCTGAATTTGTCAGAAAAAAAAAAAATCACAGGTTATTCAGAAGCACAATCTACTAATTACAGTACTCCTTTTGATACAAATTGCATTAAGATCTATTGGAGTAGTTACTGTTCAGGTGGTGTAGAATTACATCACTTGGGAAGTTTTTGTGGTAGGAATCTTTTTGGGAAGACTTTTTTTCCCCTGAAATTCTCTAGAGTACAACCAGAAACTTACGGAACATTAAGGATGTGTTCACCTGTATCCCCAACTACTTTCCATTGTGCTAACTGTTTCACTCATATCAAGGAATAATGTTCTTAATTAAAAGACAAAATACCTGTTGATTTGGGAAGAACAGTTTTCAGTCCTACGTTTTATAGATCAGCATAGCAATGGTAGCAGCTTTTCCATGTGACTTTAAAGATCTCTGATTTCTCTGTTTTGGAGTAACTTTGGCATGTCAGCAGGTGTCATCTTAAAACTTGAGCAACTCCCTTCTTCCTTGAAAATTGATTCAAAGTAACCTTGTTACTACTCGGAAAATTTTCTTAAATAATTTAGGAAAAAAAGTATCGTTGACAAATGACAACTGAGTGCTATTCTGCTGAAGAACTGGACACACAAAACCTGGCAAGCCCCTGCAAAGCGGTGTGAAAGCACAATGATAACTGTCAGAATGGTTGCTTTAGGCCATGCCAATAACTGGGCTAAGCTTCCCATAAGTCTACGCTGAAACAGAGCATAGAAAAGAAAAGAGCTCTGCATTCTTATGTTTCATTCTTAAGACTAGGGACTCCTTTTTATGGGAGAAAGTGAAGAAAAGGGTTGTGTAATGCTGTGAACAACAGTGCCTTTGAGTCACGGTGCCAGTAGTCTGTTTCCCAATTTGGGAAAATAGTTTTTTGCTGCTGGCAATGATATTTTTGCATTTGAAGTGTCAGAAATGTGTACTGCAGTATTAGTGATTCAGCATGCTCTCCTTAAGCCAAAATGGAGAAGGGATACAAGCTCCAATGGGACATTTGTCATGTTTGATTTTCTATAGTAGAATTGGTACTAATAATTTTCTTTTTAAAGACATAGGGATTTATTGTAACCTAACTTGAAAGTGTGATTCATAAGATTTCTGGTAACTCTTTTATGATCAGTTCAGCTTTTTTGCTTATGCATAAAAAGCAGAGGAAGAAGTAATCACATAAATTCTTCCCAAGGACTGCTTGATTTACTTATTGAACCATTCTAAAGCACAAGAGGACAAGACAATTAGAGACTCAGGGCAACTATGTATCTGGTAATGTAGAACTTTCAGTACTGTACAACTTAAATAACTTTAGTACTTGAATGAACTATTAAATATACCTTTATATCCTCTCACTTTTGAGAAATCTGATAAAATTGTACAATATACCCATGGTCTTCTTGTGTCTTATATGGTGAACTTAGAAAATGGAGATTTTGTTTCAAGTTGCCAGTAGTTATACCTTTTGAGTTTGACCAACTGGGTAGAATTTTTTCATAACTGCTGAGATTACTTTACTCGCCTTCAGCTGAAGGAGTGGTTACTACTGAATTTGTTCCTTCAATAAAGTATATGTAAGAAAAGACTGCAGAATAAGTGATACATTTTCTTCATTTGAATAGGAGGTTACAGTTAGCTCATTGTGTAACTCTGTGAAGTATTTCAGTGAGGTTGATTTGTGAAAAGGAAATACTGAGAAATCTGTGAAAGCAGGTGAGAAACTATAGTAAGGCAATAAATTCTTTAGAGATTATGTTCAACTTAAAAGAAAGAAATGACATTTAATAGCTCTGGGTTGTAACAGTTTCTCTGTAAATATTTCTGTTGGGCCAGTGATTTGAAGGCAGTCACACAAGTTGTTAGAATTACGTCTATTGATAATGAACAATTCTGAGAAAAATTTTGTTATTTTTGTCAAATCATTATATTTGTCTTATAATAGTAGAAAGTATTCTCCAGTAACTAAAATTCAAGGAGACTAATGTGGGCCAGAAATTGCCCACACTTGAGTCTGTGCAGGGTCTTGGTGTAAGATAAAGGCAGGAAGAATATTTTGTAGGAACTGAGAAAAATTTCCCAGCAATATGAAATAGATGCAATGTCACTGAAGTCTATATACCTGTGTACCTGTGTATGCAGCAGGTATGAATTTAGTCTTGCATTTTTAAATGCTTCTGCAATAGTATAAATTTTTTCATTGTATAGTCAACAGAATAAAAAACATTCACTTTTTCTAATGCTTTCAAATCTCCTATAGTCCACAGGGCTCTTTTTTATGTCTTGTAACATAGGTTTCTCTTCATTCTTCAGTGATGTTTTCTGAGACATGTTAATGCAAGTTTAATTGTGTAAAATATAATTATCTTTAATTATGATTGAGTTAAGCATCTATCGAATCTCTATTACTGACAGTCTGCATTAAACTAGGTAGGGAAAAATGCTAGATCATGCAGTTCGTGCTGAAGAACAGCATAATGGCTGCTTCAGTAGATAGATAAAAATGGGCTTGGCTAGGCAAAAAGGCTATGGTGCATATTCCTATTTCCGCCAAAGAACACAATGCTGCATTGCAGCAGTAATTCAGTCTGTGCAACGAGTACTGTAACACAGTGTAACTTTTGCTGAAATAATTATCTGAACACAGATTCCCCCAGCGATAGCCATTCTTCACAGTCACAGTACTCCCATGAAACATGATTTGCTCATTCAGTCTTCCTCTCTTTCTCACTCAAATGTAATGGTTATTAGCTATTCTTCCTATCCTGTTTCCACCAGTGGCTCCTAAAACTTTGGGTTTTGTTTTTCTCTATTGGTTGTTCCCATCATGCTTTCTTCTTCCTAGCTCATAGGCTCATATTTAAAATGCATTTTGTATGTTTCCTTTTGGTGCAAAGGCCTCTCTTCTTCACCTTTGCATATAATTCTCCAGTCATTTTGTACAGACTGAAACCTTTAGCATGAATATCAATAAAGATCTTCTATGAATGTATGCCATGGTGAGAATCCTGACTTTTAGTTCTGTGTCCTCTGCTGAATCATACTGGTTTCTTCATTGGGAGTCAACGTGAAGATTTGGTGAACAGGAACATAAGGTGTAAGCGTGTGGGACTGGACTGGTACACTGCACTGTCACAATCTGCTTTTAAAGCTGAGATTATAGTAACGTGAACAGCTTTTTATTGGATTTTGCTACCCTCACAGCAGCATATTGGTATGTTAACTGCTTCATCAGAGAAGAACATAGTACTCTGAAGAACAGAATGTTCATCTCTTTATCCCTTTAATGGCAAACACTGAACTTAAAAAGGTATCCATTCTTCCCCTTGTTCTGTTTTTTTTTGTGTTTTTTTTTCAGTTGGTTTGGTTTGGTTTTGTTTTATGATGTCACAGTAGACAGAAAATAACTTCTAGAAAGTTATTTTTTGTCTGGACTTTCTTGCTAGTCTTTTATGAAGTATGAACAAATGATTTTAATTCCCCCCCTTCTTTTCTTTCCTCAAATATTGAAATGGTTATTGATCAGTGAAGATTAGAGAAGTAATTGTAATGCATTAAAAATTAAATGTAGGTAATTTTGCTGAATTGCTTTGTTTTCATCAAATGTAAAAATAAGATTATAAAAGTATGCTGTGTTAGAAAAGAATGGAGGATTATTTGGACTGTTCTTTTAGAGGGGAATGCTTTTAAAAAGGAACACAATATAAAAATGATTGTGTCATAGTTTGTGTCAGAAAAGCATTGCTATAAGTTCTTCAATATTTACTTAGTTGTTGCAATAGTATTGTGGGATGTTTTAAACATGAAATTGCGTTGCAAATATCTTTTCATAGAGTCTTGTGCTGTAATTCCAAGAACATGGGGCAGTTGTACTCATTATACTTTCAAATCTGTAAGTGACGTTCTTTTGTGCCTGTTTTTCTGTACATGTTGGGAAAATCTCCAGTCTCATAACTTTTAGTTCTTTACTGGTATTACACAGCTGAGAGAACCAGAAGTATAATGCTCTTGTAGAAGGTGCCTGTATATTGATTGGCATTCAGGCCTGTCTGATAGAGGTGCATCAAAAGGAACCTGACGTAAGATTCATTACCAGTGTAATGGTGAAGAGGAGCAGACAGTGGTGGACAGAACCAGCACAACTCTTGCTACATATTCCATACAAGAAAGATTGTGAGAAAAAGGCACGCGGCAAGCTTTTCAATGCATCTTTTGGTGCTTTGAGTAATGAAGTTCCTTTGGGTCTTACTGCAAACGCTTGCAGTTTGGTCAGTGGAGGCTTTACAAGTCCTATCTCCCTGTGCCAGCATTTCTGAATGCAGGCCTGAAGCTGAAGTAAAAATTCTATAGCAAGCCTGGATCTCCCAGGGAGCTAATTTGGGTCTGAATTCCTTGCTGCAAGGGATTATTACTGCTTAATCTGCTAGTAATGTGGCAGTCTAATCAGGTTATTTTACTTCTGCATGCTGATGTGTTAAGGCTTGATTCTTCTTCCATAGGATAAAATAACAAAATTCCTGCTGTGTTCTGAGAGAGAGAGTTTGAGTCTTGAGTTTGCCTGATATATCAGAAAAGACTGGCTCTGTTTCATCTTTCAGTATGAGAAAGAAATAGATTTTAAAATATCAAGGTCAATGCTAGTAATTCATAATCAAAATCTAGCTTATATGTTTGATTTAGGAAACTTTTTCCACAAATTTGTTTATGCTAACTCAGATTATTAGCTGGTGTTATTTCAGTGACAGAATAATTTTCTAAATGTTTTTCTAACTGGGACATGTACTGTGCATCAATTTCCATTCTGTTAAATTCCCTCAAACGATACAGGCACTTCTCAGTTTAAGAGTAAATTTAGATTTTTTTTAATATAGAATTTTACATAAGAAAAGGGGTATCATTCTTATTGCTCATTTCAGTGGTGGAAAAGTCCAGAGAAATATATTATCCAGTAAATGTGATAATAAAAATTTCCCTTCCGTGTTTTCATGTGACAGGTGACATCATTTGAGTCCTGAAAAGGATGAGAAATAGCCTGGAAATCTGAACTACATCAGTTGATCAAATTCCATGATCTAAATCCAAGACAGAAAAAAGTTCAACCTACAAAAAAACAGCTTTTATAAGACTAAATTATATTTTAGATATTTTACTTTTAATCCAAGGTGCTCATAACAGTAATGTTTTAAAATACCTGACAAGATTTAGGACTTGGAGTGCTAATCAAAAAATACTTAGTTTTGTAAATCTTTAGTAAAATGGTGATTTATGTAGGTTTTTAAAGTGATACGTAGGAGAAACTATTCATCACATAATGCTGTGTTACTGCACCAGGCAGTGTAGAGGATAACTAGTAATGGAACTAACTGAAGAAGGTATTTGGTGTGATATAAACTAATTTGAATCTGATGAAGAACTTCAGTTCAATACAGGAGTACATCCAAAGGATGTGGGAACCTAAATTTTTATATGTTAAAGTGCTGAAGTCCAATACTGTGATAGAGGGGAAGAAAAGCAAGCTTGTTCGGTTGTTCGTGTTTAGCTAAACTGTGCTGGGGAAAACCTCACTGAGTTTCTCCCTATTCAGTCTTCTCTCAGGAGCCTTCATATTTAGACCTAGCTCGAGATTAGTAGTTTGATATCAGCCTTCCGTGTGGTTTGGTTTGGATCAAAGAGAGAGGCTTCTGTGCATGTTACTGACTCTGTTCTGGGAGTGCTGAGCATTCAACGGCAGGCTCCTTGCACAAACCAGCTGGGACAGCTGCAAACATTTGTACCTGGTGGTAGCGTATGGTGAGGTAGGACTCCTTGTTTGGTTTAGTACCAACTCCTTTAATACAAAGACCAATTAAATCTGTCATTTGGAGACTGGCTTTGGATTTTTGATGTGTCCTGCATCCTTGGTGCAGTTTGGCCAATAACAACGTGTTCCATTGGAAAACCAGTACTGTTAGAACCATGCACCATTCTGCTGAGCTGCCTCCCACGTTTTCTCAAGCCCTGCAAATATTGCAGGGCTACTACAGTGGTAGTTCTATGGATAACGTCCTGCTTAATAGAAGGTTAATTAAGGGGAAAATAACTGTGCTAGGAGTAAAATTATCAAGCCCAGTTTTCCTGGAAGTGTAGCAATACAATGTTTAATGCATAACAGGAGAGAATGATGCAATTTCTGTTGGAATTGACTCAACTGCGAGAGCTCCAGGCAAATCATACTGCTACCCTGCAAGTTATTGAATGTAAAATAATTAATACAGATATGACCTTTTAAAACATTTCAGTAAATACTGATGGGTAGCTTGTGCCTTTTTGACTGAAAATCTCTTTCGCTTATTACAGTTAGAGAAGGATTTCATGTCTAGGTAAATACTGACTTAGTTTCACATGTGCAGCTGTTACATTAAAATATGTTTCATTTTAATGTAATCGCTGAATTTATTACTAATTACTGAAACTGAGAAGCTGCTCTAATTTACATCAGTGGAACAAAAGGAAAAAAAAGTTCAAAATGTGACTAAAAGTAGTGTTTGAAGTACCAGATGCTGTGGTTTGTAGTCCAAAGTTCCATTAGGACTGCTTAAACGCTTCAACTTAATGTGTTACTCGTGTTTGTATTTGGTCAGAGCTAAGAGTCACTGAATCATATATAAACTAGAGGAGGGTTCAGTCCTTTGAAGACTTTGCAATGCAAGAGACAGAACAGATAAAAAGACTCCTAAACAGACATTCATTTAGCCCAGATATACAGGATACAGTACTAGGATTTCTCTGTTGTCTGAACAGCTCTCTTTCCCCATTCTACTGTTTTGTGAATAGCTCATAGGCTTTTTTCTTTTTTTTTTTTTCCAAGAAGAACTGGTATCAGTCAAACTGAAGCCTGATACTAGTTCCACTACATGTCAGAAGGAAGGTTTATAGGACCCTGAACCCTCCAGTGACATTGGTGAACAAGAGTCAGATCACAAGCCAAGTAGACTCTTCTGTGCTTAAAAAATTTGGGCTGACTGCCAGAGCTGGAGTTGCTGAGAGGAGGCAGTAACAGAAGGGAAAGTGAGAAGACAGTGATGGGAACCTAGGGAGTCAGTGAAAAGAGGTTACGATGGAGTTCAGTAGGCAACTGGAGTGAAGTTCAGCTTCCAGATCCTTGGAAATTATTGGAAAAGGTAATTGCCCTGTTGGCTGAGAGGCTAGTGACAGGACTTCTGGTGGCAGAGGTTTTATTTCTGTTGCTGTGAAGTCTCATCTTGATAAGCTCTGGACCGCTTTCCAGTGGCTTAGTGTCTTTCCTTTGGATCTGTCAAGGAAGCGGCCATGAGGTGCTTGATCTCTTAATTACCATGCAGACAGTACCTTGCAGATCTCTACTGCATGAGAGTTTGTCAGGACATGGTACAGCCTTTGCACTATAGACCAGATGTTGCAGCAAGTTCATAAGCAAAAGCTGAAAGGTCTAATGTTTCCTGGAGTAATTTCTGATTCTCATCAGTTAGCAGTTCTTGATTAGACTTCTTGTATATACTCTCTTTAGAGCTTTCATGAAGCTTAACACATAATTTAAATGCCTTTTAAGGCCCTTAATTGTGCAGATGGCTTTGCACATACTAGTTTTCTTCCATGTGATTATTGAAGAATTTATTGAAAAACATTCCTCTCCAAAATATTACGGTTACCTTCAGTAGCGCAGCTGCAAGCAAGTCTGTCTGTCTTTTTAAATGATTCATTGTGTTTAAGAAAAACACATATTCAAATGCTGGCATTTTTGTCTCTGTACATAAAAGTTTGAAACAGTAGACTTTTAAAATGGATTTGGTTATGGTTTTTCAGATATTTCAGACAGTTTCTTAGAAATAGGAAATAATTAAAAATATCTAAAGCATCAAAGCTCATAAGAGATGAAGATCTCTTCTTTGAAACGATGATTGTAATTATGTATTCCTTTGTGAAGAATAACAGGAAAATAAGTCACCCTTGCTTTTGAAGCACTAGGTGCATACTATAAATCAAAATTTTAATTGCTGCATGACTTTCTGAAACGGTCTGGAAAACTTAATCTACTTTGGTTAAAATACACTTTTAATAAATCCAGGTACAGCTATTAAGTCAGGAAGTAATGGAATTGGGCTCCTATATTTTATGTAAAATGCATACCCCATTGTGCCTGATAAGAAGAATCTTGTTATGCTATCAAAATACTAGCAATTAGCCTAGCAGTCATTAGGAACTAGACCAAACCCCTCAGCAAGTGAATGAAATGTATTCTATGTAAATATTTAAGACCAAACATTAAACTTATTCCCTACAATTTGGAAGTGGTTTAACATCCCTTTCTTCTCTTTTTCTCCTCTTGTCAAATCATTAAGACAAGCAGAAATGGGTAAAACGAAGCACATAATTTCAAAATTAAGTTTCTTCTGCATAGTAGTATAATATTCTTTTTTTTTTTTTTTCACAGATACTTTCAGTAGAACAAACGTTCAGAAACAAGTCGTTACTCTTGATTCGCTGGTGCCAAGAACTCATCAGGCACCATCTTCAGTCTGTTTCTTCAATATTTTTGGCCAAGCAGAGGGAGAGCTTACTTCAGTGTTTGTCTGTCTGTCTCAGCTGAACTTAACTTCTTTGCTGTTCATCTCATATTACAAATGCCTAAGAACAGCAAGGTAGTAAAAAGAGAACTAGATGATGAGGTCATTGAGTCAGTTAAGGACCTGCTCTCTAATGAGGACTCTTCAGATGATGCCTTTAAGAAGAGTGAACTTATGGTTGATGATCAGGAAGAAAAAGATGTAGATGTTGAAGAAGGCTCAGATGTAGAAGATGAAAGACCCGCTTGGAACAGCAAACTCCAGTATATTCTGGCACAAGTTGGATTTTCTGTGGGATTGGGGAATGTGTGGCGATTCCCATATCTGTGTCAGAAAAATGGTGGAGGTAAGTTTTATGATATAGCTAGTTGTACCTAAATGATGACACTAACCTTGCAGATTTCAAAGTTAGCAGAGGTAGCCACAGTAAAACCTGCTTCAATATGTGCCAGAGCCTATGAGGAAAAACCCATATTCTTTTTATTTAGAAGGATGTATCTGTTAAAGTAAGTAGCAGATTCTTCTAAGGTGCCATTTCCTCATTTTAGGGTAGAAAGTTCTTGATATAACCTGAACTAGTGGTCGGACTAACAGCTAAGGGAAACTCGTATTCATGGAAGGCTGCATTTTTTAGGACCTGATTATTGTTCTGCTAAAGTGTTCTTTATAGTACTTGGTCAATAAATCAAGGCATTTTGTCTTTTAGAATTCAGCAGTACTAAGCTTCACACCTTGACTTTCTAATTGCTTTTAGCTCCTGACCATTTGGTTATGATTTACTTTTGGCAAGAAGACCAAAATGCTGTAAAAAGGTTATTTTTTTTAACTGATAATGAATAATTAAATAAATACATTAAGGGACTGCATCTGTTCTTGTGCTGTTAGACAATTAATTTTCCTAAATAACGAGCTACCTTTCACTTAAATAACAACAGTGTCATTGTTCTAAGCTGCTTTTTAGTTGACCATCTATGGTCTTGAATGCAGTTTGAAGTATGAGGCTGAAAACTTTTCTTCCTCTATGAATGCAGGAGTAGTGTTTTGTTGTATGTTGTACTGAATCTTACTAGACTACATTAGTACACATCCTATGGTAGCTAATTGCTTTGCTGAATTCAAAACAAACCTGCATGATACTTTTCATGATACAGACAGTGAATGCACACAGAAAATAAAGAGCAACATTTTACTCATGCTGGATTTTAAAGGTTGAATTACATAACTGGTGTAATTAAGGAGTATAGAAATGAGCCTAGAATATAATAAAGGTATAATTATTTGTTTGGTTTTTTTCTCAGTTCAACCAGTAAAAATGAAGTTTATACTTTCAAATATTCTATCTCTCCAGGATGAAGTCTAAATTCTTTTATATCTAGTTGCTGTTATTTTTTTTTTTTTACTCATTTAGCTTCATCTTTTTCTCTCTTATTCTGGAGAGAAAGTCATTAAATGGTTTATTTAATGGTTAGTGTAAAATCTAAAATTTTCTTCACCTATAACTATTAACTGAGCAAACACATTGAATGTAGTTTCTCAAAACCTGTAGTGCTTCGGTGAATAGTGATCCAGTCTAGACTACTAGACACAGTATAGAATTGATCACTTATCACTGCTAGTTGAAAAAAAATAGGACATTTTTTAATAATTTTTGAAACAAACTGATTCATAGTTAAAGGTGTAGCTAGTAAAATGTTTATATTCACTATAATTTTATCCTAAATATGGTTTCAAGATGTATTCCCAAGGATAATGCATTACAACAGTTTATTTTGTGTAACTGTGTCCCTTTTAAAATAAGTGTTCAATGTGGTTAATTGCTAATTTTGCAAGCCAGTTGGATTCTTCTTTGAACCAACAGAAAGGATCCATTGGTGTGCTCCTTAGGCTGTTGCTTTCATGCCATCAGGTGCTTTTAAAGTTACACTGCCCCGATGGTAAATTTAATTTAGATCAAATATAAGTATATTAAATTAACTAAAAATTTCACATTTTAGAAAAGAAACCCAAAAACCTGAAACACCAAACCAACCAATCTTCAGGGATTATAGCACTTCATAACTCAATCTTGAAAAAATAACTATGATGTCAACTTCAGATTGAAGTTAAATGTTTTCTCCTGTACTGTGATTGCAGAAACTTGGATGTATAACATAGTCTGTGGAGGTCTGTCTTCTGCATATGGCCAAGACAAGGATGCATTTGTTTTTTAACAATAATTTGGCACTGTTTTAGGAAATTGCAGCCTTCCAAACAACAGAGAAAATGAATTGATCATTAGAGCTAAAGCTTGCGTGGTTTTCAGGTTAATCATAATGCAAGATGGAGAAGGTGACACAAACCTTTGAAACGTGTGAAGTACATGAGTGCCTTTATATGTGTGTGCAGATGCACAGATAATTCTCACAAGTCCATAAAAGAATAGGGGAAGGGAGGGAAAACTTCAAATACATGATAAGAAAACCTACATATATTTTATGAGGTTCTGTTTTTCTCCCACATACATTATTTCAAATATATTTTATTCTAGGTAAAATTAGAATGGTTTTATGTAACCCAATCTAAGTATCAGTGACAGAACTTTTCTGTAATCTTCTGCTGATAAGGCTCTACTACAAATACCTGTAGAAGTCTCTTAGTATAAAGGAAACAGCCTTTTATGGATTTTCCTTAGAACTGTTTCACTGAAGTGTATGACTAGATCTCCACTTTCAGTTTAGTCCAAACATTTTTCATTTTCTTCCCTGTGTTTAAGGAACTTAAAACTGGCAAATACCATCAGGTGACGGGAATGTATTAAAGAGTGGTAAACCAATAAATCCTGTTTCAATTTAAACCAAAAACAAATAAAAAACCATAGTTACTCATTAGTTTCCTTTTCAGGTTTCTTCCAACACTGTGCTCCAAAACTACCAGTAAAAGAAGAGGCAAATTATAAATGTGTAGTAATCTTCAGTTTTGTTTTGTGTTTGTTGTTGTTGTTTATAAACTTATGTGACAAGAACAGCAAAACCAAGAAAATAAACAGATAAGATACAATGAGATTAACCCAAACAGATATATGTCACTCACAGATTTTGTGAAGAAAACATTGTCTGTTTCCTTCTCTGTTTTCTATAGAGGTTTAGTTTGTTTATGGCTGTGGCCTGTGGGTATGTATGCCCATGCTGCTGACTTCAGAGCTTGATACTGCTTCACTGAGATACCTATCATATCCTCTCTGAAAGTAACTTGTGCAGCGCTGCACTTCACTGAGAATTTGGATGTCATGGGTATCTTTGCAGTCTCTATTTCTGGGTCTGGTCTGTACCAGCAAACCAATTTTCTTCACTTTATTTTTTGTGATGACTTAACAGTTTTTCCTGTTGCTTTAATTCATATAAATTCATAAATATTTAGAGTAGTGTGAGGTATTTTTTTTTTGGTTAACTGAGTTGCAGCTGTACAGGGTAGCTTTTTGCTGACTTTGTCTCATTCCCAGAGAAACGTTTGTTGGGAGAGGTGAGGAAAGGCAAGTATGCAGGTGGGATGAGCTTGGATCTACTTGGGGATGTAGCTGTAATGCACAGTATATTGAGAGGGAAAAAAAGGGCTGGGAGCAGATTGAGAGCACTCAAGAGTGCTCGTTTTCTTCACTTGAGAGGGAGGCCCTAAAGGAGTTTTAGGCTCTGTGAGTGAGGGGCTGAAGACATTCAGTAAAGTTTTGAGGAACTGACTGTAGATCTCTCTGTCCTCACAACAAGCCCCTCCTTACCCCTAGTAGGCAATGCTCAGCCCCCATTTGGCACTTAGGGCACTTCCACTCTTTGCAGCCTTACAGATGAAAAAGCTGTTTCTTCCTAAATTCTTGACAAAAGTGATTTGCTCTGGAGTTGGGTATGGTCTAACTTAGCTTTAAATGCTTTTAATATTTGTAATTTTTGCACTATACAGTTTTTTTCCTCCTTTACTGCATGAAGTTGACTATGTGTGTTCAGATAGGCACAGTTCTGTATAACAGTCTCATAACCTCTGTTAGCATGCCCTGCATTCAGAGCTACCTCAGCTTCTTATTGATAGTGAGCCTTAAACTAAACCTCTCATGTCTACCCAGTCTTGCCAAGAAGCTGCTCATTGCTATCCTCTGGAGAACAGATTACACACCTTTCACTTTTTTCAAACAAAAGGAAATACTGTCATTTTCCTTTAGGATTAGTAGAAGTCAAGTGTTACTTGCACATAATAACTAACAAAAGCAAATTAAATTAACTGCTCTGCTAAAATGAGTGTTATTATGAAGAAAAGTGAGGCATCCACAAAATACTGCACACCCAAAGATGTCATGTTGTATTTTTGTAAGCATTAACTTAATTTTCCTGATTTTATATTTTTGAGGTCAGTTTTTAATATCTCTGTGATGTAAAAAGGCAAAAGAACTTGTAAACGATGATAAACAGACAAAAACTGTGAGCAACGTTGGGAAAATTGTAGCAGATGTTATCATTATATTTTGTAAAGATTGACCTGGGTAGAGTCACATCCTGAGTTTTTACTGTTAAATAGTTTGAATTTCCTCCTGAAATACCAGCAGACTGAACGGTAAAGTTCTGTGGTCTTATGAAAAAGCACAACAGGTATAGTGGAGAACTGCAGAGGGAAAAATATATAAACTGTTAAAAACTAAGTAGTTGTTAGGAGCTACAGTCTGCTGTAGAGACTGTTTCTCTACAGTCTGCTGTAGAGAAACGGGAGCAAAACAAGTGTTCTCTTGTATTCCAACAATTGAGTATGAATTCAGTGGCTTTATTATTTAGCTTTTGAGCAATAATTTATATTTCATGCCTTGAGTTCATTGATGATTTCAGTGTTACTTTGTGAGTTCTGTATTATCAGACTTCAAATTCAGTTGTACTTCAGTGTGCTGAAAATGTCTTTTTTTATTTTGCAACTGTAATTCTTCATTAGGCTAATGGGATATTCATCCTTTAAGCACAGTTTTGTAAAAAGGCATACCTGAACATACTTTAAGTGAGGAAGACTATCCTATCAGTAGGATAGGCTACAAACCTACAGATAAAACATAAAACTATTTATCAGAGTTTTCCTGACAAAAGAGTTTGTATTTTGTAGTGGTATGTAATTTCACGTACAGAAGCCTTGCAGACTTTTACCCTATGGTGTTTTGTTGCCCATTTGTTATAAATTTGAAAATACTAGCATTTGACTTTGAAACTAAGTTGATCTTCATCTGAATATCAGCTTCATGCTTGCATTCTATTAGTAAGTGTCTAGTAAGTGATAAGAACTGGGATCTCTCTTCAAGACAGTGATAAATTTCCCTTTGATTGAATAAGAATTAAATCAGACCCTAGACAATTAAAATCTAGCACAGACACAGCTGAAGCAAGTCTGGAAAGTTAATATATTTTTCACGTTACATCATGAATGGCTAGGAAAATAAAAGTTCTGTACTATCAAGATGGTAATGGTTATGTCATTTTGCGCTAGTGCTTTTGAAATGACATTCCAACTCTTTAATCACTATGAATCCTGTATTTTTATGGTTTTTTTTCCCCAAGCATTTATGAGAGCTTTAAATCAAAACCAACATTATTATTCCACTTCTGTCAATAAGGTTGTGAAATGTAGTGCTCTTTGTAATATCAAGAGAGACAATTTACCAGCTATCCCATTGTGGTGCTTGATTAAATTAAAAAAAAAAAATTAAGAAATCAAAGCAATACTGTGCACAGTGTTAACAATCCCCAGTTCATGAAATCTTTTGTATCGTTTTCATTCATTTTAGTGAAGAAGGATGAGGGGTTTTTTTTCTTATGAAGTTCATATGAGTTTTTTAAATATGGAAGCCAGTGTTTAAGGCGAAAATATGCAAAAATAAAAAAAAGGGAATTCACAGTGGAATAACTTTGTAAATGTAGAAAGGAGACCTGGGGATCATGAACTACACAGAGTTGTAATATTCAGAAGGCTGCTGAGCTGGTATATGTAGAACTAATTGTAGGATGTTGTTCAAGGCCAGTATGTATAGTTTATTAAAATAAAAATGGTCCTTATCTAATATTGTAACTGCAAGGACCCATGCTTTCATGCTGTGGCAAATAAGAGACATGCTGAGCTGTTTCCATAGTGATTCTCTTTTAGAAAATGTCTTACTTTGAAGTATGGCTGGCTTCAAGGGTAGACTTCAGCTCAGAGATGCTGTGGTTTCTTGTTGACTATAGGGGACTGAAGCCCTTTGCACCTGTGATACCCAGTTGTTTAATCCAGCTACATCCAAACTATATCATACTGAAACTCATATATACATGATTTTCTATTATGTCCTTTTTGGAGATGGGAACAAGATCAAAAGGGAGTTCAGCAGAAGACCAGCACTTTAGGTGCTTTGCACAAGCCTAGCAGGGTGAACTTTGCTGTCTGGCTACCCACACTGAATTTACAGGGTTATGTCATGTCTAATGTAATGTGGATTTAACACCACATTTAGTTAAGTCATTTAGTAGACTCTAACTGATAAATCTTACGACTTAAATTGATACTGCACCATAAAACACCCACATCTGCCCAGTCTTTAAACATGTGCTTAACTTTGCAGCCTTGTGATTAAGGTTGTGGACTGGGACACTGAAGAGCTGGGTTCAGTTCCTGCTCTAGTACAGTCATCCAATGGGATACAGGGTAAGTCACTTAGGCCCCAATTTTTTTGAGCTGTTTAGGTTTGTCTCTGCTCAGCTATGCCACACCTGCCTAATGAAGATCTAACATATCGTAGTGTTGTATGATATAAAACCTATGCACTGTTGTCTTTCAATTAGTTGTATTACCAGATTTTTAATGATAGTGATGCCAAAGCTGCTCACTTACAATGTGAATTAGCTTGTGTCTTGCAGAATTTTTGAGAGAATGTTCATGATAAATAAAGAGTATTTAATGGTATTTGCCTTATATATTCTTAAGACACATAGTCCCCCTCATTTTGGAATGTGATTGTTGCTCTGTTCCTCAGTTTTCCTCACATTTATTTCTTTCTGTCTCTGCTGTCTTTCTTTTCCTAGTAGAAAGTAAGTCCTTTGCATTCTTTCCATTATGTGCACATAGAAGATGAACCACAAGAGACACCACAGTACTGAATGGGAATGTAGCTGCTACCTCAGTAAGAACAATGCTTCAGTAGACACTGTAGCATGCTGAAATGGGTAGATAGACCATGATGTTTGGCTCTATGAAGGGAGTATCATAACCTCTAAACAGGTACATTTTTCAGAGCCTGGCACAGGTTTTGACCAAATGCTGCTCAGACAATATCATTGCATAGCATATTATCAAGTCATGCAAATAAAACACAGAAGCTACTTAATTGGTAACATGGCCTATAGACTGTGAGATACATTCGATTGTATCTTTGTCTGGTCCACCAGTAGTTTTTCATAGAATCATTGAATGGTTTGGATTAGAAGGGACCTTAAAGATTATCTAGTTCCAACTCCCCTGCCATGGGCAAGGAACCTTCCACTAGACTAGGTTACTTAGAACCCCGTCCAAGTTGGCTTTGAATACTTTTAGGGATGAGGAATTCACAACCTCTCTGGTTAACCTGTTTCAGTGCCTCGCCAACCATATAGTAAAGAATTTGTTCCTAATATCTAATGTAAACCTACCCTGTTTCAGTTTGAGGCCATTCCTCTTTATCCTGTCACTGCTTGCTCTTGTTAAAAAGGGGGGCTCCCTTGTAGGCCCCCTTTAGGTTCAGGAAGGCTGTTGTAATATCTCTCCAGATCCTGTCATCAACTTATTGTCTTGCCCCTGGAGTCATTTCAGTAGGTCATTGTCTTGTGTTTGGTGTCCCAGTTTTTCTCAGATTTTATTTCTTCTGTCTTTTTAGTTCACTAGCCTTGGACTCAAGACTGCAGTTACTCCATGCTTAGTATCTTTGTAAGATCTTTGTAATGGAAGGGGATGTCCAATTAGTGTGTATGTCATGCAGAGCAAAACAGCAAGTGGACCTAAATAGGAATGGATGGTACCAGAACATCTGAGACCTCCTGCACAGGCTAGGGAAGTTTAGCTTTTCTAAAATAACCTGTATTCCATGAGATAAGATGCCCACTAAGTATATGAAAATGGCAGTGTATTTTGATAGCTTCCTGAAACAGCCCTAGAAAGTTGACACTAGATGAAGAAACTTGAAGTAAAACTTAGCTGGAGTTGAGGGTAAATGCCAAGTTGATTTCTGAACGTTGCTCAGTTTCTTTCTCATTACAGAGATGAATAGTCATAATACAAGTTAGTAGCTCTGAGTATAAGCTTCTGCGATCTTTAGATATTTGGTGTGTAGCTTGCTTTAGCATGCTGCAGTCTGCATCTCTCAAATACTTTTCTTTAGCTTTAGCAATGATTGCAAACAAAAAATCTAAGCCCTTTGAGTTAGTTGGCCAGCCAGCACAGTAGTCTATATTGCAGCGTGAAAGTTGGACGCCACGTTGCTAATTGCTGATGCCTAGATGTTATGTTAGCCCTAGTACTCCGCAACACTAAGGACGAAATTAGGCTTCGTATATGGATATACTTGCTTGCAGGCAAGATAGGCTTTCAGCAGGTAGGCTTGCTGAAATAAATAGCAAAATTCTACCTTTAGGTAGAATTGTGTATGATCACTTCCTGAGAATAAGACCTCAAAAAAGAGGAACTGTTTTTAATATATATGTTTGCATAACAGTGAAGTAAGGGTTGCATTTTCAAATATGCCTTGAAGGAGCAAGTTGGTGAGTACTGCAAGATCTGGATCTGCAATACTCCATTTTGCTTCCACCTCATGTTTCTAGCTTCTGTCTGGAGTCTTGCAGCTGCAGGTTGATACAGTTTTCTTGCTTAGCTGGGTACATTTGGAGAAAACCAGATGTTCTCAAGCCGCTTATGATTAGATGAAGTTCAGAATGTTGTACACACAGGGTTTTCAATATTTCCATTATATTCAGTCTTGCTGCTTTGTTACAAGTCAAGGTGTAAGTTTTTTAAGAAGTGTTATATGGGCTCCTATTTTTAAAAAGTTTGATCAAATGCCCAAAATTTCACACAACAACTAGTTTTGATAATACCTCAATTTCAGTAAGACTTGCCTCAAAAATGTTATAGTGCTTTAGAAATTAAGTGTCACTGGGTTTTTGATATCTTACAAGGTGTATGACCAAGGTTCCAATAAAATTAGTCTTTTCACGTGACCAAAAAAGCTTTGCAATGAATGACAGTAATTCAAACTTAGAAGTTTTCACATTTGTTCTGTCAAGTTCTGACTCTTGTTTCATTTATTCTGATGTATACTTTGTTCCCTTAATAGGTGCCTATCTTGTGCCATACTTAATCTTGCTACTGATAATAGGGATTCCACTCTTTTTCTTGGAGCTTGCTGTGGGACAGAGGATCCGCAGAGGGAGTATTGGTGTGTGGAATTATATCAGCCCCAAACTTGGAGGAATTGGATTTGCAAGCTGTGTAGTAAGTTTTCTAATATCGTGTGGTTTGCTTTCAGGCTGTATTATTTAGACTTGTTTTGCAGCAGGGAAAGGCCATCAATGTGTACCTGGGTGTCATGGTCAGTTTACAGTGTTTTTTCAAAATCTTAAAACTTGAATTGGTCCATTAAAAATGTTGATATACATGCATTAAACCAGTCAACTTGTATTTTGTGGTTCTTTTGAAATTAGGAGCTAGAGTAGTCTGCTGGAGAAAAAATGCCTATAAAAGTATAGATGTAATAAAGAGAGAAAAATTAGAAAATATCAGATACTTAAGTGGGACAAACTACTCCCTTTTTATTCTGACTCCATTAAAATTATGTTCAGTGGCTGATGTGCAGAAATACGCAGAAGTTCAGCAGGGATTTTTTTATTTACTTTACAAATGTAACTTTTAATCTTTCTTTTTTTTTTCTCCAAATAGGTGTGTTTCTTTGTGGCTTTGTACTACAATGTCATTATTGGATGGAGTTTGTTTTACTTTTCCCAGTCTTTTCAGCATCCATTACCGTGGGACCAGTGTCCTTTAGTTAAAAATGCATCTCATACCTGTAAGTCTGTATTAATATAAGGTTCTTAAAAAATTATATAAAATATATAACACTTGAAAGACACTAAATCTAAGACAAATACACTGTATTCATAAAGAAAATGTCACTATCAACAACATTTTAAAGGGTAATGAAATTAGGAGAATGCTATTTAGTGTGTTGGAGAAAGAAATAATCTGGTTTCTTTTTTTCTGATATTGATACTGCTTTTTATGCTTACTTCATGAAAAAAAAGGTGGAAGGATATTTTTATATTTCAGTTAGTAGGATACTTCCTGGCAAAAAGTTGTTGCATTACTAACAAAGGAGAAAATTGAAAGCTGTAAACATCAATGAAATGCAGGTGATAAAAGCACTGTTTGCTTGTAAAGTAATAGAGATAATTGTTCAGTGGGTTGTTGCTGTAATGAGATGATCTCTCATGGACATATTATATAACAGCATTAAAAGTCTTATACTTTTATCTTGGTTACCTTATAACAGTTACACATTTTACATAATTATTGCTATTGAAATATGAATTGCTTCTCTTTTGTTTCTTTTTATTTCAGATCCTCTTTTCTTTAGTTACCTTTTGTGGTTTATTTGCCACTTGAATTAAGAACATAATCAGGGACATTTGTAAAGTCATACCTTTTTATAATGTCTTTTCCAGAGTTGCTTACTTCAGTTATTTGAAATACTCTGTATTTGTGAATGTTGATACGCAGTCAAATCAACTGTATTCCACAAGCTCTTGTCGATTAATTGAGCTGCCGTGGTTGTTTATGTAGTCTTATCCTGCCTAAATATTAAGATACAGTGCCAGCTAACTTCAGAAGAGGTTGTTTAGAACTAATCTTAAAAAAAGAAAGCTATTATATTTGATAACATAATTTTTTGATAGTTTATTTCAGTGAAGATCTGACATCTGTGTTAGGTTTCTTAAAATTGGTATATTTTCCACTTTTTTTCCATTAATTATCTTGACTCAAGACATACCTTAGATATATAGTTGATTATGAGATATAAATAATTTATGAAGAACTTAAGTAAACATTTTCTTTGAAGAAATCATTCTATTTGTGTGTTTCTTGTCTAGATACATGTATTTTCTTAAACAGTTGGAAACATGAGTGTAACAAAATCACAGTATAACCAAAAAATCACTTCTGGAATACACATAACAACTCTCATGTAACTTAATTGTGTAGAGGCCATTTATTTCCTTTTCTCATCACTTTGATATCAATATGTTATTTTATTTAGTTAAGTCCATGTTTATTTGAATGTCATGTCAAGGTGGGTACAATCAAGAATTTGTTTTCCATATGTCTTCAAATTTGTGTTCATTTCAGAGAGAGAGTTTTCATAGTATTTAAGTCATGGATAGATGATGTAATCTCATGTGTGATGATTGGAATATATGTCTTCATCTAAGCCTGCATACAGTTTAGTACTGAGGTGAGAAATAAATTCTAAGATTAACCATAATGCAGAGGAATACATTATCCCAAAGGGGTGTTTTAAAAGAAATAGCCAGAACCTTTGATCAATAGCAATCACTTTTTCTTCTAGGCAATGTCTTAAAGCTCTCTTGTGATCTTAGTTTCTCAGTAAATGATGACAGCACAATTACAAATATTGAGAATTGGTAGAACGTGGTTATGAAATATCTCTCCAAAACCCATGCTTTACTTGCTAACATCTCTTTGACAGTTGTGGAGCCAGAGTGTGAAAAAAGTTCTGCAACCACTTATTACTGGTACAGAGAAGCACTGAATATTTCCAGCTCTCTGTCAGAGAGTGGTGGTTTAAATTGGAAGATGACTATCTGCTTGCTGGCTGCCTGGGTCATGGTATGCTTAGCCATGATCAAAGGCATTCAGTCTTCAGGCAAAGTGAGTATACTGTGTACCTGCATGACACTGTTTTACATTGGCACATTTTAGGATATTTCTCTTCACCAAACCCTCTGTTTAATCTCATGAAATCTGTAGGAGCAGGTGAGGACTCATCCTAGTATTTGTGTAATCTCAAGTAGAGGAATGTTTGTAGTTAAGCATTACAGAAATTTTAATGGGAATTGTAGTGACTTAGTGGGAATTGAGGTTTGAAGAAGAATAATTTTGTTTCTCATCAATGTAGTTGTTGCAAGTAACTGTACCTCAGCTTTATTGTGCAGCAGAAGTCTGTGTTTTGAGTGCCTAAGAAATTAAGTTTCCATGTGTACTCACAGTATGATTGCAGTGCACCCACATATGCATGCTTCTGTCATTAACACAGCTACTTTCCAGGATTCTAGATTGTTTCTTTTGACTAGTGACTTATCATCCCTTTGTATCTGACTACTGTCACTTTATCTTCTTTCCTTTGCATGCAGCCAGCTGGATTGGCTAATGAATCTGTTGATCTCTGATTGGCTAGATCTGTTGATCTCTGTGGGATTTTCAGAGGAAAAATTTGTTTCAATAGCAAAATTCTTTGCTGTTAGAAAGTTTGACACTGATGTGGAAATTTCTGTAACCTCCTTATAGCATTCCAGTTAAAAAAATTAGTACCAAGTTTAACCAGAGAATCATTTTACTAAACTTTACAGGATAAATTTTCAGAGATGGGGAGTGAATGATCAGATTTGTTTATTATTTTTTGTTGTTTTGGCAGTAAGCACTTCTTAGTGTTTGAATTCTTTGGTTGTGTACTTTCTATTGACTCGACTTCTTTCCTTCTGAAGATACAGTGAGTTTCTATTCATGCTGCATATCTTTACCATACTCAGTACTTGAGTCAAAGTGCATTTGTAAAGTGAAGCATTTCTGCAAGTCTACTTCTGTCTTTGTTGTCATCTCATTCAATTCATACTGAATTTCCCCAGAAGCCCAGTGGTTCGTTATCAGTTAGTGAACACTGGAACTGTATTGTTTTAGTAAAGGACAGAATTTCTTCTATAGTCATGTGATTTTGCTTTATTCTGCAAAGACAAGGGGAATGGGAAGTGTTCTGCATATTTCTTGGAGCATATGATTATCAATTCACTCATATATCCAAAGGGTAATGAGTAGTGAATGAAGCTATTGAAAATAAAGTCCATGTTAAATATATGTTAAATTTATTCTTAATGTTTTTCAGATCATGTATTTTAGTTCCCTTTTTCCTTACGTGGTACTTTTATGCTTTCTGATCAGAGGACTGCTCCTTAATGGGTCAGTGGATGGAATTCGTCACATGTTCACACCTAAGGTATGTGCTTAATTTCTGTTTGCAGAGTATTAAAGTTTCAGTGGCAGTTTGACCATTTATGAATGCTCTCATTTAAGCTTATTGTCTTCATAGAACATTTGGCTTTATTTCTGTTGGGTTAAATTACAAAATTGTTGTTTACCTCAGTGCACAACATCAAGTCCTAAAGTCCAAAGGCTCTTAAGTATTCCAAGGGTCTGTGTAGAGTTACCTCCCTTAGGTGAGGGTTCCTGGAGTTAGATGCCTCTAAAAAGCAACTAAAAGTGCTATTTACAGGAATCAGGATGTTTAGAGAGCTCCAAATAAAGAAGTGAATCTTCCATCTTGCCATTCTCTGGTATTGAAATGCCTAGTCCTGGGGTGTCAGCAGTGCCTTACTTTGAACTGTCATGGCATTACATAATTATCTTGTCCCTTTTCAAAAAGAACATTTTTTTTTCCTTTTTAGCAATAAATTAATGCAGTTTGTGTAGTAGCCCAAAGTACAGGAGACCTGTATTTTGTAGTAGTCTAAGTACTCACCACTCAGCTTTCCTTATCACGTTTCTTATGGTTGACGTGCCAAGATTGCAGCAGTTCTAAGCATACATTTTGTACTGCCAGTATTTTTTACAAGAAATGTGCCTTACAGAGCTTTAGATTTTCTAACTAAGGAGGTGATAAGAGTGTTATGAATCATTGTTTAGCTTGAAGATCCAAGTTCTACCCACACCTATCTCAAATGCTTCCAACTGTATCTATACTACAGGAACAGCATGTTTGAGTAGTCAGAGCTGTACTCAGGAATGCATCTCATGCTAGGCTTCATATTGTATTATGAAACGGACTTTTCAACAAGTCTGTTTCATAATACAGTTGAGAAGAACAGGACTACAAAAATGAAAGCTAAATCATAAGATTATCAAAATCAATGCACATAGTGGCTAATGCCAGATGACAGGGTTGTGTCAGTTGTTTTGATTCCAGGTGTTTTGAGTCTGGAAAACTGTCATTCTATAAAAATGACCTTTGTTAGCTATCACATTGATGCAGTTGTGCTCCACTTCACATGCTGCCACTACTTGAGAGAGTCATCATTCTGCAGGAACTTGCAGGCAGCTCAAGCAAGTCTGGGAAACCTGAGGAACAGAGAAATGTAATGCATATTAATGAGGAAGTCTAGAGCAGAGGTGGAATACGGACATCTTGAAGATACAGTTTGGTTTCTCAACCACAATGTTAATCCTTTCTTTGACTGGAGAAGTACCACTAAATACTGAAGGAAAATTAATACAAAAAAAACTTCTCTTGAATACCAACACCTCTTCACTACTCCCTGTGTCATCTGAGTTAGACTTAAAATAAGTTGCAGCTGATGCTTACTTTGTAGTTATGTTATACTTAATTATACAATTGTTTCAAGTGTTCAGATAAATGTTCTCAAAAGAAAAGTTGTTTTTAATTTATTCTGCTAGTTTCCAGTTCTGTACCTCAAAATACAAGTTGTGAATTAAATTTCAAGTTAGGAGATCTCTGTCAATGTATTATATGTGAATGTAAACCTTCAAAAGTATTTTAATTATAATTTTCTGTACTTGGGCACTAGTTTGGAGTGTAGGTTTATATGAGACTACATGAAGAAATTCAGACTCCCCTACCTGTTATTGTTCCATTCCCTCCATTGTGCTAACAGTTTATTTTGGCAGGCAGACTGTACAAAATTGTGCTAAACCAGTATAGCTTGAAAATTATGCAGGTAGATAGACGTGAGGGGGAAACATCTTTTCAGCCTCAATTAACTGAGCAAATGACCAGATTTTGACCACAGAGGATCACAGAACATTCCCCACTGGAATGGCAGAGGACTGGCACACATTGGTGCCCATATGTGAGAGCACAGGACTAATGTGGAAGGGGAGAATTTCTCTGTTTGACATGGTTTTCAAACAACGCAGAAATTCTAAATAGTAATCTTAATGGAAAATCAGATGATACATGAAACGCCCACTGAGATCAACTACTGCAGTTAAACTATAGGACTGAAGCTGAAATACAGTCCCCAAAATTTCGTAGGCAGTATCTAGTAGGAAACCAATTACAAGTTTATTTTGAAAGTCTAGGCAATGTGTATCTGAGAACACACTGCTTTTGATGATACCAAATGATACATTGTGGAAAACGAGAGTGTTTGGATATTTCAACCATTTAGAGATTTGGTAGAATTCAGACTATTCCTCGAGCTCCCTCTGGTGGTAAAGTTTTCGCATGACTGTGATAATGGCAGAATGAACTACTTGCAATAGCTACTTGTGCATTGTAATTGTAAAAAAAATTGTGAATCAGGAACATGTTTATTCACCTGTTCCTTCCCCCCTGTTGTATTTTAGCTATATATAAATGAATAAAGAAGCTGAATTTTTTTTTCCAAAATGTTATAACAATAGCAGATTTATTTTTCCTCAGAAAAGCCATTCAGTTTAATGATACCAGCATCTCTGTTGGTCCTTTTTAGTTTTACTGTTATCAATAAATCTAGGGTTTAAAAAAAAAAGCACGTGCATTAGTGGAGGCCCTGAATCAGCTCAATGTTTGACATGTAGTTCTTTACTTTTATTGTGATATAGTATCTAGAAGAATTTGAGATAGATGGTGACTCATAACTTTGTAACAGTTATTTTTTTGAATGAGAAATACAGTTCTCTAAATGAGCAATACAATTCCATTTTTTTTTGATAAAAGGCTTGGTTGCCCTCAAATACATGACCCATTTAACACTGGGTTAAGTTCAAGGCATCTGACTTAAGGGTGATCTGGCTTGTGGACTATACAGCTTGTGGTGGCTGGTGTTCATTTCGTATATTTCGTTTTGCTTTACATATTTGCATGTAATAGAAATTCATATAAGCATGCGTGTCTTATGTTCACTTTTTTGTTGGTTTGAAAAGTAACAACAAAGCAACTTGCATCATACTGAATTTGTGAGGGTTGATCATCCCAAAATATATCTTAATTCTAACAAATGTCAATACATATACTGTAAATCAAAGACAGTAAATACTCTAAAAAAAAGTTTTCTTATTTCTCAGTGTAACTTGCTGCTATTTCACTTAAATAGCTCCAGCAGTATGTCATTGTTGGGAACATAATGTGTAGCAAGTTTCTCTGACATTTAGATAATATAAAATAAACAGAAATTCTGGTCCATAAGTTTGCTCAAATTTAGGTGTCATGTTCAGCTTTCATCTTATCATAGTGAAAATACATTTGTAATGGAGTATGAGCATTTTTTGATGTAGGTTGTCGTCCTGATCTTTTTTTTTTTCTTCATATAGTAGAAATGCATTTTATAGCTGACATTTATTATATCTAATTTCAAACAGCTTGAAATAATGCTGGAGCCCAAGGTCTGGAGAGAAGCTGCTACTCAGGTGTTCTTTGCCTTAGGGCTTGGATTTGGTGGAGTCATTGCCTTTTCAAGCTACAACAAGAGAGACAACAACTGCCATTTTGATGCTGTACTGGTGTCCTTCATCAATTTTTTCACTTCTGTGCTGGCAACTTTGGTGGTGTTTGCAGTTCTGGGCTTCAAAGCCAATATCATAAATGAAAAATGTGTTATCCAGTATGAATATCCATTTCTTTTTTTAAATTATTTTTATGGTTTATTTCATTTATGAATTAATACAGAACACTGAGTCTGATCTCTCTGGTTTATTGTGTTTTACAGGAATTCAGAGAGGATTATAAAACTTTTAAAAATGGGCAATCTCAGCCAGGATATGATCCCACATCATATCAATTTCTCAAGCATTACGGCAGAAGATTACAGTTTAGTTTATGACATTATACAGAAAGTTAAAGAAGAAGAGTTTGATTCTCTTGGTCTGAAATCTTGTCAAATTGAAGATGAGCTTAACAAGGTGAGAGTATTAAGTAAGTCTTGAATACAGAGATTCTGAACAGATGAATATTTTTAATCCTGAAATGAACTGTGAAGTGTACCTGCAGAGGGTATCAGTACAGTGTACCTATGAGCCATGCACTTATGAAGACCCAAATGAAAACATGGTTGCATTCCAGCCCGCTTGAGGACTTTTGGTTCTGATGTCTTAATATAGTCTGCACTTTTTTTGATAATTATATCATTCTCCTCATGAAGGGAGAAGTTTTTAAAGTTCTGGTTTTTTAGAAGAATTGAGCTCGAGGATTTTTCCATAGACTAAACAGAGGTGTTAGCTATTCAGTGCCTCAGACTGCAATGTCTTACAATGTTAAGGTACAATTATTGGATATACATACTGTTTCACTGAAAGTAAAAAATTATTCTTTACTTATTAGGTAATTGTTTAATGAATATTGTGCTGTTTTGAAATCTTACAGTGAGCCAGATCTGTAAAAGAAATTACAGTTTTCCAGCTTTAGAGAGGGACTTTCAAATTTAAACACTGACCTCTGTATAGTCGCACCAGCATCTCAAGATAAAATATAAAATGGGTGACTTAGACTTTAAAGTTTCTATGCTATCCCTGCCATTTAAATTTGAAACAGAGATATAGAAAGTCAGTCCTTTATATACTTACTGAAGAAAGCCGAGTGTACTTGTAGCAGTTCTGTATAATAGCTTTCATGCAAAATGTCAATGAAAGAGAAAAATAAGTTCTGATTGGACACAGAGGAAAATTTTTAATAATGAGAGCAATCAGCCATTGGACTAATCTCTCGAGGGAAGTGGTGGATTCCACAACATTGGACACTTACATGATTGTGCTGGACAGGGTGCTGGGCCGTCCTTTCTAGACTGCTTTTGCCAAGAAAGGTTGGACCAGATGATCCTTGAGATACCTTCCAACCTGGTATTCTGTGATTATGTGAAAGAATTGTGTTTATGTCAATCATTCTCAGCCAAATCCAGTGTTTCAGTAAATAGTATTAATTAATTAATTGGAAGAATTGCATATTAAATAGCAACTTTCCACTCTGCCTTCAAGATGAAATTGATCATACTGTATGATTACAAAGACAGACTGTCACACTACCAAAACAAAACAAAGAAGTTCAAGAATAAAAACTTTTTTTTTTTTTCTCACTGACAGGCAGTTCAGGGAACTGGTTTAGCTTTTATTGCCTTTACAGAAGCAATGACCCACTTCCCTGCTTCTCCGTTCTGGTCAGTCATGTTCTTCCTCATGTTAGTAAATTTGGGACTTGGAAGTATGTTTGGAACCATTGAAGGCATTATCACACCCATTGTTGATACCTTCAAAGTCAGGAAAGAAATTCTTACTGGTGAGTTACACAAACTTTCTTTTCTCCATAGAGGAATAAGCTCATTTTTTTGAGAGTGTGAAGTTTTTTTGTTTTTTTTCTGACATGAACGTTTGCAGAGCATTTTACAGATCGGTAAATCACTGCATTCAAAACTGTTCTTCCATAGGTAAGCTTACTTTATGTCTACTTAAGTGTTCAGTCCTATTATTGACAAATTTAATAGGAAAAAATTATATTGAGATACATTATGGAGGATCAAGCATTAAAGAAATACATTTTGGATTCTTCCTAAAGAAAAGAAGGGACAGAAATTGTTGTTGCTTAATGGACAAATACATTTAGACAGATCCTAATAGAACTTCATGCTGTGAATAAACTTTTAGGGAAAGTCTATTCAGCCTTATCATAGTCAGAAACTTTTTCACTCTCTTTTTTTTCTCATGTTTTCACTTCTAAATTCTTTTCACTTTTGAATTCCAAAAAGTGAACTAGTGATTGAGTAACATGATCTTTGATGTTTTGCTTATCAGTTAATTTTACCCTTGCATTCATATTTAATGAGAAGTAGTCACTTGATTAATCTCCACCACTTAATCAGGACTGCTGTAATATGGCAATACTAGTAGTTCTAGTTTCATAACTTATCCATTATGTAGGGAAGAGGTAAGATTGCTAGTATTCTTAGAATTGAGACCCCTTAAAAAGTAAAATGTCATCAACTTTAATTATATGAAATAATGTGTTGAAATGTATCTTTGCCTTCAAACTCTTTCATTCCCCTGTGTGGAACTTCGTTACAATTACAGCTCACGTATATGTCCTTTTTTCCAGTCATCTGCTGCTTGGTAGCATTTTTTATTGGCCTGATATTTGTGCAGCGCTCTGGAAATTATTTTGTGACGATGTTTGATGACTACTCAGCTACTCTGCCCCTGCTTATTGTGGTCATTTTGGAGAATATTGCAGTCATCCGAATTTATGGAATAGACAAGTAGGTGAAGGAAATGTATCTCCCTGTCCATATCAACAGTATTCTTTACAATAATTATTAATATTTTAATTATGTGTTGTAATGTACACAGAAGTACAAGTAAGTAGAAACCATGTCAGTCTGGCCAAGAATTCAGTCTGTTATTAAAATATAGGTTTGGAGTAAGATACACAGTACATCAGGACAGTGTACTGAAACCCAGAGTGTGATTGTAACAGGTCCAAAGAGAGGAGAACACAGTTAAAGAAGCAAAATTAGAGAGAAAGGAGGCTAGATATGGAAGTATAAGGAATTGGTATCCAAATAACCATCAAGAGAAATATTTTAAGAAGTAATAACCATAGTCTAAGCATCAGATGAGAATGAGTATTCTGAACAGATCTGCAGTATTCCAGGTAGCCTGGGAAAGGAACAAAGCAAACTCTAATAGCAGTAAAAAGACGAAAGTTTCAGTTTATGAACTAGATTAGGTTTAGGGTGTTGTAGTAATTAATTATTTTGCATTGTGAGAGAGGAAATAGAGGAAATTACAGCAAAGAACAGGGTCAAAACTTACTTGGAAGCAGAACAGTTGACAAGGAAGTAAAGTGACCTGTTGGTGATGGGTAAAGAGAAAAGACCATGAAGTCCCTCTTTTTTTGTTTCATGGCCAAAATCAGAAGATGTGTTCACTAAGTGTGAGATCATTGTATGCCACACTTAAGGAATAGAAGAATTTGTATCAAAAAAAGCTTTTGCCATCTACATGTCAAACAGTATGCTATATTAAGATGTTGAAGTAATTAAAACATCTGTGATTTCTTTACATAGGCAAAAAGTGTGACATAGCATGGGTGGCTTTTCATTTGACTTATCACTTTTTTGATCTGAGTAATCAACCAGTCCCTCATTATAATGACACAAGACTATAATAATAAAATGGTTCCCAAACACTGTTTGGTCTACACAAGTAGTACCTGGTCTCCTTACTCATGACAGAATTCCCACTTGGGCCACATGTATAATCCTATAATTGATCATGTAGATGTAAAAACACCATGTAGATGATTTTACACATGGAAACAAAAGATAAAACAGATGACCCGGTTACCAGGTGATGTCCAAGTCAGGTGGCGTTCTACTGTTAATGGAGGTAGATCTGCCAAAAGCCAGCAGATTACCTGTGAGGAATTTGATGTTTAGGCATAGCTAAATTATGGTAATCCTTTTCTTCTGGCTGGGAGTGCAGGTGATTCATGTTTTCAGAAGGGGTTCTGACAGGATACAGTCTGAAGTTAACAGCCAAATTTCTCATTCATAATGGCCGCGCATGCAAGTACTAATATTCTTCTGATGTGTATTTTTCCAGAATATCTTTCAGGAACCTAGCAATCTTGTTTGCAAAAAACTGTCAGAATCAACAACCTCAGGTTGTCATTGATTATAGTACCATGGGTTCCTTGTAGGTGAAGTTCCAGATATATGTCTTATTAGACACATTTTCTTTGATCAGACAATAAAACCCCAAAATATAGCATCCAAAGGGTTTACAACCAAAGGATAGAAAAGAGACAACATGTGAATCCCTGTAGCCAGGAAGGAAAATTTGCTGCACTGGAATCAGTGCTAAAGGACCTGATAGCTTTTAGAAAAGCATAAGTAGGATGGAGATGATGACTTTAAAGTAGAGGTATCATATTTATGTTCAACTGGATAAAGAACTGGAGATTTCAGAAAGAAAAGGCTATCTGTAGAGGGCACAATCCATTTGTAAACTCAGCTTCTTTTTAAAACATGTTTAATTTTCAGTGTAAACAAACAATAGAATGGCCCAAACTGTGTAGTTAAAAAAAATTTTTAGGAGTTTATATGACAGAAACTTCATATGTGTAACTGCTTTGAAAACATATTTATTGCTATAAGAGCTTTTTCTAGGGGCACAGGTCAAAAGGGAGTAGGACCACAAGGAAGTTAAAACAATCATTGCTTGTGCACATGCCTGAAGAGTTATTTTTAAAAGTATTCTCTGTTTCTGCTGGCTCTGGAACTGTGTACTCTGTCACAAGAACAAAAATAAGAGTTTTGTTCATATTATAACTTAGAATTTTGAGGAACAAGTAGGCAGTTTTACAACTTGGCAAAGTTTTATTTCAGCAGCTTATATGATGCAAACTGCAGTTTATGCATAAAGTTGGGCTTTTTACACTGCAGTACACGTGTGGTTTCAAAATGAATTTTGCCGAATCTGTAAGATGTGCTGGTTGTATATGTTATCAGAAGTAATGACATATGCCTCAGTAAGCAACCCAGTAGACAATACAAGAAGATGTAAAATAGAATGGTAAGTTTAAATATCTTTCCAGCATAGTCCAGCAAGCAGCTTACCAAGTCACTGCACTGTGCAGCAATTCCAGTTGTTCATCTGTTCTGGGGAGCTAGTGATAGAAGCTCTGTTTTTCAGCCCATCAAGTAATTTAAACTGCAGCCATTTCCATATATGCATTTTTTTCAGAGGTCTTGAGGTTCCCTCAAGTTAGGTGATATGTATCAATTATAGTGCTCAAAATCTTGGTGTCCATGCTAACAATAACTTTTAATCCCTTTACAGATTTATGGAGGACCTGAAGGATATGCTTGGGTTTTCTCCAAGTCAGTATTATTACTACATGTGGAAGTATGTTTCACCATTTGTATTGCTATGTTTGCTGGTAGCTAGCATTGTCCAAATGGGATTAAGTCCTCCTGGCTACAATGCTTGGATTGAAGATAAGGTATGTGTATAGTGTATATGTGTGTATATATATATGGTATGTATATATACATGATGCCATCATGATCATAATGATCTTCTCTGAAGTATTTCCAAAATATATGAAGAGACAAAAAATTGGAATTAGAAATTAAAAAACAGTATAAATAATGGCATGGTTGTTCTTCTCTCAAGTGACTTTGATATAAACCCAACCATTTTTTAATTTTAGAGTAGTTCTACTTTGAAATATAACTGAAATATAACCAGACTGGTTTTGGTGACTTTTAGTTTGTTGATGTATGATGAAGAAATTCTTAAGTTTAGGAGAGGTTGTTCACATTCATGAAGCCTTTTTTTACTGCAGAAAAATAGTTGGGTGATAACACCAAATAAATAATTTCAGATTTCACATCAGGTTTTTTTATGGGGCACTAAATACTGAGATTTAGCTATGTCATAAATTTTTCCCTCTGGGAAAACATATCACAATGTAGGTAACAGCTGCATTAAAACCTGTTTCTGATAAGAATGTTTTGATTTGAAAAAACTTGTCAGGGTGAGCAGCGATCAGTTTTGTGCATTGGCTACAAGAAAAGATTCACTCAAGTTAACTCCTAAGAGTTCTGATAGTTTAAGGCTCATCAGCTGCCTCAGCTGTTTCTAGAGGTTTGTCATGCAATATATGTAGAGAGTAAAATGTTAGAGAAATGAATCTCAGGACAGTTGTCCGAATTGGCTGGAGGGGAAATCACAACAAAGACAAAGGTAAAGGGTAAATAGAAGAGGTTGGTTTTACTATAGGTAGATGCCTGCATCTATCCAGACTACTACTACTTTCTCATGATTCTCAGAACAATGCTCCTGTTGCATTTGATTCTTGCCCTCAAAAAATAGAGAAATACCTTAGAATACCAAACATACAATTTGGCAAACAGAGCCTGTTGGCAAGTGATGCGTGAGTGCAGTAAAGGTACGGGGTGTAGTCAGTGTCCCAGTAAATGCATTATAGTTTCCATGAAGTTTATACAAAATGGAATAACTGTGACAGTCTCTGTCTAGACCAGTTACTAGCCTACAGAACAAGGACTTCTTTTCCAGTCATAGTTAACAGATGCCACTGCACACTTGTCTGTTTGGAACATCCTTTAAAGGATCAGCCAACAACTACAGAGAAATGTAGCAGTGTCATGTGAAAATCTTGATTTGGGTGCTGCCAGAGTGCTCCAAACATCTCAGAAACTGTGCAACTGTTAGTCTCACTCACTGGCAGACAGATAGCAATTGTACATCTCCATGACTGTTCAAATTTGAGATCTGTAGCGGTGCCCACACTGTGGGTACAGGGTGACAAAAAGGTGAGTATGTCTTTGAAAACTGCAGGCCTTGATGAGGACTGCCTGTTGGTTCTTTCTTCAGTGAAGATGTATTAATAGTTTTTCTATTGTGTTTCTTAGGCTATGGAAGAGTTCCACAGCTATCCAACATGGGGAATGATTGTCTGTATATCTTTGATGGTGTTGGCTATACTGCCAGTCCCAATAGTCTTCATGGTGCGCCGTTGCAACCTTATTGATGACAGTTCTGGTAGTTTGGCATCTGTATCCTACAAAAGGGGTCGAATAATAAAGGAACCTGTTAATCTGGAAGGAGATAGTGCAAGTCTGATTCATGGGAAGAGTCCAAGTGAAGTGCCATCTCCAAATTTTGGCAAAAACATATATCGAAAACAGACTGGGTCACCAACTCTGGACACCGCTCCAAATGGACGTTATGGTATCGGGTATCTGATGGCAGATATGCCTGACATGCCAGAGTCTGATTTGTAACTACAAAAAAAAATGCTCTTTATTTCTCCTCTCACTGACTATGGCTCTCCTATGAGAAGTGGTCAGCTTCACTTAGTAGGGTGCGATCTCAGGTGCTCCGTAGCAGCAGTCTTTAAAATATCATGACTGTACATACGTGTTGAGAAAACTCCCTTGGGATTAATTCTCTGGGCTTTTATTTGCACTGAAGGAAACATTCAAATTCAATGGCAGCCTACTCTGCTACATAGCCAAGAATTTGATTTTTTAATTAACTTCTAAATTTAAAGCTTTCTATCTCTGAAGCCCAGGTGTCACTCAAATGATGAAATACTTCTGAGGTTATATCATTGAAAATCCCTTTTTTTCAACTAAATTTCAGGTTGACTCCCCAGTATTAAAGGTGAACTCAGCAGCAGTTCATCAAACTTGTGTTTCTGTAAACACCTGTATATACCTTATGTAGATATGCTGTACTTATTTTGTTAGCACTGATAATTACTTAGGCTTTTAGCTGAGTAAAAAGCAAACCTGCAAACTATTTTCTTATGTAATAGCTGTATAGAGCCATAGTATTAGAAAATCAAGGAGTAGACTTACAGGAAGGCGATCAAAGATTCCCTGTTCACTGGGGACTGCATAAAGTGTGGCTGTATATTTTGTGTAAAATATTTGCTTTTTCAGTGTGAAAACAATGTTAGAGTGAGTCACTCCAAGAATCTTAAAGATTGTGCAGATTCTGCATTTTTTTCTATGCTGTGTGCCTAAAAAAGACCTTGATATTTATTGTGGTTACAAGATTACATATATATTATATTTATATAATATACTTGTAATGTAAATATGTATATTACTCTGTATGTAATCGTTTCAAAAGTCAAAGCAAGATGGCTTTTTTTAATTTGTCTCCTTCAGTTTTGCTCCTGTTTTACGCAAATAATTTTTTCAGTAAGTAACTGTTAAGAACTGTATGGCATTACATTTTAACCTATGAATAAAGAGATTGATAAGGTATTTCTCTGTGATTTTTCTGTTGCACAGACTGCTTTTCCCTCATTTGGACTATCTGAAAGAATGACATTTACCAGCCAAATAGAGATGTTAAAAGAAATTGAAAACAAAAAAATTATAAACCAGTTATCTTAATAAACTATTGGACAGGGACATTTCCTGTGAATACAGTAGTTGATGTAGCACTGTAAACTGGCAGAATACTCTGGAAGCTAGTACATGATCTATTCTTTACCTTAGAGAGCTTAAATTTAGGCATAAATTCCTTGTTACCTCTAATAAGCAAAGGACAGAACCTAGTTACATTCTCCCAGCAGCAAAGAACCAGGTTAATTCATCTGAGATAAATGCAAGTTTTGGAAGTTCTGTGCCTTGACAATACAGTTCTGAGCATATCAGTGTGGAAAAGCTATGTTAAACAAATGAAACGGAGCAAAATTGTAAACCAAAGTTCTTCAGCAACTTGGTAAAATTCCTTATAGGTATCTTTTGTCACAGGAGAATAATCTTACATAATTTTCCACTTCTGACCTGAGAGCTTTTGAAATAATTTCCAATTGTCTGCAAGTTGAGCTAGTAGCATTAGTTGACAAAAAGTCATATTTAATTATGAAGCTTATTTTATGTTTGATAGAAGTTATGAACATAAAATACCATTTAAAATAGTCCTCTAAAATACACTGTACATAAGGGAGACAGTTGACATAATTTAAACAGGTTGTTCTTTTGTAATTGATCAATTGGCAGTATTAGTATGTGTGTAATGGATCACTATTAGAGAGATACAGCAAGCATGTACAAAAGATTCCTGCTGCTGTAGCAGAGAATCAGCAAATTTCTAACAGCATAACACATCAGGCTTCTCAAGTGACTGTTCAGGGTAGTTGTCATGCATTCCTCTGTGCCCAGCCCAGACAGTGCAGAAGTCTGTTCTTACAGACTAGTTGCTTGTAGGGACACATGCTTTTACTTTATATATAGACCCCAGTTTTAAATGTGAAGTCATGGCCAAGTGTCTGCTGCTACAGAAGATCTGTTAAAATGAATGTGAGCAAGATCTTCCTATTAAAGTGCAATTACTACTTCTGTTTAAATCATCGCAAAGGGGATTAATGCTACTTTTGTGGACTGCTGGAGATTATTCTGCTGGGGAATATATGTCTTATTTCTGCCCTTTTGCTGTTTCCTTGAACTTTTAATACTTTTAATGAGTATTAAAAATTTCCACTCATTTAAACCACTGCTTCTCAATTGGTTGCTTCCTATTAACTCCAGTTAGGCATGTCTCACCTCTGCTTCATGAAATGTTTCAGGCTTAAAAAAGCCCAGCATGTATGTCCTGTCTACTGCCAGATGTTCGATTCATAATTTGATCACAACCATGATTGAACACTGTCAAGTGCAGAAATTATGTAACCTGATTTACTATGATGTGCTAAAAAGGGCACTGTCTATCCAGCCTAAAGAAGAGGGATTGGTAAAAAAAATAAATAACTAGATGTGAAAGTTAAAAAAAAAAAGAATTACTATAAAGTGTGATATCCAAGTCCTCCTATATTAATAAAGGGACTGCTGAAGCAAAATATGAAATTATATGTAGAGTTGTTGTTAAAGCCAAGGAAATACACACCACTTTTATACTTCAACTTTGGGAGCAAAGTGGTAAGAGAATAGGGCGGGAGAGAGACGTTTCAGATATTTATCTACTTAAAAAACAATGTCTGTGGTGTGTCAGTCATAACTAGAATTAATTTGGGGGGGGTTAAGGAAAAGATCTTTGTGAAAGTCAGTCATGCTTAAAATTAAAGAAAATCTTGTTTGTGTCTTACACAATCAGAAATGGCGTAAGAACAAAATCATCCATGTGGAAAGTGAAAATAGATTTCCAGTATTATTTATTGCAGCAGGCCTAAGGTTCCTCTAACTAATATGCTTGTTGAGATCTAATTTTGCTACAGAATTTTAACAAAATCAGTCATCAGTATGGCACAAATGAAGTCATTTACCTCCATTCTCTTCAGTGAAGGTTCTCAAACTCAGTGAAGTACAGACCTACAGTCTCGATGCCTGTTTTTTGTCTTTTCTGATGTATCAAAATTTTATTGATACCTTACAGAGTATCGTGCAGTGACGAAAACAAGAGAATAGGGGAAAAAAGGAAAAAGAAGTGGAAATGAAAAAGGGAAAAAGCCCCAAGAACAAAACAAATGTTGAACAATTGTAACCATTCTCAGCAGCAGATACATGTTAGGTGATGAATCCTCATGCTGGCATAAGGAGAACAGTGACCTTGTCACACTAGGGAGGAATCAGTTATGACTGTGATAGCAGCAGCAGGGAAAAAAAATAAAAATATGTGTTTGCAAAAAGGTTTTAAATATGCTGAAAATACTTGACTGTATTAACCACCATGGAAGACTAAAAAGCCCTGTTCAGCTGAGATGTAGTGTACTCAAAAAAAGCTTTCTACTTCTATGACATCTTTGAGAAATTAGCAGAAATGTACTTACGCTAGTTTAAAAAGATGCAGGAAATCTAATATAAGCACCTGAATGCCTAGTTAGGATCTGTGGTTTGAGGAAAAAGGAGGAAATAGACATGCAAGCTGTAATTTACCTGCTTTGCCACTGGATGGTGCTCATATTTCGTGTGTGTTGGTAAAATGGCGTGTTCAGAAGTTTTGAAAAGGGCAGAATAATGTATTTTTATTCTCTACCAAGACAATGATCATGGTCTTTCTAAAGCTCACAATTTTACTAATCTGTGCCTCCAGCTACTTTCGTACATATTTGGGGTTTTATTGTCAAAAAAGAAAAACTAAACAAATCTTTAATGCCAACAAAAGCAACAACACGCTGTCAGTATCCTGTTGCCAGATAGTACACTTTTGGCTCTTGAGAGGAAGCAGTAGCTTCTTGATTCAATATTTTGAAATAAGTATTTTCTAACATGCTTGCTTTCCCCCCCCCCATGCTATTCGTTGCTATTCTCATTTCTTAAATTAGCAAATTAATTAGTTGACAAATTAATTAGTGGAATAAGAGAATCCCAGATTAATATTACTACTAACAATATTAATTTTATTGAAAACTTCAGTGCTTCTCACTGCCATCATCAGTAAATGCTGAAGGTTGCAAGGAGGTAGATTAAAGTTTTGGGGGAGGAGGCAGCAAGGAGCCCTGAGAATGGGCAGCAGCTGAAGGACCAATTCAAGTCTGCAACTTTGCATCTAAGGAAAACAGCTACTGAAATTTCTGGTAGTGTACACCTGTTTAAACATACCTTGGGCAGCTGTTCAACCCTTCTGGTAAGGAAGGTATAAACTATTTCTCACTAGCTCTGACAGAACCACCATGTCTTCCATTTATACTGTATTCATCATTACTGACTACTAAATGAGTGAAAAATATTAACTAAGACACTCTTGTCTGAAATCAGCATCAGTATATGTCTTTGATGATTTTTTTCCCAAGGAAGTACACAGAATGGCAGTGAGACCTCCCATGTCATAGTCTTTAAATTAGGGTGTTAAGATAAAGAATTTATTCCGTGAAAAAAGAGATGTAGATATTCTCCCTTTTTATTCAGTTCTTTGTAGTTTTCTGGTTTGTGATGTCCTCTGAATGTCTCATGTCTAATCCAAACTCAATAGGTGGCAAAAGAGGAATGTGTTTTCCAACATTAGAAGTTCAAGAATATGAAATTTCTCTTAACTGAAAGAAGTTGAGCTGATTGGTCAAAAGAAAAATGGTTTGGAAAGACAAATTTCCTTCAAAGCAACTACAGTTGATTTTCAAATTTTGATTTAAGCAAAAAGGAAACACATGCAAAAGAAGAGTCAAAAGATAGATGAAGGGAAGTGGAACTGAAATGGAGCATATTAAAAGAAGGGAGAAGGAAAAAGATACTACACAAATAAGGCTCATTCATTAAATGACAAAGTGCAAATTGAATAGGTAGTAGGTGATTGAAAAGATAAAGAGGTATGGAGGGGGGGGAAAGGACTTCAGAAAGAAAACAGATTTTGATGCCTGTGTGAAATATGGTGTAATCAAGCCTTCAAAAGAAATAGTCTGCAGTTAGATATAGCTGTTAAACAGAGGTATGAATCAAAGGTAGCTGAAGTTTTGTTAGCATAGGAGGAAAAGCAGGGAGGAGGAGTGAATCAGGACAGGAGAATGCTGGGCTGGGAAGAAAGACAGGCTGTGTCAGAATCCATTTGCCTTCAGGTACTCAAGTGCCTTTGACATACTGAAAAACTTAGTTATTTTTGATAAAGCATTTTGAGATGTTCCAGGGAAAGATGTTAAAGAAATGTAGCCTTCCAAAATGATTTCATTTTTGCTGTCTTATTTAGGGACAAAACTATCAGCATAAAATTGCAGCTAAATTGTGCCATGAATTTAAGATTTAAGGAGAAAAATAATTACTTAAAAGCACAGCAAACTCAATGTATGAGCATATGACGTGAAGAAAAATGAGTTTGTGACTAAAAGCTCTGAGTTGGAGACCACTGTGTTACTGTGATTTACCATTGTAGTAAATCTCCTGAGCATTTATCTAGCATCAAGGATATGAATAGTAGCAGCTATTACTCACAGACTTGAAATTAGCCAAAAACTCAAAGCACCTAAACGATATGCATTTTACTGCCTGGTCTCTGGAATGGAAACCAGATACCCAGCCTCTCATATGTAATGCATCTGGGCAGTGAAGTTTTCCAAAATTATATGCCTAAAAATGGGCAACATTTGGCGTGAAAGTTAAATATGACAGAACGCCTTGTTATCACAAAAGGAGAAACTGAGGCACTCTGGAGAAACTGCCAAATAGAGAGGTGAGGCATTATTGTCTGTACGTTGCTACAGAAACTGAATGTTCAGCTCTGTTCAAGTATAAAACATTTTTAGTAAAACTGTGTTTAATTACATGGATATTGTATTTAATAAAGCTTTCATAAATGTTCTGCTCTCCCACAGGCAGCAAAAACATAAAAGACAAACTGCTTACTTGACATAAAAAGGAGTGGCTTGCAAAAATGTTGCACATTATATGTACACATTCCCTGTACCTTTACATACACATAAACATACCTAGCTGCAATTCACCTGATTTTCAAAGTTTAATATTATTCCATAAAGCATCTTCAAAGCAGCAAAAGGCTAAAAATAAGGTCACTAGATAAAGAAAGAGGTTTTGAATTAAAAAAAAGAAAAGAAGGTTCTTTAGACGAATTTTGAAATTTCATAGGAGACTAAAATTTTCCCCAGACCTCAGATCCTCTAGGGTCAGCTTAACAAGGCCTCCATAGACCTCACAGATGGCGCAATTCAAGGTCAGCCTCTCATACATCTCAATTCACACATTGTTATAAGCTTCTTTTGATTTTGATTCCTCTCTGCTGCCCCAGGATTTCTCAGATGGTTCCCATTTTCACCATAGGCTGCACAAACAGCTGTGCTGACACAGTGGATGTGGCGGTGTGGAGACAGGAAAGAAGGGCTGAGAGCAGAAATTGTTTAAACCTGCACTGCCACCAAAGAAAGAAACATGGAATTTTGCTTTCAGCTTTAGAAATGCTCAGTACTCTCTATGAAAACTATGTTATCAACAAATAAACAATAGCAGAACTATCCAGTCTCTTAAAGGTTTTAGATAATTTACAGTTGTCAGGTAACTGAAAATTAGACAACAACTGGTGTACAGATATATGGCCATATAGCCATATAAAAAGCACTGGTGGTACTAAATCATGACTTCTAACAATCACTAAATAGCAACAGAACAGACTGAAATAGATTTCTTAAGCTTCTTTGCACAGTCTTTTTCTTCGGTTTTCAGGAATTACTTTTTCTAGTCTTCCATACCTGGCTTTTACCCATTACAGAATCAGCAACCTTCAGGACTCACTTAGCAGTTTGTTGAAGTACCTGGAGCTTGCAGAAGCAACATAACAGCATTTATCACAGACATACAAATGACTTTCAAATTTTCTACATTTGTTTTCTTAATTGCCTTTGTACTTTGAATGCAGGGAAGCTGAGTCTACATTACTATGCTGGGCAGAAAACACTTGTGCCACTACTGCACAGGTCAGAAGGAGTCTGGTCTAGATCACACTCTCTGCACACGTTCTGCATCTCTTTGTATTCGCTGTGTAAAAGATACAGGGATCTAATTCTCATTCTCTGAAACACTTCAAACCATTCTTAGATGAAGCACTTGTGGGATGTGCTGAACAAGTAACTGAACAAATTTAGCAATTTGGTGAGGAGGAGGAGGTTTTTTATCTTCCTACTCTTACTCCTCCCCACTTTGGCATTCATCAGTCCTTCACAGACAGATCCATTCCATTAGCCCAGCAAACTACTTCACTTTCTATTCTAATTTACCTTTTGTTAAGTTGTGAATCAAACTAATTGGACACATGATGAAATGAGTGCTAGCACAGATGCAGGAAGGAGGAGGTACTCTACTGTCAGGAATGAAATGGAGGGGGATAGAGGATGGACGTCTCTCTTTTAGTAATAATGAAAGTATATCTGCTAAATCATGTAACCTTAGACCAAGGCAGAGACATATGACTGGATAATCGAAATTTTGGCCTGGTAGGAGCAATTCTCAAATCCTCTGTAGAATTAAAAAGTCTATCTTATGTGTATATGAACTTTCTATAATTAAAAAGTCTATCTTATGTGTACATGAACTCTCACAGTACGTATTGAATTCATAAAGCACATTCTTATTAAAGCATGTTAATAATCTCTGGAATAAGTTGTGAAGGAAATGTTAGTGCCTTATCATGTCTTCAAAGTGATATAATAGTAATTTTCCACTCCTTTAATTTTTAACTTCACTTACTTGCTGATGTTGAATTGACTCAGTAAGTTTCCCTGTCTTGAAGTGTGATTGAGTGTGCTGCTGCCCTTTCATCATCACAGCCGTAATACTGAATAGCTAATTTTATTTAACTCTATAGCATTGCTTAGCTATGAGAAACCATTTCTTTAAAGATTGCAAATGTATCTAAAATCACATCTGAGATTTGACTCCTAGCACATTTACATACATACATGAAGTTTTGAGTGCTGCCCAGGCAAAATATTTCAGAAACTCAGCATGTGGCATAACAGATTTTAAGACTGTGTCTAGAAATGAAGAAAAATTACTTTTTCTTCGGTCAAGGTACTAACAGCCTATGGTATAGGTAAGCATATTCAGTGGGACATACCTACTGTTTCCTCAAGACAGTGTTTTACTGAACGAGTACAAATGAGTACTAAGCTTTAGTGAGACCTGGATGTAATTCTTTAATGCAAATAGAACAAAAGCCAAGGAAACCTCATCTGGTCTCTCAGATTTTGTACAGTCTTACAGTTGTCCTTTATGACAGAAGGCAATTGTGGGGTAGCATCACTCTGTCATCCCAGTCTGCATCTCCCTAACCCCAGAAAGTTTATGACAATTGTTAAAATAGGGAGAAAATTGCAAGTGCAACAAAATGAGACACTAAATGGGATGCTCCATTATCTTCCTCTCCACTTTGCTTTTTTAAGAGGTAAAATGCGGGAGTAGACCCCTTCAAAACTGAGAAGATAATGCCTCTCCTCAGGTTTTTGGTTTTGTTTGTTGTTTTGGGTTTGTTTGTGTCCTAGTTCAGCAGAAGGGGCCAGTTATCACTGTGTGGGGGTGATCAAAGCTACGTATTCTACCCCCTCTATTCATTTCCAAAAAACAATGGACCATTTGCATCAAGTGCCCAGGAAGTCGTTAGCACCTTCACACCCAGCCTGAGGAGGTGTGGCTGCTAATGGGACATCAAGGGTTCAACAATACCCCATGACTCACAGAGTTAATCACCCATTGTGTGAGTCCCCGCCCTGGGGGAGGGACTGGGTGCTCCCTGAGGGTACATAAACTGGGCTCAGAAGACCTGGAGGTCAACTCGTTGGATCGAGAGGAGCAGCAGGACCTTGACAGGAGGAAACCACCACTCTTGACCAGACTAAGACCATCACTCCTGACCAGACCATAGCCATCATCTCCACCAACAGGTCAGAGAGCTCAGCGTTCGGCAGAGTAGGAGGACAGGGACACACACTCCGATCCCGGCATCACTGGATACTGGATGGTGTTCCTTTTTTTCCCCTTCTCAACTCGACTATTTTCATCCGTGAGCGTTCATAATGACCACAAGGATTGCCATGAGGAAAAAAAGAGGTGGGAGAAAGCTCCTTTCTCCGCCTCCGCCTCTGTGTCCCTACGGACACAGGATTGTTGCTGCTTTGCTTTCCATTTTTCTTTCACAGGAACTAACCTGGGAACTGCCTGGTACCTCTCCTGAGGGGAGAGTCCAGCTGGCCGGGTGTGACAGCGCCACCCGCTGTCCGTGGATATAATTGCATTTTCCCTTTTTGGGGAGTAGCCAAGAGGACCTTTTTAGACTGTTTTGCCTTGTC
>JAWWMP010000041.1:40579386-40627779 GCA_035047865.1 Dendrocincla tyrannina | reverse complement strand
AGGGTTAGAGGTTACAAGCTATGCTATATGTGAGAAACTACCTAGAAGTATAAAAATCTACAAATTCATGAAACCCCTACGGCAACACTTGAATAAACACCAGATGTGGACATCATCATCAAATAATGATTTCACAAATGCCATGCAGAGAAAGGCAGTAGTGAATCACAGTATCTACACTTGCACCTTTCAGTCCTTATGTTCAGCTGACCCATAAGAACTTCACCATGATGTTCCCAAAAATTGCATTTATCAGAAGACAGTTTCAACTGATTATCCTTCAGATGGTTTTCTCAGTACCTTTTCCTTAGTCACTGCTTTTAAAAATCACCCTCCAGTTTGTGTAGCTTATTGACTTTATTTTTATCTGCACAAACTTTCTCTCATTATTCAGTACTGCAGTGGGTTGACCTTATCTGACTGCCAGGTGCACACCCAGCCACTTTCTCTCTTCTGTTCCTCAGCAGGACAAGGGAAAAATATAAGATGAAGAAGCTCATGGGTTGAGTGAGGGAGATCTTTCACCAATTACTGTTACAGGCAAAACATACTCAGCTTGAGGAATAATAATTTAGTTCATTGCTAATTAAAAGCGAGGTAGGATAGTGAGAAACGAAGCCAAAACTAAACACAGCCACTGACCACTCCCACTTCTTTCCAGAGTCAGATTCTTTTGACTCCTTCACCTCTGCAACCCCACTCCTGAGTGACTCGTTGGAGTGGGTAATGGGGTTGTGTTCAATTCATAATGCTTCAGGTCTGCTGCTCCTTGCTACTCATGCTTTTCTCCTGCTCATTGCGGGGTCCCTCCCATGGTATAAAACCCTTTATAAACTTCTTCAACACAGGTCCTTCCCATGGGCTGCAATTCTTCTGGAATTACTACCATGCGGGTCCCCCACAAGCTGCAGCTTCCTTCAGGTTACATATATTCTGCTGCAGCATCAGGTCCTTCTTAGGATGCAGAATGGATATCTGCTCCAATGCGGTCTTTTGTGGGCTGTAGGGGGGCATCCTGCCCCACTATGCAAATTGCAATCCTCTACAGATTGCAGGGAAATCTCAGCTCTAGCATTTGAAGCACCTCTTCCCCCTCCTTCTTTCCTGACCTTGGTGCCTGCACATCTGTTTCTCTCACAATTTTTTCACTCCTCTCTCACAGCTGCCACGTAGCATCATTTGCTATTCCTTAAATCTGTGTTGCCAGAGGTGCTACTACTTCAGCCAAGGCCCCAGCCATGCCCTGGAGGGAAGTCTGCCATCTGGAACTGTCTGTGACCAGCCCAGGACAGCCCTAGCCTCTCCTCAAGGGGCCTCTGTAGCCCCCACTGGCAGTGGTGGGTCATCTGCACCCCAGACATCCACCTCTCACCTCTGTGAAACACATATTTCAGAATGATCATAAAAGTATACATTCATCATATAGTCTGCACAAACTTTCCTTACATCAATAAACAGAACTGCCCACACCAAAGTCGAGCAGATATCATGACTCCACCAACACGTATGGACAGCACATGCACACCACACCCCTTGTGCCTACAGCCACATTACAACAACAAAACTTTCCCCATAAATATTCTGCTTTCTGACACTGTCCAGATCAAGATTTGCCCATTACCTGCTGTCCTTTTCTTGGATTCCTCCAGAGCCCATGTGTGGCACCACAAAAGTCCGTGGTGAATTAACCAGCTCTGATCTCACAGCAACCACCCCAGCAGCTTCCCTGCTGCCAAACTCTGCCACAGAAATCAAATACAAATATCCTTTCTCTTTTTGTGTCATCTACAAATTTAATGAAGAACAATTTCATGTTTTCTCTCAATAAACATACTAAAAATCCTTAGCCATGTACATGTTAAGTATATTCCTTTGTACTTTTTATTTTCATTCTTTATTTTTAACTGCCCTCTCATCTTAATGGCAAATGTACATTGTATTCGTGTGTGCTCATTTTCCCTAGATAACTGATAAATGTATTTAAAAGTTCCAAATCATGCACCAGTTTTGTGACAAGCAGAAGTTAATTGTCCTTCTAGAATTTCAACACCTTTTTTCATACACCTTTCATAGTTTTCCTTCAAACGGTTTTCATAGAACATAATAACATTTGATACAGATGATTTAACTTATTATGGATAAGAAAACACAGTACTGAAAGTTGCATTAAAACGTAGGGACATATTTTAACTGGGAGACTTATTAATAATTTGAAACTACGTGGAAACTCCCTCTAGCCCAGTAAGTATGAACAAAAGAGCAAACAATGTGGTTTTTTGCTTTTTTTTCCCCCTCTCCTCTTCTACTTAGGAACAGTTCATTTTCACAAATGTTTTTCAGAAACTGTGCTTGAGGCAGTAAAAGCTGCCTAATGTCCATAACAAACTCTTCCTCCCTTCTGCAATGAAGGATCTAACTTAGGGACACAGAATCCTTGTCTGAATAGGTCAAAATCCAGTAGCATTGGCACAGTTGAAATAGCAGGAGTATGGCAAAAGGAAACCAAGAAAAAGTTCAATATCCTGACACCTAGTCTCATATTTGTGGAATATAGTCTGTAGGATTTTGTCCAGGAATGTGCAGCAGTGTCGCCTTTGGCTGCACTAGCAGATGTCCATCCTTCCTTTCCCTCATTGTAAGAATCACCTTCTCTTAGCCTGTTACCATGGCAGTGCTGTGGTCACAGCCCTGTGACCCTATATGTCAGCCTATGAACCATGAAGGATTTGCAATCCTTGAAATTTATCTTTTTCAACAAAATGAGAAAATACAATTCTCTCTATCATGAGTACTTGTGCCAGCTGACTTACAAAGAATAGGAGCAAAATTGTTTCTTAGTATGAAAACATTAGCTAAATCATCAGGCAATGTTCATTTCTCCAATTCTGTTCTCAGTGCCAGTCTAGAATACTGTACTGTACCTTTAAGGATAAAATCATAAAGAACAGTGTCCTTTTTTTTTTTTGTGGGTGTATATGAAGTTAGAAAATATTTCTATAGCATGGAGAGTAGCTATCATCTGTTCCATGTCACATTACATAATCCTTCCTATCTAAGAATATCCAAATAGCTGCTTGTTCCATACTTTTCAGAGTTTTCAATCAAATGAAACACATGTTCACTGTTATTGCCATCAATACGAGTTTTAAAAGGATCTTTAAAACCTTTGGGGTTGTTTCTATGATCGTAACCAAAGGTAATACTTTGAAACAAAATACTCTATTTAAAAAGAGAGTGGTGTATTATTATTCCAACAGTAGGAAATACAATACACATTAATAAGATCTTATGTCTTGAAAGTCTCTTTCTCACATGCATACTTACAGTAAATGTGGATCACAATAACTTTATACTGTATTCTTAAAGGGTTTTTTTAAGAAAATGAAAGTGGCATGGTATTTTAATTTCAGAAGTGTTGTTTTTCCTTAGTTCTGATCCACATATTACAACAATAGAGCTATTTATTGTAGAGATACTTCATATAGGCAATAAATTCAAGGCAATACTATGAATAAAATCTTATTAGCAAGTTTAAAAATTTAAAAACAGAATAAGTAAAAATACCTGAACCACATCCTGACAACCTCATTTCACCAGACTCACACTGTAGTTTCTTATTTTTCACTGATTTCAAATTGAAGTTACAGAATAGCTGAAATGAAAAGAAAGGGCATTTAATTCCAGATGCATACATTTATATCTCTGATGAGTTAAAAGTCTAACCTTCCTCTACAGGAATCTTCAGAAAGATATGCAATCTTCAGAGCTCACCATGAGTTACTGAGTACAGAAAAAGAACAGGTTCCTACCTCAGGTAGCCTTTAACAGTACAAAAAATAAAGATGAACTCGATCCTGCCTATTTGGTCAGTTAAAGAACTTTAATATCAACTTTCATGGGACTTCAGGAAAGTTGCTAGAACTTTGATTTTTCTCCCTTATCCTGCTGCTTGTTGAATAAAATATTAATTTTGTCCTTTGGCATAAACATATATGCAAAGAAATCAGCTTTTTTATGAACAAACTTCTGTGCCCTGTCATAGCCACTGGTCAATCAAGAGGGAATTGATCAGGGAATAAAAAGTATTGTAATGCCTTCTTTCAAGGTATGTATTTGTCAATGTATTGTCAATAGCAATAAAAAGAGAGATCTGTGTTTTTAGTGTGAGTTTTCATCTTCTGTGTTGAGAAACTGTAGGAAAACCCCCAAACTTAGCTGTGCTGCAAATGAAAAATGACGGGTTTTGGTTTTACCTATGGAAGAGAATGGTTTCCCACTTTGATTTGTGTATTTTTAATACAGGTCAGATCCCTTCCATCGTGGAAAGTTTTAGAAATGAACAAACTCAAGTCTTACAGTTTTTCATGGTCATATTATTTTTGCACTCCAAATCAAATTCTATTTTATTTACTTGGAGTTTTATATTTCAGTTCCCAGTATTAATTTTTTAGCTCTTTTCAATTTTTAAGTCTTCAAGTTTTTTTCATAATAATATATCCAACCATTTTACTTTTAATTATGTTTCCAAACTGCACATCATCTCACTTAGGTCAACTTTCTTATACATTTCAGATTCCTTTGAAGGGTCTTTGGTTCTGAAATAAATCTGCCTCTTTTTATTTCCTTTTTCCCTTGTAAATTCTGCTCAATTTATTCTAGCCAGTCTGGTTCTGATTTATGTTTCATTTATTTACATTTCATTATTTTCACCTTTTAAACGTTTTTCGCCCTGTGATTTCTCATTTTCCAATTCTTTTCAACTGCTTGCAAGTACCTTCCCCACACCTATTAAAAAAACTTGGGTTTTATTGTATTAGATTTTTCCCCCCATGCTGAAAGAAGTCTTCCTTCAAATATTTTTCTTTTTTTTTGAACACACTTTATTTTTTTTTTCACCTTCCTTGCCTAGTCCTTGTAAAAACAGTTGAAAACTGATGCTTTTTAAAACATGGCTTGTGATTTTCCTATTATGTTTAGCACCTAAGATAGCTAACTTTTCTCTAACTAACACTTTGAAATGATTTAAGGTTTTATTGACATCTCATTTTACAAAAGAAAAAAGAGAGGGTGGGAGCATCTCAATCTCAGACTGGGTTGTTTCTTCTCACCATTTGACTGTGTTAAAAATGAAAAAGGAAATGAAGATCTGTTTTGCTTTGTAGTAAGATTGGCCCCAATATGGAAAGAGAAAAAAGGCCTTGTTATAAAAGGAGACAACTGATAAAAATTATGATGGAATGTGAAAATAACATTAAAGGCAACAATTTGGCTCTAGTACTCTTTTTTCCAAGCTGTTAAAAATGATACAAAGATGTAACCTTGTTCTCTGTTACATTTCACACTTTTTGGAAAAGTCCTCTTGATTGAGACAAAAGTCTTATATTTGTTTTGCAAATCTATTTTCTAATTCAAGACTGCATTTTATTAACTATTTATGAAGTCTAATAAACTTTTACATATACTACAATACTACACTTCTTTTTAGATTTCAATTTCCACCATTTGAAATGTGTACGGCTTTTAAAACTGAACCAATGCAATCACGAAAACACATTGTACAGCATGGGACAGGGTACAGAGTTCAAAGGAAAGGTTGCTGTTTATTTTACAGGACACTAAACTGATCAGTTTTGGTTTGTTTGTTTTACCCAGGAAATTCCTGTTGTTCTCAGTATTTTATTTATTTTTTTTTTTTTTTAGCTTGTTTTGTAGTGTCAGAACCTGTTTCCCCCTGGTGTAAGACAGGTAAATGATTTAAGAATTTTGATCTTCAACTTTTATTGGCACGCTGAGGTTGGTGCACAGGTGTTCACAAATCTACAGTATATGTTACAGTTATATTGGTTGGGTATGGAAATATGTTTTATCCAGCCTTCATTCCACGAGCAGAATGGATGCACGTGTGCTAATAACAATTCATTACATGAATTTGTACCTATTGCAGCATCCTGTAACAAAGTACATTGCTTTATACAGGATGACTCCCAATTTGATTCCACATTAATTGTCTTCCCTATTCACAGCACAAAGCAGAGATGAAATCTGCAGCATTATTATAATTTACCCAGAAGTACCTGTACAGACCACACAGTGAAATGTTTCTCAAGGTCAAAACAGGAAAGTGTTTGGGTTTTTTGTTTGTTTGTTTGTTTGTTTTTGTGGGATTTAATATTTCTACTTTCATAAACCAATTTGCTGTTGCATTTTAAATGTTTCTCTAAGAAAAAACTAAATTAAAGCATTACTTCTTTTATAGCCACAAAATACAGTTTTCAGGCAACACAGGCTTCTTCTGTGGACTTTAGATGACTACATAACCTAAAAACTCAGAAATTTGTTTGCTTTCTAAGGTCACAGTATTCCCTCTAAAAGAAAACGAAACACCAAACTGATGTTTGTGTGCAATCAAAAATTTCATTATAATGACTTGCTGATTTTTTTTTCCCCTTTTTGAGCCCATATATTCCCTGAAGTGTTTCAGCTGCAGAGAAATAAGGAGAATCATTCAAAGGCTCTTTGAAAATTCAGAATAGAATTGCAGAGCATGAAAAGATATTATCCTGGCCAACACAGTCATTAAGTATTTCCAAAACTATATTTAATGGCAGAAAAATGAATAAGTGGTTGCTCCTTTGGGTGGACAGTGTAAAGCACACAGTATTTGGATTATTATTGGTGCTCAGAAATATTTTCTATCAATATTTTTTCAATAGCTAAATTAACTTTCAAATAAATGGAAAGAGTGCATAGTTTCCTCAGACACTCTTTTGACCAACACGCAATTTTGTCTAGAGTGCTGACTCTTTAGCCAACACATACACAAATTTCTGAATTTTATGAACAAAAATGTCTAGGTTTCTGTTTCCTAAAGCAGAAAAATCAGTGTTTGGGTTTTTAGGTTTGACAAAAAAATGTAGATTTCCCATTAAAAATTGTAGAGGAAAGGCAAAATATGCTTATGAGGAACCTTCTCCATCTTTACTTTCCAATTAACTCTACTTTTTTGCAAGAGGTTGAGTTTGTAAAAGTCTGCAAGTAATGAAATTATCCCCTGTAGACTGACATTTGAACTAGTTCAATTTCTCAGTTGTTTTAACTGAAATCCTGAGACTTGTACATTTTTATTACTGATTCACATTATTAGGGTTAATAAACATTTGCATTTTACTGACCTGCCTAAATTTGATTCCTATACCATTATTAACAATTATGTAAAATTGACACTATTCTGCTGATATACATGAGTTCTATATTAAGAGAATAAATCATCATATGTGCAATTCTTTTCCTTTAGTACTATCAGACTTACAGCAATTTCATAAAGGCAAGTCTACTTGAAGGATGAGGATTTGCATAGGTCTGAACCAAGAGAGGCTAAATAAGTAAATCAGTGTATGTTTTCACACTAGGAAATATAGTTCAGAAAGTTATTTAATAGCCAATCTTCATAAAACATGGAATATAATAAAAAATACCAGTAAATCACTTTGCCCCCATTTCATCTGATGGAATGTGTGCAATTACATGGATAACACAGAGGACTTACAGTTTTACTCCAGGGATATCCATGTGAGGTTATGGCATAACCTCTAAGTTATGAGTACTAAGCTCATTTTTCTGTGGCTTTGCTTAATTCTCATTCATGTGGTTTTCAGAAGTGCCTGTGTACCAAACAAGAAAAAAAAAAATAATCATAACAGGTATACAAGCAGGTGTCCTCACTGTCAAGACCTTTAAACATAAACGCATCCAAAAATTTCTTCAAGGTGATGAAGGGACAAAAGTAATAGCTGAGGAAAAAGTCATAGTTAAAAAATTAAATGTCTGTAGTTGATCAGACTAAAAATTCTCCATGTAACCCCTCGTTTCCTTCATGCTAGCTTAAGGTAATAAAAACCACATAACAAAATGTGTGAATTCAATATCTTACATAAGACCTCAATATGAAAACTCCTAGGTTTATATTTCTATATATTGCATAGCCACAAATGTATGGCTAGATGGACAGATGGATAAACTGAAGCATAAGCCAGAGATTCTTAGTGGGGGAGTAATCTACCATCTCAGCAAGAGTGAATTCAATGGAAAAGGCAGTAAAAATATTAAAGAAAAAAATATCTGGATAACCTGAAAACTGGAGTTTGAAGTTTAGTACAAAGTTCCAACAGAGAGGGAAAAATAACTATATTACATTCCTGTCGGACAGTATTGCCTGTTCCTTTTGCTGATTGCTTTGCATTTCATTTACACTAAAAATTTGGAAAAAATAGGTTTTTCTTCAAGGGCAGATTTCTGAGTGACAAAGTGATACAGGAAGTACCATTAATTTTCTTCTTTGAACCACAAGCCATTGTGCCAGAAATGCAATATTGCAGTTTCAAATAAAAAAGGAAAAATACTATATTTTTTTTTCAGAGAGGCTTTTCATTTTTGCTGTTCACTGTTGATGCAACATTTATTAAAGAGGACATAAATATCTGTTCTGTTCTGAGAAAAGCATAACTAGTTTGTATTATTTATTAAATGAATTTACTGATTCAGTCAGATTCTTAAACACTTCAAGATGCATGTCACCATGAAGAAATTCAGCAGTGGTCTAAGTTCACTGATTTCAAGGGGGTAAAACACCAGTACAATGAGAAAATTGTCTTTGCACAGCTATCTAAAAGTGGACCTCACATCACTGTACCTGACCTTTCTTAACACGGTGTACAAGGGACATGCTACCAGGTACAGACGGCAGCCCAGTCTTTTCACTGGCTTGTGTGTAAAAACTTGTGTCAGGACTGCTCAATAGGTCCCCCTTACCAGCCTAATTTCTTTCTAGACAAGTCATTCCTCAGTATCAAACCATCTATGCTTGATGTGCTACAACAAGATCAACAGCAAAGAAATAAGGAGCCCTCAAAATTACTACGTTGTAGAAGTTGGGTTAGTATGCGTGTAAGTTGAAAAGGTGTTTAGCTAGCAAGAAGAGCAAGGTATTAATGTGTTTGTGGATAGAAGATAGTTGCCATCACAGCTCTAGCATCAGATGTCTTGGCAAGTTCATGAAAGGAGATTGTACAGCATCTGGATTTGATAAGAAACATTTACGCATAGGAGTAATACCATGCATGGATTACAAAAGTGAGACGTGAGTGCTGTTACGGAGCGTGCAAGAGCACACTATAATAAACGCTTTGTGGACTGGCTCTTTACAATGAATTCCTTGAGTCTATGCAGATGAAACATCTTACACATCATCCATCCGTTACTTTTTTGTAGCATCAACAAAAAGAAATAGAAGGATGTTCATCCTGCTGACTCAGTCAGTTCCAGGGGATTCTTATGCCTATTTCCCTCTGAGGCCTAGACACAGCAAATCCAGGCAAACATCTGCAGGAACCATCTGTGTGACTACCTTGGGATCCCTCCAAAATCAGCCTAAAAGACTATCATTTATGAGTAATGATTTATCGGAAACTTAGTGGAGGGTGTACATAGGAGTGTCACAGCTGAGCTTCAGCCCTAATAAGTGTTCAGCTGACAGAGTCAGAAAACGTCATCTGTATCAGTCACAGCAAACAAGTCTATAATAGTCCCTGTGCCTGCCTTTGACCCCCTCTCTCTTGCCTCTTCTCAGTCAGTTCCCAGCATTTGAAACCAACTGATTGAAGTAAGCATTAACTGTTTTTTCAACCACATGCAAACAGTTTTGTGTACAAGAGAAAAACATGCTATTCAGACTTTATGCAAAGCAGCTTCACCCCAACTGCTGTGTTCGAGTTATCACCATTAATGTCTCACATTGTTTCTACCGGGATCAATGGAGTGTGCACAGTCTTGATTTTAAACTGCTTGGGCTTTCAGCTGGGAGAAGTTTACATCAAAACTAATACAAATATGCTGGATGTTTGTACTGTTACCTCATAGAAGGTTAAAGGCAGACCCAAAGCATTAATATATCTTATAGGCAATTGGTTCTTGCAAGAAGGGCACTAGCTCTGGACTTCTAAGATTCATATTCAAATTTGACATTTTACACCCCAACATTGCTTACTCTCAGCTTCACCTAGCTGTTTTTCCTACTTAGTTACCTAGTCATAAACATGCCACTTCATATAGATGTCAAAGCCATTCATACAGACCTTTGAAGTTTGCATTACTATGATTCATCCTGGGCTGTCCTCCCTCACAAGTTAATAAAGAAGAAAACCCAAAAAATCCACCAACTGCACACCTCAGCAAGGAGAAAAAGAGCTAAACCCCCTTACTAGAAGAGGTAAAACCAAAATGTCCTGCAAATTTAATTGAGCTTTATTACCTAGTTAATAATCATCTGCCTTTTGTACCTTTATGTATGCATTAGAGCATCCCAAAAGGACCTATTAAGCTGGCTTCTTTGATTACAATTTCCAGCAGCTGTACAAAGCATAACCTCTGAATCACCTGGTGCTGACTCACAGTGATTCATCACATCAGACAAAATAGTAAAATGGAAAAAAGATTTCTTTAGGAAGAAAGGCAAAAGATTACAAGCAAAACAAATATGAAATGCAGGTCTTGCTTAAATGCAACAACCAGATGCCTCTGCATTATTTCTGAGCTAACCTCCCTGAGATACTTTATGAAATGCCACTTACCTAAAGATTTTCATCATTTCTAAAGACAAAACTTGCTAGAAGCTGCAAGGTTTTGCAGCTGATGACTGGACATCCTCTTTGAGTTCTCCATGATCTTTTTTCATCCTTAACCTTGTTTCATGTCTAATACATGTATGCTTGAACTTTTACATCATTATCTCTTAATTTCTTTCTAGACTATAGATTGTGGATATAAATTCAGATTCCTTTGATGGCTCAGCTTAGTTGAAAATATGGTAATATGGTTATATTTTAACCAGCCGTAGAGTCTATATAACTGCTGTTAATTTTTTCATTTTCTTGAAAGAGGATTTTTTTTTTTTCTAGCTGCTGGCTCACTCTTCCTGCCAAGCTCCAGTAGTTTAATTATACCTTTAAGCCTTGTTACAGCTGCTATTAACATATATTAATATTTTATGTAAATCATTTACATATACAAGCATTTAGCCAAAGTTCTGATTACCTGCTTTTGACTTTCTTTTTGGTAAAACATTTACCACAGGAGCTTTTAATGTTATTAACAGATGTGATAACCAAGCACTTTGTTCAGGCTACCTCACTGAACTTGCATCTCTAGGATTCACTTTCTATTTGGCCTCATGACTTTCAACAAGGCCAAGTGCAAGGCCCTGCCCCTGGATTAAGGCAATCCCCAATACCACTAGAGTCTAGTGAATGAGCTGAATGAGAGAAGTCCTTCAGAGAAGGATTTGGGGATACTGGTGGACAAAAAATTGAACATGATCTGGTAATGTGAGTTTGCAGTCCAGCAAGCCAATAGTATCCTGGGCTGAACATAAAGTGTGTCCAACAGACTGATGGAGGTGACCCTGCCCCTCTACTCTACTCTTGTGTAACTCTATGTGGAGTGCTGCATCTGGCTTTGGCTGCATCTGGCTTTGGGGCTCCCAACATAAGAAGGACACAACCTGTTAGAGCAGATCACAGTACTGGAGCACCTCTCCTAGGAAGAGAGACTGAGAGGGTGGAGGTTGTTCAGCCTGGAGAAGAGGAGGCCTTATTGTGGCTTCTCACTACATAAAAGGGGCTTACAAGAAAGATAGAGAAAGACTTTTCAACAAGTGACAGTATAAGAGTCAATTGTTTAAACTGAAGGAATCACAGAATATTCTGAATTGGAAGGGACTCTACAAGGATCTTTGAGGTGAATGACCCATATGGGGATCAAACCCACAACCTTGGTGTTTGCCCCATGCTCCAACCAACTGAGCTTATCTCAGGGGATAAGGAGGTAGGTTTTCATTAGATACAAACTAAAAATTCTTTGCATGGAAGGTGGTGAGGCAGAGGAACATGTTGCCCAGAGAAATCATGGAAACCCATCCCTGGAAATGTTCAATGACAATTCACTAGTAGAACAAATTAATAATTTCTAAGAGGGCTGAAACTATCATACAAAAAAGGCCCATTCTAGTTGTTACCCCTTTTCTCTGGTGCTTTTGTTACCTGTCCAATGCTCCTCTGGATCCTAAGCCAGAATTACCTCCTCCTGTAACAGAAATGGGAGGGACAGTGCAATGAATGTCTACATCCTAAGCTCTTTGAGTAGGAGGAATAGGTTGTGGGGTTTTTTTGTGGTTTTGTTTATTTGCTTTCTTGAGTTTTTCTAGCTTATGTTTTTAAACATATTGGTTTGCAGACAAACTTTGAAAAGTGCACAATTGCCTTCCCCAGACCTATTTGTCAAGAAAAGCTAGTGTGTGCTATACAGGGACTGTCAAATATTTGCTTAAAACAGGCTAGGTAATGGTGACCTGGCAGCTGGACAATTGCTAAAAGAAGATAAAATCATGTCAGGACAAGGAAAGTGTGGGTTAGTCCTGAGACACTACACTCTCAGGCTTGATGACAGCCTTTTATTAGTAAGAACAAAATCATATTTACTAGGCTGCATCTATACTATCATTCACTTTCCATTCTGGTTGCTCAGTTCCTACAAATGCCATGTCTACTTTTTTCCCCCCTAATTTTCAGTACCATTAGTACTAAGAGAAGCTCTCTTCTATATACCAGACATTTGTCTAGCAGCATGATTAAATGTCTGTTGCCAAAAAAAAAAGCAACCAAAAAAACTCCACAAAAAACCAATGATTCCTTTACCATTTCACAATGACTCTCATTATAAAATACCTTGTTTCTTGTTGGAGTTAAATGCGTTTTTTGGTAGTTTGCATCTCATCCTTTCTAAAGACCTATTGTTTCTCACAGGGCAAACAGGTTTCTGGAAAATGAGTATGACTGACTTCAACAGCCCTTGTCTGGGAGAAGTGAATAGCAAACGTAACCAGAGATGCATCTAGGCTGTGTTGTGTGAGCTGTTGAACATCATGTGCCCCAGGGGGTGATAACAGGGAATCTGCAGCTTCATGAGCTTCTCTCCCCTTATTTTTCTTATCCACAATGTGGATGGACAATGTGTTCTTCATGAGGACAGATTAAACGAAACCTTATTTAGCTATTCTTGAACATTCACTCTCCAAGTGGAGTATAACATCTGCTTTGCTCAGTTTCAATTCTTTTAAAACAAAGATAAAACATACACTCAATGAGCTGGTGCACTGAAATAATAAAAGAAGAAATAAGATGGTAAAGTCAGCCGAAGACAGTGCTGATCAAAGTCAATTCAGAGTAAAATCAGTCTCCTTATTATTGAAAAATAGGAATAATTCTTTGCAATATTAGGGTAAAATACATGAAAAATAAAAAGGGTGGTTCACAAGAGTGAAGGTGCTGCTGGGGAACAGGCTAGGCATGTATCAGCAGGTAGTGAGCAATTGCATTGGCATTGTGCACCACTTATGTGTATCCTAATTCTTTTATGACAATAATGATTATTATTATTCATTCCTTTTCTGTCCTATTAAACTCCTTATCTCAACCCACGAACTTTAACTTTTTATGCCCCTGAATTCTCTCCTTACCCCACCACAGGTGGGGACTGATCGAAAAGGCTGTCATATACCCTGCCTGCTGGGTTAAACCACAAAAACTAATTGAGGGAGAAATCATATTTCCTTGGATACAACCTTTTTGAAAAAAGACTATAACAAAGAGAAGACCAAAATTCTATGTGCTTACTAGCAGGGAAAGAAAGGTTTAACAAAATGTGCATTTTCTTTTCTTATATCCTGAATAGTTAAGCTGGTCCTTCTGAAAAACAAACCATAAAAAAAAAAAAAAAAGTGAGTCATAATGTAATACTGAGGTAGAAATCCAATTTATGAGCTACTGTCAGTCATCCATCTATCTGTTTATCTCTCTTTCTCTCTCTCTCTCTCTCTATCTCTGTCTAATCCCATTGACTATGGCTGTGCAATAGCTGTCTGGGTGTAAGAGCCTGGCTGGGTATTATTTAAACTTGAATTTCACTTTGTTGACCTGCAGGCTTTTTGGTAGAAATTTAGTCAGTTAATACACTAAATGACTCAGTAAATTCTGCCCTTGAAATAAAAAACAAAAAATGACTGAATGAGACATAGCATGCTGTTGCCAATCACAAATTTTATGGGAAGATTACAGCAATTAATGTTCCTGGTTCTGAGTTTCCACATTTTTGGAAGATATGATTTTAGCAAGATAGGAGTCTGCTGTTTCATTTTTACTTTTGCTGCTGATCTAAGAAATGGAAGTGGTTAAGTTCTGTTTTCCTTACAATTGTTTCTGGCAATGTCTTAACGTATCATTTTTTTTCTACAAACAATTGATGATAATGCCTTCAAGAGTAGTAAAAAAACATTTTCCAGAACAAAAGGAAGTAGTTATGCAATAACATGGGATTTATTAGTATTCTGTATATAGTAAGCAACTACTCTGTGTGAATGACTAGACTAAGGAGAAAAGTAACATGGTCCTCAGCAGTGATTTTACATGAGTGAAAATAAAATCTTTATGAGGAAATTTTCTGTGGTTAGTGTGGGCTGTATAGAGAGTGACGCTAATTTGACTAAAGAAACACTAAAGGTGCTCTATGTAGACACAGAGTGCTATTGCCCTGTTCTCTGTGTGCATAGGAAAGGACCCATACAGAGAAAGCAATAAAGAAAAGTGAGATCAGACAGGCTTATAAATGATTCTGTATTTTAATAGAAAGGCTTATAATTAAAACAACCTGTAGCAGAGGGAGAAGGACATCCTGGATAAACATAAGTGCACATTTATACACAGATTAACAATTATGAATACAAAAAGCTGAGATATCTTTAAAGGTTGTCATCCAGTATGCAATTCTACAACTGAAAATTGATTTGGATCCAAAACCTGATGAGTCAAAACTTACGAAAGATAAGCCAGTCAAAAGTTATAAAACCCAAACTGTTTAAAAGTTTTGCTAAAAGAAATCATGAGCTACAAATCATGAGGCTAGGACGTCATCAGAAAAGTGGCAGTATATACTTTTCTTGTCATTTTTTAGGCCTGACCTGTGCAGAAGAGGTCATAGAAAGATGTTGAATGAAACACAGATGTTGTTTCTACCATTCTGCACATCTCTGTGTTGTACCTTTCAAGGTACTTCAGCCAGATCAGCACAGAATCCTTGGTTCCCAAGACTAATGTAAGTCACATAGCCTTTTTTCACTCTTTTCAAATTCTTTTAAAAATAAACTCTGGTTTATAATTGTAATGAGCAGGTTGGAAAGGAATTTAGTTGCAGTCTGTAAGAGTTGGAACTGTTATATTTGGTGTTCCAATAAGTAGTATGTTTCTGTAAGCATATATTACAATATACAGAGACATAGGTTAGCGTTTTATTTAAACTGGAGGCTCTGCATTATCAAAATCAGTTTTTGTAAAGGAAGCATTTACATAATGATACTGGCCTTTAATGATTGCTCATTTCAAATATTGTGTTTGATCAGGAACTTCTTAATGACTACAAAGTAAATACACAGAAAAAGGCTCAAAAGTACCACTTGAAACTTGCCATGTAGATGTTTTTTTCCCTCTTTTGCACTTGTTTCCTTGCTTTGCCGCTTGAACTGTTGAAAGGAAGAAACATTTTTTTCCCCTGCCAAGCAGTTTCCTGTCCTTTTTAAGGCGTAACTCTCATGTTTCCATGAAATTTCACATAAAGTATATACATTTCTCATGAGTCATTGGAATGCATTGGGATAGCTTCTACACTGAATTTCTAACAGTGGATTACTTTGATAACTTGATTACTTTACTTCCAAACTCTAGTTTGGAAGCAGAACAGTAAAATCACTTTTCTTTCTTGCTTTCTAGTGATGGAGGGAATAAATGTGTAGAGAGATTTTAGTGTAATTGCACAGAGCATTTAAGTGCTTAACTATGAGAGACCTAGATCCCATCTAATGTGGAAGAGAGTTAAACCTGAGAATTCAATGCAAAAATCTGCAGACTTGTGTAGGTAGAACCAAACCAAGCACTGGTAACTGTGAAGAGTGTTTCTATTCTTACCTCTCAATTGTCTAAAAGGGCTGTGTACAACTAAAGAAAAAGATGTTCAGATTTACAATTCCCATCCCTCTTCCATACTTATATAATGAAGGTCCTATTCTAAAAAGAGAAGCAGTATTCAATCTCTTCTAAAACAGATCGATTAAAAAAAGGCTTGACGTTTTACCTATTGCAATGGTTAGATGAAGAGCTGGAATATGGTTCAAATTCTTTATCATTAAAGATGGGATGGAAGGAAAGTGCTCTTTTGTCTTTTCTACCCAATAATCTGAAGAATAGTTTTGAATAGGTGCTCTTTTTCGTCCTGCATAAAACATTACATTTGCCATGGTGAACCTCATGCAATTGTCCTCAGCCCATCAATCCAGGCCGTTCAGAGCTCTCTGTAGATCATTCCTACCCTCCAGTAGATTGTCACTCCCTCCTAACATGGTGTTGTCTGTGAACTTCCTACGAATGCTGTCAAATCCCTTGTTCAGATCATAAATACAGGTGTTAGACAGGACTAGTCCCAAATACTGAGCTGTGGGGAACACCACTAGTGTTCCACCAACCAAATTTAGTTCCATTTATCACCGCTTTCTGGGCCCAGCCATTCAGCCAGTTTTACATTCAATGAAGAGTGCTTTCGTCCAAGCCACGATGTTCAGGAGAATTCTATGGGACAGTGTCAAAGGCTTTACTGAAATATAGATAGACATACATAGCTTTTCCCTCATTCTAAGTGAGCAATATTTCTCTGCATACAGTTAAATAAATCAATTTTCTTCAGCCAGTTATACTATATCTATACCAGCCAGTTATATTGCAGGCAGAAACAGAGAGATTTGTCTGAGAAACAATACAGAATGATCAGTAAATGCAAGCACCTCAAGAAATAGTATTAGTCCTGTGTTTGCAGTGATGCACTTCACATCTAGAAATAAGTTGTCTTTAAACAGCATAATTTTCCACAAAAATAAGATATGTCATTTACAATTACATTTCAGAAGCTTTGTGAAACTAATTATGACCACTTTGGAAATACTCAGGAAAGACACTTTTAGTTTAAGCCATTCCAGGTTGCTCATTTTTAGGACAGAAATTTCATACATCCTTGTATTTTGTTGGTAAACAACATCCATCATACTTCAGCAAGGGAGTCACTCTGTTGACCAGATACTTCATAATCCCTTTATTCAATCGTCCTGGGAGTTTTATATATCATCTGTGACAAATGCACCTTCATGACTAGCAGAATTTGAACATTTAATGAAAGATAAATTGTTCTGCCTTGGTGTGCTTATGTTCAACTTTCAATAAAGATAATAAAATTGTAACATTACTTGTGATATTTTAGAATTTTTTAAGGAAATAGGATTTAGAATTACAGTAGGAAATACTTACATTTCTAATCCTGTATGTCAAATGAGAGAGAATGAATTCAAATTTTTGATTCATTGGACATTTAAAACATTTCAGGATGTGTTCTTATCCTATCTTTGGATAAGAGACATTTTTGTACACGATGAAAAATAAAAAAAATTCTAAAATCAAAAGGGTTTGAAATTACCTGAAAAAACCCAAGATTTTCAAATTAGATTAAACATACTTCAGTCAGAAAAATGATTCGTTGCGTTCCCAATGAGTTCCAAGCAGAGCAACAGCTTCCCTTGCACCTGAGAAGTCTTAACTTCTGAAGTCAGCCTGTGTCTGGGAGCAGCACAGCTACTGTTCCACACTGTCCGCTACTTTTGCTTGAGTGAAAAGTACATATCCAATATTTAGGCTGGCTCACTTAAGGGCTGTTTGCTATCTCTGAGTAGGTGTTCCACTGTGCTGTGCAGCCATACCATTGCCTAGTAAAACTTTGCATTTAATTTGATCTTTTTTTTTTTTTTTGAGCCCAGCATGATAGCATGCTGTGTTCCAAGATCCTTTTGATTAGTTTTCCATATGAGAACTTACAACAAAATTTCACTAGCAAAATTCAAGCCTTCAAAATATTTCTCTTTTTGGAACATATTCTAATCAAAAAACATTCTATTTTTGCTGACTGCTATGCAGAGATCTTTCTGATCAAAGAAAAAAATATCCTGATATAGCTTTTTGAATAGCTAGGCACTTGTAGAAGATAACTAAGTAAAAAATGTATGCAAGCTTGTAAATCCAGGCCCTGATGTCATATACCCAAGTGATGAATAAAAACTAGAAAATCAATACATAGACTCCTATTGAATTTGATGAGCTTGGATGTCCATATGCTTGCCAGGATTATTGTTTTCATTTTAGAAAATAGATGTTGGTATGCATTTGATTGGCAGAAGTTTAAACACTTAGCTTTAATCTAAATAAAAGATGGAATATAAAATACCACTCTACTATTTGAAATAAATGTATTTGACTCATTCTATTGCCAGTTGACTAAGCTTGTATCAGTTTCTGAATATCCAGTGAAAAACACAGCATTAGAAAGGTACCACTGATAGTCTTGGCCATTTGAAATTTTCAGAACATTTCATAGTAAAGTTGTCAAACCTATCAATCTTGGGATTAAAGGACAATAATTAACACTAAAAAGTATTTAATAGGAAGCATCAAAAGTATGTCCCTGAGGCACTAAATTAAAAAACAAAACAAAACAAAATTCTTTCACTTTTACCAATCCTACCATCAGTATAGGTCGTATCTGTGGGATTTTTATATTTTATATATCTGACTTGACCCTTGACCATGCATTTTTTGATAATCCAAATTATAATCAAATTTCTTACATTCATGAGAAAATTCAGTTTTGCTGGGAAAGAAAATTCAAAAATGGTGTTCACTTGAGGTGAATTTTAACAGGCCTACCTATTTTAAAAACAAATATCCCCTCTCTCCTTGTAAGCATATCTTTTCTATATAGATACTTATTTTTCAATAATATTTATACTAAAGCATCAAATTCATATTACAAGGCATGAGGCCATCTAGGATAAAGAAACAGGATAAATATATTGCAAAAATTAAACATTGGTCTAGGAAGTCCTATTGTCACAACAGAAATGATCACAGTCACTTTTGTGACTAAATGGAGACATCCTTCCTCAAATGACCATGCCACAATTTATCATCTTGTAATTAGTTAAATATTGTGCACTTTTCCTTATCCTGTTATCATAAGCCATGTATACAGGTTAGCATGCTGTGCTATATATATGCAGGGTTTGATCCTATCTAAATTTTTCAATATTCCAGAAAGAAAAATCCTTGGATATCAATATAGTTTTATATGTAGCTGTACATATGTACTTCCAGCACATACAGAATCTCATTTTGTTTTCCTACTACGTGATATAACATGCCCAAAGCCATGCAAGTCAAATAAGATTCTGGGGTAGAACCCATGTATAACATACCTTATTTTTTTTATGGAAGCATAACCAAGCCTGACTACACTAAGAAAAACATGCAGGACTTCTCTCCTAAAAGCAACATCAGCATAAGAACTGTCATGAGATGTTATGTCTTTGCCTCTAGTCAGTGTATAGTTTGTGCTAAGAAGCTCTGCAGAGAATTTCACAATTTCTTCAGAAAATTGTTTGTTTACAAAAATTCTGTATGGCAAACTAGTATTGGCACGCATCTATCTAGCAATCAAAACTTGCTTCCAGGCTTAAAGAAAAAAAGCCTTTCAAGGCAGTGATTGCTGGAAATGCACTATAGCAGTGTCATTCTTCAGAATGAGATCATGCAATTAGTGCTATTACTTTCTTACTCAATAAAGAATCATGCTTTTATTGGGACCTTTAAGGGGTGATCTAGTGTTGCTTCTCATATGTCTTACAATAGGGTCTAAGAGAAAAGTGCAAGCACTGAGATTCTTTTGACCTTACTGTTGTAACTGCTAGGAGATGAATGATAGCCTGTGGCAGGTGACTAGGCTAAGTGTTCTGAAAACAGAGCAAATGGGTTCTCTAGCACCATAGTGATTTTAACTGGAGTGCATGTTTGTTTGTTTATGTGTATGAAAAGTCTTGGAAGGGGACAAGAGACACTGAATATAAAAAAAAAAAAACAAAACAAGCAAAAAAAACCAAAAAAAAACAAGCAGAGAGAGAGTAAGGAAGCATTGACTGGCCTGGCCAGTGTCCAAGTTAGGAGAGCATGAACTTAAAACAAAGCTAATAATTTTCAATTATCTCCCATTCCTAAAAGAGAAGGGTTTTAAAAGGAAATGTTGAGGGGTAATTGGGATAGTTTTATGAATGTTTACAGAAAATTACTCCCAAGAAAACAAGCAGAAAATATATGCTTAAAAGTATCCATCTACAGTGTTGGAAGAAAAGTTTAATGACCAGCTGAAAGAAGATATTTACTTTCCAAAACTAAAAGAAACCCAAAAAACTAAAAACCAAAATCAAAACAAAAGAGGGAGAGTAAAATGCTGTCTCATTTTAATTACAGAGGCCAGCAGAATATGCTAGAGGCCTTAAAGAAGGTGAGGATTGTGATTGGATCCAATAGGAAGAGTGATTTGAGTAGGCAGATCTTTTATGAAAGCAATCTGCCCCAATATTTGGAAGACAGCAGATTCTGAAATTATTCTAGTGAAACACTAAAACATGTTCTTATTATGTATGCAGTTCTTTTCAGAATGATGTATTACAGTGCAAGAGCAAGGAGGTTCACTTAAGATTTGTGCATGTAGTACATTGTCCCTGCCTTCACCTCACCTTCTGTACTTTGCTGTATCCCACAAAACTCAATTTTCAATGAAGTATAAGTGTCACTGTTGGAATGCACACCAGTACCAGAATGTAGCACAATTTCATTTCATCAATTTTGTGTAAAACCTGTTCCAAAAGTCCTGTCTCTGTTCCAGTAAGTCTCTGATAAATTTAAACACAGACTTCAAAAGGGACTGGAACAAGGTCTTTTTTCTTCATTTTTAATTTTTCCCTTTTCACAAGTCTCATTTCAAACTACCTCCCTCACGTATAGGAACACAGCTTAAAATCTCTGAGAGAATCTGAATCTGGGCCAGAAACCTGAGCCAATGTTTCTGAAGCTGGAGGGAGATTCTCTCAGTAACGCAGGAGCTGGAGGCCACCTTCTTGGACGCTGGATTTCGTAACAGAAAGGCAACAGATGTCCTCTTGCAAGGACAGTTTGTTTGGAAGGTGATAAGCTAGAAAACAGCAGCTTGGCATTAGGAAGATGTTAGGGGAAGATAAGATGATTATGGACTTCTAGGGAATATAAACACTGTGCAAAACTTTTAGACAGTTGGCTGGGATCATGATCAGTAACTAAGAAAAGAAATTATCTGGTAAAGCAGGGATGAGAGAGGACTGGCCTGGGAACTGCTTGTACACTTAATCATTGTACTATCCTAAATCATGGCACAATCCAGAAGTGGTGAAAGACAGACTCAAAAATGCTGCCAGGCCACCAAAGCTAGATGCCTTTGTCTGTGCTCTAGTTTCCTCAGTCTCATGGATGAGTCAGGGAGAGTAAGGGGACCCCAGGTAGTTCCCCTACTGAATTTAGAGGTCTGTAGCATGAAGTGAAGAATAGTAAATATTTCAAAATGGTGAGATCTGCCAGAAGAGGAAGAAAGAACCAATCAGTACCAAATGTAAGAGGATAAAATGTAAAAACCTTGTTTTAAGTAATTTAAGACAGAAAACCACAACTATAGTAACTTTGATGTTGTTGCCTTCTCTGCACATGATGTTACTTTTGCATATTTTAATGAATTAATTTTAATCCTAGATGGGGTAAAGATGAAGAATCCTTTGTCTCTAGAGCTATTTTCTCATGTTTGCATTTTATAAGAAAATGTTAATGAAGGTTTTTAAAGTTCATTAAATATATATTCTGATACTCTTACTAAAACATTTAGTATCTTGTTTGATTTAACATTATAGTTTAAGATACTACTGTTTATACAGAGTGGAATAAATCCAGTCATCAATTTTGTAGCAAGTTCAGATTTTTTTGCTTTCTGGGAGAGTATCATTACTAGAGTAACTTTGTGGGATATTTTCAAAACCCAGTTGCATAAAGCCATCTTATTTTGACTTCAGAGCTGATCCTGCTTTGAATAGGAGGCTGCAGAAAGAAAAAAAAATCTTTATATTTGCTTACCATTTTCTACCTGCACAGTTCTCTGCTAACTCAGAACTTGAGTACTATTAAAAGTGTCAATTTTATCTCCAGGATGTATTTTCCATATTCTGTTTTTTTACCTATTCTATTGTCCTAAGAAATGTACAGTAACAGAAGAAAAGTACAAGAAGAAAAGTTTTTGAAAATACTACTTTTTAAAACAGTGATAACCTTAAATTCACTTTGGGAATTTAAACCCCATTTTATCAACCACAAGATCAATACCTAGTAGAGAACCATCACAGAAAATGAATGGCTCACCCTGTTGGTTTGCTGCTAGATCACTGGAACATGCTGGTTTTGCTTTTTTACCTGTCTGTTCTTTCTCCACTTAAATAAACAGAAATTATTTTTCCTGATTTTTAATACTGAGCGCAGCACAGCATCCTGCCAAGGAGCAGCTGTCAGTCAGTACAGCTAGTCTTCCCAAATTTTCTAATTTATCTAATCCCATTGTTCATGAGACATATGCAGTGAAAATTTGAGTTTCATGATTCTTTGTCTTCTTTCTTAAAAATAAAGTCAGAACAGATATCTATTAAAAACATTTGATGATAATTAATGTAACCTTATGTGATTTGTATATGATATTGATCATATTATTATTTATTGTTTTTACCCTTATGTTTTCATCTGTATCTCTTGGTTTCAATTGCTTCTTTCAAATGTCTTAGATGAAATGGATATATTTGTCTGATCAGAGAGACGAACTTGTCTGAATGCATTGATCAAATGAGAGACCCTGAAGAATGGCCAAGGCACCAAAGGTCACATGCAAAGATTTTTGGATGCATACAATATCTCAGAAACAGAATGGACTCCATAAGGCCCTGCTACAATCCTGCTTCTTTAGGAACAATCAGGAAAAATCTAGATTGTTCATTGGTCAGATTTGGGTAACTTTTGGTGTCTTGCTACTCCTAGGGCCAGCTCCTGGAATATTTTTCTTGTCATAAGACTGCAATAGATGGTCCATTGCATCCATAGTCTAAATGGTTAGATCAGGAGAGAATAAAACAGGTGAAAAATGTCTGAATTCCTGGACACAGAAGGTTGTGAACAATTTGCAAAGTCCAACTGAGGTCTGATTAGAACTGACATCTCTCAGGGGCTGATATTGGAACAGTATTGTTAAATACACATTAAAATCCCTGAATGATAAGACATAGCATATTCTCAGCAGGTTCTTGGATGGAAAAAAACTAAGAGAAACAACCAATACCCTGGAGGGCACTGCTGCTATCAGAAATACCTCTGCACGTTGGTGAAATGGGCTGACAGACATTTCATGACATTCAATGAGATATGTATTCACCTGTAATCCCATGCAGCAGTTCATACTGGACCTGTAGGGGAGATAGCAGGTCTTCAAAAAGTACCGGGAGGTCCTGCTAGACAACAAGTTGAACATAAGCCAGTAGAGTGCCTTTGCAGAAGAAGCCAACATCCTCCAGACCTCTACTGGCAGGCACGTGGGAAGCAGGAACATGAGGACTTTGATACTTCCCTCTATTCAGCACTTCTGAGGCCATATCTGGAGGACTATGTACAGTTTGGGCCTCTCCAGCACAACAAAGACATTGACAGACTGGAGCAATTTCAACAGGGGATCACCAGGATGGCTAGATGACTGGAGAACACAAGTGTATGAAGGAGCTGAGAGTGGGGTTTGCTCAGCCTGAGGAGGAGAAGTCTCGGAGAATCTGTTGTCATCTTTGGCTGTGTATTGCAAGATGTGGAGAGGTTGGAACCAGCCTTTTTTCGCAGTGCATTGATTAGACAGAAAGAAAAACCTTATTTTCTGTGAGGGTGAGTTCTCTATCCTTGGAAATACTCAAAATTCACCTGGAAAAGAGTTGAGCAACCTCATCTAAATGTATCTGGTTTGAGCTGATGATCTCCTGTACGTTATTTTATCTTTCTAAAAAGTGAAAATACTGTTCCTTTGCCCTTTCCTTCCTTTTCCCTTTTCAGTGTAGGCAGCGCCTAATGTTGTGGGACCCTCGTCCAAGATCTGAGCTTTCTAGTCTTCTAGTTCAGTAACATAAATTATAATGCATTCTTTTAACCAGTTCTGTCCAATGTAAACAATGTGTAACACATGCTAACTGCGATTTCTGTCAGCTTCTTGGGTTGTCACAGCAGATAAATGGTCAACCAAAATGCACTAATAGCAAACAAATGGTAATGCACTATCTAGGTTCTCCTATTTATGGCAGAAAGAAGATTTTAAAACAGACTTGTGTAATTAGTGGCTTACCACATGGCTTAGTTTCAGGAACTCTGATGAATAGAATGAGAGAATGAATAGCTCAGAGAACTTGCGGTCAGATTTCAAATTACCTTATACATGTACTGAACCCTGTAATCAGCACTGAAGTAATGGTGTTTCGAATGGAACACAACATGAATTGTAGTTTGAACTTCTGGACAGTTTTCTAATGAACATGGATCTTGTTTCCAAAAGAGAGAAAGGTGTCTTATTAGGAGCAGCTACAAAGCTATCTGATAAACAACTAAAAATTAAAGTGTTTTTTGTGTTTGTTTTTTTTTTTAACATGGCTAAAGACTTTAAAATAATGATACATTCCAAAAACCTAAACATTTAGGAAGGAATTGATTAATTTTTCCAGAAATCTTAGAACTGACCTCATCAGCTTGAAGCCATTTGATATAGCCAAGGTATCTGATGGTAAATGAATAACCCATCCCTCCATATAGTTAGAGAAGTTACATTAAGTTATATCGTGAGGATATTTATAGCAGAACAAATGCTTGTGGTTGCATCGAATTTTGTCTCATCAGCATTCAATCCCATAGAAAACAATATATACTTTTTGTGGTTTCTTGAAGGAGATTTGCAGAATGTAACAAAAAAAATAGCCTATGCACATCACTTCATTCATCATACCCTTCCTTTTTAGATAAAGTAGATGGAATGAAGATGTGAAAAATGCTAATTTCTATTTTCCTTCAAAGGAGATAAGTAATCCTTCACAGTGATTTCCAACACATTCTGTCTCATTTGCATTCTGAACAGCTCTCCGAAAGAATGCTAAAGTGTTTTGCTGCCTGAACAAAATATGTGTTTTTGACTGGAACTGAGGCAGAAATTCTTCAGCTTTTTACTTCTATCCAGAGTTTTCACACAAAAATCAGTTTGGTTTTTTCATCCTCGTCATACTGTTGCATAAGATTCTAAATAATTACACACCACTTATGGTCTTAGAGAAAAATTGTATAAAACTGTCTTAAGCTCCATATCACAGCATCCCTAGTGGACAGAGTTAATCATCTACTTTGGGAGTCTTATGAAACAGTGGTTATTCTTTGTCTACTAACTTCGATGGTTAGGGGAAACAGTACCCCAAGAATAACCAAAAAGGATAATTTTAGAATAGAAAGCATAACTTTTTCAAGGATAGGATGAATTAATTTCTAACTTTGAGTTGCTGCTTATAGTTATGATAGTAAGATTTCCTGACTTCCTATATAATTCCTTCATTCATTCTCATACTTTTTGACTGTATTTGTGAGTGGAGCCTTTACATCTGTTTTCATACAAAAGCCTGAACCCTGAAGGTTAAAATATGTTTTCTGTGTTATGCAGATCATATAATTCCTCTAGCCTTAACAACTGTAACTATGAAGTTAGGAGAATAAAACAAGATGAACTTCATAGCCCTTCACCACAGTTATATTCTAAAATATCTTTTGGCTCCTGGGAAAGCATACCTGAAAACCTGTTTCTATGAAATTGTTAACTCAGCAGCAAAATAGGCACAAAGTGACATTTCAAATCCATCATAATTTCCTTCCTTACAAAGGAAGCAGTTGTTTTGTGCAATGGGACTTAAATGGTTACTTCAGAGTGATGACACATTTCTGTTGGGAAATATTCACAGTAATTGCATGATTACCTTGTAGCATATTACCATTAAAATCTCTGTACCAAGGAAGAGATAGAATAAAATCAGTAGGTTAAATAGTGGTACAAATTGTATTGGAAATGGAAGAATTTAACCGTTAAGTCCTGGGTGACGCAACCAGACCAAAATGGGAATCACTCAACTATAGCCTGGATTTGTTAAACAGGTTGACTGCTGATAATGCTTCAGACAAGCAGAAAGTTTAGCATATTCTTATGGGAAGAAAATCCTGGCTCTGACATATATTAATGGGTACTGATGTCCCTTTCCTTGGTGTTAAGAAGTTAGGTAAGAAGAAAACAGGGTTTGAAATGCTGACTGTTTCTGCAAGTTTTTTGCTTTTTGTACTGCTTTAGTCTCAATGGAGAGGTGACTGAAAATGTCTTTGTATTCAGTTTGAGCAGAATTAAAGTCAAAATTAAATTCCTGTAAATATCCCCTTGTGATTTTTAGAGACAGTTCTTTTCTTGCACCCACAGACATATTTATGTGAAAGTCTCTGCCTAAAAGTCAGAGACCCAGATTGTGAAATCAATCACATTTTAGGGCAGATTCTGACATACCTTCTCTTCGAGAACATTTCAACAGAAACCCACTGAATTCAAGATTGTATAGAAAGATTTTTAGTTAGTAAAACATAAAATGCTAACTAAAACAATATGAAACACAATAGCATGGGAATTGTTTAATCTTTCCAAAAGGTTTAGTTAATTCAATGGTTAGATTTTAGTAAGAAGTTAAATTACCTTATAGAAACTATCAGAAAAAGAACAGCTTATTTAAAGAAGAATCAAATTCTCCTCTAGATGAAACAATTATTCCCACAGAGGTCAGAAGGTGCCTGCCAAATTGCAATAGTGATGTTTTGATTCATATGTTTTGTGTTTTCATTGCCAGGAGACCATGGTAGGTAGAAGCATAGAGCTGGATAGATACCAGTAAAATGAGCATACTTCTTTTCCCACTGTAGTATGACACTAAATAGGGAGATGGAATGATGGCCCACAAATAAGTTATGAGCAATGAAGTTAACAGAAAAATACGTAGCTATTCAGTAAAAGAAAAATAAAATAATAATAATAATAAAGCACTCATCAAACTGTAAAGGAAGTCAGTTTTCCAGAAGAAAAATGCTCTTTATGAATAAGCAGCAAAAATTATCTCCTCACAGATTTTCTAATTAGTACCCAGGTCAACATCTTCCTAAGGAAACATCTATCTAAGCCTACAAGAAGTAAACTAAATGCCTGACACTGGAAAACTATGAAAATAAAGGGGCTGACTAATCCAAATTTAAACATACAAACAAGCAAGTAATATTACTGGGCAAGTCCTGCTTTAAAGCTCTGCATTTTGGGTTCCCGTGGGGAAGAGAAATCCTGCACCTGATTGTAATCTCCCTTAATACATATTGCAAGACATTTTTTGCTGCTGGTGACCCTTTGGAATTTTCCAGCAGTTTTGACCAGGCTCAACAGGCAGTTTAAGTTTTCAAAAATTCAAATTTTCTTCACTGTTTTAACCCTGCATTAGGTACACACCAGGAGTAACTTACAGAACTGGTGTTGTCATAGAAGTTTGCATTTAAATTTTTATATCCCTGAAAATTCAAAAGAAAATATAAAGATAATATTAAAAAAATGGAGTTGGACTTCAGTTTAGAGTGTGTATGAAAACAATTGAAAACATAAATGTTCTAACAAAATGTGCACAGCCAAGTGTGTGACAGTAAAAGCTTATTGCTAGTTTTGCTGCATGTGTCTGCTTCTCGTTGAAGACAAAAAAAAACAAAACCAAAAAAGTCACAGACGTCTCTGTATGAAAGAAAATTTAAACCTAATCCCTGACTTTCACAACACCTGCTTGGTGACATATTTCACAAAATATTTACCTTGAGCTAGATGCAATCTGACAGAGTACATCCATTTGATACACCCTATTGCCATATTATGTCTTTCTTCCACGTTGCTAGCCTTCAGCACAACCTGATGAATTTGACTGTGGGAAGGGATAGGACTTACCCTTGTCTGGGCTAGCAAAATGTGTCTCAAAACTCCCAAATCCATTTTTGTTCATTTCTCCAAACACTGTGATTAAAAAACTGTTTTCTCATAAAACTATTTTTAAAGTACATCTCTTCATAGTTAGCCATGAAATTAGCTGCAGTTTAAACCAGCTGCTGGGTGACTGGGATAAAGTTTCTCTCCTTTATGTCTTTCACTTCTGGCTGCAAGTGCACCCCTTGCTGTGGTGAGTTCTCAGACAAATTTACTCCAACCAGAAATTGTATTTTTAGGTAAAATTATTCCCCATCAGTGGCTTAACTGCTTTGCTTCTTTGCTTGAGATGTGGTACATTATCTATAGACAGCATGTATGTATCTAACATTATATATAGACATAAATTCATACAGATTAGTAGGAACCTCTGGAAGTTGTCTGGTCCTAACTCTTGTTCAAAGCAGAGTTTATTTTAGGTTGCTCAAGGTTTGGACCAGCCAGAAATGAACTGTATGTGTTTTTCTTATATTTTTGGGAAAGCCCTTCACATCAGGTCTTGAAAAAGAGCAGCTCCTCAGTTGCAGGTGCCTTTGTCAATTCTCCAGCAGACCGTGATGGATTCAGGGAAAAATACTTAATCAGAAGAGGTTATATGAAATGTGTTTGGATAGTTGTGGTAAGTTCAGACTGTACTAACAGTGTCTCCAGCAATCACCTGGACAGGCAAAAGGTGACACTTTCTGTTTTGTATAAAAGCTTAAAATTCAAATGTTAAGAGATAATTAAAGTCTGGGAAAAGGGGGGTATGAAAGCAATTTATGAAGCATTAAAGGATGAATGTCCAAAATGTTACATAGAAACGCACTTCAAAAGTTACACTCTCATCTCACTGCTGAGTGCAATTGACTGTTGGCCACAAAGATCTGACACCCAAACACTCACATACAGCCCCTGTGACCTGCTCCATTAATATCTTTCCTGAGTTAAAAGAAAATCTCATTAAAGAAACCATTTTCTCAAGCATACTGTCTGCTGTCTGCTTGAAATACTGAGTGGCAGTAGGTCAGGGGAGTATGAAGGGTGAGCAGTGAGAAGGGGACATTGAACAATGACTCTGGGATAAATGAAGGAACAGACGAGCACTGCAGTGATTGCCATCAAGAATATGTTCTTTTAGACAGAGATATGAAGAGATAGGGGATGCGTAGTATCATACACACTATTCTTTCTATTTGGACTTTAAAGGCATTTTCTAAGTTACTTTTCAGTCACCGAACAGTTTTAGCATGAAGTACCATAGAAGGAATCCTCCAGTTACTGTCTAGCTGTATAGTCTAAATTTCTTTTCTAGCTGCTGAAAGGTTTTTAAGTGTTAAATATTATAAAAATTGCTCTTAGCATAAAATATTAAAAGCAGATGTTGCCCTTTCTAGTAATTATTTTTGCTAAATATTTCATTAAAATGATTTTTTCACTATTCATGAATATTGCATTCTTAAAAAAAAAGAAATCTTAGTAAAAGGATAAAATTTAACTGTGATTCTTCAGATGGCTTTTATGGAAACATTTGTTTTTAATTCATTGTGAAGTGCAATAGTTCCCAAACTACATGACAGTAAAAAATATTTTTCATTAGAAGGTGATTTTTCATATCCTGTGTAATATTCTATATTAAATATTCAGGTAAATTTGTCTGGTATTTGTCTGGTCTCTTTTGGTACTGAACACAGTTTTCTGAGAGAAGATATTTCCAGAAGTCACTAAACTTACTTACTTTTGAACTAATTACTATGTGATGAACAATTGCTGGCAGTCATGTAAATTTCTATGAGTAGCTGAAGAAAAAATATAACATTTTCATAGACAATCACAACAAAAGAAAGTTATTAAAATATTTTTTTATTTTTATGTATTATCTGAAATAGCTGTGAGTCTACCACTTCCAATTAGATTTGGTCAATTGCCTTACAATATTTTGAAATGAGCAAATAAAACTGTTTATTTATTAATGATTGCTTAGCCATGTGATGTTTTATTCAATATGAGAGCATCTGAGAAAAGCTTTGTGGGTGTTTTTGTTCTTTTTTCATCCTTTTGTTCTGTAATTGTATATCAGGGATTTTTCATAATTCAGCAAAAAAATGTGCCTTTGTTCTGCTTCACACTCTGTGAATTACATGAAGTAATACTGGATTACAGTATTCGCCAAACTTCCTGTAGTGTCAGTAGAGATGACACATGAGCAGTGAAGGAAAAGTACAGATCACAGAGGAAGAGGAACATTGCAAACTTTGTGAAAGCTAACTGTGTATTGGAAGAGAGCAGTAGTATGTGAGGCAGTCATGGGAAGGCTATTCATTAAATGAGTTGAGGAAGCAACAACTAAAGAAATAAGAATTAAAAAAAAAAATAATAGGCAAGTCGGGAATTGGCATAACATGAAGGTGTGAACAAACTGAGAAGGAAACATGAAAACAATAAATTGAATATTAAACAGAATACATAAACAGAAAAGCTAATCTTCTACTTTAATTTTTGTTATTTCCTTTTGAAAATAGATTCATTATGTCATATAATTCATTCATTTGTTTATAGATCTAGCATGTAAATACACAGATTGAACTCGGAGGGACTGAGTAGAAAATAGAGGTTATGGTGCCAATCGGACAGCTTAATAAACAATAAAAAAAGCCATATATTTAAGTTAAAATGGAATAAAGAACTATGACTCCTATGAAACAGAAAATTCAAAATTACCCTTTCAAAACATTCCAAAACAATTACATGTCCACTGACCCCAAGCAATCCAACTTCCTTAGCTATACTAAAAAAAATATAGAATGTTTTTGTTTTGATTTTTTTTTCCTCTGAATCTAACAAGTATTCTAAAATCTTTACAGCCATCATGAACGCTGCAGAGCATAGCATACTGAAATCTTTACAGAGTGCCAGGCAGCATTTTGCATTTTCCCAGCCTCCTGAAGAGTTAGATTTTGATTCTTGTACCATTTTTAATTTGTAAATTCTTTCTCACTCTTCTTTGCAGGTTCCTGTTCCTGGAATAGCTGTGTTGCCCTCTACCTCGTTCTTAGTGATATATGTCTTTCTCTTTTCTGTGGTATAGCATCTGCATTTGCTTCTGGCACCTTACGATCACCTGTTGGAAAATTAAGATTTCAGTTCCCTTTAGAGGGTCTCAAATATGTGCTGTGGTCTACTAGACCTGTTAAACAAAATGAAGATTGATGAAGGTGTTACATTTGTACTATCATGAAGTATCTTGTATCTAACTAAAAAGACCTCAAAAATTTGCCTTATCACCTGAACATAGTCTGTATTATGCAACTTAAGCAATAGAGAATGTATGCAAAATGAACTTTGCCCTTTTTTTACTCTTCTTCTCCTAAGATCAAAAATACACTTCTAAATACATAATTCACTTAAAATCATATCAAGATCTGGAAAAGAAAGGCAAGGCCTAATGAAGACTACAAAACCACAATAACCTTTGGCTGGAATTGTTTTGGTGGTAATCTTCAAATAAAAGTGATAAAGTGGGGCTTTCTTTAATATACTGCAAACACAATAGTGGACTATATATAATAAACCCCCCATATTTTGAGCAAAGCCTCGGGATGGCTACATGTCTTCACAGACACTCTGTTCCTCAAAAATGAATGGGACAGTTCTAATGAATGTAGCTAAACATAAGTAAGTAAAAATAACTCATATTGGCTGTCAGTGCAGGTGTTTGCAAGGACAAAGTCCGCTTTGTATGTGAAAGGGATCATGCCATATATCTGCTGCATTTTGCTATTCAAAATGCTGTTGGGTTTGTCTGAATGTCTTACTTATATCTTCTAAAATTCCTAGTCTTGACATTCATGTTTGGATTGTCCTGTAAGCACCTCCGTAATTTGATTTAGATTTTTTTGTAAAGGTGACTGTTCACAGGATCTCTACTTTCAAAGGACTTTTTTTTTGTAATTTAATCATCTGCAGAAAAGAAAATATTCAATGAATTATGATGATGTTCGAGTTTGTAAAGCTTTAGGATAAAGAAAAAACTTTACTTATTCTTAGATAACTAAAACAGGAAAAAAAAAACAGCTAAATTGCTTTCTATGAGTTACATACCACTTCTGCACATTCATGTAAGCCTTCTTGCAAGTTCAACACAGTTCAGTCTGTAAAGGATGACACTACAGTATGTGGTAAACCTCAGGATACAAACTGTAGACACGGACATTATGAAATCTTGGCTCAGCTAATAATTGCTGGTTAGGACTGGCGCCACTGAATTGATGGGCACACAGCAGAAAATTCAGCAGGTCCTGCCATAGTAAATACTGAAATTTATCTCATCCATTTCTCATTCAATAGACAGTAAAATCTACCTAATATAAACAAGGCAAGCAAACCCACATTTTTAACAAGCTGCAGCACTAGCTTCAGGGCTTTCCAGTATCCAGCTAACGTGTCTAACCCATGTAGAGAAAAACACTTGAAGTAACCAACAATAAACCCACACTCCATTTTCTACGTATTTGTTACTAAGTTTACTAATGTCAGTACATTTCAATTTGTTATAAAAAAAGCAAATGACAGTAAATACTACTTGGAGATTTTTTTCAAAGCTGACAGACTATACACTAAAAAGTAATATGATACAACAGAACTTTTTCAACTCCACAGATTTCACATTGTATTAAAATACATTCTATTTGACATGTTTTTTTCAGCAATATGAAGTCTCATAGTATCTGTTGCATCTTCTCCCCCACTCCCTTCAGCTAAAGAATGATCTCTTGGTGTTTCTACTCTTCTAGCAATCTCTGTGGCCTAGGGTGTTCAGTTTATATGTAAAATAAAACTGTAGAGTTCAACATGACTCAGCACTTTTACTGAGTAAAGAATAACAAATTATGAGTAGACTTTTAAGTCAGACATCCTGGTCTCTTTTTGTTCATATTAATAAGACTTTTTCATAAGTAACTCATATAACCTTTTCTAGTCTTCTTTGATACAATTATATATGTATAATTGTCTTGGGTTTTGGCCAGGACAGAGTTAATTTTTTCACAGTACCCCTGGGGCGGCAGAGTCTGGAGCCACCTTGGTGTGTCTACATTGTTATTCTATACCACCTTATGCTACTGCCAGGGGACAGGAAAGATTCCCACTTCCAAGAAGGATGTAGAGTACGGTTTATGGTTGGGAAGAAAAAGGCGGCATGCGGAGGGTCCAGTGCCATTTTGTCCTTTGTTTTGGCAGTCACATGGTGCTGTGTCAGTCGGTCAATGAACAATTTTTGCATGTAGATCACCCTCTTTTGTATGCTTTTGTTACTAATATTTTTGCTGTTACGGTTCATTTTCTTATCTCTTTGCTGTTTCCAGTAAATGCTTATCTCAACTTGAGATCTTTTCATTTTATCTGTGTCACTGGAGGGGGTGAGGGGTAGCTTGTGGTTTCTGTTTTAGAGGGAGGAGAGGACTAAATTAGGGAATACCATTCCTAAACTATGACAACTAGACATACTATTATGACCTTAAAACATGAATTTTTCAGTGGTAGCTACATTAGCATAAACCTTTACTCTCCTGCAGTGTTTTCTTCTTCCGTTTTCCTTCCTTTCCTCCCCTTTACCTCTTCCAAGACATCATTGCAAGTCTGTGACAAGTAGGGAAATAAAATGAGATAGTCATTTTCTCCTTCGCCTTACCACTGAGAGATGAAATGGTTTCAGTAGTTGAGACTGTACAAAAAGGGAGTGGATATCAGATTCCTCTTATTCTGCTTTTTCTTTTGCCTAGCACTAGAACCCCATCTGGCAAACAGAGACAGCTCCACTGTATGACTTTTGAAGAGGCTGAAAGCCTCAATAAAACTCAAAACTAGGCCTGGATGGCTGTGGCATAGATCAAGAAAGTCTGAAGAAAAATATGAAGCCATTCAAGACACTTATGGGACAAAGAAACTTAATTAACTTGCACTTTGAAAAACAACAGGATTTAGATGAGCAGGAAGTAGAATAGACTGGGCAAGAACCAGATTTTCCATTTCGCAAAATTTTCCATGGTTTTTATAGCTTCTCTTGTTTCAAATCAAACCAGAAACATTTTAAAAGTCCTTCAAAGTAAGTTATAACCTCAAAAGGTCCAGGTTTATCATATTAACACAATTTGGTCCTACTGAAGCTTTTAATTACTTTTTTATGATTTTTAAACTTAGTTTTAGATATACAGATAAAGAATTTAATTTTTGAAATCTGTATAACTGAAAAAAATTCCAAAACACATTCTGTTTATACAATAGGGAATTATGAAAATTACATTATTTTTGCAAGAAAAATTTGAAATGTTTCTCATAATTTCTGTCCTGATATATTATAAGGAGCTTGTGTCAGCAAAACTGAAGAGATTTTTAGCTCATTGTTTTGTAATTCAGCATACAAAGACAGTATTTTTCCCAGTTGGATTAAATCACACATGAAAACACTTTGGATATAGTAATGTTGGTGCATGGCTTTAATAATGAATTGTTGCACCTTTCCTTGAGTAGATGCAAGTAGAAGTGGGTGACATATGATAGACTAGGAGCTACTAAAGTGAACAGAAGACTTTAAACACGTTCCCATTACACATATTTCTTTTCCCTGCCACATCTCACTTGCAAGGATATCTGATTTCATTAACAGGGGAATAACCATATGTGTCAAACCATATGTTCCATTTTTCAAATGGCCAAGATTAATAGCAAAAAATAAGCTAGTGGTTTGACTACATAAATTTAGAAATTAAAGGTCAGGAAGCGTAATAATATTTCAGTTTCTGCTATTTCTTAGATTTTTTTTCAATTGCTTTTAACTGTGTTACAAACTGTGACATCAAACTGCTAGCATCATTAGAAAATGTCTATGAAAAAAGCTGAAATAAAGATGTCTGTGAAGAAATAAATCTGATCAATTTGTCAATCCACTTTTCTAGTTTGTATTAGTCCTATGCATTGTTGGACCCCAAGTGTGCTTCCCAGTTCTTGAAATAGGTATATGGCTTATCTGTGATCTGACTGCATTTGAAGTTAAGATTGAGGTGTACAATCCTTCCCTTTTTTATTGTATCTGAGTTTCTATGGGAGTAAAATCAAGCTATGCAGGTTAGAAATCAGATGTGTCCTGATCAAGTATTACTCTGACTAGAATAATCTGGGACAGAGAATGGGCAAGCATGACTGACTAAACCTGCCACAGGGCACATACTCATTGATTGTTTTGGCTTAAATATGATTAGTATGATCTGAAAAACTTGCTGTCATACTATGGGCAAGTTTGAAAAGAAAGGGAACATTGTTGCTTGTTTGCATCTTAAATATCTGCATTATGCCAGTTAGGCATAGTTCCTAGTAAGGAGATCTTGCTATGAGGATTATTACTGAAAAACTTTCAGTTTTTATTTTCTGAGTAAAATGACCTTTGCAGAGCACAGGAGAGCTGCTTAGCTCAAAAGGCTACAAATACATTGCTCTATCTCCCCCACGTGCTCTGTTTCAAAGCATCTACTCCACTTTGCCCTAATCTTGTATATTGACTTCAGAAACACTTTGGCAAAGGTAAGGATTAGAAGTCTTTATGCCCTTGTGCAGTAGGGTGAGTGAAAGATATGTCTGATCAAGAGAGTTTGGCCGAGGGGAATTCAGAAATTCTGTAAGTAAATTGTTTAGGACAAAACTAATAACGTGTTTTGAAGTATCCTTTCCTCCCTCATGGATTTGCCCTGGCAAAAGAAACAAACTTCTGAACCTAAATCTTCAGATACAAGCTGGAATTTTGAAAAACAAAAGCAATTTGAAGATTTTTTTTTCATTTTCTTCATGATTTTTACATTTTCATTTTGCAAATTTTGGACATGAACTTTGCTACACATTTTATTGCTTCTATTGAGTTTTGTTCAAGTATCACCCATAAAACTGATATATTAATCTGATTTGATTTTGACTACTCAAATGATTCTGTCAATACCCACACTTCTAAACTGAGCTTATAATTTGAGATATCACATGCCAAATTCCAGCCCACAGGAAACACACATTTGAATCTTAACAGCAGATTTCTGTGATGCAGTTTAGATTGGAACAGTACAATGAATGTTGACACCATACTCTACTTGGAGTTTGTTTGAGTCTAAAGTCTTTTGTGCATGATGGCACAAGTTTCTACATGCAAAAGTCCCAGGGAAGCTTATGGGAAGAGAATACAGGACTGAGATTATGGCATGTGATGGGAGGATTCCTCAGGGATGAAGAAAATGTGGTTGTTATATTTTACTGAAATACAAAGATCATATTCTATTACATTACCCTAATATAGAAGAAAATGTTCAGTGTTGAATTATTTGTTGTTTTCAGGGTGGACGAAGTGGGAGGGAGGCAGTTGGACAGGGAACTAGGCAAGGAGAAATACACAGTTGCCAACACATATGGAATCACAACATTGTTGGCAATAGGAAACGTCATGCAAACTGCAGTATGAGTTTCATTTAGCATTTTTATATGGTACCCCACAAATCAAAAATGAGAAAAGCACCAAAATGAAGTCCTTGTCTTATTTTTCAAAAGTAATTTCTACCTTTGCTTCTTTTATATCACAGTACTTTTTTACATAAAACTGAGTCACCATAATATCCTTAATTATGTTCATTCATATTCTTGTAAAATTTTCTGGGTGTTAGTCAGTGTTTAGTTTTATTAAACCAATAACTTTTTGGCAGTTCTGAAACCATGATGCCTTCAGTGTCATCTGTTCCAGTCATACTTTTCAGCCTTTGATTTTCATACATGATGATTTATTTTGGGCTTAACTCCAGGATTTTTTTTAACTAAATCAACTGATGTAATTAAAGAGGAGTTAAACTACTAAGAGATGGCTGAAATTATCAACCACCTGCTTCATTTTCTGCTTTCTCAGCAGGATAGAAGATAATTTGCAGATTTGCCATGACAGCTTCTTATACAAAACAGGAAACAAAAAACATTTTTGCCAATGTTCACGCCTCTTTCAAGCATTCTGTTAAACTCTTACTAGTGTAATATTGACTAAAAAAACATAAACCATATGGGCAATTATTAGGGCAGCTGGTGTGCCACGACCCTATCCTGTCACACTGACTTTCGCTGGAAGTCCCTGTTATACTTCTGGATCATCCTTCTGCAGCTGGGTTGAAGACTGTTCAGAAGGGCTGTGAGACATCTCTGGAGACTGGATTACTGTTTTGAAAACTTCTCCTTCCTAGAGAGACACATCTGATAGCCCAGAGACGTCTGGGTTAGACTGAAAGGAGATAAAATCTAGGGATATAATTTTAAATTAATAGAAGCTTGTATTATTGACTAAACATTTTTGACAATGCAAATAGGGTTCTCAGCCATAAGTTTCTCTGGCCCACACTTCTTGCATGGTGGGAAAAAAAAAATATAATTTTTTATTTTCCTACAACCTATCAAGTTATCTATTTTGAATTTTTATGTCAGGGTGGTCTAAACTCTTCTGTGAGTGTGAAGATTCTGAATGTCTTAGGGAAGGAGAAGGAAACACTGCAACCCTCTCCACTCTATACAGCTGTTTAGTGAGTGGGTAAATGATCCCTCCTGCGGTGGGTTCCAGTGTAAATTGCTAACCTACTCCCAAGGGAATAGGAATAAAAACACTTCTTACAAATTTAGTCTAACAAAACAGGCCAATTTTGATGAAAGCAAGGTTTAACTGCCAAAATTGTATAGTGGGAGGCTTTGGAGCTTCACATCACAGCTCGGCTCATTGGCAGTCATGGTCAGTCTGGGTCCAGGTTGGAAATGGCATCTCAGTTAACATTTTCCTAGAACACTACTAGTACTCCACACATTTCTTGAAATATGCTTCAAACTCTTACATGTAATGGATATCTAGGTTAATAATGTCCAGGGTATTGTCAGAAAACATCTTGAAATGGTACTTAGTATGTTCATTGCCAAGCTGTTGGCTTTTTTTGCCTCTGCCAGACATGACATCAAGACAAATGCTGGTTAACCAAGCTGAAGAAGAGGAAAGGGCTATTTACCCTTGATCTGATCTAACCCCACTTTCAAATTATTTCAAAGTCTCACTGTGTTCCATCTTGTAGAATGACAAGAGAGGGGAAGAATCTGCTGTAGAAAAGAAGGCCTGAGCACCAAGGTGTCAGTACCTTCTGCTTTCATATTGTCCCCATATTTGAGAAGTGAAGTTCTTGTTTGGGTATCTGCCTGTGTGGTTCACTGGGTTGGAGATGAATGCAGCTGACAAGCCCCCAGACCAACTGCTGTGTTGCTTAAAATACTGAGTTAGATGCACTGCAACACAGAGGACAGACCTCAGTTCTCATTTATCAGATGAGTCTGTAAGGACCAAACTATTAGAAAGGTACACTGCTAATGGAGAAATTCCAGAAGTTCTAGGATCTTTCTGAAGTAAGGTACCATCCCAAAAGCCTAGATTTATGGTTCACCACTCTCTCCATCTTCTCCGTATTATTTAATTCGATGCTGCTTATAGCAGAATCCTTTTTGAGTTTTGTGGGTAACTGAGACTCATGCTGAGATACTTCCTTCTTGCACATGATAGAGGAAATTTATATATAAAGCATGGACTTCTATGAATTGACTCTCTCAAGTGATTTGCAGAAATTATATGGGAGATGTGACATTGCTGTCTTTCTATCTTAGCCACCTTTTTACATTTTTAACCTCAGTTTGTGATATTCTACACTGCTGCCTTCTACATCTGAACAGGGAAATGGCCCTCCTTTTGCATTTATGGACCTTCCTCGACTGTACATACTCAGTCTGAATTTATGTCTATGTTATTCTTAGTATTATTAAGAAACAACACTTCTCCTTCCCTTATAACTCAGCCCCAATGAGTTCTTCATCATGCCCACATACTTTTCGATGTTAGCTTACCTTTTGAATAATTTACAAAAGTTGTAAGATGGATCACACCACTAAGTGTAACTTTCTGATTATAGATCCTTGAAATTGTTACTTTTCTTGCTTGCAGAAAATAAAGACCAATTTAAATTTTTACCCATATCACTCAGACTAGGGAATTATTTATCTAGGTCAGTGTTTACAGGATCAGCACCTAAGCCAATATTAATACCTGATAAATGTATTCTAAAATTACAGACTCCACAAGGAGAGTTAAGTAAAATTGTTTCAAGTTGCTTTACACACTTCCCAGCTGTTTTCTCTCCCTGAATAAATAAACTTGCCTTTTTGTTTTCTATTGCATAGAGAGAAAAAAATCTAATTGCATTTAAAATTAATTAGGGAGATAATTACAGATTGCTCAATATAAAGAAGTGATGAATTCAAAATTATTTTTCTACTATGAACAAAAGTTTGCCTCTAATGACAAAGATTTCTTCTGCAAGATAAAATTACACTGTTTTATTGGCTTGGAAAAATGTTTATAATATACTATACGTTTGAAGTTTAAATTAAACAGGTGTTTTATAAGGTAGCAGTGACAAATATGCAAGCACAACACATACAGGTATTCATAACAACATGAAAGATATTTCTCTGTATCAAATAAATAGTCTGATTTGCAATAAAGCTCTATATCCAACTTTTTAAACTCAATTCTCTTCATCTTGAATCCAAGTAAATATATTGGACATATTAAGTGAACAGTTACAGAAGATCTTTAACAACTTCCAGACAAAGCCCTTTATATGTATAAAGAGAAAAAAATTAAGATGAGATTTGAGTTTTTCTATAACAGGTTTGGTTTTATGTTTTTGGTTTTGTTTTTGTTTTTTTTTTTCAGTTTTTGTTTGGTTTTTTGTGGTTTTTTTGTTGTTTTGTTTTTGGTTTTGGTTTTTTTTTTTTTTTTTACTCTGGAACATGATGTAAGGAGTCAGAATATGAAAGCTTGACATTTGGTTATTTTGTTTCAAGCCTTTCCATTCCACCATCTTCCCTAGGGAGAGTGCAAAACATTCCTTCTGTCACCTTGCAGCCTTTCTATAATCACAGAAATCTTGTTTTAGATTTTTTTCAGGTTCCCTGTTGTAATCTGAATATTTATATTTTAAGTCAAATGACTTATAAGCCCTGTCAGCTTACTGAACTAAAAGGCAAAATGGTTATTGATGTATGGATGTATAATTTTAAACCCCCCGAGCAATGAAAAAAAACCCAAAAACAAAAAAAGAAAGTTGTCAAGTTTTTCTTTATAACATTGCTATGCTTCTCAGTTAGCTGTCTATCAGTGTGAAACATTCTGTTAAGCACAAATAAATTAGAGTACATTTACTTAAGATGGCAGAAAACCTGACATTGTAAATGAGTGTTTGGGGAAAAGTGTAGCACAAGGTCACCTTCCAACAGAGGTTGTCTGTGCCATTATGTGAAATAAGTTTCTTTTTCCATTAAGTTAAAGGTAGAATATTAAATTAATATAAATAGAAGAAAAAAAAAAAGAAGCAATCAGTATGGAGTACGAGTTTGGATTAAATTTGAATTAATAAAAACTTTTATTTGTTATATATGGATTCTATGAATATGGATTCTATTTATATATGTATATATGGATTCTATGAAAAATCTGTGTATTTACAGTAGTCACAATCATACATTGTGGTACATCCTTGGTGAAGTGAACCTTTCTGTTGGACTTCTCAGTGAAGTTTCAGAATTTTTTCTTGAATGTTTATTATGAGTTATTTTCACATTGCAAAATGGAGGAAGAGTTACTGATATTATTCATCAGTGGCTATTTTTAGGTAACAATGAGACAAATACTGAGTTAAGGAGGAAAGTATTGTGAACAAATTTCTGTAAAAAAGAACATAAGAAGGACCTGTTTCACTTGACAATCTAAAGGTGTCAGTTTGATAAGCTCCCATTATTTTAGTTCCTGAGGTACTTTAGGCCATTGAGTGCTTTAAATTAACTACTTAAAACCACAGAAACACTGAATTACAGAATCATTGGGGTTGGAAGGGACCTCTGAACCAACTGAGCTTCCCCCACCTCTCAACCTTCACTAAGGCAGATTCACCTGGAACAGGTTGCACAGGATTGTGTCCAGGCGGGTTTTTAATATCACCAGGGAAGGAGGGTCTCCATAAACTCTTAGGGCAACCTGTTCCAGTGCTCTTTCACCCTCAGAATAAAAAAATATTTTCTTCATAGTGAGAAGGAACATCCTGTGTTTCAGTTTGTGTCCGCTACCCCTTGTCCTGTTGCTGGGGACCACTGGAAAGGGTCTGACCCTATCCTCTACCCATAAGATATTTATACACATTAATAAGTTCTCCCATTAGTAATCTCTTCTCCAGACTAAATAGACCCAGCTAACTCAGCCTTTTCTTATACGAAATAAAAAACTCTTACCAAACTTCAAATTTTCACTTTCACATTTTACTGAAAGAACACATAACCAGAAATCTCTGATTTATTATTTTTGTGTGTTCACTAGTTTTATTAACTGTTATCCTTTTCCCCACATCTTATTCATTTCTGCTCTGAATTAATCGATTTGTTCTTTCAGTCATCAGTAATTACTGTTGTCCCTTGCCTCAGACTTTCTGTTTCTAGTGGTTCCAAAGAGACAAGGTTAATAAAGGATTACAAATTTGTCATGGTTTAACCTAGTCAGCAACTAAGTACTACACAGCCACTTGCTCACTCTCCCCACCCTGGTGGAATGGAGACCTTGAAAAAGGTAAAATCCATGAGTTTAATAGTTGAAAGAATAATAATGAAAAAATATAATTGTATTGAAAAAGAAGATTTTAAAAAAGAGAGAGAGAAATATGCATCCCCAAGCAGTGATTAGCGCCTCCTGGACAACTCCCCTCAGTTTATATACTGAACATGATATTCTATGATACAGAATATTCCATTGCCTAGTTCAAGCCAGCTGTCCTGTTCATGCTCCCTCTTGGCTTCTTGTGCACCTCTTCAGTGGCAGAACATGAAAAACTGAGAAATCCTTGACTTAGGGAAAGCACTATTGAGCAACAACTAAAATAGGCAACAATGGTCAGACTCAATGACCTAAAAGGTCTTTTCCAACTTAAACAATTCTATAAACAGTGTGTGTAGGACTCCAGTCCCAGAGCTGAGGGCTCACGGTTCAGTCAGGGGTTTTACTTAAATATAAATATATATATACTCATATATATATAATTCTTTAATACCTCAACATAATGTCAAGACAATAAGCCACAGACTTGTTCTCAAGGGCTTTCTTTCTTTATTTAAAGTAGAAAATAAGGAAACTTGGCACACATTCAGAAAGGGCACTACACTCGCTTGACAAAATGTTCCACCACGTACCAACTCTGTATATATTAATCCGCAACACTTAAGTCAAATCCAATCCCTTCAGGTTCAAGCCACCCAAGGCATCAAGAAAGGAGAAAAGGAAAAAAAGCAGAGGGAGCAAGAAGGGAGGAGAAAGAGGGAGAGACAGATCAAGTAATATCACTGAAACTTTGTGGCAGAACAGCACTCACATGTCCAGATAGCAGGACCACGACATATGGCACCCCTGTGCCTTGGTTTTATCTGCTCTGGTCTCTATGGCCACCCCCCCAGGTGGGGCCTCTGACCCCCTGGCCACTCTAGGGCTCCAGGCCAGGGTGAGGGCCTGTGTTCTCACTGTCCTTGCCAATCTGAATCTGCGTCAGGGACTCCAGTTTTGTCATAGTTTTCCTGGGCTGTTTGTGATTGGCAGCTTCTCCTGGGCTTCCCTGTGTGGGCTCCAGGGTCCTGCCATGAGGGATATGGTGCCACTCCACCTCCATGAGGTTCAACCCATCCCTTCCCCCTCACACAGACACATGCACTCCCTACAAGGTGGTTCTGACCCAACAGCCACTGATCTGGTGTCTGTGTTATCAACATTATTCCCACATGAAATCTGAAACAGAGCGTTGTACCAGCTTCCAGTAAAAAAAAAATAATGTCATCCCAGCCAAGACAAAATTATAATTAATTTAACTTAGCATGAGTTAAAATAAATCCAATAGAAACAGTTACACACAAATGCAGCATTATGCAAGGACGCATTTATGGACTGGTCAAAGACTTAGTGAGAATGAGATCCTGAGAACAACAGAGAAACAAACAAAATGCAATGTAATTTGGGTAGATGTGCTGTAGCTTAACCCCAGACACAACCAAGTATCATGCACCCACTTCCCTGCTCCCCCACCAGCAGGATCAGGGAGAGAACTGGAAGGGTAAAAGCCAGAAAACTAGTGGGTTGAGATAAAAGCAGTCTTTTAACATTTCAGCAAAGTTCTATTGTCCTGTCCCTTTCCCTGGTCTTTCTCTTGAGGACAGTCATCTTGAAGGCTGGGAACTTAAACCTACTGCAGCTCAGCACCAACCAGTTGCTAATGAAATGAGATTGTCATGATGATCAGAGATAAGTTCACACTCTGCCCATTGGCATTGTTAATTCTCAGAAGAGTCTGAGGGACAAAATTGCTCCAAAGGGGCAAAATAAAAGCTAGGGGATGTTCCTGGGTAAATAGGTCTGTAAGAAGAGAAAAGAACATTAAGATGTTTCTTCTTTTACCATTTCTGCATAGAAAGCTTGTTCTGACTCTCAAATATTTAGAATAAGGGAAGAATTGGGAAGAATTAAATTTTGAAAGCCATCATTATTTAAGAATGATACTTGGGAGGAGATTCATATAGTTAATTCTTTGGGATTTCTTCCATCTGTTTGTCCAGACACAATTGCATTTGTGGCCTATTTTGAATTTACTTACAAAAAAGCATACACACACCCAGTGCTTTTGGGGAAGATTTTCCAGACTTTGTGTTTTTAACTTCTGTAGCAAAAAGTCATAGATGACTATTGTTGTAGAAACCTTATTCTCAGTGCCTCTCCTCACTCATTCCTCATTACTTCTGCTGTGTCTGGCTAGATGACATAAAAGGTCTTCCATTTCTCCGCAAGGCATGTTATTAGTGCAACACAGTTTAACAGCGCATCTGCCTTGCTTTCCTTGGACAATCTATGTTTTTGACATTTCTTTCCACCCAGTTTGCATGCTATTACTTTAAATTTTAGACTTGCCTTATTCTCTTTTTTTCACTAGTGTTCCTTGGGTGTAAATGGGTGCATGAGCTCCTGATGGTTTAAACACAAGTAATAAGAAAGACAACCAGAATGGGTATACTGTATATAGCCTATCTGAGCAGCATATATTCCAGATAGACCACAGAAATTTGATAGTAACATAAGAAGTTAAGGCACCTCTTCTGTAAGGATGACTCAGTTTGAGAATAAAAAAAGCTGTTGTTTCTTCTGCATTATCATATGAGGTCCCTTTAAACAAGTTTCTTTTAAAAAATGAGTACTTAGTGTGTTCAGGCACCCAAGAAGTCAATTGTCAAAGGATTAATCAGTCCCTAGTTAAATAATATTATCTAAATTTACAACCCTACTCTGGATTCATTTGTGCAAGTAAATCTAGAAAGATTAACTTATAAAAATGACAAATGTTCTGGGTTTTGACCTGTTATGTGCCCTGGCAGGCTAGACACCTGTGCTGAAGGCAGAAGAAGGTTCCACTTCAAAAATTGAAAGGTTAAACTGGAATAAGGAAGTCTGCATCTACCCTCTTCTTCTCATATATATTCATTGGTACTGCACGCAACATCAAATTCAACTGTGTAGAAGCACATCATTGTGTAAAGTGATTACCCATTATGTTTGCTTATCAGTTCAAAATATATTCTTATAAAAAATTTCAACAGAAGTTTTGACTCCTGCTTGTGAACTTCACAGCACAGATGCTGAGAGACCTGGTGTGGAAACGGAATCTATTGCTGGTCTCATATGCTAAAAAGTGGTCATTCTTTGCCTCTTCTTTAAAAAGGATTGGTTCTAGCTATGAAAGAGTCTTGATTCTCACCTTTTAAGAAGTACTTGTTTATTAGTTTGATTTTTATTTGTTTGTTCGAGACAGTTTGCATAATCACAGAATCACAGAATAAGTAAGGTTGGAAAGGACCACAGTGGATCATCTGGCCCAACTTCCCAGCTCGAAGATGGTCATCCTGGAACACATTGCACAGGAGTGCTTCCAGATGATCAGAATAGGATGTGAAGGCTTGGGTAGACAAGGCTTTATTACTTAGAATGTCTTTATTACTTTTGAAGTTAAAGATATTGAAGAACTTAATTTTAGAACTTAAATATTTCTAGAGGTTAGCTAGAGCATATAGACCACAAGATCACACTGGTATGGGCTAAATAGAACACTCAAAGTGATTTATTTCTAAAACTGTAATCTCTAATATTCATGACTTGTGCCTGGTGTACAAGAAGAACTAAAACAAACCACGCATGTCAAGTTTTCAATCTATGTACATTGACTGAAAAATCATGGCAGCACTAAGACTGTTTTGAACCTCATGGAAGTCATTTAGCATGACTAGAATGTGCACAATAAGAAAATAATATTATAATATATTTTAAGAAGCCTGTGGAAAGGTGGTGTTTTGTTCGGCTGAAGAGAATGAAAGTTGTCTAAGAATTTTAGCAAATTTGAGGACAATTCTCTGTACTTACTGTTCCATTTGAAAGGAAGGACAAAATAGATCAATAAGGCAGTATTTCAGAACTGCTGATGCTTGCCTAGTTGTCTGCACAGGAGTCAAACATGCCCAAAGCTGTAGAAGAAGACTGACCATCAGTGGCTGTTGGAGGCAAAGGGAATGCCTCTAGAGCATGCACTAGAATGTGGATACAGTCACTTTATGCACCAGGAGATCATTCAACTCCTGGTCAGAACGTTGTGATGAATTTCCCATTCTGCACAATTCCACCTTGAGTGAAGGGAGAGAATAATAGCTCAGAGCTGCAGTAAGGCTTACATTCAAGTCTTGCGTGAACAAGGATGTCAAGATTCCTTTTTTAGGGTGTATTCTGCATCTGAATCTTTTTGTATTTGGGGATTTTGTACATGGGACTAAAGGGAGGTTTCATTCTCATAAAAAAAGCAGTATGAAAAAAAGATTACAACTACCAAAAAGTAGATATAATGCTGTATTCTTAATAGATCTTACATTCCTTTTAAAAATACATATATCTAGAGCTGTTAACTATGACTAACTTTAATTCTGACACTTAAGAGAGCTCAGAAAATTATTTTTTTTTATTTTTTGTGAAATATTTTCAGTACAAAGCAGTTTGTCTTGTGAACATAGATGACTAACACTTCAACAGCTTTGTGTGAACAAAATGTAGCATTTGAATAACTCAGTCTGAGCCATGAAATTGTGTTATATATCAGCAAAAAATAGAATCCAAGTTTTTGTCCAAGTTCCTACCCAACCCAATGCAACTCAAAGCAATATTTAAAAGTTTAAGCAATAATATTTTAGTTTACCACAAGTAAAATACTTACAATTATATAGATTGAATTAACAAGACATAGAAAGAATCTATGTTTGAAGAACAACTGGAATAATGACATACAGACAGAGAAAAAGTACTCGAGCTAGCCAAAGCTAATTAAAAAAAAAAAGTTACATTCTACTTGCATATGCTTGGCTAATTATTGAAAAATGTTGCATATTTTTATTATTCTAACTATCATGCAAGTATTAACACAAATTGATCTCTGTTGGGTGGGATATTTACAATATAGTAGAAAAATATGTCTTGGAGGAAAGGATGCCAGGTATGATTCGGGGAAAAAACAATGGGCTTCTGTTTTCTTAAGAAAAAAATACACTTTTCCTTAGTGGACTTATCAGAGTTGAGTTGGCAAATGTCAGAACTTGTTTATGCGAAGTTTTGTTTTCTGTATTCAGAACATTATATCTGTAATATATATTTTTTGTAGGTAATTTAATACATCTTTCTAAATGTATTCTGGAAAAATCAGAAATTGCTGTCCACCAGGATCCCCCAGGTCCTTCTCTGCAGAGTAGATTTCCAGCAGGTGGGCCCCCAGCCTGTCCTGGTGTTTGGGTTTATTAAATACAGTTAAAGGACTTCAGTGAGAAATATCTGACATAGGGGAAAAGAGATTCGAAATAGGTAAAATGTAGGAAACATAAGATTTCCCATTCTATACTGTTACAAAACTGGATATATGCACGTCTGTATAATTAAGAATAAAATTCCACAGGCGTACCTTCAAACTAGTTTGATTAATATTTTTTTGAGAAAAATGAGAGACTTTCAAAGTTCTGATGCATGCAGGTAGAGAATAAGACTACTCTCTCACATAATCATGCCAAAAATACAACATCCATGCCTTATTGGTAGGTTAAAACCACTACCATTTCCAACAGGAGGGTAACAGACAGTTCTCTTTAAAAATTACCAAACTACAATATTTGTTACAAAAATTAGGTGTGTGTGTCTTTGGAAAGAATTCCCTATATTTTGCAAGCTTGTTCTCAAAATTTTTCACAAACTAAAAATACATTATTTCATTCCCACTCATGTCACTATTATTAAATTTGAAGTTTCTAGTAGGTCATCCCTAGTGACACTAATGTTCATTGAAAAGTTTTTGGGTCAGAAAAATTGAAAAATCAATATCTCCCGCAGTCTTGGGAATTGTTGACTCAATCTGCACTAGAAAAATATGAAAAAGGACTTTACAGTCTTTGCAGTCTTTAATTTCTGTCCTAACTGGGACATAACTTTTAAAAATGAATCATCCTTTTTATAATGTGAGTTAATGGAGATAGCTGTTGAAAAATCAAATAAAAGTGGTCTCAGCATTTTATAGTGAGGAAAAGAAAATGGAAAGTTGTAGTCCTGCAAATGTGCTAAGCAAACTTGTAAAAAAAAGCAAGATCATGGAATAAATTGAAGTTTCACAGACCTGGAAGGATGTTTCTGTGATAGAATTAGGTCCAGCTCATAGATATAATGCCTCAGAATATCATAGGCAACGTTATTCTAATAATTTTCCCAAGTTTATTAGTACTTTATCCTGTCGATTGAGTTAAAGTTTCGTTTGGCCAATTTAATTAAATAAAAACTAAAGTGTGTTCACATCTGATTCTTAAGACTATTAGAGAGATACCTCTGCCCAAATTAAGGTACAAATGGGATCATATGCTGAACTCAATAGTATGGATTTTATTTAACAGTAAAAGTGAGGTAGGGAGAGAGAGAAAGGAAGGAAGGAAGGAAGGAAGGAAGGAAGGAAGGAAGGAAGGAAGGAAGGAAGGAAGGAAGGAAGGAAGGAA
>JAWWMP010000041.1:40565268-40579286 GCA_035047865.1 Dendrocincla tyrannina | reverse complement strand
AGAAAGAAAGAAAGAAAGAAAGAAAGAAAGAAAGAAAGAAAGAAAGAAAGAAAGAAAGAAAAAGAAAGAAAGAAAAAGAAAGAAAGAAAGAAGGAAAGAAGGAAAGAAAGAAAGAAGGAAAGAAAAGAAAGAAAAGAAAGAAGGAGAACATGAGAAAGACAGATTAAATAGAAAAATATCACCATCTGTGGATCCAGATTTAAGCCAATACTTGAAGGAGCACTATGGCATGGAAATCTTTTCCTACTCTGAAAGAAGAAAAAATTTGTCACATTTCTTTGGCAAGTTCTAAAAAAGTTATTAAAGAACAGCTTCCACAACAAACATAAACAAATAAAGAAACCTGTATATTTAATTACAAGTTTTTTAATGTTATTTTTTAAATTACTTGAAAGGTAAATTTTCAGACTAACAGGATTTACTAACAAGAGAAATATACAAACATAAAATATTTCATCATTAGGGGAAATTTCACCTGGACCTTTCACTGAATCCAAAGCAAACTGGCTTGAAATTCAGCTACCAGAAGCAGAACAGTGTTTCAACATTCATTATTATTATCATAAACATTATGATGATGATGTTTGCATCATAAGCAACATCACAATCTTATTTCTATTTACAAGGCAAACTTTCATTTATTTTATTTGCTGAGAGTTTATTTCAAGTCGTCTGTTTTCTGGTCAGTGTGTTTTTACTACTTTGCTCTGTTGCTAAACTTGTCAAGAAATTCTCTAGATTATGAATTACAAGTTGCTTGATGTACATTTTAAAATCCAGCTGCATATTCTGGGTTTGGTATTTTGCACTAATAACATGTCCTTTGAGGTTTACATTCAGTTTTTGATAACGCTATTCATCTAAGGATAATTCAGATGGGAATGAAAGTATGATTATCTTTTCCTCTGCTAGTTAGAAAAATTAATACTTATGCAGGAAAGAAACTTTAAACCTTATCCTGATAAGTGCCACTGATCAGATGATTGTCGCCTTGGCAAAGCAGAGCACTAAATTGTCACTCTAGGGGATACATTGGTAGTAATTTCATTGTCTGAAATTATAAACCTAGATAATCCCTTTTGTGATTCCTCTATTATTAGTAAAAGAAAGGGAAGTGATTAATCTTAAAAGCTTCTCTCTCCACTGAAGGCTGAAAGAGGTATTCACCTCCAGTGTACAATTTTCATATATCTCAAATGGGAAAGATGAATGCAGCTTACTGCTTCTTTAAGAATCTGGTGTTGAGCAGGGAAGATAATATGATATATAAAGTTCTCTGTACATCCCTTTCCTTTATAAAATGGTGATCCATAGGCACAAATATTTTCAGACCTATTTTATATTTCAACATCTAATTTCTGCTTCCAAGTGTCACTTTTATATATATATATATAATTTATATATATATATAATATATAAAATATAAAATTGTCTGATGTATAACATCCCTCAGAAGTGAATTTCATTATGGAATCTGGAAAGGCTGTGGGTTGCACCCTTCCTGTACTCCCACATGTTTATCCTTCCCTTCTGATTCGGCAATTAATCACAGAGTGATAGTTTTCTCATGGAAGGAAACAATTTTATGGCATCTATATATGTTGCAATACCATTTGAAAAACCTAGTGCCAGTTGGTAGTGCTTCAGTGTATATGTAAAAATACAGTGTTATAAAATACATATTCTGAATGGAAATTCTACAATGTACAAGGAATTTTCAACAAAGCATTCTTCTTCCTGAGTCAAAAGATAATATCTAATTTGCATAGAACCAGAACATGAGGGAAATTAAACTGTCCAGCTGCTGACCATGGTAAAATTAAAAGGGAATTGACTTAAGCAATATCTCATTTTATCATTGTTTCTTTCTCCTAATGTGCAAAACAATTAAAGACGCTCATTTTAGTTTGAGCAGAAGTCTACGTAAGGTGAAAGTCCAAGAGAGTTCATCCTTCTCAGTTTGCTTTACTGATTGCATAGTAAATGTAAATTTTCAAAAACAACTGCTAAAGAATATTTCTCATGGCACCTAATACAGGGGACATACAGGACTATCCATTTGTGACTACTCACTAGTTTTTCACCAAGTCAAATCATTGCACTATTTTATGGCATTATTGTTCTTATACAACTTTTAAACTAAGGATTTATTTACTTTACAGTATCATATGAAATGTAGAAAAACAGCAAAAAACAGTACTTGTGTATGATATTTTAGCTATGATGTACTTGTACCTCTCTCCTATTTCTGTCGCACAAACCATGTCCAGATTTGAAGTTTGATTCCATATACTAAAGAAACATATATTTATGCTTGTTTCAAGAACAAAAAAATCATTATTTTGTTAAAGCCACTGAGAAAGGGAAGTTAGATTTATTTACATTCTTGTGTGTTCTGCAGAAGTCTGCTGAGATTGCCATCTGAACCATTGTCTTCCTGAGAATGTCTTGTAATTCTTTGCTTCCCATTTCTTGTTTGGTGTTAAAAGATTCTCAAGTGTACAGTTAGAAAATAAAAAGCAAAACCACACCACTACTACCCTCCTATCCTTCCCCAGCTTCTGCCCTATGCTTGGAGCCTTTGTGACATTATAAGTACTAAAATCTAGGTTGGCCCTTTCAAAATGTGAAAAATTGACTCATGAGCATTGACCTGAAAGAAAGGTGAATGGATTTTTTTTCTGCTTACACCATGGTAATGTTCCCATACATTTTATCCCCAGGTTGCAATACAAGAGGATGCACTTCCTGAGATTCACTGACTACAACTTTTTTGGCTTGTTTCATGTTGGTTATATGGTGACAGATAAGCAAAGTTGTACCAGTTTTCTTGTGCCAGTGAAAGTGATGGAAAGTAGTGTTGCACTTGCAGTGTGCTTCTCTTCCTTCTCCCTCTCTCTCTCTGCTTGCTGCTAAAACATATTATCTAGAATTCTCCCTTCTGTAAAATAAACATCTGGCTGCACACCTGGAAAGCACAATTGGTTGGTTGATCTTGTTAGTGAATTCTGTGGGGCAGTTATTTAACAGATACTCCCGGTATGTTGTTCTTTTCTAGAAGGCATTTTACCTTATGCATATGACTTTTGGACTAATTAAATCAATGTGTTTATTGCAACTAAGGAGGTTGTCTCTCTTTTTTTTTTTTTTTTTTTTTTTTTTTTTTTTGTGGCCGTGACAGCCAGGTCAGTATTGGTGTAGGTTATTTCCAAGAGCTATCCAGCCCAAGTATGCCATAGGTCCTTGTGTTGTGACTTATCCATATCCACACTGAATGGTGGATATACAGTTTGGTCTGTAAGGCTTAACATGTCCCACAAGCTCTTGAAACTTGACTGTAAAAATCTCCTTTAATGATAGACGTGGATTTCCTTACCTTTTTTGGTGGGATACTAGACATAGTTGAATTTCCCATGACTTTTCTAAGTAGAGTTACACACAATGTAGCATCAGGACCTGAATTTAACAGCTGACTGAAAGTAGAAACAGTTATGATAGAAAAAAAATATGAGTGATTAATGCAGAAGTGGTAAAAATAAATTCATGCAACCAATAGGTTGGCAAAGTTGCAAAGGAGGTGGGCATCCTATATGGAGAACAGAACAGATGTTTGTCTACTAAACTTGACCTGGTGATTACTAGCCACAGTAACTGTAATAATATTGAAAGTCTGGGGGTTTTATACGGGAGGAAATATGTTCTAGATGCATCTACAGCTCTGATTCATTATGCTCCAGAGTGTGGTAATACTGTTTGTATGCTGTAAATGACATTCACTACTGCTTGGTAGATATATGGCTGGAAAACCTCTCCAAAGGTGATGAACATGGTGACTTCGCTGACACTGATCCATTGTGCTGTGACAATTTGCTTAGGCAGAACTTTCTGACACTTTTTCTTCCTTTCCTCCTCTCTCTCTGTGTCACAAGCTCTGCCACATAGTGAGCTCAATATGCAGGCTGAAAGGTTGGGTGAGCTGAAACTCTGGAACAATACACATCACATATGGGTCAGGCAAACTGAAAGAAGTAAGTAATACCTTGTCATCACTATTATCACGAGTGATTTTTGTCTGTCTTTGAGTACTGGGAGGTGGCACAGTGCAGAAGCTGTTAATGTGTTTGGAGACAACATAGGGCCTAGAAACTGCAGCTTTGATGTTGACAAGGCACAATAGTCCAGGACACCATGCCTGAACACTCTTCATGAAAGATCTATTAGAGTGCCTACTTAGGCTGTTATAGCAGCAATAGTGTAGGGTAACAAGTAGATCTTCTAATTCAAGCTCTAATTCACTTATCAGGTATTGGTAACAAGGAAGATGTTGAAAGAAAGCTCTTAGCAAAGGATTGCTTTAAAAATTTGACTAAAGATTGACATTATTGTCACTTGAACTTATGATAGATTTGGTAATGATAAACTATAACTTCCAGCAGCAGCTGCTAAGCTGTTGAGACAGCCATCAGTACAATAGCTTTTGCAGTATCAGCTCATAAAGTCTAGTCTGGATAATTTTACCATTTATAGGATAAATTTTGATTCTTTGCAACTCTAGATGTTGCTATACAAAGGAATATAATACAGAAACTATCAAAAGCTGCTAGTAGGATACTTATTGTTTGAATTTGCATGATAAAGATTGACTTTTTGACTAAGGCAACATAATAAATGGCTTTACCACAATGGAAAATACAATAGCAATGTACTGGTTTTGCAGAGTTAAACTTTGCAAATTCCTTTCTTGCGATACTGTCATCTTTTCATTAATGCTTAATTTGAGTTATTAAATAATTGCATTATTTTTATTTAAAGCATGTGTGCAAATGTTTTCATTGCTTGCTGTGGTCACAGTTTCTCATTTCTCTTGATGCTGTTTTCTGAAAATAACAACCGGCTTTCAATGTCTGCTGAGATAATTTTTTTATTATTCATTGTTTACTGCATTTTGTGTCATTTCTGGGTTTTAAAACTTCTCTCTGCCAATTCCTCAATTTAAATTATTACAACTCTGATCTCAGACATGGTGAATTATGAGCAATACTTCCTTTTATTAAGAGAAATTTTACTTCATGAAGAGAGGAACCATCAGAGGTGGGGGAATGGAATTGTATTTCTCCACTTGGAATACACAGATAGTTAGTTTATTAGAAAACATGGTGAACTAATTAGGAATACAGTTTTCTGTCACTGTTAGAGGTAGGGTGACATTTAGAAAAGCTTTCTTTACAAGTTGTGAGAGTTCAGTGAATAATTTTGACTCCATAGAGACAGTGAAATACTAAGTGCTCTTTCGTGTTTTTCTGATTCAGATATAACCTCCCAGAAACCCCAAAACAATGGTCTACTTCAGTAAACCTTTACAACATCAGTATTTTTTCATCTCTTTGCAGATGGACTTCCTAGCACCTTTGCCAATTTTTTTTATTGTTTCATATAACATCTGTTAGAGACCATAGGACCAGGTTTTCAGTCATCTAGAAGCTCTGAATGCTGACTTGAGAGAGATGACCTCTGTTAGTGTGAAAGATGGATACTTAAACATATTGGTCAAGTGTTAGCCACACTAAGACAAAAACTACTGTTACATGTCTTTTGGATGTGACTATGTAGAAAAAGACCAGGCAGATCCATGGTCTGTCAATACATTACAGATGCACTTTGCCTTTGGAAGACACATTAAATGTCTTCATTTATAAGGAAAAACAATCTGACCAAAGAATTGCTAACTTTATCACAAGCAGGTGGCATGAAAGCAGTTGTGTGACTTCTCCACTGTCTAGTACTAAAGTCAGGTAAGATCCACAGGTACATGTGAGATTCCTGGGCAGATCAAATTTATGTGTCCATATAAAGCAATATCCAAGTGTCGCGTCTGAGCCTCGGGTGCCAGTTGCTGACTGTGTGACACCATGGCAGAAGAAAATTATGCAAATGTGACTATTTGTCCTGTACACACTGTAAATAGATGTGCCTTCGAATATGTGTGCCTGCATTAAGAAGCAGCACAGATGTAATTATTCTTCCTTCTGTCTCTCAAAGCCTGGCAAAATTCTCGTATGAGTAAGAGCTTCTAGTTTGCAATATGTGAAGAAGGCAAGTTTGGGACTTCAGTGCAGACCTGAATCTATCACATGAATATCGTACTGAAGTATCCTAAATAATGCCTGTGCTTGCCAGAATGATGTCTGGCAAAGGTATTTATTTTCAATAATATGGCTAAATTACTCTCATCTATTTAGAAACATAGCAAGTGGAGACTTAAATAAATATGTACATAATAAACACTATCACTTTATCTTCAATTACACTTGGATTTATTTAGAATTATTCCTCAGCAAGTTTGTGATTTGTAAGCAGCTCTTCTTATTTATCATAACGTACAGTTTGTGCAAGAGACTTCCTTCTTGTACTGCTTTATTTTTAAACAGTTTTATGAGACTTTCCATGTTACATTGAGAAGGCCTATGAACTTTGGTCTACAGTTTAAAATATTTTATTTGTACATTAGTGCTTACACATGAAAGAGGTAATATGCTGCCTCCTGCAAGCGGGTACAGGATGACACTGAATTGCTCTTAGCTGACCTTTTTCTCAGTCTGAATTCACATAAAAACATAGGGGCCTGAGGACAAGAATGAGTCTTAACCTGTCAACTTTGATTTGGCCTCTGTTATCAACTGCTTAACCTGTCTTAACTATGCTTAAGTACCTAAATTGTTGCCCAAGAGCTAAGCTACCCATTATCTTGCATTGAGGTGCAAGACCGTAACATGTTAAGTTGCTATATTACACCAGGGAAACTCTCCCTATATCTCTTTGAAAGATTTGGAGCATATTAAGTGCAATTAAGAACAGATTCAGAGAAGTAGAATCAAGGAAATTAGAAGCCTATAGAAATGCAAAAATATACGTGTGTGTGTGTGTGTGTGTGTGTGTGTGTGTGTGTGTGTGTACTTTAACCTTTTTGTTCAAGGCAAAGGGTGTCTTGTCTGCTCTGCAGCGAAAAGCAAGTCAGGAGTCAAAGGTAACAGTAAGGCAGGAAGAGCATTGTCTACATTGACAGAGGACATGGTCTGCAAAAAGCAGACCAAGTCTGGTGAAGATGACCATGGTCAACCATAACAGTCCATCTGGCCAGAGTGGTCAAGTGACAATAGAAGTGATTGCTTTGGAATCTTTTTACAGACCTGTGTGAAAGAAAACATGTATGAAAAGATTTAGAAGTGCAGGAATTTCCAGAGAAGAAATCTTTAGTCCTCTCCTAAAAAAAGAAGCCATAAAAAAGAGGTTGTGATCAAGTACTGGTCAATGAGAGTCCCTAGAATAAAAGAATTTTGAAGTGCTAAATTATGCCAGAAACCAGATAATTAATGGTTTTGATTATCATGGGACTACAGGCAAACCCAGAATAGCAGAATTTGTCTTTGAGGCAGGTGCATGTAATTACGATCACAGAACCATGGAATAGTTGGAATTAAAAGGTACGTTTAATGGTCATCTGCTCATCAAAGTCTTCATCTAGGTCTTCAGATGCTTGTCTCAGGAGAGTGCACTCAAAAAAAGCTTCTGACATCATTTAGTCAATATTCTCAGCCATATCTGGAAGTATCAACACTTTGCTGCTAATCATGACAACTATAGGATCAAAATGGAGAAATACTTACACATGTAGCAAGATGGAAGTGAAAAAACAAACATTAAGGACAAAAGCCGCTGACTAAGTGGGACGTTAATAGATATTTAATGAGAACAACAATATGAAAGTACTGACTCTGGACGACCTTAAAAATGGTTAAATTAAGACTCAAATTTTATCTTTATCTCTTTAAAACTCAGCTTTGTGTGAAAACAACCAGAGAACTCTTTAATAGGTATCATATGTATCCTTATTTTGTTCTACCATAACATTTACTTTTATATTTAAATTTAAAATATGGAGCTAATGGAACAGTAGTTTCTTAACCAGAATATTTTTTCCTTTCAGGAAAACAAAATGGGAGACAGTTTCATGGTTTGGTAAGATGATACAACAGTTCATTGAGTCAACATAGAGTCTAACACATAGAGTTCACAGCTTTCATACTGCTGAAAGCTATCCCCAGAATATTTTTTATATAGTAATGTTATGCATTGCTAATTTTATTTTCAGCCATAGAAAATTCATCTGATTCAATTATTTGCTGTACAACCTGATTTCACTAGTTCGAATAAATATTATAAAACACCTTTTCCACAGCATATTTTGGAGCCCTTGTATTTGTTTCTCTCTTTTTTCTTTTTTTTTTTTTTTCTCTAAATTTTAAAAAATAAAGAGTAAGCTGTTGAAATTCTCAATTTTCCTAATATTGAAGACTGGAAGATTCTTAAATATCTCTGTCACATCACTGAAAATTTATTTTGAGTTGTCAACATGCAAAATAATTGGATTTTTCTCTAGGAAATTTGAAGAGTTCTCATCTATATTTTCACTTGCATCAAGCAAAGCAACAGAAAAGATCAATGAAGTTGGTTTTCTGGGTACCAATCGATCTTGGAAACTGCAGGAAATAAATTCACTGAGCCTGAAATTGATATTTGTCAGTCAGAAAAGCAAAAGGCAGTTTTCTGATAACATGCATCTAAAGCACTATGCACAGTACATATGCCTGACATTTACTGAATGATTAATGATTATTATGTCTTCCTCCTTACTTAGAAAATGAGGTAACATTCAAGTGAATAATAGGTGGTTAAGGTGAATCTTCAACAGACAGCTTATTACTAATGCCAAAGAAAAGGAGGAATGAAGCTTTCATAAAGTCAAGATTTGATGGAAAAAATAAACATTTATGACCAAGCATTTCAAACCTGACTGATTAAAATGCTGATTGAGATGAGTAGGTAGTAACATAAATATCAAGGGGAAGCCCCTTTGAAACTATGGAAAAGACGGAAAAAAATACACAACTGAGTTCTGATCCAAGGAACTCTAAGTTTAGTTGCAAAATCCCAGTGGATATAATGAATTAAGCTGCTATCACATGGATTTATGAACTGGATCCACCTGTAAAACTTCAAGGCCTGCACATGTTAATGAACCTCTTCCTCCTGTTTGGAAAGTTTTTCTGTGCCATTTGATGGCACATTTGGTCCTGTATGAGGTGATGCCTTATCTCAGGAATTCACTCATTTCAGTTACTTTTCTGTCTCTTGCTTTTCTATAAATAATACATGTATACAGACTAAGAATTCATTTTCCATTTTTCCTTTAAAATGAGCTAATTATTCAATGTCTCTTGCCACAGTTTAACATCGTAAACTGGCAGAAAGAGTAATTGTTAATTGAGAGTCCCTTTACTGAGCTCAGAGACTCATGTTATGAGGACAGAAAGTTGATAAGTTTTTGAGGGTAATTGTTAACCAAATCAGCTATGTTCTTTATGTTGCAATTTTTTGCTAATGGCATATAAACAAAGCCATGCTGACAGTATGGTTTAAAATCAATTTCTCTCCACTGCTTTTTATCCCTCCTCCACCCCTTCCTTTTTTTTTTTTTTATCCTGTGTCAATAAGGTTTAGTAAAAGTTGCATATTGAAGGCAGATTCACAGAGTATTCTGAATTGGAGGAGACCCACAAGGATCATCAAGTCCAGCTCTGAAGTGAATGACCCATAGAGGGGATTGGACCTGTGACCTTGACATTATTAGTACCAAATTTTAACCAACTGAGCTAATCTCCAATACCTAAATTTTCCTTCTTGCTGAGAGTGGGAATTCATAGCTCCTATTTCAGATGCTTTCAGCTCCAGAAGCTTTAAGTTTGCTGAAATTTGCAAGGTTATTTGCTCTTGGAAAATCTTGAAATCAATGAAGAGTTTTCATTTAAAGTTACACTTCAAGATTCAAGAGCAGGAAACTTTGACACTACATAAGAGTATTGGATTAGAACATCCATTAACCTTTCTATCTAGCTGCATTCTTGTGGCAGAGGAGACATCCTGTACACCTTTAATGGCAGGTTCAGACCTGGAGTCCTTCTACAATCCCTTTTTTATGTCTTTTTCTTATAAACAGTAAGTCTAAGATGAACATAGCCTGTTCCAGGACCAACACAAACAGAAGCTGTCTCCCACCATCTTCATTAGTAACATGTAGACTCTTCACGCTTCTCAGAATCACAGGATCCTCTACAGGAATGGGGCTGACAATCATTCCTTTTGCGGAAGGTGTGCTGTTGTTGACAAGTTGTGTTGGCAAGTGAAGGAACTGAACAGTATCTGTGAGAATAAATAAGAGGTTGATAGGTTTTTCTCAGAGATGCTAAAGTTTCAGGAGTCTCAAAGGAATCTCTCATTGAAGTGGGGATGCAGGTGGACTTGGAACTCCATCAAGTAGTCAGTCAAAAGTCTGCTGAACGTGAAGTCTTAGAGGCTGGTCATTTCCCATACTAGGAGAAAATCTGAAAACTTGAAGGTAAAAAATAGGAGTGGCACCTTTTACAACAGGTATGAGGCCCTGGAACTAGAAAGACAGTCAACAGATGAAGTGTGCAAAGGTTTCCTGTGGGATAAAGGGACTACCTAGAGCAACGCAGGCTACCCTTTGCAACACAATCTTCTCTGGCATTATATGTAATGGCAGGTCTTAAATATAAGCAACTTATTGTTGGAAAAACCATGGTTGAGAGCCTCTGGGTAAGGATTAAGGAACAAACAAATAATGTAGATATTACTGTGGGAGTCTATTGTAGATCACCTGGGCAGGATGATGCTGATGAATTATTCTTTGAGGAACTAATGGACACTCCCAAATCAACTATGCTTGTCCTCACAGGGGACTTCAACTTTCCAAATGTTAACTGGGAACACCACATAGCTGGTCAGACAGATCTAAAAGATTCCCAAAATATCTGGATGATAACTTCATGGTGCAGGTACTACAGGAGTTGACTAGGAAAGATACCCTTCTTGATTTGATGCTTGTTAACAGAGTGGATCTTGTGGGTGAAGTAGTGACTGATCTCCATCTTGGCCATGGTGACCATGAAGTGATTGAGTTTAAAATCTCTGTTGACAGAAGGAAAAAGTGCTAGCAAAACTTCACCCCTGGACATGAAGAGAGCAGACCTCAGGCTGCTAAGGGAATTAGTAAGTTCTCTGGGGAAAAGAAAACTTTAATCACAACAAGCAAGGAAACTGTTGGACACAAAGTACTGTCAAAAGAGACTTTTCATATTGTTGTGTTTATTTCAAAGACTTACACATGAGCTTTAAAAAGGTAATGTGATTTTTCTCGGGAAAATGAAACAGATTAATTTCCTTACACTGGTTTCATATTGAGCAGGAGCACACCAAGATTAATTAATTTCACAGAGATTTCACACCCAATAGAGTCCTGTGTTCAGATCATATGTTCAAAATACATAGAAAATTATTAGGAAAAATCTCTGAATCAACTTACTGGAAGTATTACGTGCATACATATATATACGCTCAAAACTGTAGTTCAAGTCACACTTTTATTCACACTTTTATTCACGGAAAGGTATGAACTCACAACTTTCAGAGTGCAAAATGGGTGAAAGCTGTTTATGAAATTATTACTTTGTTTGTGTGCTCTGTGGATGGTCAGATTTTCTGAATCACCTGGTAGTCATTTTGCTGCTTGAATTATGTCACCAACAAGTTGAAATAATGCACTAATAGGAATATGATAGCATACATTTATGGCAGCATAAGTCTTCATGAACATCTGAAAGTTCAGGAACATTTTCTCAAATAGCTGACCACTGCCTGAACTGTCATAAATAGTGCACCATGAAGAACCAGAATTATATCAGAATTGTATCAGAATTATAGTATTTATTTTCTCAATTTAATTTTTCATTTATTTTTCAATTCTGTATTATATTAACTGAACAATGTATGCGAACAGGATCTCTTTAATGGCTCTCTTTTTCCTATGGAAATCAAGTGGTGATGCAGCAATCACTTTAATAGTTCAAGTTATGTGTCATCTGTGATCCCTATGAAATGTTAATAAACCAGCAAGTAGCAGAAATGACTGCATTATAACTTAAAGGTTTGCAAAATATTACAATATAAGTTTATAATTGCAATTTATTTACTTTCTAAGCAAAAATATGGAGATACTTCAATCTATTCACCAATGATAGTTCAAAGGTTCTGTAATCAGGTTGATACTTTATTAATATGCCATGAACTACAAAGCAATTAAACCATATGCAAAGTATAGAGAAGTGGTGTAAGCTGCTAAAGAAATAGCACAATGCTTGGCATGCATTTCAAAGTTCATTTGGTCTTTAATATTTGGAGCATTTCCCCTCCTCAGTTACAAGTACAATACAGAAAACAGCTAAAGGTCAAGTCTAAAAGGCAGAGCTTCAGAAGGAGAATACTGTTGATTTAATGTATTTTATGAAGAAATGCCTTAGATAAATATTGCATGAGCTCAGGAGGATATATATGATGAATGTGAATTTCTTTATTTCATTGCTCTGGGGAGCAATATATTTTGCAAAACAATCGTGTTGCAGAAGAAGCTTCCTACAAATTAAAAATACTGGGAGCTGAATTTTCTTATGAAAAAACACCCCTACATCAAATTAGGGGCTGTCAGTGTCAAGTTCAGGACATAGAAGAGAAATCAATCCAGCTAGACTTTGACTGAGGTAAAGTGAACTAGTGGAAAGCCAGACTGCAACTAGAGGAATCCAATTACTTTTCTCAAGTATATTAGATTTTAATCTATTTGCATCCAAAATTTTTTTCCTTCTGATGTTGTGACACCAAGGAATACACAGAATAATCAAGAGTAGATGATTTTATCCAGCTTCTTATAATTCACTAATGGTCAGCTTCAAAAACTAGCCTTTTTAAAGAGAGTATTTCTGTTTCAGTCAGAAAGGAGTCTGCTATGATTTTCAATTATTTTAAGGCACCACATAGACAGCAATTCTAGTGACAAATTAATATAAACTGCAATATGATAATTTAATTTTGGAATATTTTCACTGAAGTCCTTTCTAATAATATTGAGTTTCTGCAAGAATTCAAGTAAGAGTAGAGCCCATCCCCAAATGTTTGTTCAAATTATACTTTTTATCTTTCTATCTACTGTCACAAATACAAATAGCAAAAATCAGAAAAAAGTATTAAGTCAAAGGCAGCATCAATGGGAACTGTAATACTGTGAAACTATTTAGTTGAAAGCCAAAAGAGGGCTTTTCCCAGTAACTTGAAACTTAATGACCTTTTGGATCTACGTAATATGCACTGAAGTAACTTTGAATTTTACTATTTTGGAAACACAGAGGTTGACTTTTGCCAGTAACAACTGGAAAAGTCTTTACTTGCTTTTGGAAACAATCTTAGTTGTCTTTTTATTCATTACAAAAATGGGCCTCTGATCCTTGACAGGACCTCTGGGCTCTACTACAGTGCAAATAATAAAATAATGGTCTATGTGGTACTGAATTTTCTTCATCTGAAAAGATCAATGTATTAGTGTACAGTGTATCCCACTCACTTTCTCTCTTCCTTCTCCTAAGAAGAAGGTATTCAAGCTAAATAAAACAGTTTTTAAATGCAAGGAAAAAATTCAATACCTTCATAAAATATATATCACACCAGGGAATCCCTTAGCTCCTCTGCTCACCTCATTTGTGTTGGACACGCTGGGAAGGGCAGATATCCAAGTTCATGCAATTTTGCTTAAGTGAAGCATATCAGATTTTTGCACAAGTGGGTTAAAGAAGAAAAAGAAAGGTTAAAAATGTATCCACTACTTATTGGGATGTATTTAACTATCCTCATTTCAAACATCAGTGAAGTCAGTCTTTTTCTGATGTTACAAGGTTTCTGGATAAATTTATCTAAAGTTGAGACTATTAAAAACATTCTCTTACTCTGCTTTTGGTACATGACTAAAAGACAAAAAAAAAGAGAAAGAGAAAGAGAAAGAGAAAGAGAAAGAGAAAGAGAAAGAGAAAGAGAAAGAGAGAAGAGAAAGAAAAGAA
>JAWWMP010000041.1:40541707-40559549 GCA_035047865.1 Dendrocincla tyrannina | reverse complement strand
AGTTCCCATTACCGGTCTCGTCTTCCTTCAAGCAGGACTTGAGGTTCCTGAGGTCCAGTCCGGGAGAACAAGGGAAGGGAAACATCTTCTCCCCCCACCTCAGGAGAGCAAGATAGGGAAACCCCCTTTTTGCAAGCAGAGCTCTTCTAAGCTCTTCCCCCAGCCCTTTCGGGGGGGGGGAACACAGGGCACCACACTAGGCCGGGCAGCAGAGAGTGTGTGTGTGTGTGTGTGTGTGTGTGTGTGTGTATGAGAGAGAGAGAAAGAAAAATGTCAATAAAGTGTAGGAGAGCTGGAGAAAGCAGGAAAAAACACCCCCATCTACATGGCAGCATACTTATTTTATAACTCTACTCAATTATCCTATCTAAAGGTTGTATCCAATCTAAGCTATGTGCATGCCCAGAGCTTCCCTTGGTTCCACCTCATGGCACGCCTCTCCTAGAATTGAGTTGGAGGTCTTAAGACCCCTTTCCCTTTTTGGACCTTCTCCAAGGTTGCTGGGCTTTGCTTTCTTGTTTTGACTAACATGGTATCTAGTTGCCTTAGCTCTGGTCCATGTTTTCCTTGCACAGTGTTCCAGCTATTATCTGACCCTGAAGACAGCTAACACAGGGTTAGAGGTTGTTAGCTATGCTGTATGTGAGAAACTGCCTAGAGGTATAAAAATCTACAAATTCATGAAAGCCCTAAAGCATCAAGGTGGCAACTCAGTGAGAAGTTTAGATCTTACCATTTGTACCATAAGTGTAAGGGGAGTGAAGTGGGAATTCCCCAGCTTCTTCTGCACATGTATTCTGGCTGTTTTAAATGTTAACTCTGATTCACGACTACACATTTAACATGTTACAAGGCACATGAGGCACCTTTTTCGTCCTCCCAGTGCTTGCAGCTAATGGGTTTTCAGGATCAGAAATTGATAATGAGGAAAGAGCTCATTTTGCAGAAACGTCACAGAAGTGCAGTCTTCCCAGCTTTAGCCTTTAAGCTGAAATTTTCAATAATGAAAGTGCAGACCTCCTTCTGGTTGCAGGGATGCTAGCTTACATAATACAGATTTGTCACCAAGATCACTAATCTTACTTCCAAAATGCAGTGCGTAGTTGCTAGCTAGTAAACAAGCTGGGCTATTTGTTTTACTCATTGTAAGGCTATGTCAGTGAAGGTATTAAGTAAATTTCTCAAAAAAAAAATACGGTAATCATATTACACAGACTTTGGACCGAGTAGCTGTCTGCACTTTATTCTGTTTGGCCTATTTATCAATGTCATCTGTCAAGCAATATTAAAGTGAATTGGGTAACCACCCTATCTCACGTATTTCATTTATTGACTGATCAATACTTGGATGGATCTTGAACTTGGTGAATTAAAAGAAAATTGACAAAAACAAACCCTAGCTCTTTTTAAACCCTTGCTCTTTTTAAAAGGGCAGTTAAAACATCCTTTAAGACAGAAAAACCCTGGGAATAATAGGACATGCTCTCCATTACATACTGATTTCTAGCAAATAAGGTGAGATAAAGGAGGGAAAAATTATAGTGCTGAGACACACAAAGACTCATAGCAATCTTTACAGAGAGGATTTATATTAGTAATTTTTGATGCCTTTAAAATGTCTTTCTGTCTGGAACTGAGGGTGGACAGGGTTGAAAATAAAAGCATGTCTCATATTGATATGTCAATCATGGTTAACAAGCACTGTTGGGAGGTAATCTCTTTCAATCAGTTTCTTGCAGGCTGGGAGACGACATTTATTACTGTGCAAATGAACCAGCAACTGCTTTTTGCAGGAGGTATCAGGAGGACACATGAGTTAGAAATCTGGTTAAATGGGGTCACTAAGGGAGTGTAAGCATCTTTAAAGGTTAAGATGAATAGTACAACACTAAAAATATCCTCTATGGGATCTTTTTTTGAAAAACAAAAGGAGGAGAGAACCTTTTTTTCACAAAAATAGTTTGGAGTACCTTGGGTCCCCTGAGATATATAAAAAAGTGTGTCTTACTGCAAATATACTTGTGATAAACTCTCTTTCTCCAGTCCTCCCTCCCTTTCTTGTTTCCTTCCTTCCATGGCTGAATAGCAGTCCTTTCTCAACAGTACATGAGTGTCTTTCTACACAAATATCCTATGTGTTCTACCACTGCCTTATGGAGATGTATACTGTATCACACTATGGATTATAAAATCTAACTCACTGAAAGGAATAGTACTTACTCGGAAACATTGCCTTTTTCCTTTGAAAAGAAGCTTTTTTCCCTCACTGTGCCTCATGTAAAGCTAACCTAGAACCCTTTTCTCATATAACAGCATAAGAAAGGGAACGTATCTTTATTAACCTCTTTTTTCTGGGAAAATATGAAACACATAATTATCATATAATGTTATGCTTTGGCCAGTACTATTTCTTGTGCTTGCCCAAACACTGCAATCAATATGTTGACTATAATGCCAGCATAATTATACTGGCAAAATATTTAAGTGTTGTATGGTCAATTTCTGTTTCAATTTCTTTGTTTCATAGCTGTTACAGTTTGGGAAGAGGGGCAAAAGAGTAGACATAATGAGTTTCACTGTATCTTACACAAGTTGCACAAAGAAAAGGGACATTGCTTGTCTTAAATTCATGAGAGGACACAAGTTGCACCTTAACTATTTCCACAGGATTATGACCAACAAGCTCTGTATAAGGATATAAAGGCACAGCGATGATACTATAACAAATTAAAAAAGAAGACAAACTTATCTGATTGTTACCTATGGAGAAAGATTGCATTTCTCAAACTGACTGTGGTCACTGGCATCAGCACTAAACTCCTGCCTCCTTCAGGCTGTTTATCAAAAACCACTGACTACTGGTTTAATTAATTTCCTACTTTCTACTCTCCAGAAAAATTCTGTCTCAATAAAATGTGATTTTGCATTTCCACCCAAAAGACTGGGCTGGGCCATTGTTGCATGCAAGCAGTGTGATGTTGCATTTCCAAGCCTGAAAATAATGAAAGTTTCAGTCAGCATATTTGTTGTCATTGCTAGATGTCTCTTTATTGTATTTCTGTGAGAACAGACATCTTCTCTGTAGAGTAACTGTTCCTTAACTTTTCCATTGAAATATGTAAATGGAGTGAGGTGTAAATGGACATGTTCCAGAGTTGCTTAGGGTAAATTGGATTTTCTTTTTCTGTAAGACATTTGTATTTTTGTTCAAAAAGTGAAAACTCATGCAATTTTCCATAAGACAATTTCAATGCAAAAATCATCTTTGCTGCAAGGGTTTTGGATTCCTAGAAGAAATGTCTGATCTTTCTCGTGGGAGCATCCTCACTGTATTTGCAAGTGAGGCTCAGAAACTGAAATAAAAAGCAGTAAAATTGTAAGAGTGCTTCATTTTCTAGACATTTGCATAAGTAGGAAGGAATATAGTTGAGGGGTCTTCGTTGTTTGAGTTAACTCTGCCACGGTTTTGTGTAATACTCATTCCAAATCAAAACATTAAAGTTTTGACCAGTGTCAGCTGGTAAGTGGCTTTGCCTCCTTACAAAACTTGCAAGTGAAAAAAGGAATGAGCTATACATGAGAACAAGCAATCCAGTCACTGACATTGTAACAGGTGCAGAAAATTTTTTTTAGTTTGAAGATGAATACTTCAAACTTGTAAGTTTCAGCTTTGTAACTAGGTTAATCCTAGTTGTCTACAATAAATTTGCAGTGGATCTTGAGATGTCTACTGTGAATGCCTTAACCATCTGGTAATAAGATCACTTTCACTGATCTAATTGATAATGAACAATGAATTTTCAATGGGAAATATAAAATAACAACACAAACAAGCAGATAAATGATTTGACCATTGATGAATGTGATAGGTTAGACAGAGTTAAACGTCATGTATTTCTTTGGTTAAAAGACAAAAGTGAAGTTGTCATTCAAAATACAAATTACACTAGGTATGTTAATAATGAATCTCTTATTTTCCATGAACAGTCACTGAAATAGATGGTCCAACAGGAAAAAAAAAATCAGACTTTGAATAAATAAGATTCTCTGATTAAAGCTATCACCTAGCTCAAAGTGGAAGAGTTTTTAAGATAGTTCACATGGGTTTTTTTGGATTAGCCTAGCCATCAGTGTGAGGGGAGAAAAAAAGCCTGTCTCATAAATGATCGCCCATTGCTTTCATCCTGGTAATGACCCGCACTGGAATAAAGTACATTTAAAAAGTCTTAGTTGATGCTATGCCCTAGCTTCCTTTAAGTGACATTTGCTTCTATTGTTAAAAGTTGCTAAACTAATTTATAAAACTTTTCATCAATGTAGTTTAGTAGAAAAGTGTTTATCAAATGATCTCACCTTCTTTACATTACAGTCCTAAGACATTACAGTCATTTTTTTAACTAGGAAAAAAAAATATCTATTTTCCCATCTTCCACTTCTTTGCAGCACATGAAAGCTTATCTTAGAAAAGAATTTTAGTGAATTCAATCTATTAAATGTTTATTAAAGACCAAATAAAATTGTTATGTAATTTTGAAAAGTTTTGACAGGATTTTTGTGTTAACTGGACATCTGTTTCATTTCTGAGGAAACTGCAAGTAGTTGAAATGACTCTTTCAGATATAGGGAGACTGATTACCCCACATCCTAATGTAATGCTCTATATGGGTAGAAAAGGGTGTGAGTCCCTGATGGGTTTTATCTCACCTAGTTTTAAATGTCTTCATTTTAGTTTAAGGCTAAATTAGATTAAATGTATCCATCTACTTTAAAATGATTCCACAGTAGATTCAGTTGACTACAATGATAACATCTCCATAGACTAAAAAATATCTAAGAGGACAATTTCAGATGTTTCAATATTCATGTCAGAAACCCACAATAAACCACAATAAACCAGATAAATTACAGTGCTTGTGTGTAAATAATCTGCTTCAAGGTCAAATACTCGAGACTCGTTCTGTAGTAAATGAAGTAAATGAAGTAAATTAAATTTAAACAATGAATTTATATAAATAATGAATTGAGTGACAGATAAATAGTTCTGTAAAGTGGCATTTTGGTGAAATCTGAAAGCAGCCCTTGACTGTCATCCTATTGCCCTTGCTTCAGTGGGTCCTCCCAGGTAGCACAGATAACTCAAATGGTGGCTGACTGTGCTTCTTTCTTTTGTCATCTGATATATTTTTCTGGTACGTAGTTACCTTTAAATTATATTACTTTGAAAGAACTGGCTGACTGGCTCACTAGTAGTCTGAAACTCATATATTTCAGATACTTTGTTGCAGAACTGTGGATCAAGACACATAATACTTAATATATAAGCTTGAAACCAATGGTTTAATTAACAATGGTTTAATTTGTCTATGCATAAAGCTATGAAAAGCTTCTCTAGGCATTATTTGTGCTGCATAGATTGCTGTTATATTGAAGTGTAACATAGAAAAAGAATTAGAGGACTAAAAGGGCTTTTTTATCTTCTCATCATTGCCATCAGCAATAACATAAATTAATGTAATAAAACTTATTTTCTGTTGACATATATGAGCCCATATCATGAATATTTTTGCCACAATGATGGCTGACAGAACTTTTTTTATCAAAATATATGGCCACATATATTTTGTCTACAGTGATTTTAACATACCTTGCATGTGTACAAATATAACACAAAAAGTGGTATAACCATTACAGTCTTATGAGGGCCAAGTTATGTCTCATGCATGACAAGAACCATTTTGTTCTTATGAGGGGCACCTAAAGATGAATGTGAAAGAATAGATTCTTCTGTGCTTATGTTCAGATTGTACCTTATGTTCAGATTGCCATGTCATTTGGTTCACAATCCTCATATTCCTTCACATTCCTAGACAATGGAAATGAAGATACATTAAAAAGTGCGGTATAATTACCCCTTTAGCTTTTTATTATAAAACATCCTGATGAAAGTTCAAGAGAAGACCATTTTATCAGCAGCCACATACTTTAATATCAAAACTCTGAAATGCTTTGTGCAGGACATATAGAAAATTAGACCACACAAAATAAGTTTTTCTATATATCTCCATATTCTGACACATGTTCATAATCTTAAATAGGCATAGGCCCTGCTGTGACAAGAATCATATGTCCAATGAATTATGCACTCTGTGCAGATATTCAAGATTGATGTTCCAAAAATAAAGGAAAGAAAATACTAGAAAATATAAAGGACATTAAACAACACTAATCACTATTTTTTCTGGCAAATAGACTGTGTAATATTGATATTATTAATGGAATTTCAAATATTCCTCAGGTATTGATTCTGTTGTGGCTCTCAGAAAATGAAACATCAAGAAAAGATTTTAAATAGGAATTAGTATATCTAGTAGAATAACAATAGAGTGAGATCAAAATAACAAAATGATTAATTGATTATAGAGCAACCATAAGTGAAAAAGAATAGGAAAAATTTGACATTTAGCAAGTTAGCAAAATACCAAAGTCTTTAAAAATTTCACAGAATTATAGAATCATAGAAATATTTAGTTTGGAAAAGACCTTTAAGAATATCAAGTCCAACTCTTAGCCCAGCATCGCCAAGTCCACTACTTGACGGTGTCCCTAAGTATGACATTTACATGTCTTCTACATAACTCCAAGGATGGTGACTGCATCACTTCCCTGGACAAACTGTTTTAGTGCTTCACAACCTTTCCCATGAAGGATTTTTCCAATCTAAATATACAATCTAAACCTTCCGTGGTTCAAGTTGAGATTATTTTCTCTCATCCCATCACTTGTTACTTGAAAGAAGAGGCTAGCACTCACCCAGATAAAACCTCCTTTCAGGTAGTTGTAGAGTGCAGTAAGGTCTTCCGTCTCTTTCTCCAGACTAAGCAACCCCATGGTAGTTCCTCATAAGATTTGTGCTCCAGGCCCTTCACCAGCTTTGTAGCCCTTCTCTGGATATGCTCCAGCACCTTAATTAGTTGTAGTGAAGGGACACAGGATTCAAAGTGCAGCCTCACCAGTGCTGAGTACAGAGGGACAATCACTGCCCTGGTCCTGCTGGCCATACTGTTTCTGATACAGGCCAGGATGTCATTGGCCTTCTTGGCTACTTGGGCACACTGCTGGCTCATGTTCAGCCAGCTATCAATGAGAACTCACATGTCCTTTTCCAGTGGGAAGGAAGAGTGGCAGCCACTCTTCCCCCAGCCTGTAGTGCTTCTTGGGGTTGTTACGTAAGTGTAGGACTTAGCACTTTGCCTTATTGAGCCTGGTGCCATTGGCTTTGGCCTATCAATCCAGGTTTTCACTCAGCAAACAGTGCTCCTGTCTGAGCCATGAACAGCCAGTTTGTCCAGAAGAATGCTGTGGGAGACAGTGACAAATGCTTTACTGAAGAGTAAGGTAGACAGCATCCTCAGCCTTTCTGTCATTCACTAAGGTCACCTTGTCATAGGTTGAGATTAGGCTGGTCAGCAGGATGGGCCTTTCATAAACTCATGCTGGCTGTCTCATACAGAGAAAAAAATTAAACTCCTTTTTATTATTATTATTTTTGATAAAATTGCCTCTCTCTGAAAGCTTGGCTAGAGTGAAAAGAGAGAAAAGTAGAAGATTAAAATAGTAAATGGGTAGAAAAGGCAAGCACTTTTAAATATAAACGAAGTCTTAGTGAAACAGTAAAAATCTGAGGGAATCAGCTGTTTTTTCAATTGGTAACCCTAATTTTCAGGCTATTGGAATGTCTCTTTTTTACTAAAAGACTAAAATTCAGTTAATTGCTCTCATCTCTTGCTGTATGATTAGCTGGAAGAACAAGGGAACTGTGGTCAAAATTTTGTGACTGACATTTAGTGCAAAAAATGAAAACTGCTTTTCATTTCCAAGAGAAACACTGAAAAGACCACAGAATCAAATTTTCTTTCTTCTTTCATATTAGCTTATTTCCATCTCATAAGATAGCTGCTGCTGCTCTTCTCATTACCATAAAGATACTAGGTATTCTTGTTCTGTATTTTGCAACTGATAATAACAAAGTTAAAATGTGTGTGTATGTGTGTGTGTGTGTAATAGTGTGCTGCTGATATTTTACTGTATTACAATGAACATAGTCAAATAAACCAAGACACTAAAGAAGAAAAATTATCCTTTAATATCATAGATTCTTAAGACAGTTAACTCCATAGTTGCTCCTATGCATGGAACCTTAACTTGAAACCCTTAATTTAAGTCATATTTCTTTGCATTATAGTGCAACTATACTTACATTCAGAGCTCACATTTTGTCTTTCTGAAGCCATCATAGCCATTTGAAAATAAGAGGAAGAATTATATATATATATATATATATATACACATCTGCTAGGTATCTTATGACCTGGAATGGACCTGAAAAGAAGCGTAAAATCTGTGTTTGGGAATTCAACAGACAAAGTCTGCTCATTTATATTAAAAATCTGAGAAAATCCTCAGTTTTCAGATATACACAATTGATTCAAATTTTAGTGTCTTTTCATTAGGAGAGAGCTGGATTTCCAGTTCATGCTCTGAAACAGACAGATGGTACAATATCTTCACAAAAATTGCACTGATGCTTTCAGTAAGGGCAAAACAGTAGATGTTTCTTTGCTGATCTTGTTCTCCGAAACTTCTGAATTGTTTTAAGTGTCATTTTCAAAGACATTTCAGCCTGAGGGGTGGTCATTATGCATGGAATTATCAACTTGAATGGTTCAAGTTCAGAAAAGCGAATTAAAATATTTTAGGGGAAGGGTTGGTTAATACTAGCCACAGATGATGATAGTCATGGCTCTGATCCCATGTGAGAAAAGAAAGTCACATAATTCTAATATTTGAATTCCTTGAGTGTTTATCTCCTCTTCAAAAAGTTAGCTTAGAGTTCTCTTGAAACTGAATGAAGTTTACCTAATAGGGTATGTGCATTTCCAATGTAATGTTCTCTTTCTCTTGTATTTAACCCTGAATTTTGACAATAGCTAAATGGTTACTATTAATGTTTGATAGACTTCTAGAAATCAGAAATTAAGCTGTATGTTGCCAACACTACTCAATAATTATCTTGATGAGTCTTGCCAGTCTCGTTGAGCAAAATGACAGCTTGCTTTATTTCTCTTTATTGTATAGATTCTGAAAATTATCAACACGAAATTCAATCAGCTAAAAAGAGAAGACATAAGTGTCACAAAGAATTTTAAAAGCTAGGAAATTAACCCCTATATGAGAGATTGAATCATAGCTAAATCTAGGACAAACACAGTTAGAATATAATCCTGTAAAGTAAAAAGATGGAAACAGTTAATTTTAACAATTCAAAGCCTTGGTTTCAACCAGCATATCTGGGTCTGCTTGCACTTATATAGCCACAGAAGTCACATTGGAGGATGCAGCACAGCTATTGTTCTCACTCTTCTATGCTTTACAAATTGCTGCTTGTTTTATTCAGACTGGAGAAGAGAAGGCTCTGGGAAGACCTCAGTGCAACTTCTGGTGCCTAAAGGAGGACTACAACAAAGCTGAAGAGGGACTCTTTACAAGGGCATGTAGCAATAGGACCAGGTAGAATAACAGAAAGAGGTTAGGTTCAGATTAGATATAATGAAGAAATTCTTTCCTGTGAAGGTGGGGAGACACTGGAACATGTTGCTCAGGAGAGTTGTGGAAGGTGCTCAAGACCAGGCTGGATGGGGCTCTGAGCAACCTGGTCTAGTGGAAGGTGTCCCTGACAATAGCAGGGGGGTCAGAGAGAGAGATGGGACATAATTTAATGGTGGACTTGGCAGCGATAGTTCAATAGTTGGACTCAATGATCTTAGAAGTGTTTTCCAACATAAATCATTCTATGATTCTGTGATCTTTAGTGACCTTTTCAACACTAACAATTCTATGGTTTGATTTTATGATTCTGTGATTGTATTCTTCATTCTATTCCAAAAATCTTCACAAGCAGGCAGCACTGTTGCAAGAGCAAAGCTTGACATGTCCTGCAGTTATTTACTAGGTTGACTGTGGAGGTTCCATGTCTTCACACTACTCCAATCTACTGTGATGTTCTTCGTTGGCACAGGAATAGCCATAGATTTGCCTTGCCCCACATAAACTGATGCCAACCCTGTTCTGCTACATTTTGAACAGAGGTAAAAATTTTGACTGTAATAATAGGCAGCAATTAAATGTTGTCATTTATTTTAAGAATCACCTGATAAATCAGGTCATAAAATGTCTTCTGATGGAAAGCAATCTTTTGTCTAGGTGAAGCACGTGTATGTTATGCTTGTGTAACTGAGGGAGAAGAAAGAAGTTTTGTGAGGGAAAAGAAGACCTGTATAAAAAACATGTCCTCAATAAAAATGCCTCTTACTCATTCAAAACTGTAACAACAAAAATCTACTTCTCCACAACTTTATTGGAAATTTTTGTCTTGTTTCTCATGAGAGCTATAGCTGTCCATTTGCACCTCCTCTGTGTGCTGTCTTTTACTGGTAACCAATATTTCTGCTAAAGCGTCATGTCTGGATATGTCAGTGGTGGTCTTCAGTGGTTCAACAAACACAGCAACTTTATGGTGGAAAGTATAGTCCTGTCAGGAATCATAATCTACAGAAAGAAGTGGTGGAAGCTGTCAGAAGTATACTTCTCATACGGTACAACAGTAGCACATTGTGGAAACTGCCCATGGGGATATTAGCAAATCTGCAGGGCTTTTCCCCCCGCAGAAGTCAAATGCTATTATTCAAAGTGTCCTGGCTTCGAAGTCACACTCTGGTTTTAATAAATATCCTTCATCTGAACCAGTTGCTTACCTTTGCCAGTTTGGATTGCTGATGTCTCAGTGAAATCTCAAACAAATTTCTTGGGTTTTCTCTCTAGGCTACACTCTTTCTCAAGTCTCTGAGTTCAGCAAGCTCTAACTAACCTGAAGTATTTTTCTGTGTACTCAGCATTTGGGAACCTCCTCACAGCCCTCTCAGGGATTTGGCTGACCCTGTTCAAAGTTTACTCCAACGTGGTGCAACCAAGTAATCCTGGATCAGATCTCTGCAAAATAAAGAAGCCTTGAAAACAGATGAAATGAGTATCTTCTTATCTGGATGATGATTTACACCATTGGTCCCTGCCTAGGCTGTGTCACAGGTTTGCCTGTGTCTGTGTCTTGCCCTTCCCTGGCCTTGACTTGTCCTTGCTGAATTGTCTCTCCAGCTTGACTTAGGACCTGCATTCTCCCTACAGACCTGCCTGGCTGGCTGGACTGAGGCCAACCTTTGTCTTCATCACCAGACCAGAACTGCTCTGTTTGTTCTGCCATAGTAACATTGTGTCCCTTGTTGAGGAGGCCTTGCTGTCACCCTTAGCTCCCCTTCCTTTCTGGAGGCTCTTCTTCCTTGTTATATGGGGAAGAAGTCATTATTTACAAAAAAAGTTGTTTCACAGAAGAGGTGTACTATATGAAAATCAATACCCCATTCTATTTGCTGTTTTCTGTTTCATTGATGAAAAAAACCCCCACATACCTTTTTTATTTAGTGTAATCAACTCAGCCCAGAATTTTAATTAATTTAATTTCAGAATAAAGAAAAAACATAAACTAGAAATGCAAAGTAGAATTTTTTTAGTAAATTAGCAACATTTCCTGAAGGTTTGACATATTTTTCATTGACTGGTCTCACATTTAAAAATGAGAGTAATGTGATAGGCATTTTCTGACAGTGGGAAGAAATTTTTGCTCTTCTCTGAGTCTGTTCTGATGTCAGTAGACAGGCTTTGATTTTATATGGAGCTAGCAAAGTTGCTACCTGTGTTATATTAAGAAAATATGGAATTACGTTGAGCAGAAAGAGCTCGCATCTCATTTTTACAGTGTTTGTGCACAAACAAGTATTTATGGCTTCATATTGAATAAATTCCACCAACACAGAGATAAATAGGTATATATGCCCATTTGTCTTCCTTACATGAGGACACAGATTTGTTTTCAGTGCTGAGGAGACCAAGCTGCAAATCCCTAAGTGAAAATTCTGAATTCCCATGTCTTTAACATTTTCCCTATTCTTTTTCAGGCTGTTCCGTCTGATCAGGCAGAAGCCAACAAAATATGAGGCATTTTTTAACTCTCCATCTTTGTTTATTTGAAAGCTAAAGCATATTGCAAAGTAGATTTGCTTCCCATATTATTTTCACATCCTTTTTTCTACTGAAAGTTTTTTGACAGTTAGAGCCTGACATGATATTCACAAAGAAAAAGAAAAAAACCCACATAAAAAATATCATTATTTTTATCATTATTACCCACATTAGTAAAATATCAACTATTCCCCTGTGGATTTTCTATCAGGTCCTATGATGTATCTGATAATTTCCAGAGGCAGCTTGCTGCACAGCCTATTGCAAGAGACTTATTAGTGTTATCACAACTCTTGCATTGCATGCATGCATTCATTTGATGTATTTGTACATTTCATAATAATATCCATTGATTTTAGGGCTTCTGTGAGTGAAGAAAAATAGCTACTAGAGTTAATTAAAGAGCAGTGTTGTTCAGTTATTTCTGTGAAATCCAACACGCTTTCTCACATCACCTGTGGTCATTTTATGGTGTTCTATCATTGAGACATGTAAGTGGTTATTCTGCTTGCATTAAGTGGAGGAAAAGAATGCAGTAAGATTGCAGATGCTTAAGAGCCAAAAGACAGTCAGGTACTCAAGTCCAAAGAACCTGGATGATGCATAGCAACATAAATGTTTTAACTATGGAGTAGAAAATGCATTGAAGGCAGTAGGGAAAATAAGTTCCATACTTTTAAATCATTCTATTTTTATTGCTCATTATATTGTCAGTGGCCAAATGTGATCATATATGGATCTTGTTTCCACCTTACATGATCACTAGTGCCCTCTTGGAAGACTCCAGGTGGGTGGTAGCACATCAGTAGGAAAATCTCCTGAGATGTGATATCAAAGGACAAATCAAGGCAGACTGCTGCTGAAGAAGCTGACAGAGACCAAAAGAGAATGTAAAAAGAAAAAGGCAATTTTTAATAATTTATTTTCAGTGTGTGCAGTACTAATGAAGATTAGCAATTTTGCCCTCTAAATAAATGCAGATGACACACTGTCTATGCTGTGCGCTGCAGGTTAGTTATGGGGAGGACTACTCTCCTAATTGTGGTTGCTTATTATGCCATTAAATCCCGCCTATACTTGCACTCTATTACATGTTGACATAAAGGAGAACCAGCTGGTGATTAGCTTAAATCAAAATAATTTTAATAGTGCTGTGATGGTCTGTGCAACAGTGAAAATATTTATTGAATGTGGAAACTTGTGTTGCATGATATTGAAATCAATGGGAGGTAGGTATATAAAATTTGTCCCATTAGGATACATTTCTTTTGTGATTCAGAACTCTGGCAGTTGTCCTAATTCATCTCTCTGCAGATATACAGGCCCTAAAAGGAGATTTTGTCTTAGAGAATAATGACGTTTGGCACCAATTCCTCATAATCTCTACTGATGAACATCTCCCTAGAAAATCATCTCGTTTTTTAAGGAAAGCATCCTTTATTCTTTATTTCTTGAAATGTTTCAGTTTCTCAGATTTATTTGGCAGGGAAGCCGATCTCTTATAACCATAAGAGATTTTTTCAGTCATTTCCCTTAATTATTCAGGAGTTTTGATACTCTTACTATTGGCAATCCACATGGTGTGTGCTCATCTTCCACTGAAAACTGTATTTATCTGGAACAAGTGTAGTGACTAAGACTGTGGCTGTATTTGAACTAGAAGTATTTGTCAGTGTGGAAATACCGGTTAGGGACCTGACTCTTACAATTTTTTTTCCCTGGAAGTAATTGCATATTTATTAGGATATTTATATAACATAAATGGCTTCTGCTGCTATAGCTTTCTTTATTTAAGCAGCTAGAATGAATAATATCAGCAAATTCAATCTTCTCACAGTATAAATTGCACCTACATAGAAAGACAGGCCTGAATACACTCAAATCTTGCCAGAGTTGTTCAAATTCTGTATGCTTTCATTATTGGTATCTTCATATATAGTCAGCAATGCAAACGAATAAATCTATTGAAAAAAACGGATGACAAATTGTTCATGCTTCAGTAGCATACAAAGTAAAAGTTCATTTACATCTACCAGGAAGATTATATAACTGTGCAGTTCTTTATAGAAATTGTCTGGTTATATAAAAGCCAGATATTCTTCAATACTCCCCACTGGTTTATTATGACATGCATATATCAGCAGCTTGCACTGAGGATGAATTGGGATAATCAGAACAGGCATCCCACTGGACTGACTTATTGGAATTTTGTTGCATCTGACTGAGGCCTCATGAGTGTTTATATCTCAAAGGTAACAAGGAGGCAGCCAGAGACTGTATTTAGCTAAAGAACAAATGCCATGTTTGTGCCTGATTGTCCCCAGAGTGTACTTTGATTCTGAGCCTCTGACTTACTGAAAATAATGATAAAAGGATGAAAGTCATTATAAGGAATCTACTTTGTTTAAAATATGTGTTATTTTGATACTTAATTTTGCAATAACAGTTCTATTTTTTTGGTATAAATTCTTTGTGAACTGTGTTGTTTATGCTGAAAAATGACAGCAGAAAATGTACTGCAGTTTCAGTTATTTAAACTGCAATGCTAAGAGGAAGTATCTCCTATTAGTCACCTTGTGAATTCATACTTACTCAACATGTACAGTTTAATTACTTTTTAAAACCTATACTAGCTTTCATTGTAAATCTTCAGATATGCTTTTCAGTATATTATTTTCCTTATGTTTCATTATTACAGGCATTTATACATACGCTAATTTTCATTTTTAGAATGAATTTAGAATTCCTGTGGAACTAAAGTAAGAGGCCTAGAGTGCTCCCTGGTTTCTGCTCATGTTCTTGACCTTAGAGGACAATTTGCAGTCTGCTGCACCCTTCCTCAGTCCCACAGGGAAGGTGCTCTTTTCCCTTGGTATGTCACAGCAATAACATAATAAAAAAAAGACTTAATCAGAGAGTGTGATCATTACATAGCAATTTTTCCAGCTTCTTCATACAGCTTCATGGATAGCAAGGAACTTTGGAACTTTTTTCTAAGGTTGTGCCTACACCAGCAGGTGCAGGGTGATCTCATTCTACCTGGACTACCCAAAGCAATGTAGAAATAAGTATGTGTGTACCTCCCTTGTGTCTGGAATGAGTCCGGTGTGGCTGAATGAGTTAGCTAGATGAGTAGTATATGGTTGCCATGAAAGGCAGGATGTTTTAGCTCATTCTTCAAATGAAACTGCATTGTTTCTATATCTGAATTTAGTCCTGGAGGGGGACAAGGATCTGCTCTTTGCCATATAGGCTTGTCAGCCATACCTCTTCTGGCTCAGGGACTGCTCAAACAAATCATGATTAATTTCTGCTTTTCTCTCTCGCAAGCCAATCTTAAGCTTCTATAAAATACATTTATTTCTTTAGAAATGCTAACCTTTTCAATGCACCCAGGCACTTACGCACCTGACTCCTTGGAGTAAAGACATGTTTGGTTCAATTTTAAACAGCAACAAATGCTTCCTTTTATATTTCATCACCCTAGTACAAGTTTCCTCCATGTGTCATACATGAGAGGTACTGAGACTATGACAGGCACAGAAGGTCAAGAATGGTACTGAATGACCTTTGTACCAATATCTCTGTTGCTCTCATAGTTATATAGGCTATTTACTATTTTATACTGACTTTGCAACTGCTGTGCCATGGAATAGCAACTAAAGAATTCATAGCTTTCATTTTTTATTATTTCTTTTTATCAAGACATTAATGGTGAATATGAATAAAATTTTATCCTCAAAATCTCTTTACAAGGGATTTTTGAAATTGACATAGTTTTATACCTTTCCTGAAGAAATCTTTCCTGATGAGCTGGTAAGAAATTAGAAGTGAAAGAATAACATTAAGATAGGCAAGGAAGAGTTAAATTAATACTAGCAAAAACATAGCTGTTCATAAAGTTCTTCATACATGAGAGCATATTTCTCCCACAGAGAAATAGAGAATTTGGTTTTATTCTTTATCCAGTCATTTCAATGGCACAACAAATTGGCAAATAGGGTTTAAATGTATTCCTGGCAGAAGTATTGGTAACTTACAGAATGGTGAAAACACAAGTAAACAGAAAACAAGAAAGCAAGTACTTCAAAGAGCCAGGAGGTGACAATGATGATTTAGGGCTGTAAAACAAAAGGGCATCAATAAAGTTGTTTGGATCTTGTTCATGAATTAAAAGAGAGAGAGAGAGAGAAGAAGCAGCCAAACCTCTTGTTTTCCATTACCTTTTTAATTCTTATTCAATCTTTTCCAGGCAGCAGAATTTTTCTGCCCTTTGTAAATCAAATTCACTGGTAAGTAGTGTAAGTCATGAGGCTGGACCAGCCAAGGAACACATTTAGGCTATTATGCCCTCAAATACCCACTTTCAGACTACATAGTACCTGTTCCCTGTTTTGTAGATCTAAAAGGAGGAAGAATCTTCCTTTGTGTGAGACAAATTATATGCCAGAGCAGTGAAAGACAGTTTTTTTCAAAATTACCTCACTGCTTTCTGAGCGCTCTAGAATCAGTTTTTTAATAGAGACCACCTTTGTGACCTTTCTTCCTGAACACTGTAAATGAAGCCTGAAAAAAATATATTATACTGCACTTGGAAGGTTAGTCCTTAAATGCCTTTTCTGTCCTTCAACAGTCACGAACAGTTGCTTCTAGTTCGGGTTTTAGCTTACTCTGATCAAGAACTTTGAAACTTTGCAAAATATTCCTTGCAACCATCACTTTTCTTTCTGTATCATAGTAATATTAGAAAAAAATCTAGGTGCTGATGATAGTTTTTGTTCTCATGTCTTCTCTTATTTGTCATTTGTTGGTGTATGTCTTTGACAAATATATCAGCAACTTAACAGAATCTACTTTTATTTCCCCCCTTCTTACCTCGGCGTCTTACAGGAACCACAGTGGACAACATAATAATATTCCAAGTCATGAGAAAAATTAGAAATATATTGGTTCAAAGATTTAAGTAGAGAGTTTACAAATAATTTGTTTTGATCACTTGATAAATAAAGGTATAGGACATCAAAGTACAAAAAAACCTGCAGATTTTTTGTCTGTTCTTACGTGGTGAGGCAGGAAGAAAAAGCTTTTTACAGATAAGCATCATGTCTGCAACAAGTATATAAACATTACTACCTAGAGTACAAGCATATTAGTAGTCATTTGTCTTTTTTTCCTTTTGTTTTCAATTCCATATTATGTTTCTTCCTTTTTTTTTTTTAATTTCATTGTGTTGTTTCTTTTTCTCCTCCTTTTGTTGATTTTAAAACAGGTTCAATTAGGAAATTTCAGAGTATTTATGATACCATCAAAAACCTTTTAATAGAATATATAATTTCAGTGATTGTGGTTTGCTCTAGTAACTGTTACAATAACATCTTCAAAAATGGTAGATGACTGTTAATGCGTTTCTGCATTAACTGTCCTCAACTTCTATATTTATGTTACTTGGCTTCATGTTAGGATGACTACCTATTTAGGTCTTCCTTTTCTCCCAGTGACAGTTAGTGTGTAATTTATAAGAAATTAATTCAGCTTTATTCTATTCTTAAATATTTGTAGTCAAGGATTTTCTTTAATTTAAAAGAAGACTAGGCTACTGTGGTAGTTTAGTTTTCTTGGTTTTGGTTTAGGCCTTTCTTGGTAGCAAGGTTGTAACTAAGGAAGTATTCCACACCATTCCTTCACGTAATCAGGTGTATATAAGACAGGAGGA
>JAWWMP010000041.1:40481657-40520406 GCA_035047865.1 Dendrocincla tyrannina | reverse complement strand
TTCCCAAACCTTCCCTTCCCAAACCTTCCCAAACCTTCCCAAACCTTCCCTTCCCAAACCTTCCCAAACCTTCCCAACTCTTTTAATTCAGAAGTATCAGACCTTTGAATTGTGTCATTCATCAAAAAATATCATTGCTAAAAAGGTGAATGTAAGACTTTTTTATTTGGGCTGGTGAACACAAGAGGTATAATCCCCAGGCTGAGAGAAATATAATTTTATTATCTAAATTGTACACATATCTCCAGACTGTTTCCAAAGAAAATCTAACTAAACATAAAAACTGAGAAAATCAATTGAGGAGCTGTGAATAATTTTAGGACAACTAACAACAGTTAGGGAAAAAAGTTATAGGAGGAAAATCAAAATTAAGGAACACAATTAGAACAATAATAATAATAATAATAATAATAATAATAATAAAGCCTTAACAAGCAAAGATTTTTAATTCTAAATGGAGAAATGTTAGAAGCACCACAATGCAAAGTCACTGCACTAACTGATGGTTATATAAAGTGCAAAGAAAGGCATACATGTTCAACAGCGCAGTTTGACAAAATTTACAGTAGCAATGTTACAAGAGGGCCTTTCCTCTTTTTCCTTTGCTGCATGTAGTCTGTTAATCCTCGGGCAGTAGATAGTAGAATTAGTTGCAGTGGGGACTGGGACAAGAAAAGTCTGAAGAGGGAAACGACTGTAAGCATTGCTGAATTCATTTTGGCAACAAGAACATCTCCCATACACTTTATTGATTATGGCCATGACAGGAATTAAGAATTCCTCTCCTCTTTGTCTATCCCACTATTTTAACTCTCTTCTTTTTAAAGACATTTTATTTTTCTGGTTTTCCTTCTTTCCTTCACAGTGAATCTATTCCATTCCCATATTGTTCTGATCTGTAGTAGTCCATCTTAGCTTCCCCTCAGTCTCTGATCCTAACCCAAAAAATTCTAAAATGCTTATTGGTCTCATTTTTCAAACATCATGTGAACAAGTTGCAACAATTCAAAGCAACTCTCAACTCCTCCCACAGAGACTCCACTTCCTAGACATTGTATACAGTTGTGTAAGCTTAAATGTGTCAAGGCCTCTGTCATCCAAAAGTCATATGTGGGAAAGTGCCTCTTAAATTCATAAACACTCATGTGGTTTTGAATAACTGTGCTGAATGGTCACTACTGTACCCATTGTCCTTCCTGGACATTGTTAATGTCACTGGGAAAAGCAAAACAAAAAACCTGTAGCACTCTAGAGGGCACTAAAACTTCCAAGATAATATTGGGCAAACTTTTCCTTTATAGGCGACTGAAAAATGTATTATAGAATCTTACACTAATTTCCTGCATTTCGACAGCCCAGAGAAGTGGTCTAAGAGTGACTATCAGAGATTTTTAAAAAGAAAAAGTATTTTTATTTCCTTTTTATCTGAAGATTCATATCTAACCAACCAAATCTGCAGTAGCGGTCACTCAGAAAACATGTGAGACCTTTTTAGATGTGAAGATACAAAAAGAAATGGAAAATGAACAAGGAAAAAAAAGCAGAGGAAATGTAGCTGAGGAGAGCATAGTAGACAAATGGGAATTACTGTGATATTCCCAGCAAGCAATTTTGTGTGACAGTGGGACTAGGATCAGGGGCATGATTCTGCCTGCTATCTGACATAGCTGTAACTGGACCCCTTCCATATCAGTTCTAGTACTACTGTAACAAATGTAGTTTAAAATTATTTACTAGCATAGAGTCTGAGCTAAAGGAAAAGTGTAATCAGACAAATCATCTTGCAAGGAAGCAGAAATACTGAAAGAAGCAGAAGAGCTAGCCTGGAGAAAAAAGGAAAAGGAAGAAAAAGACCAGAACTCCGAACTGAATTTCAGGATGGGACAGTGGAACACACAAACTTGAACTAAATTGGTTAGTAATAGACTAATAACAACATTTAATTCTCCATGGTGTTCATCCCACTCAGTTTCCACTGTAAAGTTCACCAATAGCATTTTGAACAGCACCTGGTATGGATGATCCCATTCAACTCTCAAGCAATTTCTCTTCACTGGTTACAGACAGAATCTAAGGAAGCTACCAAAGCACTTAATGACAGCCATTAGCTGGAAAATAGCTGAAAGAAATCTAACCTATCTTCTGAGATGAAGCTGTGAGGCAAAGAAGAAATAAGTAAGTGCTGCATAGTGAGAAAGAAAATAAGGTCATATAAATTGCCATTGATATTAGTAACTATTCTTTTGACTTTTTAGTCATATTTACCCGCTTTTTCCCTTCTCTTTCTCTGTATATGACCAGTTCATAAAAACCATACTAAACCTTGATTTCCTAGTTTGCCTAAACAATATCTTTAGTTACTGTGATGAAGAGTAACACTGCTGAATTATGTATTAAGTGGTACAGATAGCAGGGTTCTGCCAAGAAAAAAAAAAAAAAGATAGCAATCTCAACAAATACTTAAATAGGAAACTATTTTGTCCTTTCTTGGTTCTCTTTAAGCTATAGAAATTATAGCTCTTACTAGTATCATTAAGCTGTATTTGACTTCAGAGAAAAGTATGATATTTAAATAACATCTTTTTATCGTGAAACTACAATTTATAAAGCACCTGAAACAGAGCCTTAATCTGTTTTTCATATTAAAACTATCAGAAAATAAAGTTAAAATAAATATCAAGGGGTCATATATGCAAGTAATTGCCTGATTAATACTTACAAACCCCCAGCAGTGGAGGCACTTGAACTATTGTTCAAGCTATACTGAGAATTAGCTGGGTTTTAACTTTACAAAAATTCTACCTAATTGATTACCTCTGCTTAGCAAGTTTCTGACTGCTCAGTAAACAAGGGGAACAATTATTCCTGAAGTTGGGTAGCCTAAAAATTTCAATACAGCTGTTTAATATCCTTTCATTTTCTATGGACTATGAACTACAAATTCTTCAGTCTTCCCTAGTTGATCATATTTCCTACACTACTCTTCAAAGATGCCCACGGTTGATAAAGATATTCTGATATTTTTTTTCTGAAGCAAGATATTCTATGGGACATTTTCACCAGTGTTGGGTAGAACACAGTATTACTTAATGAGTAGGCAAATAATTTACTATAATACAGGAAAATCTTTAGGCTTTCTCAACCGACTTTAGTCAGGTGGGTTTTGGCCTTCAGGATTAGACCACAGGTGAATGGAATCACTGTGTAAGATATACAAATGCTTTGGGATATTAATGAACAGATCATTGCATCAGTTGCTGGGTTGCAACTGAAGGAAGTCCCAGAGAGGTGATAGCTCAAAAATTAAGGAATTGACAATGAGTAGAGATTGACTTCTCATTGATTTAGGATGTGGTGTTGGTGGGGAAAAGGTGATATATTACTTGTTTCCAACTAAGCTGAACAATGCATCAGACACGTACCAATATCCAGTTGATTTTGAAGTAATTTTGGTTATATGTATGTTAACCAGAATATGGCTATCTATAGGATTTAGCCACCCTAGAGTTTCTGAGAAGCAATGAACATGTTTTCTTTATTGTTTTTCAACAAATTCTTATAGTTTACAAACCACCCCTTTGCTTGCCAATATGAGAGGCTAGCAAAACAGACAGTCCTGAGGTATTTTTATGTGACTGATTCACACAAGATTCATGTGCTTGTCCACCTAGAAATGCCTCTCACTCTCTTTCCTGCATTAAATAACTTCTGGGAGAAGTCATAGCTGGGCCTCATTCCAGAATAAGAGGTCAGTAAGAAAAATTTTGAAATTGCTCTGAAAGCTGTCAAAGGACTGGAGGACCAGATATCCCTTAGTGTTGCCTTCTGATACAGTTTCTTGGCCTAACACAAATACAATTATGATCCTTTTAAGAATATGATTCATATTTCCAGGCTTATCAAAAAATATAACTGTATCTTGTTGCTTCCATTGTGCAAGTATTTTGTATATTAATTTCAATATGAGTGTTTAGAATGACAAAACTAACATAGAAACAAATATAGATCAGTGCAGTAGGTTGACCTGGCTCAGCAGCTAAGCACCCACAAAGTCCCTCACTCAATCCCCAATATAACCCTTTTCCCCCATGGCATGAGGTAAAGAATAGGAACAGCAAAAGTGAGCAAACTCATTGATTCAGATAAAGACTGTTTACTAAGCAAAGAAAAGAGTAAAAAGGACTTGCAAAGGCAATAATTCACCTCCTTCCACAAATAGACCAACGGACTAGTCAGTCTTCAAGGAACAAGCACCTTGTAAAGCAATTCCTCGTTCCAACTCCCTTTCCCCTCTCCATTCCATCCTAATTTTATGGCTGAGCGTGACATTACATAGCATGGAATATCCCTTTGGCCAGCTTGGGTCAGCTTTTCAGACTGTCTTGCCTCTGCCCCTCCACTCTCTAGGCAGGAGTAGGGATCCTTGTGTGCAGAAATAGGGAAAGAAAGCATAGAGTCTGTGCAAGAATTGTTCACTAATGGCCAAAACTTTGGTGTGATACCAGCACTGTTTTACTCGTAAGTGCAAAGCACAGGACTGTATGGGCTGCTGTGAGGAATGTTGACCCAGCCAGACCCAGTACAATCAGTTCAATGCTGTTTAAGTGTCAACACGATTAATGTGTAAAATATGTGATTATTACTTGAACATTTTAGGTATTTTCTTCACACCTTGGTGCAGAGGTACAATAATAATATATGCCAATGTTCATGTGTTAGGTGCAATTAATGCTGAAAATAATGCAATTAAGTGGTGTTACCAGCTGCAATAAACAAGATAGCTTAAAGAAAAAGGCAAAATCAATGCAATTCCCATGGAGCTTCACAAATCATTTGAAACTGGAAAATGAGTTTAATTATAGGACTCTTCCCAAAGTCAAATAAAAGTAGTTAATCACCAAGAAGGATTTAAATTCTGATCACACATTCATTCATTTCAAATTAAACTTTTTCTTTTGACGTAGCTGAACTTAGGTTAGCCATCTGTGTCATGCCTTTTTGGTATCAGACAATAGATTAGAAAGGATAAAAAAATGGAAGCGGATGTTTCCCATTCTAATCTTGTCAATATCTTTTCATTAGATAGGAAAGCACATTTAGCTGTAATATGAACAGGACCTACACTGGCTGTAATTTGAAATATCTAGAATTTTACATTGATGTTAGTGCTTCTCATGCCTCTTATGACAATCTCCCTTCTATATTTCCAATTCATTTTGATCTAATGAGGAATTAAAGATCATCCTTTCAGACATTTAAGAAGAGTCAGCATATGCACACAAATACATGCACAAAGCCAAAGCTTCTTACCAGTAATTTTTTTCTATGCTTTTAATATGCTGGATTCATCTTTTAAATAACAAGATGAAATGTAACCAGAACTCCTAAAAAGGAGCATTAACACTTAGTTGATCCTAAAGTTACACTGTATCAGAATGCATCAGAGAACAGGGTCCATAGGGAATTATCTTTGACAGCTGTGTAAACATGATAATGCTTTTTCTCAGTTTAAAAGAAGATAATAAAGAGTTTCTTTATGTAGACTGAACGAACAAGCCAAAATATTTGTGCAAATTGTAGCCACCCAAGTAGAGAAGACTGTAAGGCAGAGTTTTCAAGAATGCAGCAGAACCCAGATCCTGTGAGCTGTGGTGCGCTGTAGATGCACTGCGCTGAGTCAGTGTGCTGTCCCACTGTTAATACTGAGGAACACCTTCTAGGGCAGCCAGGAAATTATCATTATCCTTAGTGCTAGGCTTGTGAAATGCATTGGCTGAACTTTCTGCACAAAACTGTTTGCACACTGCTTTCCCCTTGCTACACATAAGTCAGGTGATTATCTCTGTGTAAGACACATTATTTTTGAGCTAACCTACTGCAGCTTTTGGGGAACAACATTCTACACTATGATGCTCTTCCACTGAAGCCAGAACACACAGTTAGCAAGTGGTCAACTGAATACTTAGAAAAATCAGAAAAAGGAAGATTGGTAAAGTGATGTAGGAAAACTCTGCACAAACTTTAAATCCTTAAATTATGTGCTTTCTGGATCCTCTAGTATTTCTACCATATACTAACTATCCCTTAGGACTGTTTTTAATCCAAATAATTTCAGCAATCTACTTTAAACAGCTATGAAAACAGTCCAGGTGGAATGTAAAGCAGATGTGGAAATTGGTGACCAGAATGAAGGGAAGGATCCAGAATTTCTCTCCTTTTCTCCAATGCTGAAGCCAGCATATTAAGAAACTATGGTATAATTGGTTTCTCTATGTGGTACTACATACATCCTTTACATTAATTCTGTAAATGAGAAAACAGGTGAGGAATCTTCATACTGGGGTTGAGGGAATGCAGTGTGAAGAATTATTGCTACACAGATTGATCTAGCTTTATATCTCCTTTTCTTGTTCATGAAAGGAACAAAATGAATATTTTCCTTTCTATGAAAGCAACAGAATGGACAAAGCCAAAGAAAGAGATAATGTGGCCCAAAATCAAGAAGTCTCCTTCCCATGAATTACAATTAATAAATGTAAAAGGTTGTAGTCCAAAAGCAGTGGAAAGATTTCTGGTGATCAGATTTCTAACAATTCAAATCTTAATGACTCAGAGAAACAGGTAAAAAACTAAAGTAAGTAGAAGGTCATAGGAGCTCTTGAATAGATCAAAAGTCTGTTAAAAGATACACGATAGGAAGGGAAAAGATTAAGCAGTAATCATGTATGTCCTAGGACTATAAAAACGAAGAAAGACATTGCATCTGGCATTTTCTCAAGGAAATAGAAATACACAAGGGTCGGGTGACCAGAAAAGGAAGGAAACAAGATATCACCAAATACTTTCATTGAATCAGGTGGAAATGAGGTGGAGAATCAGCAATGCTTTCCAGCTTTGACTGGCTCCTAGATCCCTGCCTGCTTAAGACTTTGAACCAGCAACAGCATTCATAATTGCAACTGCTGTTCTACTGCTCAAAACCAGAAAACTGTACTTCTGTATTTCCATGATTACATACCAAAACTGCAGCAATCCTTGGCAATTCACCACTGCCACAAGAAGGCCTGCCTGACCAGATCCTGCTTTGCTGACTGCCTTTCTTGCCTCCAGGAACATACAACTCCTTTGTATTGGACCCTGTGTTTGTTGGAGTTTCAGTGAGCCAATTCACTTTCCTGAATAGAAAAGCGATTTAACAATCATCACTATTTTTATGGTATGCTGAGATGCTGATTTCAGTAAAGGATCACAGGAGCCAGAGGAAAACGGTAAAGGAGTGATGTGCTGGAAGTGCAGAGGACAATCACAGCTCCCTTATGTATAATAATTTCTGAATAAATACAATCTGCCATTTTCTTAGAGTGATATTCTAGTTTTTGGTGTTCTTTTTTTTTTTGGTGTCACAAATGAAGAATTTCTACTGAAGTTTATATCTGTGATAAGTACTTACCAACAGCAAGCGTGGTAGGAATCAATTATGCAACAACTCCCCTTTCATTTCTGAACAGGCTTCATAAAACAGATGGGCAATAGAAGCTGCTGATCTGGTGGCCCACTTCTTCTGCAGAGGTCAGTGCCAGCTACCATTATGAAATAACAGACCGTCCATGCAAAATTCCACTATATAGGTTACATTTACATGAACACAAACATGAAAAAATATACATTAGATCTGTTTCTGTCTGCTATTTGAAGACTTAGAGTAGGTGTGCATCATAAAAGAAAGAAAATAAGAGAACAGAACCCAGGAAAAAATTTCAGTTCATGAAACATAGGCCTAATAATTTAGTGTAAGTCCTTATGATAAGGAAACAATGCCAAGACTGATTTACATGTGATGAAAAATGGATATTCTAGGAAAAACTCTGAAATTGCTTTTTTTTTTAAGAGTTAAGGGAAAACAGATTCTAGTCTAAAAATTTTAAGGAGTAAAAGGAATATGAAATTGATTTTATTGACAAGAACTCTTTCTCTTCAGAAAAAGGATTTGTATTGTCTTCTTATCCAAATATCCATAACATTATCAGTTGCTGCATAACACTGCACAAATTCGTTGAATAAATGTGAAGTTTTTAAGTAATATCCATAGTTATGTGTAAATTTTATCATTATTACACTTATTCCTTAAGATCCTTAAGATTTGTAGCACCTAAATTTTTAATATAGCTGTATAGTTTCTAACACTTGAAATTGTCAGTTAACATTACTAAACCTTCTTTCTTATGTTTTATATCAAGTCTTCAAAATTATTGAAATTTTGCTTAATGTTCTTTTCAAAGAAAAAGATTTTAGCAAGGACCTCTTGTTTGGGACACGCACATAGAACGACATAATAAGATACCATTGTAGTCAAAGTAGAAGGTCCCAAACCCCTGGAGAAGCTCCGAAGAAGGCATGTGATGTGAGGGTGATGATGGTGCAGAAGTAAGGGTTCTTGAGACCTCTGACTCAGTTCTGGGGAGATGTGCCAAGGAGCAGACCTGAGGGAGGTTCTGTTGGTGGACAATTATTGGGTTGGATGTATCCAGTAAATATGCCTATTAATTAGCATTATAAATTTGTAAGAACCTTATACTGTGTGCACGTTTATGTATATTGCACCTAACAGTGCTTTTAATTAAGGGACCTCCTTATTCTATTTTATCTATACTAATGTCATCTGGAAAGTTCTTTCTTCCATTTTAGGCATCAACATGATATTCTCACATAAGCTTTTTTAGTATCAGTTCTCTTATACTGGTATCTAAAAATTATTCTTTCATCACTCGTTAGTTATCTGATGCTCTCTCAATTCTGTGTGCCAAATGGATTTAAAATGAAGGCAATAAAGAAGAAATGTTCAAAGTCAGAATTACAGGTTACAAGTGGTTTTATTTTCATAATGCCATAAGATGGCTCTGAAACATCTGAAATTTCATCCTCTTTTAAAATCATTTATCATCACAGAATGCTTCAAACTCCAAACAGCACCAACTGCTTCCCTAATTTCAAAAGTATTATAAGCACTTTTAAAATAAAAATGGGGTTGTTGGTTTTGAATGTTTTGGGGGTTTTTGGCCAGTTATTTTGAACTTTCTGGTTTTTATAGGATTTTCAGAGTGGTATAGAAAGTTTACTGTCACTGTATTTATAGTCCATCCAAAGTATAACTCATATCCTGGTTTTTCTGAATCAAAGGATGATCTAGAATCTTGAATTTCACTATGTACAATGAGAAATTTTTTTAAATTTCCACCTTAATAAGAAATCTGAATCTCATCTAGATATGTTTAGGAATTATCACCTTATGTAGTAATTTTATTTATTAATTAGTGAGCTAAATGAGAAATCAACTCTTTTTATTTTAAACTGAGATTGATTTTAGCATGCTTTGAGCCAAGAAATTAGAGACCATTTGTTACAGTAAAAAGAATAACATATACTGGATATGATAATTCATTAATAAAAATCCAGGTGTGATGTAAAACAATGTAGAACCCTAGTCTTTATACTTCTCTTGCATAGTTACATGAGGATTGAAAAAAGACTGAAAAAAAACCCACAATTTGAATATAAAGATCTTGGTTGTAGACAAAATTTGAGCTCAAGTCTTGTTTTCTTACTCTGAAAACTCAAAATTTCATGACTGTCTAACAGAAACTTTACCTCTTTACCTTTTGGAAATGTAGACATTTAAACTACCCCAATTCAGTAAGAGTTCAAACAGTTTATAATTCTGCAGTCATTTCAACCTGGACTACTGAGCAAAAGAATCCAGTTTTATTAGGGTTGGCATCTTTGCAATTGAGTTTCTTAGTACCATAAGAAGAGAGTCTGGTGGTCTTTTGCAATGCTGTCACTCTACCTTTGCACTGTCTGACTTTGATATCTTGCTTTTTAAAAGCCTGAATGACACCAAGGCATTGCCATTACTGTCTAACACATTCATCTGGTCATTTTATCTGGATTAAATCTCTCTACTGGACAGTTTTTTATAAATGTGTATAAAAATAGGAAGGTCTGATCTAAAAAATATTGTAGCACAAGATACGGACATAGACCCTGTATTTGAGGTAACAGAAAGGAGGAATCAGAAAATATATAACGGCTGTGGAAACTCATGGCAAGGAAGTTAGTATTATCAGCCATCAGGAGAAACAAGAACTAAGTAGCAAAGATACTTCAATCCTGGAACGCAAGTTTCATCTTGGGAGTTTAAAAGGTCTGTCTGAAAATTCTGCATTAATCATTTTATTGAGTGTCCCTTGATTGTTCTGATCTACTGATTTCAAAAATAGTCAGAAAAGATCCATTTTGCATGGACCATTTCAGTATGACATTCTGACATTAAATCTTGGCAATTGAATTTTTTTCATTTTTATCCTAATTCATTTAAATCCAAACTGTAAATAAAACACCAAAATTAAGAATACAATAAGAAAAGAAATTTGATCCAAACTCATATCTCTTACGTGAAGGTTTTACAGCTTCTAGTCATGTTTCTCTTTCATGTGTGCAGGCAGCCACTAAGCAGAGTTAAAGTCACAATCAAAGTGGCAGTACAAACACTAATGTGAAAACCTAGAGTTGTTTGCTCACTAACATGCCCTGTGTAGTAACTCTTTCTCTAAATTGGGGTAGTGTTAGAGTGGTCAAAGTTCGTAATCACTGAATAGAAAAATCCTGTCTTTTACCTCCACAATCCTAAGAATTAAATTGTTTTAATGGTTTTCAAAACAGTTACCCTATATTTTAGCTCAGCTACATCTTGTCTATGAATTTCCAGAGGTCTTGTCATCAGATTATCTGGCCTGGAGCCAGTTTCTATGAGGAGCAAACACTCAATGCCAATTAATTGCTCCCTGGTTATAACAATATTTCAGTCATCTTTTCAAGATAACTGGCATTTGGATACTGTCCTTAAACTGAATGTCAAAAGGATTTTGGAAAACTGACATCACACAAACCAATAAAAAAAAAATCTAAAATATAAGAAAGCACAGCACAGAAGGACTTGAACAGTGTGCACTGACAGACATTTCTTTGTATGGTCTGAGATACTGACCTGGATGCTTATGTCATTGGTAGATACAGCTTTGACTTAGGGAGAATGTTTTCCAGCTGAGTAGTATTCAAGTTGCCAGATGTCTTTATTAAAAGAAGGTTATAAACACAGTGTGTTTTAAGGTGCTGGAAAATATGGAAGCTGGCTTTTTTCCATCCTTGGGGGGAAAGAAACCTGCAAAGAACTGTTGTCAATTTTATAAATACACACAAACAAAACCTTTCTCTCCATTCTGTGCAACCACATAGCTGATGGGGTGTAATGTTCAGATTATTACAGTCAATACCAACATTCTACAGCAGCAACATGATCTGCTGTCCTTCCTCTCTCCTGGTGTGACACTCATCTATCCTTATAGTCTGCTTCTCTCACACAAGTCAGCTATAAAAAATGTTGGCACCTTGCCTTGCTGATAGTACTCAAATCCTTTTTCCTTCAGGATCACTGGACCTCATAAAACTTGTTCCTTAAAAATTTTTGGGTAGCTCTAATGCTATCTACCCCATAACTGGTTTAAATATTTTTTCAGGTTATGCTATGAAATGTCCAGTCAGGTTAAATATCTTTGTCTCTAGTTCTGTTGTTCCCATGTGCAAAACACAGATCTATATAATTTCTGTTGAACACTCCACAATTTGTTTTACTCCAAATGATACCAGTTAAAAATTATGTATCATACAAAATTCAGCCTACCCAATATCCATTAAAAAAGCATGTTTGTAAGGCTTAGTTAAATTAAAGTTTCCTAACAGGATTACTGTGAGAACAATGATATATTTTCAATCTCAGTTCTTGTCAATTAGTTGGTCATAAAATAGTTCTTCCTCACCATAGAGTCTTTGAAGTTCAATTTACTAGAACAAAATTCATTCAGCCCATTGTTTGTTCAAGTTTTAATCAGCTAAAAATGTTGCTTATTTTTCTTGCCACAATGCATACTTATTTCTAATGCATATTCATATTAATTTGCATATCAGAGATATCTGTTTGACTGATGCTTTGTCATACTTTTACAAACATTTCATTTCTGTTAACAGGCAATAAATTACATTCAAATATTAAAGTATGTACATTTTCTGGTACAATTATTTTGCAGCAAAAAAAGCATGAAATGTCCTCTGAGTGGGGCATAAAAAGTTGCTGAAGTTTTGGTGTAGGGAGAAAAATTAAGTGTATAAAGCAACCGTGGCAAAGAGAGGAATGGAAATAGCAAGGAATTAACCTATCAGCTATTGGGTGATTGATAACTTGACCAGGTACCACCAGAAGCACAGGTGGAAGCAGTAGTACCATACTAGTAACACTTATCAGGGGATTTCAAATAATCTACAATTTTGTCCAGTACTAGATTTTTTCCAAAATATCCAGTACCCCTGTTTTTTTTAATTGGAAAACTCATAAAAGGTCTTATCTATGCTTCATCCATATGCCTAGTTACTTTTGTCTTTGAAAGGTGGATAGGCTCTAGCATAATTGAAAAGAATTAATTCAGTAAACTAACTACTCTTTCTCCAGGGCATAACTTAGGGTTGTTGAACCTTTGTAATTCAGTAAGACGACTTTAGCAGAGCATTTAGCCTGGTCTTCAGTTCACTGTCTAAGGAAGAGTGACAGTATCAACACCTGCTCAGTCAGGAAAAAGATAGGTTAATAATATACCATAATCCTCACTGATACCCTTACAGTCTCTGCTTCCTTTCTCCATCTCTGTGGCTATGATTTCCATTAATTTGTTGAAATTTGGATAAAAAATTTCCTCAGGTACAGGTGATATGTAAGTGTGTTGAGAAAAAAACAAGAATGGCAACAAGGGCTCCTCAGGTTTCTTTGCCTAAGGCTTAATTTTAGCACCTTCACAGAGCTCAATTTTTCTTTCCTAGTCTTCCCACTTATTTTCCTTATTTACCTACCACTGACACAGACTTTGGGTTTCATGAAATACATGCTAAGAATATTTCACATGCCCTTTTAGCTGGAATATCACTTTGTTTCCAGGCGTCTCACATCAGTCACAAGCTGAGCCATCATCCTTAGGCTGCACTTACTGTGAAGACATCTTGTAAATTATGTCAATAAAACTTTTCAATGGGATTCTAACTGCCCTCCCAGCATTGTGGCCCCATCTTGGCTGAGCTGCTAAGAAATCCATTAATTTCTTAGCTACATTTCGCTGACGTCTACAAACTGCAGCTTAGGAAGGGATGTGTAAGACAGCCTTTGTGCCCTTCTGATCTCAATCCACCTGGCTCCAGGCTGTTTCTTCATGTGACCTGAAGGTTGTTACCTGCTGAGCCAGCTGGCAATGACCTCGAAGAGCTGGTATTTTTCCCTTTTGCATTAGATCTGCATAAATCTCTTGCGGAATAAGCCTCTAGTCAAAGCCATGGAAATTGTTTGAAATACATTTGAAAACCAAGTTTACCATCTGGAGAAGATAGTCATGACAGGAGACACTCCCATCCACAGAGATTTCTGACACATTGTGTCCCTGTAACATGTCCATCAGATAGCAAAGAGGAGACACTGTAGCATCTCATTAGATTTCCTTTTAAGGTCATAAAGGCAAGGAACTGTGTTTGTACCAAGGATTTTGGACAGTCCTTTAATTCTTTGTGAGACATACAGGTTCTGAAAGAAGATGGCTCCTATTTGAGCTGCTGTTTCAGTTGATTGTTTTCTCTTACATAGAAATGTTTCTATATCCTCCATGACTGCCATGCACATGGCTGCTGATAGCAAGGCAATTCTATCAAGAGAGATGTATAAAACTGGGAAAGACTGTGGACCAGAGATGAGAGATTCATGTTGAATGAGTGTGAATTAGCTATAATTGCATCCACACAAGGAAAGACATTATTATATTAGTACTACTACTGTTGATAGTCTTAATCAGTCTTTATATACAGGGAATAATTTTCTCACTTCGACTTTTAATGTAAAGAGAAAAAGTAGTATAAGGTTGTAGTCTTCCAGTTGCACAGTATCTTACATAGAGCCCATACATACATACGGAGACTGGAAGCACTTTTCTGTCTGTAGGTCAAAGCAAATATCTCCACCATGCTCTGATTGCAAGCCAGTGGACTGTCAGTGGTCCGAGCCCGCTCTCTGTACTCTGGTGTGTAGGAAGCAAGAAGTTGCTCAGTATGTTCTAACATGCATTTTTTCATTGCCTACACTTCATTCAGTAAAAAGGTTTATATGTCTTCTTTGTGTGTCTGTTTCTTCTAGCTATATGTTTTGATTTAATAGGAGATGCTATCTCTTCCTGCAGTTATTCTGTAAATGTTATGACACATATGTTGTATATGTTATGGCATACATATCATATATGTCATGACAGATTTGGTGCAAAAATCTGTGAGCTTTCTGTGAAATACAGTAAAGTCTTTGTTTTTCAGCTTGGCCTTTTCTTGAACCCTTTCTTGAATAGAAAGTTTAACTTAATTTAGATCTGATTAGTTCAGAAAATATGAACATCCAGATAGTATAATGGTACATTATACATTAAGTCTTTAATACTGAAACTTAATGTCTCAACAGTTTTCTTCAACCCACAGACTCTTTCTATCACCCCAGGTGTTTTTTGAATAGACTATGTCATGTCATGTCTTTAACTGTCTCATGGGGCCCATCACATATTCACATTTAGCTATTTTCATGCTGGTTGGCTTTGGCTGTGGGATGCCCTAAGCACTGGGAAGCTGGTAGGAACCAGCAGCTGAGCATATTTCTGCTGCATAGCCTATTCCCGTGATGGGCTGTTGTTTGCTTGTTGTCAGGCAAGGATGGTGCAAATATGCTCGCTCCAGCTGGAATTATCAGGCCATCTTGAATCCCATGTAAATGAGTGTTTAAAAAAATTGCGCTATTTTGCAAGATTACAAATCCAGTTGATAAAGATAGAACATTTTAGCTTTGGTCTTCAATTTCCGCAAGGTATTTAAATTATTAAAGGCTGGCAAATGAGTTAAAAGTAAAAATAAGGACTAAACAAAATAAAACCGGAACACATGACAATGAATTAGAGGTTGAAAGAGTGTCAGACTACATACCATAATACCTTATTGGGAAATATCAACGTATTTTTCTCCATGTATTTTTCTGAAACCAATTCTCAACTCAGTTTTATTCAATATTTCAATTAATAAAATAGAAGAAAATCTAAAATCAAAATAAAGACCACAGGTGACAGATGGTAGGGTTGGAAATTATAATGGTGAGATGTGATTGAAAATAAAAAGAATGAAGTTTTTCTTCTCACAGTCTTGTGTCAGGTCAGGCATGAGTTGGACAGAGCTGGATCATAGCTCACAGGAAAAAAACCCAAAAATATTGCTTTGTTTCTTACTATCAACCCACTGGAAATATTCAAAATTCAAAATGTTAAGGTAAAATATTTTTAAGTGGATGAACAATATCTGTTTAAAATACTTAACTGAAAAGAATATTCAAAGACTTACTTCTTGTGGGTGCCTTCAGCATTAGACATTTTAAGACACATTTTAGAATAAAAAAGAGACATGAATTTCAACACTACAAGTGATTTCAGACCAAAAATTACCTCATAATATCAGAATATATTTTTATTTTTACAAGTGAGTTAAACACATCAGCGATATGTTTGTATTTTCAAGATAGCTTAGTGGCATAAAACCTAAATTTTCCTAGATTTAAAATTAAGGGAATTACTCACTTTTTCACACTTTTAAAAGAGTATAACATCTATTTTCAATGAAAAAAAAAATATTCTCTTGAAGAACTACCTGAAATTAATGATACATAAGATATACCTTAAAAAGGGAAAGAAAATTGTACGTAGTAAACAAGTTAGAAACTTCTTCATGAATGAAATTGTAATGCTCTTAAAATTAAAATTTTGTGGAAAAATAATTAGTTTTTTTGAAGACCTTTTGGGACCTACAGATTAAGTAGGCCCCCAGTACCTACTTTGAGAAATTTTCTTCATTTTTTTTTATATGCAATGATATTTTTTAATTTTTTTTCTGTATAGATACTGTAATAACTTGTTAAACACTTTCATAATCTGACAAAAAATCAAAGATCTTATAGAAAAGGAGATAGTATTTCTGGTATTTACCTAACATTTTTAAACATTGAATTAACACACTTTGAAACAATGTATATTTCAACATTAGGTCACAGTGACATTAATCTTATGTGTTCTTCGCTGTTTGCCATTAAAAAATACATGTCATGTGTGCTACATCTGAAGCTTTGTCATTTTCTGGGAGTTTCAAGGAGAAAAGAGATTTCTGTTTAAAAAGAAAACACCATTCAAACTCCAGTTTCCATTGACAAGCATTCCTATTATTTCTTAGACTACTGTAAACCTCATGATAACTTTATATTGACATCACTGTTTAAGTTACCAAGTCAAATGGTTCAACTTCCAAGTCAGTTACTCAGTTAGTTACTTAGATGGTACAGGCAAATCACCTGTTCAGAAGGGCACATCACAGCAAAGCAAGGCAGAGTTATAAGGGACCTTAAAGGGTCGCCTAGAACTTTCTTCTGCTCCCCTGAGTGGGATCAGCTTATGTCAGTCTTAGCAGAGGTATATACGTCTACTATGTTCTTAAAGACACCATAATCACTGTAAGTGATTGTCCCAGTTTCAGCTAGGGTAGAGTTAATCTATTCTCAGCAAGTGTTACAGTATTGTATTTTGGATTCAGAATCAGAATGAAAACCTACTGATGTTCTCAACCTAAGTAATCTTTTTTCTTCTGTCATGCTCTGCCAGTGAGGAGGTAGCAAAAGAAATTGGGAGGAAGTATAGCTGGTACCCAAACTGACCAAAGGGATATTCCACACCATTGAAACATCATACCCAGTATATAATCAGGGGACACCTGGAAGGAGTGTCTTACATCAGTCAGCATGTGGTGAGCAGTTTCATTGTACATCACCTTTCTTTTTTTATTATCATTATTAGTATTGTTAACCTATTATTACTGTATTTTACTGTATTTTCAATTATTAAATTATTCTTATTGCAACCCACAAGTTTTACTTTGATTCCCCTCCCCTTCCCACCTGGGTGAGGGTGAGAGAGGAGGGATGGTTGAGTGAGCAGTTGCATGGTGCTTAATTTCTAACTGGGCTTAAACCACTTTCTTTATTGATAGATTAATTTTCTGTATTGATAGATTAAATGAAATCCTTATTGCTGCAATTGTATGACTATTACTTGTTATTTTATTCAGCTTAGACAGACAGAAGAGATAATTCCTTTATTTTCTGCAACAGCCTACTACACACTTGAAGACAACTGTAACCTTTCTGGGAATGGATGCATTTCTGATCTGACATCTACACTACTTGTCTATAGTGCTTCTGAATAATAGACTTGTTTCCCCCACTTAAGTAGACCCATGTTATAAAACTGATGGTTGGCTAAACACTTATTTATGTCTTCAAATATTGTTCATTACTCTGTACACCTACAAAACAATTGACATGAAATTAAATATACAAATTGTACTGCTATCCGAATAGTTTGATTAAATGTCGCAGAATAATACATGCATTTCAAATGTCTGTTAGTAACAATATATCAAGTTTTTAGTTACACTTTTGTAATTGTTTACCTTTTTGAAATGCAGTTTATTACATTAGACATACATTAGACATACCCTCAAGCTCAGTCATCTGTACACCTACAATGAAAATTTCTGTAAGTTGTAGCAAACATTTTTCTGGGCCCTTTTGTCTCGCTGCATGTACGTAATGTTATGAATGTTAAAAAAAATAAAACAAAACAAAAACAAAACCAAACAAAACATCAACCGTTATTCTGCATTATGAAAACAATTTTTACTTGTCATATGCAAGCCCCACGTAGCTTTATTTTCTATCATTGTTCCACTATTGTTATTATTTGAGACATGTCCATCAATGTCTTTAAAGAGCTGCAAGATTTTTTATTATTTTTAGTCATTTTTAGATCAAAAAAATTCTAAACTTTTGAAGAGAGGCCAAGCAATAGAAAAGGCAGACGATGAACAAACAAATCTGAGAGGAATTTGAAGATTGATTAGTCCAAACTTTTAAACTGCAAAACTGAAATGTAAATCTTGGGAAAGCAAATCTCTGTGTAAGCTACGCTGCCTCAGAAAGAGAAGAGCAACTAAATAGGGGCTGTGTCTATATCTCATTAAAGTCAACTGAAATCATTCCACTGACATCGATTGGCTTTATATAAGGTGAATTTAAAAATGTCTCTCTTGAGTGAGAGGAAGAAGATCAAACTTATAAAAGGACAGAAAAAAGCTTACTGACTTTTTTTTTATTTCTAATAACACCTGGCATACACGAAGGAACAAAAGGTTCTTACAGATAAATAGAAAAGGAAAGATTTAAACAAAATATATTTGTTGAGGAGAAAACTCTACCATATTCTGATCTGTCAAAGCACTGCCAACAATAACTCAAGAGGAGTCTGTGAGGTGTGAAGCAACTTTAGAAGATCACCTAGATCTGCCATACAAATATTTTGTTCTGAAAATGAAAACATGTAAAATGTTCCATTAGGGTAACTTGCAGTGTTCTTTATTCAGACTCAACTATCTGTTTTTGTTACAACTTTTATTTCTATGTATAGAGAATAGATTTCCTGAAGGATATATCAAAATATATGACAAAGTATTTATGATGTAAGTATACCAAATATGAGATTTGCATGCATATTTATAAACATGCTTTTATATATAACTTTTAAGGATTTTTCTGTCCAGCAAAAAATACTCTAGATTAAGGCAGTACTCATGAGCACACTTACCCTCCTTCCTTTTTCCCTTCTCTCATCCCATTAGATATGAAGTCTGTAAAAGAACCAGAAATTACAGGGCATAATGTTATGGGTACTGTAGAAATTATTTATTACTATAATAATTTCATTCTGTAATTTAGTTACTGAGTGATGATATACTGTATAAAGGACAGGACTTGACCACTCTTATTAAGACGATAAGAAAAACACAAGTATTTGAAAACACACAGCGGTATGCAAAATGATGTTTTGCAGATAAAAAGATCAAAGTATAAAATAGTAAATAGATAAAATCTCATTGTTAAATCATCTGACATCTTGTCTTTAAGAAAAAACTACAAAACTTCTTTTCTAAAGGCAGAACCTAGCAGATTTAAAGCTTAGCATAAATTCACCAAGCTATTTTATAGAAAGTTGTGTTAATATTAGGAGTTCTTTAGGAACTTCCTGCTCTCCTTTGCAAGGAGGCTGAACATGATCCTGTAAAGTTCAGAGTGAAACCTAAGCATCTTGGGTAGTTTCAGAGAAACCAGGGGTATATGTAATAAATTTAAGTGTCTTCAATGTAACAGCAGTTGACAATCTGAAGTTGCTGAGTTATGTCTGTGAGTGAGTTAATGATAGCTTTAGGATGATCAAAGGTTTGCCTCCAAGTCCCTTCACTCTAGTAGTCATAACAATAATAGCATTTGCTTTCTTCAACTAAATATGCCCTATTTTATAATTACTGCATTATGTATAACACACCTTAAAAATGCAAAGCGCTATTGTACCTAAAGTAATTTAAATTCCCCATACCTTCTCTGAAATCCTTAAAAATTCTGTGAATACTGCTACTGTATTGGCTTTTAGCTTCAGGAAAAACAAGGTGCTCTGTATTTCTACCTGAGTTAAGAATTTCAGTGTTTTTTGTAGGTTATGAGTGGTATGTTATTACAATTCATGGTGCTCTGCAATTTTAGAACTATTCAAAGCAGAATTTTTCAGAAAAATGGTAGTTGCACAACAGGAAGTTTGAGGCATAAAATTCAATATTCATGTGTGCAAATTTTGTTATTAAACATAAGGAAACTCATGTAACTCAGTGAAATAGAGTACTGTCCAATAATAAATTTGGGCAATGGATCATAATGGATATCTTACCAGATGATAGTTATTTCTTTATTCTTGCAGAATGTAGTATTGAATTAATTTTGATAATGGGGATGACCCACAGATAAGCTCTGTAGCTCTGCCTTTTACCTCTGTTTTTTTTTTTTTTTTTTTTTTTTTTTACTTCAGTGATCTGTTTCAGATTTGCAGCATAGAAAACAAAAAGCATCTATCTGGGGGAAAAAAAAAATCCTCAAATGCTATTTTTAATTTGAACAAAGATATACAAATGCATTTATTGTTCTTTTGTTAATGCCAAGACACATCCTGTACTGTGATATGATACTGGATTTAAACTACAATAAGGTAGAGAGCATGGATACTTAAATTCAGATTTTGTTTTTGGTTTTGGTTATTTTTTTTTTCTTATCACTGTAGGGAAAGAGAATCAGGAAAATACGCTTGAAAAGAGAAATTTTCAAAGTGACCACATTATATTACCAAATATTTTAAAATATTCTATATCATTAGTATGATTTTTTCTTCTTTTTTTTTGCTTTCTTGAATAAAGGAAGCACCTGTACAAATGCACTTACCACACAGGAATACTCTTTTGAAACCCACATAATTGGATTATCTGTAATAAACTTCAGTATAGAGTTCTTTCTTTCTTCCTGCATACCACAGATGAACTGTGGGAAACATCTCGAGATCTTGAATTAAGAAGCAATAAAATTTTTTATCACCTCCTGAAATGAATATGCTCAAAGACACACCAGCTGGAGCACTGAACTAGTAAAGAGTAGCAACTAGGAGAGGTCTTTTATTGTGAAAAAAGGAAGATATAGATAAATTATTTTTAAAAAGGAACTGAAGAGGAAATAACGTGAGCTCTTTTACCTACTAAAGATCCTTGTTGAATACATTAGCTTGCATTTTGAACTAGTGTATATGGTAATAATTGCTGGTATGTCAAGTTACCCTTGAATAGATAAAATGACAGTGCAATTATGTATAATGCTAGAGGTTTTTAGTTTATTAGATAGCTCTGTAACAAAAAACAGGCTTGAAATAGTTCTTTCACAATATTCTATCATAAGTGCAGACGTTTGCAGTTACTGCCATTTTCTTTTTTTGCCTCCAATAAAAATATAGCAGCTGTCAATAAAATACAAAAAGTGGAGGAAATAAAGGAAATAGAAAAAAAAAATAAAATGGAGTAGTGAAAAAAATTCCACAGCAAAGAAAGTAAAGGAGCTGTAAATGAGCAGAGTCAAGATTGTATAAAATATTTGGAATGTGTATCCTGCATTTTACAAGAGCTGATATTCCAATGCATATTTTTCAGTGGCAAATGCACTGTATGGTTCTTAATAAGCTTTTAGTACTACCTGTGCCAGATGAACCCTTTCCTGTTTCATACAAAGTTACGGCAAAGCAATTTGCTTTGTGGAATGAAAAAGAATCTAAAAAGTCCAGACAGAGAAATCCAATTTCATCTCCAGACAGCCACAGTGCTATGTGCCTTCCATTTTAATGACTGGTGGATTCTATTTCCATTTTCCTGGCATCACAGAAGACACTGGCTTTCCTGCCTAGTGAAGAATCAGCTAAAAAAGTCCGTATTATATTTTTTTGAGTGTTATTTTATTTGAACAATGCTTGTAACACCATGTATTAACACCTTACTTCCTTCTTCCATTAATTCAGCTAACATACAGTTGCCAGGTTAATGAACCGTAGGCTTATATAAATTCTGTCTGTTGCTTCACTAGCCTTTTCTGATTCTATGACATCGATCCATCATGTGTGAGCTGATTGCAGATTTCTAAAAAGTAAAACACCTCTAACTCGAAGACTAAAGCTGTATCTAACCCTCTGAAACACCCATGAACTTCTCTATCAATCTATAACACATTTTAAAAAAAAATATTTTTTATTTTTCCTCTCTTGTCATAGAATATAATATTCAGGGATTTTTAGGTTGGTCAAAGTTGATCCTCAGAGGAATGACTTGTTTTACATGCTAATTCAAACAAAAGAATCAAATTTGACCCGATGTTGAAAACAATTTTGGAGGAATATTTATAGGTGTATTTTCATTTACTTGCATATAGTGAAGTCTCTTGATCTTAGAAGTACATTAAAATTTAATTATTTAATTGCTAAATATTTGAGGAACCTTTTATTCTTGTTAAAGTTGTTGTTTAACTTTACTAGCAATAGAGGCTCTTCTTTGTTACAAACTGCTCTGTTTGCATATGAATCAGTTGATATGTTCAGACCAGAAACAATTGAACTCAGAATTTTCATTGAATGGAAAATTAAAAAAAAAAAAAAAGAAATTTTCAGAGAAAATATTTGCCTTATTTAAAACAAAGCAAAGGTAATCATGTCATTAAACAGGAATTCAAACCAGTTTGCATAGAAATATTTATAATAAAACAATCTTAAAATCTAAATTCTTAGGCTTTGATCTATGATTTTTAAGGGAGGACCCCTAAACTTCTAGTTATGATTGAAATGTCTGAGCACTACTGGGAAGGAACTCTTGAATCCCTACAAGGATTTTCAAATCTCTAGATTCAGTAGGACCAAGTACCATTTGACATTTGAAATAGAAACCCTGGGATTTGGGGGTAGTAAGCCTAGAGCTCCTGACTTCTGAGCCCCAGCCTCTGCATTGCTTTGATCCTGGCAGCCCAGAGAGTTAATAGGTGATGTAACAAGAAAGCAGACAATCAAAAATTAATTAATTTCTTGGAAAGATATTCCACCGAACACTATCCCTTCAGAAATTAAAACAAAACTCAATTTTGTTTGTAAAATAGCACGTGAATCATGTGACTGTAAATAAATGAACATTTGCTACATTTTTTGGAGAAAACTGAAATCCTTTTGATCAATTTAATATTACTGTTCTCCTTTTGCAAACTGTTCCTGAATACTACACCACTTATTTCTTGACTGGAGAATTTATCTAAACTGGCATATACATCAGTTGTAGTGTTTTTTTTCTGACTAAAATGACTGAAAACTCAAATGACAATTAAACCGAACGACTGACTTCCCTCAGACGAGTCATCAGCACCTTCACACCTAGCCTGTGGGGTCATGTCTGCTAATGGGCCATCAAGGACCCTTGACTTTCCTCAAGAAATACTCCATGACTCACGGAGTAAATCACCCATTGTGAAACTCCTCGCCCTGGGGGAGGTACTGGGTATTCCCACCTAAACGTATATAATCTTGGGGTTTGGAGGCTTCTGGTACCACTGGTTGGATCCAGAGGAGGACTCATTGGACCAGAACCTCAACAGGACTGTGACTGCCACTCTTGACCATCATCCTCACTGACAGGTTTTCCTTTCCTTTTACTTTGTACTGGGAAGGACCAGGTTGAGCTCATCACAGGGGCCAACAAACACCATTCTGTTTGTGCCCCAGGGCCCATTCTGTTGTGCTATACCCCTGGGTTTTGTAGGTTAAATCAATTTTTCTTCTGTATCATTGTATTTATTGTAATCTTTTTAGTACTCTTTTTAGTAAATTGTAACTGATTTGCAATCTCTTTTGAGTTGGGTTAATTTCTCCTGCTGGTTTACCTTTAAACCAGCACAGTAATACACTTGCCAACTATTTAATTGCTCTACAAACAAAGTCAACATACTTCCGGTGGAGTCTTGGAGTAGACTATTAACATTCTGAATGCTCTTCATTAACTACTATACACATATGAAAAGAAATGCATCCAAGCTAGGACTATCTTAAGAGATGTCAAGACATTTGAGTTTGAAATATGGTTACCTTCAGGAACGCAAAAAATATTTATGTTTTAAATTAATCTTGTGATTGTACTGTTTCACTCCTTATTTCTTCTTCTGGTTTTCTGTTCCACTTCCTGACTAATATTTTCCTTTTTTTTTTTTTTTTCCTCTATAAGAAAAGCAGTCTGCAGGTCATTAGTAGTCTTCATTTGATCACTCACCAAATGATTTTTTTCTCTGTGTGTTGGCTTCACAGTAATCTTAAATCTTAAAGCGTTTTATTTTCTACCCTGGGAGCTGATTGCTAGAACTGATTACTTGGAAAAACTCCTATCTGTTCAATGTTTTTGAAGTCTTAAGAAAACTTTTTTTTAGTAACATCATCTCCTTTGGCATATTCTTCAAGAAATCTTGAACTTTTTATGTTATTTATTGTTTTTATTTATCTCTGTGGCCATCATCTGGAGAAATGCTTAATTTTATCAGCTTTGTTTTATTGCCAAACTCTAGTTTCTGTGAAACAAAATGGTGTTTTGTTGTTTTAGTGTTCTGGGACAGAAAATTGATTTTCAGTTGAAAAATCTTGGCAAAAGGAGAGGTATGAGAATAAACTCCCAAGTTAGTGCAAGTTTTCCTATCACAGAATCTTGGATTCTTAACTCAAAGCTCATCAGCAACTAAAGCAGTTTTAGAACTAATCAGGTTTACTATGACTTAGTGAGACTGAAAGTCTTAGCAAAAACCTTCATTAGCAATTCTAAGCATGACAGTGATCACCAAAATGTGGTCTTGTAGGAGTCAAGAATTGAACTGCCAGCAATTAGTAGACTGTATCTAATGCTTCTATAATACTGTTAAAATAGCTATATAGAACATCTATGATATTAAATCCCTAATTTTTTTCAATAGGTGGCTCCTTGAAAATAGTGAAATTATAGACCTGCAATAGGTGAGAATCTTATCTATCAAGTTTTCTAAATTTCAGACCCATGTTCTTTGCTGAGTTTTAGATATTTTAAGGGGCATGATGAATCCAGCTCAGCTTGTTACTTCATAATACCATTCCTGTATTTAACAACCTATGACAGCCTTTTAAGATATCTTATTATTTATGCATTGCAGAAAGTGATATTTTCTAATCAGAGTTTTAAATATGCAGTAAAGTAAGGGGGCAAAAATCCACAAAGCACCACAAAAAATAAAAACAACAAACAAACAAAACCCCCAAAAGATAAAACAACAACAAAAACCCCCAACGAAACAAACAAAAACTCCTGCCCTGAATTCATGTACAAAATGTTGCTAAAATGTATTAGAAGTACGCTAAACACTGAAAAACTGTTTTCTTCAAACTTTCTCCCAATTTCTTCTTTGGGTGGGTGGTGAGGAGCTCTCTCATTTTGCTTTAAGATATTACAATTAAGATATGAGACACTATCTTACATTTTGTTACAAGTGTAATAATGGTAGTCTAAAGGTGGACACATTTTTAAGTTGCTACTTTTGTCAGTTCTGAATATAGCAGTTCTTCAAAACATGACCATTCCTGAGAAGCATTCATCACATGGTTTCCAAAATGAGCTCCAAGTGATCATGGCTCTACTATGACATTTTAAAGCTATCTTCTTAGCAGTTCCTAAGGAGTAAACATCATGTTGGCATCACTCTGAAAGATGATTTGAAAGTTCATGCATATTTTCTTTTAAAATTGTTGCTTCTTCAGTATGACTTAATAGGCAAAGTTATTTATAGAAATGAAAAAGTGAGGAAACCTCTACATTTTTATTCCTTGTTAGGCATACCTAAATGAAAAATATGAACTCTCAAGTTTGCTAAGACCGAATTCTCAGGTCTAAGCGACAGAGCAGGATTCCAATTGTACACAAAACACTATGGAAAAAGGTGGAGTATAAATTTGCAGACAGCTCCAGGAATAGGCTGAACACACCTGAGTTTGCAAACTAAGCTTTGCACAGTTTGTGGAAAGTTCATGTGGCCTAAGCATTTGTGGTTAGGTCTGCTGTTTTCAAAGAATAATCTATCTGAGTTTCCTACAACTGATTCAGTCTTAAGTATTACATACTTTGGTTTCAGGCTCTGGTCTTGGTCCAGCTACAACAGTTTGAGTCTTTCTTTCAAGGGAATGCAAAACAATTATGAGAAAAAAAAATAGTCAAATAATTTAATTGTCCACTATTTTCATATTGAGAAATACAATAACCTTTTAAGAGGTGAAAGTGACAAGAAATAAAGTTTAAGTTTCAAACTTCCCTTGTAGTTCCTTTCCTTTTGGCTAGTCTGAGCTCACTAACTGAAGTCTCCAGGAGTCTGAGTTTTAATAAAAGCAGAAATTAACATCTGCTTAGCATGTAACAAAAGTAACACTGTTTTTAACAAAAGCTATTAAAAAAGCATCTAAACAAGTCCAAAATAAACAAAAAGATAAATGAATACTTTATAAGACTGAATTGGTACAAGTGATGCATATTCTAATAAATCTTTTCCTCATAAAAATCTTGAGGAATTTCTTTTCATCTTACAGAGTATCTAAACTGTTGCTCCTTCATTAAAAGGCCTTATCACTACATTTATTGTTGGCCCGAAGTACTGAGAGGTTCTGCTCAAATCTTTACAACTGTAACTGCCATGCTAATGCTCCTGAAAGAAAACATTCAACAGAATTCAATAATTTGTTTCCTGGTTTTATTTTTTTTAAACTAGAGTGAGCCTAATTGCTATAAAATGTAGCTTCCAGCTGTTAGTTCTAGGGGATAGTTTTTTACTGAGTAAATATAGTATAGGAAGTAACTCTGATTATCTTGGATGCTGTGAATTTCATGCTGTAGCTGTCAGTTCTATTATTTCCAGTCCTCTACACCAGAATCTTGAGACTGACTGTGTAGTCAAAAATCTATGTATGTAATTAATTAGTTCCTTCAGAATAAGGAACTTCTTCACTTGTTTGTTTGGAGGGTTTTGTGTTTTGTTTTTGTTTTGTGTTTGTTTTTTTTTTTTTTGGGGCGGGGGGGTTGTTTCTTTGCTTTTTGGTTTTGGCTTTGCTTTTGTTTTGTTTTTTTTTTTTTTCATGAGATGGTTTTCATCTTGGATGAGGTGAGGTTGCTATTGTACTGATAAATCCTTGGCCTTTCAAATGTAACTGATTGCAAACAGAGCAAGATCAAGCACTCTTCTTCTATGAAAGGGAAAAAGAACCCACACAGTATTGATCAACAGATTTAATCTCTATGGCTCAAAGCACCTCTGATATATGCATTTTTCCCCCCTCTTGAATGATAAATTAATAATCCTTGTGCTTCCAGGGCAAGAGAGGTGATTCCTTTGTATTACCTGTGCTTAGAATTCACTGCTATTATCTACAGGGATGTCATACATGCATCTGACTGTATGGATATAAATTACATTATTTTAAAACATTTAGTTTTATGAAGTGTGTTTCAGGCTGGGAACAAATAGACTGCAGTTATTTGAGTTAGAGAACAAACTTGTAAAACAAATAAACAAAAAACCTAGAACACACAAAATTAATTTTAAATCTCAAGATAATGGGCTCTGTTATTTCTCAATTCTGATGTTTGAGTAAATGAGAACTCTTTGTAAAACCTGGATAATAAGGATGGCACTTGGTGGGATTCTTTTTTTAATCAGGGTTTTTTTGAAAGTACTGATTTGGTAAAACCAAGCTTTTTATGTCCACCTGCCAGTTTTGATGGATTTTCAGTTAGAAAACATGTCTCAGATCTGGAAGTAGATTTCTCTCCAAACTGAAAGAATCAGAAAAGCAAATCAGCTGTGGAACTGACCTGCATCTGGCAGTCCCAGGTACATCTCTCTCACTGCCCTCATTCTGGTCCAATTCCTCTCTCTCTCGTCTCCCCATTTTCTGGTTCACAGGTTGTACATTCAGAAGGATATTATAAGATATTATTCCCTATAGGAATACCTAAGATGTTTTCATAAGTGGAACTGTTACACATTGAGATACAGCACAAAGCCAGCTGCTTTGATTTGTTAAAAGGAAGAAAAAACAAAGTTATTTTCTACATGAAATTTTAAAATTTTTGAATAAACCATGGTCTCATTACTCCGGTTTCCAACTATCTTTAATTATGTGTTCACAAGGGAAATCCTGGTTACACAGAAAGGGGATAGACAGTCTGTGGCAGGCAACCAGTTTGTTTTACAAATTCATGACAGTAAGGTCTAAAATTGTGATAACTGTTCATAATAAACAATGATTAAACTGAAGGCCACAGAAAATCAACTACTCAACAGACTGAGCACCATCTATCTATAGTGTGGATGCTGAGCCTGGACATTTTGCAAGTAGTAAAAATCCCTGGCTCCAGCTAATATTTTAAAATAAAATGTTTAATTTCAAGAGCTGATGTGGCATACAGCTGCTTTTTTACTTAAAGACTGTGTCATAGAAAAATTTTAATGAGCTAAATATTCTACAGCAACAGGGAAGGTTTAATATCCAGTGTCTATCTGTTGCAAAAAATCAAAACTTATTTGATAAATATTTACATTAACTTCAAAATAAGTAAATAGTCTCTTTTTGTTTGTTTGTTTGTTTGGGGTGGGTTTTTTTTGTTTGTTTGGTTGGTTTTTTCCCCCCAAACTGTATATGTTCAAGCAATTTTTGGAACTGTTGTAATCCAACATCTGTGTAGGACAGAGAATTGAATAACTCAGAAGATGATCTACAGTGAAAGCTGCCTTAAGACACCATCAAGTCCCTGCTGCAAAGAAAGCTATGTGGAGAAAGAAACAATTCTGGACGGACCTATAAGACCTCTAATCTGTGCAGAAAAACAGAGGTGAATGGCAGAGAAGAGAAGAAAAATATGGGTATGCATATAGACCTGGAGAAAATAAACCAAGATAAACACCTTAATTTTGAGTTTTTTCTTTTATTTTATGAATGAGAGATGGAGTTAATTATTTATAGAATGAAACCATATTCAGTTACTCAGACCTTCAAAATGGTTCCTGATAAACTTACTCTAACTAAAATTAATTAAGGGATTGCCTAAATTTTCTTGTCTGTTGGCATCATGCAAACTGCTGAACATACAAATGTTGCTACGTTTAGCTGCTACTACCTGAGAAGCTATGAATATCGCAGAGTGCACTTGTATGCCTCTGCAATAAGCAACATCTTAATGTAATAGAGATAAATGAAAGGTATATAAACAAATGCATATCTAAACAAATACATCTACTCAAGAATTCCCAGTCAGGGGGCTGATCTGGAACAGGCCATAGGATTTGCATTCTGTTATGAATAAGTAACTAACTGTGAGGTGTTAGACATATGGAGTTTCTTGCTTTCCAAAAGATGGAAAGATACTCATATTAATATGATTAGTAATATGTCTGGTAATACAAATACTTGATTAAAAACTGTATTTCAGAAGACTGTCTTTGGATTTTTGAGGTGGTCTGTGCTCTTTTTCTGCTAAAGGAGTCCAATTTGTCAGCCATTTTGAGTCAAATTTCCCAGCCGTTTCGATTTATATTAGCCAAGTGCTTTCTTGATAAAATAGTGTTCTTGTTTAAACTGTTATAATAGGTAACAACAATAGCTTTTGAACGCAAGAAGAAAGTTGAGAGATATTCACACTAAACTTGGGAGAATAAAAATATATTAAGGCATATTAAGCTGTTAAGAAAATTGTTATGTGGTAAAAATGGGGAATCAGTGACAGAAAAAAGTGTGAGTAAAGTTAATTTTTGTTGTTTCCCCTGGGTAGATCTACAGAACAGACAGCATATGCTAAGAAAGGGCTAAATAAATGAGCTTGAGGTAATGGGTTTTCCCCAGGAATCTGAACTACCATGATTATTTGGGTGTTTTATTACAGTATTCCAAATTCTTACTACTTAAAACAGGAGTGGCACAAACCTCAAATGACAGAGCAAGCATGTTCCCGGAAGACCTAACTGTAGTTTTAACATACATATCCCTTAGAAACATGTTAGTCACTGAGTATTTTACAAACCAAATCAAAACAAATCTCAAAAAAACAAAAAAGCAAACAGGATTAGAAAAATTATTGTTTAGATTTCTACATCCTCCAACTAGGTACACTGTAGTTTATAGAGGCACTGAAGCGACATAGTAAATAGTTGAGCAAAGAGTGGTTATGGCACCTTATCCTACTTTAACTGCCTTGAAAAAAATATAACCCTAGTTGTCTTGGCAATATAAAAAGCCCTCAAGAAAAGTCTACAAACAAATTCCATAAATAGGTCATTCTGAAGAACATCGTTGTTAGAAAAATGATTTAACATGGATGCAAACCATCTCTGAGTTTTCTTTTTTATATTTTCACTAGCCACTAACACAGTTTGAGTTTTTATCTTCGACCCTGTAGGCTTCCATTTTTCTTAAGTGATATAATAGTCCTTTCTACTTTGAAATAAAAAAAAAACCTTTACGAAGGAAATAGACAGGATGATTAGCCACTAAAATTTTGTGAAAATCCATATCTGGTTTACTTAAAAAATTTCTCTTTACTTCGATAGTGCAGGACAGAAATAGACTTTTAGGAACTCTGCTCCCTCTCCCCCCCCCCGCCCCCATGCTGCCATGGTGCTTTATTTTGCCAAATTTCTAGCCCTAAGGTTAATAATGCAAAGGTATTTTGCAGTTGAATTTTTTGTCTTCTACATCTAAATGATATTGTATTTTCTGAATTACATACAAGGTATAGTATTAATTGATTAATTTCAAATGGAAAAATATTTATTAAAATATACAGAATTAGAGTTTATGATAATTCAAAAAATATCATTGCAGAAATGTCATGGCACCTCTTATAGTAAAATAAGAAATATAAATTGTATGGTCCATATAGCAAGGAAGACATTCTCTTAGGTATTTTAGAAATACGTCTTTGGTGATTTGTTGTATCAGAAATGGTGCAGCAGAAATTAGAAAGTTACTGCAGATGTTTCATTAATCATATATTTCTAGGTATTGTAGAAATAAATAATGATCATTTAAGTGCATTTCTTCAAAATAATATCTGAGTTATCTCTTCATTGTTTAATTTAACGTGTTATATAACTTCAACAATTTGTTTCAGCGATCCTTTTTTTCAACTGCTTTATTCAGACTTAAATTATTTGAATTAGTGTTCATAGCTCTCTGCTCTCTCTTCTGAAACCCAGGGGACACACATAGGGTTTTTTATTTGGTTATTCAATTGTTTGGGGGGTGGGGGTTAAACAAGTTGCCTGACAGTAATTTTTTCTTTTTTCAATGTCTTAAAATGTACTTTCTCTACATAAATTGTAGGGGGTAGAAGTTACAGTATTTTTTTGGTCTTCATCTCTTTTCATCCAACTGGAAGCTCTCTCAGCATTTTTAAACCATGGATGTGTAAGATTCACACAAATATTCCTATTCACTGTTTGTCTGATGTTCAGCTAATTGAGTTATTGGAAGGCTTGTAAAGGTGCAGTACTTCAGCTTCCGAAAGAAATGCCAGTATATTACTTCATTCACAACCCAGTAATGTAAATTGTCTGTAATAGTTACTCCTCTGAATAACATTTAAGAATTGAAAGGAGCTTTCTTAGGTTTTATAACCATGTGGTGTACAATTTGACAGTGTTTATGGACCTAGCATTTTTATTTGATTAGTTTCCAGAACTTTTTTGAAAAAGCAGATTCTCTTTTTTCTCTCTTTTGTATCTGTTTTCTTATAGTGTTCATCAGCATCTTGAAGAGTGCATTAGGTTACACTGTTGGTGTACGTCAAATGTTGTTTGTTCTCTCCCAAGGGAGAGAAAGATGAACAGTGTGGGTGTCACTGCAACGTGTTATATACACACTTATGTTTACACTCGCATGACCATACATTGTTATTTGTAAGTATGCAAGTTGCTGAATTTTATGTTTTAATAATGCTGGAAAGATGTGCTTTGCCCTTAATGTGGCAGGCAGGAGATGCTCTGTGTGTGTGTCTGTGTGTGAGTGTGTGTGAGTGTGTGCAAGTATGTTTTGGCTGCATGTGACAGTAGTAAAAACACAAAGGAGGATGAGGGAATGGAATATTTATTTTGCACTCAGTTAAACCTGTAACAGATGTTGTCTACCACTGATGACCATTATATATAACACGGGGAGTTCAATTTTCAACGGAAATCAAGTGGTACTGTGGTTTTCACTTCTAAAACTTTTAAAAGTTGTTTTAAGTTGACATAAAGACTTTGATTTCCTATGACATGGAAAGTCAGGGCATAGATCAGAAAAGAGTTTTTTTGTTATATCTTGGACAACTGGATCAAGATATCAAGGCGTTCTCTTCCTTCTCATAAGCATAAAGGTTATTTTGGTGTTACACCTAAAAGAAGGCATATATGATTGATTTCAGTAAAGAAAAGAATGACATAATACGAAGTGGTTGAAAGAACAGTCAGCTTTAATCTTTGAAATGTTATATAGAACTTTTTAAACCTTGCACATTAAAGCATATTAAAACGATGTGTTTAAACTTTGCATGCAAGCATTTCTTTTTATTCCTTGAGACCATGGGCACAGTATACAAAAGAACTGGAATATCTGAAGATTATTTGATTCATGAAGTTTTCTCTTCAGATTTTTTTTATTTTAGAGAAAAATAGAGTTAGTCAGAATTTTAACATATAATTTTCTAAACAACTTGCGATAAATCTTTAAATGTATGCTGATTATTTTTCTTGTTCCTAGGCATATTCGTCTGTGGATTATACTGTTTCTAATGTGTTGAAACTGAATTCAGGGTTTAATCTTGCTTAACCCACAATTCCTTACACTATCAAATATTCACCCATTTAATTTTTTCCCTAACAAATAATGATGAAAAAATGAATTCCTTCAAAATGTTTTTTTTCAATACCCTAAAGCTGAAGTGTCTAAATATTTACTTGTGAGGCTGGCTGGGTATAAAGCTGCTTACTCATATGAATGCATTTTGATTGTTGAGTTTCACAGGATAACACATCGCCTGGTCAAATATTTTTACTTTAAACATATATATCTGCAGGGTGTTTGTCTGCAAATAGTTTCATTCATTTTAGTTTCTCCACGAGGCACACAAATGATAATTAATTGCTTAAAAAAGTCACAGTCTGCCTTTTGTCTTCCATTCTCCATTGCACAGCAGTGCCTCAGATACTGTATTTTAGTTGCAAATCCCCATTCATTACCAGTGGCACTGCAGAAGCAGCTTGCAATGAGATGTTCCAAAGACCCAATTGGGAATCAAAGACTGAGTAGATTGTAGGCTCTCAGCTTTGCTCAGCACAAGAAAGCAGTAAAAGCTGTGTTATAAATGAAGTCTTACTGCTGTAACACTAACAGTTAACCTGTAAGCTAACTATTTGGGATTCTTCAAGGGACCTTGAAAAGGAAAAAAACAAAAACCACAAAGCAAAACTAAAAAACACCTTGAGCTACTAGAGTAGGAATTTCATAACATATCACCGGGGATTACAGAAACTCATATCCTCTGTTCTCAATGGTCTAAGAATTAAACAGAAGCATTGAGTTATGAACATGCTCTGCTGTGGAAAAGAGTTAATACAATTTAAAAGCTTGCACACATGCAGTTCCAGTCAGAACTTGCAAGGTTATTTTTCCAGAGGAAGCCTAGGGAATTTTAGAAGACATTCTTTGTCATTGTGCAAAACATATCCACTGTAAGATTGTCACTATTTGTCACAGGAAGACAAAAAAAAAAAAAAAGAAAACAAAGAAACTGTATTTAGTGTGTTGTCTTAGAACAAGATGACTTTCAAAATGTATGATTTCACATGGACACAAGCTCACCAGTTTTTCCCGACAGCTTTCCTGATGGATTAATACCTTTCCTTTGCTTACATTTCTCTGGAGATTTCAGGAGTCCGGTTTCCTGTGATGCACAAGAAAAAAAAAATCAAGGCACAAAGGACTGTTATGTTCAGATACAATGATCAACTTAAAACACGTTTTCATAAAACTTTCTGCCTGCTTTTTATGACCCACATAAATGAAAAATGTGCATTGTACACACCCTTAAGGTATTCACAATGAGTTTTTATACATCAAGATGAAAAATTTATGTGTTTAATTAAAAATTTTTCATTTCCTTCACCTATGTAGAAAACTTCTGTGCAAAGTGCAAAAATACTTTATTATGAAGGTCAGTTGTCTATATGAAAAAAGGGTGCTTGGAAAAGTTGAAAAGCTGAGCCAAAATATTGATTAGTATAATATAAAAAAGCTGTTTGAAAACAAAACTGTTTAAAGAGTAAGAGAAATAATATATAGTTGAATCTTTTCTAATAGCCATAGCAATTACATCACATTGCAATTTTTCATGCACATTAGAACTTTGTAGGTATTCTGGGGTTGAATTTTTCCTAGTGTGGCTAGAAGGTGAAGTGGATTAGGGCAATACTAAGTATGACAATAATGTAGTGCAGGGTAAACATGAGCAGACACAAAATTAGAAAAAAATACCTGTGTAATAAATAGCACTGTGGCACTTTATGGGATGCTTTTAGCAACTTGCAATATGTGAGCTACTGATAACCATAGAATGCATTACTGATGATTTATTTCACCCTAAGGGGGTGAGAAAGCCAGAAAATTTTGTTTTAGAAGCTTGAAGGACATTTATTTCTATACATTGCAATGGATATCACTACTTTAACCATAAATGTTAGAAGAAATTGTTTTTTCTTACAATTACAACAGTGTCCAATTAAAAGGGATTTTTAATAAAGAATACATTTTAAAGTTATGACAAGTATTAATCAATTAGACCTTATATCAGAAAGCGAGGGATAAAACGGTACTTTCACTGTTGTTTTGAAAACCCTAATCCTTATTTAAAACACATATATTTAGTTAAGACTTTCCAGTGCAAAGTGACCACAAGAACAAAATTAATTTTTTAAAAAAATCATATTCATTAAGTGATGACCTATTGCAAAACAGTGGCTCAAAGAAGTATTTTAATTTCCTTTAATGACTTTCAAATCCCTACCTGGTCTGAGTCCAGTTTTTAACAGAGGACTTTTCTTTTTATTTTTTTTTTTTTTCCCTCAATGAAGCAATTGCTAAATAATATATGACTAACGCTCCACTGGCAGTTTTTTGTGACAATGTATAGTTAAAAATTTGACTCTATTTTCTTTTGGGGTTTTTTTGTGTTTTTTTTTGGGGGGGGGAGGGGGTTATTCTAAATTTACAAGGCTTTAAGGACAAGAGAGGACACAGCATAGATGAAAACTGGGGATATATCTAATGAAGCATCAGCACCTACTTCTGTCCCTCTTCTTTTACTCTCTTACCTAGCTTAAACCTTGGGCTTGTATCTTATTTTTTTTTTTTTGCCAAAATGTAGCCATTTTAAGGAAAATAGATCCTTTATGCATGATTGCCTATTGTATTCTCTGCTATTTTTCAGAGAAAGAAGCAAATATCCCCTAAGAGGTACTTCTTCAAGGTGTCAGAAATAACATTTCTGTACTTTACTACAGGATATTTACTGTGCCTGAGACTTGACACACATTTAGGGTATATTGTTTAAGCCTTAGGATCTTGCTCAAACTGACTGTTTATTTGACATCAGCAGTAGAATAATTTGAACTCTTCTTTCAGATTTTTATTTAAATTCTCAGATTTTGTTAATTCACACTCTTACATCTTTCTCTAACATAATAGTTTCTGTGACATCTCAGCCTGAATGGAAGACTGGTAAGTAGAGCTAATTAATTTGAGATGACAGGTTGTTTTTGTCAGATTTATATGTAGGTGATCATTTTGTGATTGGCTGTACTGTAGGTCTGTAAAATGCTTTAAAGATTGTGTAAATGGCCAAATCCCAATTTTTTCAATTTTTGGAGTTATATTTTTGGAGAAAAATATAATCTCTCTCTTCCTCAAGGAGGGACCTTCATACTGGATGCTGCAGTAAGTCCAGCTCAGACAACTAATCTCTTACAAAGATGGCTTGCTGTTCTAGGAGCGCTAAAAGGGTACATGTTGGAACACAGTAGGTTGTAGGCAGAATATATCCTGTGCTCTGAGAAAGCTCCAGTACAAAGTTTGTGAAGTCTTTTTAACACAGTGCTAATATGTTGTGTAAGAGAACTGTGCTTAATCATCAAATAAAGTAAAGAAACATTTAAATGCAGAATTACATAAATTTAAACTTCAGACATTAATAAAACTGGGGGGGAAAACCCAAGAAACCCCCAAAAGCATGTTAAATAATCAAGCTTCAACTAATTCATTACATATCCCCAGCTCTCCAAGTTACAGTACAAGTTTATGCAAAGGAAAAGAAATCATAGCAGAAATGAAGGAGAAGTTTGTTTCTCCTTAGATTATTTGCATGCTTCTTTCACCAGTGCATTAAAATTTAGCAATAATACATGAATATGAGTTCTTCTTCAGGCTTTGTGCATGGACTAGAGAAATATGAACAGATTAGGAAATGTATTTTATTTACACTTAACTCTCTTTTTATAATAATACTTTATACCTCGTTACACAGCCTGAACAAATCACAACATTACTGTTGAAACCCTGTATAGGAAGGAAGGATACAAAGCCAATATTTAATTTTTAATAATGAAAAAGAGTCTTTACAAAGAGCACACTCTTTTAGAGGATGTAGATACCACAACCATAATCAACAAGAAAAGAAATCAGATTTAGGTATACAGGAGTGTGGAATCAATGGCAAAAATAAAGTAAAAAGTATTTATTTATATACCTTGCATCCTCAGGGATACCAAGTCCTACTTCATTTTTCTGGTCAGAGTAACAGGAAAAACAAATACTTCTAGGCAATAGACATAAGAATTGATCTCATGTCTCATTTGATGTCCCCCTCTACTCTGCTTTCATGAGACCCCACCTGGAGTACTGCATCCAGTTCTGGGTTGTCAAACATAAGAAGGATTTGGACCTGTTGGAAGGAGTACAGAAGAGGGAGACAAAGATGACCAGAAGTACCCCTCCTATGAAGACAGGCTGATAATTAGGGTTGTTCAGCCTGGAGGCTTTGGAGTCACCATATACAGCCTTCAAGTACTTGAACAGGACCTACAAGAGAGTTGGAGAGGGATTATTTACAAGGACATGTAAATGACATGTAAAGTGACAGGACAAGGGGGTATGGCTCTAAACTGAAGAGGGTAGGCTTAGATTAGATAATAGAAAGATGTTCTTCACTGTGAGGATTATGAAGCCCTTGCACAGAGAAGTTGGAGATATCCCATCCCTGGAAGTGTTCACAGCCAGGTTAGATGGGGCTTTGAGCAACTTGGTATAGTGAAAGGTGTTCTTTTCAAGGTCAGAGGTGTTGGAAGTAGATGATCTTTAAGGTCCCCTCCAACCCAAACCATTCTATGTTTCTATGATCCTAAATACTTAAATAAAAAGAATTTATGGGGTAAGAAAGTCTTTTTGTGAAAAGAAAAAAATCTCAATAATTTGTTATGTAACAAGATGTTGAGAACATATACAAATGATTAAAAACAAACCTACACTATTTATAAAGTAAATAAATTTTTAGAATAGGAATGTTCACAGGTGTTTGGGTTTTTTATTTTTATAAAAACTGGAAATGTAAACTCTACGTAGACAGTTTCCCAAACATCATCTGGCTTAGCTTCTTAATACTAAGCAAGTCCATGAAAAACATAGTTTTAAGATTTTCCCCAAAAAAACTCTTCACAAAAAAATGAAATCTGATAGAATCCCTTTAGAACATATTTTATCAAAAAAAGTTTTAAGTGATCACAAAAAGAAATGTATAGACGGTGTAAAAGTTTCTCCACTATAAAGCACTTGTTTTTTATCAGGCAGAATTTTTCTTCTAATGAGGAGACTGAAGATTTTTCTTTAATTTATTTCTCCCTAAAATTTAATGACTTGATGATAGGCTTTTTATAATAAACACACTATAAAGCTAAAAACAAACAAACAAACAAGCTTTAATTTTGAAGTCATAGAGGTATCAGATATGAAATTCAAATGACTGAATTGAACAATTATGAAAACTTATCACAGACTTCAATTTGCAATTATGAATATGCTTTTAAGTATATAAACACTTTCCACTTCATCAATTAACTTAATTTTGGACTCCTTACAATTCCAGAATATTCTGTTTTTTTCTCCTTGTGTTCTGCAGCAAAGTTCAAAGACTTTTGATGGCATTTTGGATGACAGCCTGCAAATTACCTAAACCAGTTCCTTGTTGGTATGGGAAGAAAGGTGTATGTCCATAGAAGTTTTGGCAAAATGAAATGGGGAGATAATACACTGTTGTCTTGAGAAAGGTTTGCTTCCAGTTTTTAATCATCTTTAAGGTCCTTCATTGGACCCTCCCCATTATGTCCTTGACTCTCTCGTAACATGAACCTTAGAACTGGATGCAGCACTCCTCACTAGAGCTGAGTAGAAGGGAAGGATCTCTGTCTGCAAATTGCTGGCAGATATCCAGATTGCCCAGAATACCACTAGATCTTTTTGGTGCAAGGTCACATTGCTGGCTCATGTTCAACTTGGTGTCTATCAGGTTCCCCAGGTCTTTTTCTGCAAAGCTGCTTTCCAATTGTGTGGCTCCCAATATATGCTGGTGCACAGTATTAGTCAACCCTAGTGCAGGACTTTGTTTTTCTTGCTGAACTTCATGAGGTTCCTGTCAGCCTGTGGAGGTCCCTCTGGATGGCAGCATGTCCATCTGGTGTATCAGTCACTCCTTCCAGTTTTGTATCATTAAAACACTCTGCTTCATAATCTACATGTTAAAATAGGATTGTACTTACTATTCATAGTGATGCCGTAGGGTTTTCATGAATTTGTAGATTTTTATACTTCTGGGTAGTTTCTCACATATAGAGTAGCTTGCAACCTCTAACCCTGTGCTAGCTGTCTTCAGGGTCAGATAATAGCTGGAATACCATGCCTGGGAAACATGTACCAGAGCTAAGACAATTAGATACCATGTTAGTCAAAACAAGAAAGCAAAGCCC